>JARQOD010000004.1:522374664-522403473 GCA_033576555.1 Oophaga sylvatica | reverse complement strand
ATTTTTTTTTGGGTAAAAGTTGGTATTTTCCCCCATGGGAGTTGCAAACAGTGTATATAAAATATTCTTAATACAAAACAGCATGTAAATATTTTTTGATTTCTAGAAATTTTTTAATTTCTAAAAAGTAAGCATGGCCAAAATTTTGAGAATGACAAATTTAAATGTTTTCACTTTTTTAAGGGCAATTTCATAAATCCAAAATGTTATAAAAAGGATCGTTTAACAGCAATACTTGCAAAGTCAAAATTTTTGGTAGAAATGAACTTTATCCCCCAAAACACATTTCAACATCATTGCAGCCCTGCCTTAAAAGGACCAGATAACCTCTTTTCAGTGATTGCTCCATTAACACAGGTGTGGGTGTTGATAAGGACATGGCTGGAGATCAATCTGTCATGATTAAGTAAGAATGACACCACTGGACACTTTAAAAGGAGGCTGGTGCTTGGCATCATTGTTTCTCTTCTGTTAACCATGGTTATCTCTAAATAAACACGTGCAGTCATCATTGCAATGCACAAAAATGGCCTAACAGGGAAGAGTATCGCAGCTAGAAAGATTGCACCTCAGTCAACAATCTATCGCATCATCAAGAACTTCAAGGAGAGAGGTTCCATTGTTGCCAAAAAGGCTCCAAGGTGCCCAAGAAAGACCAGCAAGCGCCAGGACCGTCTCTTAAAAGTGTTTCAGCTGCGGGATCGGGCTACCAGCAGTGCAGAGCTTGCTCAGGAATGGCAGCAGGCAGGTGTGAGTGCATCTGCACGCACTGTGAGGCGGAGACTCTTGGAGCAAGGCCTGGTCTCAAGGAGGGCAGCAAAGAAGCCACTTCTCTCCAGAAAAAACATCATGGACAGACTGATATTCTGCAAAAGGTACAGGCAGTGGACTGCTGAGGACTGGGGTAAAGTTATTTTCTCTGATGAATCCCCTTTTCGATTGTTTGGGACATCAGGAAAACGCCTCATTCGGAGAAGACAAGGTGAGCGCTACCACCAGTCTTGTCTCATGCCAACTGTTAAGCATCCTGAAACCATTCATGTGTGGGGTTGCTTCTCAGCCAAGGGAATCGGCTCTCTCACAGTCTTGGCTAAAAACACAGCCATGAATAAAGAATGGTACCAGAATGTCCTCCAAGAGCAACTTCTCCCAACCCTCCAAGAGCAGTTTGGCGATCAACAATGCCTTTTCCAGCATGATGGAGCACCTTGCCATAAAGCAAAGGTGATAACTAAATGGCTCAGGGAACAAAACATAGAGATTTTGGGTCCATGGCCTGGAAACTCCCAGATCTTAATCCCATTGAGAACTTGTGGTAAATCATCAAGAGACGGGTGGACAAACAAAAACCTAAAAATTCTGACCAAATTAAAGCATTGATTGTGCAAGAATGGACTGCTATCAGACAGGATTTGATCCAGAAGTTGATTGAGAGCATGCCAGGGAGAATTGCAGAGGTCCTGAAGAAGAAGGGTCAACACTGCAAATATTGACTTGCTGCATTAACTCATTCTGTCAATATAAGCTTTTGTTACTCATATGTTTGCAATTATTATATTTCTGTCTGTGATAAAAACATCTGTCAAACACACATAAAAACCAGAGGGCAGCAGATCATGTGAAAATATAATATTTGTGTCATTCTCAAAACTTTTGGCCATGACTGTAATATTTGATTACAATATATGTGGTCCAGCATTGATTTATCTGTTTAGTATGTATGTTATTTTAAACATGTTTTCCTATTTTTTTAATAAAGATTATTTTTTAAGAGATGTTATGCACCTGTTGTTCTGTTGATGATATCTCATGTTACAGATGTGTCTCCCAAATAGAAAAAACTGGGTATGATTATGCTCTCCAGTGGTTGATATGAATGGATTTTAATTTAATACTTTTGTCAGGGGAAAAAGCAATGTGAGAGGTGCCTGGTAGCCATCTTGTTCCCTCTTCCATAGTTTAATTGGGAATTTTGCTCCTATTATCTCAGCGGCATGTCACACTCCTATCTAACATGCTGCTTATTTACCTGTGTATGTGAACAATGCAATTCAATCGAAACAGGGCATTTTGGGTTAATAAGGGAGGTCCCAATTAGATGCAGAATAAAATCACTTGATATTCATAATTTTTTTCCAAAGATTGGAAAACTCTTCCTTTATGAGTTTTTCAATCAAAGGTGTATTCACTATTTCTACGGGGTTCAATCACTGGGTTAACTCACAATCATATTGTGTTCAAACTATGATAGTGATGGAAACAATAGAGTGCAGCAAATGGGAGAGATGGAAACAGCAGAGTGCAGCTAAAAGGAGTGATAGAAACAGCAGAGTGCAGTAAAAACAAGTGATGGAAACAGCAGAGTGCAGTAAAAATATGTGATAGAAACAGCAGAGTGCTGCAAGTGGGAGTGGTAGAAACAGCAAAGTGCAGTAAAAACAAGTGATGAAAACAGCAGAGTGCAGTAAAAACAAGTGATGAAAACAGCAGAGTGCAGTAAAAATAAGTGATAGAAACAGCAGTGCTGCAAGTGGGAGCAATAGAAACAGCAAAGTGCAGTTAAAACAAGTGATAGAAACAGCAGAGTGCAGCAAGTGGAAGTGATAGAAGCAGCAGAGTGCAGCAAATAAGAGTGATAGAAACAGAAGGCTTCAGTAAAAATGAGAGAAACAGCAGAGTCCAGCAAATGGGAGTGAAAGAAACAGCAAACTGCAGTAAAATGACTGATAGAAACAATAGAGTGCAGCAAATGGGGGTGATAGAAACAGCAGAGTGCAGCAAATGGGAATGATAGAAACAGCAGAGTGGGCATAATAGAAACATCAAAAATGAGAGATGCAAACAACTGAGTGCAGCAAGTGGGAGTGACAAAACAGCAAAGTGCAGTAAAAATGACTGATAGAAATAGTAGAGTGCAGCAAACGGGAGTGATGTAAACAGCAGAGTGAAGTAAAATGAGTGATGTTAAAAGCAGACTACAGCAAATGGGAGTGATAGAAACAGCAGAGTGAAGCAAATGGCGGTGATAGAAAGAGCACAGTGCATCAAATGGGAGTGATAGAAACAGCAGAGTACAGCCAAAGAAAACAAGTAAATATTTCTTTGCTATTATGGTTCAAAAATGTATTTTAGGGAGGCTTAGATCAAATCAATGCAATTCATCCACACATGCAATCAGCAGTTGGATGAGAAGTTGTCCACCACCTGGCTCCTTTAGTGGATGACCTGCTTCTAGGAAATCTCCAATAAGGAAATGTCCAACCTTTTCCAATTAGCAATTAAGGCATAGGGGGTCTAGAGCTGGACTACCCCTCTAATCCCATAGAAGTTACTTGATACACGGACAAATTCTTCAATCCTAAAATTAGCTATTGGCAAAGGGTTGGAGCAGTGGCCTTTGCCACTGGACCCTTGTCTATGGGATCAATAACAAGGGGCTGCCTTTTATGAACTATGTGATGCATAATAGAAATCCCTATCTTGATATTCGCAGACATGTCCTGGGAAGTACGCAGCTGCATAAGACAGGTCTGTGTGTGCAGGTCTCTACATCAAAAAATGTCCTTTACATGTTTATTCCCAGGTTACTTATTAAATGAAGTTATTAGGAGACATGCTTTTTTATGGGAAAGGAGAGTCCTTCCGGATATAAGAGAAATAACAAACCGTCTGAGATTTTATTGTGCAATGTTGGGAAGGAAATACAGTTTCATACTGCATGGCCATATACAGCTCTGACAAAAATTAAAGGGTATGCCACACTAAGCGAGATCGTTAGCGACTTAGCTGTGTGTGACATGTGGCAGCGATGTGGCCCCTGCTGAGATGTCGCTGATCGCTTATGAATGTTCTGAGCCGTTTTTTGGTCATTGGTGTCCCGCTGGTGAGCCTGAATCGCTGAGTGTGACACCCTTTATGAACGACTTCACCAGCGTCGCAGGTGGGACTAGGTTTTCCCAACGACCGCAGAGGTCGTTATACAGATCGCTGATGAGTTGTAGCGATCACATAGCGATCGCACTAGCGATCTCGCCAGGTCGAGTCATTGTCGTGATCGCTGGTGCGATCGCTAAGTGTGGCAGTGCCTTAAGAGACCGCTGCACAGTTTTATAAAAATCAGCTTCTCTACATGTCTGACAGCCATTCCATTCCAGTGTCAGTTGAATTCCATCCAGAGTTCACCTCATTCTACTTAATGTGCTTCTGATTAGATGAACATCTGAACCAAATCTTATTTAACGAAGGAAAGTATAAAAAACACTGCTTTTGTGTTCACAATCCTCTTGCAATAGGACAAGCTGGATGGCAAAACAAGTGTTAGTAATATCCCAAAAGTAATAGGAATTAAACAATAACTTTTAACCATGTCAAAGGAGTTGAAAAGAAAAGTCTTGAGTGAGGAAAAGAAGGGCTCAATTCTGGCTTTACTAGCAGAGGGATACAGTGAGCATCATGTTGCCTCCATCCTTAAAATTTCTAAGATGACAGTCCATTACAACAAGGTCAAGCAGCAGACATTGGGGACAACAAAGCTACAGACCGGCAGAGGGCGAAAACGACTCTCCACTGACCGGGATGACCGTCATCTTATTCGAATGTCACTCAGCAATCGCAGGATGACATCAAGTGACTTACAAAAGGAATGACAAATGGCAGCTGGAGTGAAGTGCATGGCAAGAATAGTTCGTAACAGGCTTCTAGAGGCAGGGCTCAAGTCATGTACAGCTAGAAAAAAGCCTTTCATCAATGAGAAGCAAAGGAGAGCTGAAGTTTGCTAAAGACCATAACGATTGGACCATAGAGGACTGGAGTCAGAGACGTATCCGGGGAGGCAGCCGGGGCATGTGTCCCGGGCGCAGCCGGCAGGGGGGCACAGTCAGGCCGCCTAATGCTGTGTTCCGCAGTGTCTCCACCGTGGCTGCATTCTGCTGCCTCTGGCCTGGGAGGCGGCGGTTCCCTGTGCCGGCTGTCAAGCTGACAGACGGCGCAGAGAAGCTGCTGCGTGCCGGCTCCAAGGGATCAATTGTACTGGCGTCTATACAGACGCCAGTACAATTGAAGCTCTGACCACCGGGTCAGAGCGACACCAGCAGCATGATCAGGTCATATGATCACGCTGCTGACATCACTCGCCGGCACCCAGAGGGAACACTGGTGGTACGTGTGCTCCACTTTGGAGCTGAAGAAACCACCGAAGATGGGAGATGTGGGTGGTACATAATGTGTGGGGGAATTTGTAGTGGAGGGTACATGATGTGTGGGGGGGATTTGGAGTGGGGGTACATAATGTGTGGGGGAGATTTGGAGTAAGGGGTACGTAATGTGTGGGGGGGATTTGGAGTGGGGGTACATAATGTGTGTGTGGGGATTTGGAGTGAGGGGTAAGTAATGTGTGGGGGAATTTTCAGTGGGGGTACATAAAGTGTGGGGGGGGGATTTGGAGTGGGGGTACATGTGTGTGGGGATTTGGAGTGGGGATGGCGAATACATAATGTGTGGGGGGATTTGGAGTGTGGATGGGGGTACTTTATGTGTGGGGGGATTTGGAGTGTGGATGGGGGAGTACTTTATGTGTGGGGGGATTTGGAGTGTGGATGGGGGGTACTTTATGTGTGGGGGATTTGGAGTGTGAATGGGGGGTACTTTATGTGTGGGGGGATTTGGAGTGTGGATGGGGGGTACTTTATGTGTGGGGGGTTTTGGAGTGTGGATGGGGGTACTTTATGTGTGTGGGGATTTGGAGTGTGAATGGGGGTACTTTATGTGTGGGGGGATTTGGAGTGTGGATGGGGGTACTTTATGTGGGGGATTTGGAGTGTGGATGGGGGTTATTTTGTGTGTGAGGGATTTGGAGTGGGGATGGGGATACTTAATGTGTGTGGGGGATTTGGAGTGGGGATGGAGGTATTTAATGTGTGTGGGGGGATTTGGAGTAGGAATGGGGGCATTTAATGTGTGTGGGGGGATTTGGAGTGGGGATGGGGTCATTTAATGTGTGTGTGGGGCAGGGGCGTAACTAGGAACGGCAGGGCCCCACAGCAAACTTCACAATGGGGCCCCCCCCCGCGCGTTGCCAATCCCGGTCTACCCAAATTGTGTTAAGAAAGATACCTTTATTATCCAAAATTAGAGGTTTTTGGAGTAATGATAGTGAAATAACAGAAAAGAACCAACTCCCAGGAAGCAACTGAGGTAGTGACGAATGTAGGCTTTCTCCAGAGTAAATGTGTGAAGAAACTTGTAATCCAGCCTGCATGTGAGGAGTGACAGCCTCAGCTCTGCTACATGTGAGGAGTGACAGTCTCAGCTCTGCTACATGTGAGGAGTGACAGCCTCAGCTCTGCTACATGTGAGGAGTGACAGCCTCAGCTCTGCTACTTGTGAGGAGTGACAGCCTCAGCTCTGCTACATGTGAGTAGGGACAGCCTCAGCTCTGCTACATGCGAGGAGTGACAGCCTCCGCTCTGCTACATGTAAGGAGTGACAGCCTCATCTTTGCAACATGTGAGGAGTGACAGCCTCAGCTCTGCTACTTGTATAGCAAAGCTGAGGCTGTCACTCCGCGCATGTAGCAGAGATGAGGCTGTCACTCCTCGCATGTAGCAGAGATGAGGCTGTCACTCACATATAGCAGAGCTGAGGTTGCTACTTGTCACATAGTAGCAGAGCTGAGGTTGTTACTTGTCACATGTAGCAGAGCTGAGGTTGTTACTTGTCACATGTAGCAGAGCTGAGGTTGTTACTTGTCACATGTAGCAGAGCTGAGGTTGTTACTTGTCACATGTGCAGAGCTGAGGTTGTTACTTGTCACATGTAGCAGTGCTGAGTTGTTATTTGTCACATGTAGCAGTGCTGAGGTTGTTATTTGTCACATGTAGCAGAGCTGAGGTTGTTACTTGTCACATGTAGCAGAGCTGAGGTTGCTACTTGTCACATGTAGCAGAGCTGAGGTTGTTACTTGTCACATGTAGCAGAGCTGAGGTTGCTACTTGTCACATGTAGCAGGGCTGAGGTTGTTACTTGTCACATGTAGCAGAGCTGAGGTGGTTACTTGTCACATGTAGCAGAGATCAGGGTGTCACTCGTCACTTGTAGCAACCATGAGGCTGTTACTGGGCCAGGGGGAGGCTACTGGTGACTGAGGTCCCGTGCCCAACAGGGCCCAGGGGGAGGTTAGTGGTGACTTGAGGCTTGCGTCAAACAGGGCCCAGGAGCCCGAGGCCCTGTTGGAATGCGGGCCCCTTGCTGCCTGGGCCCTGTTGGAATGCGGGCCCCCTGCTGCCTGGGCCCTGTGTTGAATGCGGGCCCCCTGCTGCCTGGGCCCTGTTGGAATGCGGGCCCCTTGCTACCTGGGCCCTGTGTTGAATGCGGGCCCCCTGCTGCCTGGGCCCTGTTGAATGTGGGCCCCCTGCACTGCAGCCTGGGCCCTGATGAATGTGGGCCCCCAGCACTGCAGCCTGGGCCCTGTTGAATGTTGGCCCCCTGCACTGCAGTCTGGGGCCTGTTGAATGTGGGCTCCCAGCACTGCAGCCTGGGCCCTGTTGAATGTGGGCCCTGTTAGATGCTGCCTTCACCTGCCCTCCCAGTCACCATTGCAGCCAAGCTTCTTCTCACTGTTGAGAGACTCACCCTGCTTGCCCGGACCTCCACCTGCTTGTCCAGTCAGCCTGCTGCCTCATGTGGTCTGCCTGGCCGTCTGCTGTCTGCCCCCACATGCACACACGCTGTGACAGACGGACCATAATGCACTGGGCTGCAGCTTAAAGCTACAGTGCTCATTTCTGTTCGCTGTCTGCATTTACAACACTGTAGTCTCTTTAACCCCTTAGTGACAGAGCCATTTTGCAGCTTAATGACCGGGCCAATTTTTACAATTCTGACCACTGTCACTTTATGAGGTTATAACTCTGGAACGCTTTAACGAATCCCGCTGATTCTGAGACTGTTTTTTCGTGACATATTGTACTTCACGTTAGTGGTAAAATTTCTTTGATATGACTTGTGTTTATTTATGAAAAAAACGGAAATATGGCAAAAATTTTGAAAATTTAACAATTTTCAAACTTTAAATTTTTATGCCCTTAAATCAGAGAGATATGTCACACAAATTTCTTAATAAATAACATTTCCCACATGTCTACTTTACATCAGCACAATTTTGGGACCAAAATTTTTTTTTGTTACGAAGTTATAAGGGTTAAAAGTTGACCAGCGATTTCTCATTTTTACACCACCATTTTTATTTTAGGGACCACATCACATTTGAAGTCACTTTGAGGGGTCTATACGATAGAAAATACCCAAAAGTGACATCATTCTAAAAACTGCACCCCTCAAGGTGCTCAAAACCACATTCAAGAAGTTTATTAACCCTTTACGTGCTTCACAGGAACTGAAGCAATGTGGAAGGAAAAAATTAACATTTAACTTTTTTTGCAAAAACTTTACTTCGGAACCTATTTTTTTTATTTTCACAACTGTTAAAAGAAAAAATGAACCACAAAATTTGCTGTGCAATTTCTCCTGATTAAGCCGATACCCCATATGTGGGGGTAAACCACTTTTTGGGCGCACGGCAGAGGTTGCAAGGGAAGGAGCAACATTTGACTTTTTCAACGCAGAATTGGCTGGACGCCATGTCGCGTTTGTAGAGGCCCTGATGTGTCTAAACAGTGGAAACCCATCACAAGTGACCCCATTTTGGAAACTAGACCCCCTAAGGAACTTATCTAGATGTGTGGTGAGCACTTTGAACCTCCAAGTGCTTCACAGAAGTTTATAACATAGAACAGTGAAAATAAAAAATCATATTTTTTCCACAAAAACAATCTTTTCACCCCAATTTTTATTTTCCCAAGGGTAACAAGACCCCAAAAGTTTTTGTGCAATTTGTCCTGAGTACGCTGATACCCCATATGTTGGGATAAACCACTGTTTGGGTGCAAGGCAGAGCTTGGAAGGGAAGGAGCGCTGTTTGACTTTTTCAGCGCAGAATTGGCTGGACGTCATGTCGTGTTTGTAGAGGTCCTGATGTGTCTAAACAGTGGAAACCCCCACAAGTGACCCCATTTTGGAAATTAGACCCCCTAAGGAACTTATCTAGATGTGTGGTGAGCACTTTGAACCTCCAAGTGCTTCACAGAAGTTTATAACATAGAACCGTGAAAATAAAAAATCATATTTTTTCCACAAAAACGATCTGTTCACCCCAATTTTTATTTTCCCAAGGGTAACAAGACCCCAAAAGTTTTTGTGCAACTTGTCCTGAGCATGCCGATACCCCATATGTGGGGGTAAAGCACTGTTTGGGCGCAAGGCAGGGCTTGGAAGTGAAGGAGCGCCGTTTGACTGTTTCAAACCAAAATTGACTGGAATTGAAATTGGACGCCATCTCGCGTTTGGAGAGCCCCTGATACGCCTAAACAGTCGAAACCCCCCACAAATCACACCATTTTGGAAACTAGACCCCTTAAGGAACTTATCTAGATATGTGGTGAGCACTTTGAACCCTGCTTCACAGAAATTAATAAACGTAGAGCCGTGAAAATAAAAAATCATTTTTTTCCTCAAAAATGATTCTTTAGCCCGCTATTTTTTTTATTTTCCCAAGGGTAACAGGAGAAATTGGACCCAAAAAGTTGTTGTGCAATTTTTCCTGAGTACGCTGATACCCCATATGTTGGGTGAAACCACTGTTTGGGCGCATGGGAGTGCTTGGAAGGGAAGGAGCGCCCTTTTGTAATGCAGACTTTGATGGAATGTTCTGCGGGCGTCATGTTGTGTTTGCAGAGCCCTTGATGTACCTAAACAGTAGAAACCCCCTGCAAGTGACACCATTTTGGAAACTAGACCCCCCAAGGAGCTTATCTAGATGTTTGGTGAGCACTTTGAACCCCAAGTGCTTCACAGAAATTTATAAACGCAGAGCCGTGAAAATGTAAAATAATTTTTTTTCTCAAAAATGTTTTTTTTGCCAGCTATTTTTTATTTTCCCAAGGGTAACAGGAGAAATTAGAACCCCAAAATTGGTGTGCAATTTGTCCTGAGTACGCTGATACCCCATATGTTGGGGTAAACCACTATTTGGGCGCACGGCAGGGCTCGGAAGGGAGGGAGCGCCATTTGACTTTTTGAACGCCATGTCGTGTTTGGAGACCCCCTGATGTGTCTAAACAGTGGAAACCCCCCACAAGTGACCCCATTTTGGAAACTAGACCCGTTAAGGAACTTATCTAGATGTGTGGTGAGCACTTTGAACCCCCAAGTGTTTCACAGAAATTTATAAACGCAGAGCCGTGAAAATGAAAAATCATTTTTTTTCTCAAAAATGTTTTTTTTAGCCAGCTATTTTTTATTTTCCCAAAGGTAACAGGATAAATTAGAACCCCAAAATTGGTGTGCAATTTGTCCTGAGTACGCTGATACGCCATATGTTGGGGTAAACCACTGTTTGGGCGCACGGCAGGGCTCGGAAGGGAGGGAGCGCCATTTGACTTTTTGAACGCCATGTCGTGTTTGGAGACCCCCTGATGTGTCTAAACAGTGGAAACCCCCCACAAGTGACCCCATTTTGGAAACTAGACCCCTTAAGGAACTTATCTAGATGTGTGGTGAGCACTTTGAACCCCAAATGTTTCACAGAAATTTATAAATGCAGAGCTGTGAAAATAAAAAATAATTTTTTTTCTCAAAAATGATTTTTTTAGCCAGCTATTTTTTATTTTCCCAAGGGTAACAGGAGAAATTAGAACCCCAAAATTGGTGTGCAATTTGTCCTGAGTACGCTGATACCCCATATGTTGGGGTAAACCACTGTTTGGGCGCACGGCAGGGCTTGGAAGGGAGGGAGCGCCATTTGACTTTTTGAACGCCACGTCATGTTTGGAGACCCCCTGATGTGCCTAAATAGTGGAAATCCCTCAATTCTAGCTCCAACCCTAACCCCAACACACCCCTAACCCTAATCCCAACCCTAACCCTAACCTAAATCCCAACCCTAATTGTAACCCTAACTCTAATTGTAACCCTAACCCTAATTTTAACCCTAACCCTAATTGTAACCCTAACCCTAATTATAACCCTAATTATAACCCTAACCCTAAGGCTAGGTTCATTTTGCGTTTTACCAGCCCGTTCAACACATAGCGTTGACGGGCTGGTAACGGTATAGCATAACACGATCGCGTTATGCTATACCCACTAGCGCAGAGGAATCAGCAGATGATTCATCTGCGCTAGCGGTGGCGGAGCCCAGACGCTGCAGCCCGCGTCCGAGGCTCCGTCACTGAATGATGGCACGTCGCAAACGCATGGGGCTTTACGGCATGCGTCGCGATGCGCCCTCAAATGGGGGTGAATGGCAGCGTTAACGGACTGCGTTACACCGCGTTATACCGCGGTGTAACGCAGTCCGTCTAACGGACTGCCATAACGCAGTATGAACCCGGCTTAACCCTAATTATAACCCTAACCCTAATGCTAACCCTAACCCTAATGCTAACCCGAAAACCCTAATTATAACCCTAACCCTAATTATAACCCTAACCCTAATTATAACCCTAACCCTAACAGAAAAATGAAAATAAATATAATTTCTATTTTTTATTATATGTCCCTAACTAAGGGGGTGATAAATGGGGGGGTTATGTACTGTTTTTTTTATTTTGATCACTGTGATAGTTTATCACAGTGATCAAAATGCACTGTAAGGTTCTATGTATATATTCCTGAAACTCAGTTTGTTCGTCAGCCATTTTACTTTCTGTCTTGCTGCAGCTATCTTGCCCTCAGTCAAAATGGAGTTTCCAGCTTGCATGTTCCCGCCCTGATTCTCTCCTTTGCTTCTTAAGCAGCCACAGCTGAGCAATCAGTGCTTCAGAATCTAGCCTGCAGTGAACCTGTGACTTGACTCCTGTAAGCCTTGGACCTTGTACTCCAGCTATTCCTACTGAGGAACTCTGAAGCACTTGTGGACTCTGAACCCTGCTCTTTGAAAGACCCACGTTTGCATGGACTTACGGTAACAGAGAAGAAGATCCTGAATCTGTATTGGAGAGTGATTGCTGAGCTTGGATTACTCTGGCCTGCTGTGTCTCCTGTTTCTGTGTCTGCAAACTGTGTGACTATTTCTGCCAACTTGTATGAAGTAATACAGGACTTTTCTATATCAAACTGTGACTCCTGTGTTTTCATCGCACCCAAGCACAAGACGCTATATGAACTGTACTACATACATTACAAGATTCTGAAGCCAAAACGTTAGTGTCTGCTGGGTCTGGAAGGCTGTGTCTGCTGTACTGTGGATATCAGACGTCCGGTTGTACTTTCTGTGATGACAGTGGTTGTGACTTCTCACAACCATTCCAGGTGAGCAATTCCCTTAAGTTTTTTCTTTTTGCAGTGTTACCACAGGTAAACACTATTGTTTTTTTTTTTTTTCTCTCTTTTCTCTTTTTTGTCTGCTGTAACTCTGGATATCAGATGTCTGGTTGAAACTTTCTGTGATGATAGTGGTTGTGACTTCTCACAACCATTCCAGGTGAGCAGTTCCCTAATTTTTTTTTCTCTCTGCAGTGTTGCCACAGGTGAACACTATTGTTTTTTTTCTCTCCTCTTCTTCCAGTAATCCTGTCTTAAAAGATCTGGAAAATGGAGGCCCGCATAAAGGAACTTTGCGGAGTGACTGATAATATCCTTGCAGATTTGCAGAATATAAAGACCCGTTTTACAAATCTACAGGACCTCAATAATCACAATTTGCAAGTGGTTGGACAGACTATATGAGCAATGGCAATCGTGTTCAATCCGAAAATAGTATGAAAAGTAGCTGATTGAAATATTAAAACTTAACCTTTAATCTCTTCTATAAAAAATAAAAAAGTGCAAAAAGTGCTGATGTGTATGTGCAAAACCAAAACTAATCTAGTACACAGTGTCTATAAATTAAAAGACAAAATATCCAATGGTTTACCAAAAAACCTAATAATGAACGATAGTGCTTCTATACCGACAATTTAACCATATTATTCAATGGGACTATTACAAAGATGAAGTACCCTTATGTTTGGTGGTATTTTGTCAAAAGTATAGTTCCTTTCTTATAGGAGGTCTTTAAAGCTGAGACCAGCGTTTATATTATAAATAATGCCCCCTTAAATGCACTTCGTCTGTTTATATATAATGGGATTGGTTTTTATGGACATAAGTCAATTGCTCCTTATGGTTTTGGAGCTAATATTATATGCACCTGTCATGTAGATGAATTAATAAACATGCCCTTTGTCCCACAATACCATCAGGGAGTAACAGTATACATGACTCTGTTTATATTCACCCCCACTGTGGTTTTAAAATTTTTTTGCGGTACTCATCTGCAGCTTCATAGTGCGGGCATGATTCATCTCTCCTGGGGGAGATCCCCTCCGTGACCATATGTCATGTTAGGCGGTCTCCACCCCAGTGGCGTCTCCCGACGCGTTTCATCCAATTAAGAATCCTCAGGGGAGATTTGAGAGCATTTGTGCAGCGACAGGACTTAGCGGCGTGTGCATAACTGTGCTTTTTATAGATACCGTTGTATCGATCGGTTTCCTGTTCCGGACGCTGGAAACGTCATATCCGGTGGTTGAAACGCATGTGCTGTTCATCTAGCGCATGCGCTGTGATTCAGAAAGTTTCGACCTCGAGGAACGTCATTTCCTGTTTAAGGAAGCAAGAATCCCATAGAGCAGGGCATATATATCTGTCTGCGAAATGTGGCGATTCGTCCCTATTACATCTGCTTATGCATTATAGAGGAAGAAACTACAGGTTTCTCTTAAATCAAAAATTGGCTGGGAGAAACATGTACATTATGGTCAAAATCTTTATATATAAGATATACCAAATAAATATGGTGCCTATTTGTGGAGATTTTGCAGGAGATAACAAATCTCTTTCTGGCAGTACCTGGAATAAAGTATACATTAGATTCACTTGATAGATGACAGGGGTATATTATTTGAAAAAATATATTTTTTTGTGGATATAATTGTTTGGATGGGATAAAATATTTTGTTGCATGCAATGAGTGAGACGACGGACCTTCTTGATGAAAGATAGAAAGGGTGCGCGCTAAGGAATCCCTGTTTTACCCTGTCTATTGTGTCCCTACCTCACGCGGAGGTTGGCACCCTAAAACCTGCGCAGTGGCGCCCCCACTCAACGGCGGCTGACCCTATTTTAGAGGCCCTAGTGGTCCTTACTCTAAAAGAAGGAAGAATAGGTGATGAGTTCATTTAATCCTTTCGGATGGGTTGTTTGGAGATTAAAGATCCAGAATGTTTCTCTTTGAAGGATCCGTTTGTCCCAATCCCCTCCCCTTTGATTTTGTTTGATTTTTTCAATGCCCATGAAAACTAGGGATTTTGTGTCTCCTCCATGCATGAGATTTACATGGTTTGCTACAGGGGTGTCTCTTCTGTTGATGATGTCCCTATGATGCTCTCCTATTCTTTTCTTGAACTCTCTTCTTGTTTTCCCTACATACTGTACGCCGCATTTGCAGGTAATGTTGTAGACAACCCCAATGCTTTTGCAGTTCATGAATTGCCTAATGGGGTATACCTTCTTGGTAATGGTGCTACTGAACTCTTTCCCCTGTTTCAGGGCCCCACAGTATTTACACCCTCCGCATTTGTAACACCCTTGTATTGGGCTTTTCAGCCATGTAGGGTTTTTTGGTTCAGAGGAGGCAAAATGGCTGCGTACTAACCTATCCTTAATAGATCGTCCTTTCTTGAAAGTGATTTGTGGAGTCGTGGAGATAACCCTTGACAAATCCCTGTCCATGCATAGAATTGGCCAGTGACGCATAATGATGTCCCTCATTTCTTTTGACATGTTGGAGAATTTGGTTATATATCTGATGATGTTTCCTTCCTCTGTTTTTTCTTTTGGAGTAAGGAGATCTTTCCTCTCTCGTGTCAAGGCAGTTTTATAGGCGTCCCTAAGTACGTGATCGGGGTATCCTCTCTCTACAAAACGATGCCTCAAATCATCTGCTTGTTGTTTAAAAAGGTTTGTATTTGAGCAATTTCTTTTGATCCTGAAATACTGTCCCTTTGGTATCCCTTTTTTTTTTTTTTTTTTTTTTTAGAGGAGGGGGTGACTTGATTCCCATCTCAACAGAGAGTTTGATGAGGTTGGTTTCCTATACGTTTTGGTAACCAAATGACCTCCTTCACCTCTCTCAATCAAAATGTCCAAAAAGGGGAGACTCTGTACATTGGCCTCAAAAGTGAAGCGGAGGCCAATGTTGTTATTGTTAAGACCTTGCACATAATATCTGAAACTCTCCACATCACCTCTCCAAATCACAAAAACATCGTCGATGTAGCGGAGCCACATTACAATTTTATCCTCCGCCTCACCATTTAATTCACCAAAGACGATGTTTTCCTCCCACCAGCCCAGGAGCAAATTGGCGTATGAAGGTGCACATGGACTGCCCATGGCAGTGCCCCTGAGCTGGTGGAAGTACTTATTGTCAAAAAGAAAATAATTTCTGGTTAAACAAAATTCTAGGGCTCTCAAAACGAATTTGTTATGTTCATTATATTGACAACCTTTGGTTTTCAGATAGTATTCCGCAGCCATAATGCCTTTCTCATGCGGAATTGAGGAATAAAGAGCTTCTACGTCAATTGATCCTAGGATCATATTGTCGCTCAGCTCAATATTGTCGATTTTAAGAAGAAGGTCCGTCGTATCTCTGACGTATGAGCTTAGCGAAGAGACAAAAGGTCTAAGAATTTTGTCTATATATAGTCCCAAGTTTTGGGTGAGACTATCAATGCCTGATACAATCGGCCTTCCTTTGAGTGGACATAGGCCTTTGTGTACCTTAGGTAGACAATAAAAAGTCGCTACCATAGGATGGGTAGGAATCAAAAATTCTTTTTCATCTGGGCTGATAAGTTTTTTGCACAGCGCTTCATTAACCAGTGTTTTTAGTTCCTCGTGATACTGCGCTGTGGGATTTGCCTTTAATTTCTCGTATCCCATGTCCTCTCCTAAAAGGGAGCAACAAAGTGTTTTGTATTGGGATGTATCCATCACTACGATGTTGCCCCCTTTATCTGAGGGTTTAATGATGATACTCCCATCGTTTTCCAGATCATTTAGTGCTTTCATCTCAGTTTTTGTGAGGTTATGATGTTTTTTATATTTACATTTCTCAAGTTCCAAAAAGTCTCTGGAAACCAGATTGGTAAATATATCAATAGCACTAACGTCCGTGACAGGGGGCATACAATCCTTGCAGATATACAGACTATAAAGACCCGTTTTGCAAGCCTACAGGACCTCACTAATCATAATTTGCAAGTGTTTGGACAGACTACCCAGGATTTGCGAGCCAGGATTGAGGTTCTAGAGGGGCGAGTCCAGGCTCCTGCCGTAGCCCCGAGTGCTGGGATTCCCAAGTTGCCCCCTTTTCGTTTTGGCAGTGAACGTGAGAAATTCAGGGGATTTATTAATCAATGCAATCTTTTTTTTTCTGCACATGCTTCACAATTTCCCACTGAACGATCTAAGGTGCTTACTATAATTATGTTGCTTACCAACAAGGCTTTAATGTGGGCAAACCCTCTGATTGAGACTGAGGATGATTGTTTGAATCACCTTGATGATTTTATTTCAGCCATGGGGCAGGTGTTTGATGACCCCAATCGAGGTGCAACAGCTGAAGCAGCCATGTTAGCTTTGCGCCAAGGTAAGCACTCGGTAGCTGAATATGCCTTGGATTTCAGGAGATGGGCCCTTGATACCACCTGGGACAGTTCCGCCAAAAAATCTATTTTTCGAAAGGGGTTATCTCCACTGATTAAGGATGAACTTGCTCGTGCCGACCCTCCCACTGCGTTAGGTGACTTTATTAACTACTGCATCCGTATTGATACTCGTCTGACTGAACGCAGGCAGAGAGATGGTTCGAAAGCAATCGTACTAACCTTTTCCTACCTTCCTCTCCAGCTAAGGAACCTTTGAGTAGGATTACACGGGAACCTGAACCTGAACCCATGCAGGTAGACTCTTTACAACGACGGGTTAGTGATGCACGCAAGGAACATCGTTTTAAGGAGAATCTATGTTTCTATTGTGGTAAGTCAGGGCACTTCATTATAAACTGCCCCAGCCGTTCTCGTAAGACTACTGCAGCACTCATTCATTGTGAGTGTTGCGAGAGGGGATCTGTCAGGTCCGAGCCTCAGGCTCCAGAGAGATCTGCAGCAACAGATCTTGATTTCTCGGACTTAAACTCCGTTACCTCTGAGGACGTTGACTGTGTAAACGCTGCCATTTTTCAAGTTTCCTCAGCGGTGTCCCAGCTGAGTTGTAAGAAAAACAATTCTCATTGCTTTCTTTCCATCAAACTCTGGGTTGACTCAGCTTGGGTGTCTAGCTCTGCTATGATCGACTCAGGGGCAAGTGGAAATTTTATGGATGTCTCCTTTGCTCTGAAACAGGGAATACGTTCAGTGAAGAAGGCTACTCCAGTACAGATGGAAACTGTGGATGGCTCCCTGCTGACCATTGGACCAGTGGATCAGGAAACAGAGCCTTTGAGGGTTCTTATGGGTAAAGATCATCAAGAGAAACTGTCCTTTATGCTTATCTCTTCTCCCCACTTTCCCATTATTCTAGGGCTACCATGGCTGCAGGCTCAGAATCCTACCATTAACTGGGAGACCAAGGAATTACACTTTCCAGAGAAACAGATGAGTCCAAAAGTTTCAGCTTGCTCTGTTCCTAAAGGAATCATGTCAGTCCCTGAACTACCAGCTGTATACCAGGACTATGTGGATTTATGTGACAAGAAGAACGCTGACCAGCTTCCTCCTCACCGTCCATATGATTGTCCAATTGAATTATTGCCTGGAGCAGAGATACCTTTTGGTAAGATCTACCCCTGGCGGGGCCCGAGCTAAAGGCTTTAAAGGATTACATAGATGAAAATCTAGCCAAGGGCTTCATACGCCCCTCTTCATCTCCTGCAGGTGCACCCATCTTCTTTGTAAAGAAGAAAGATGGATCTCTGAGACCATGCGTAGACTATAGGGAACTCAATAAGGTTACTATTAGAAACCGTTATCCATTGCCTTTAATCCCTGAGTTATTGGAGAGAGTGCGACATGCCAAAATTTTTTCTAAACTAGATCTTCGTGGGGCCTATAACTTAGTCCGTATTAGACCTGGGGATGAATGGAAGACTGCATTCAGGTCACGCTATGGACACTTTGAATATCTAGTTATGCCTTTTGGTCTGAGTACCGCCCCAGCCACTTTCCAACACTTGGTGAATGACATCTTCAGGGATCTCCTAGATACATTCGTGGTAATTTTATTTGGATGATATTCTAATTTTTTCTAACTCCACAGAGGAACATCATGGACATGTGAGAATGGTCTTGGAACGTCTAAGACAAAATCATCTTTACATCAAACTTGAAAAGTGTGAATTCCATAGGACCGAAATTCAATTTCTGGGGTATGTACTGTCTACACAAGGAATTAGTATGGATGGAAGCAAAACCCAAGCCATCAAGGATTGGCCAAGTCCTAGAAATGTGAAGGAGGTACAGCGCTTCATCGGGTTTGCCAACTTCTATAGACGTTTCATTAGAAATTTCTCTGAGGTAGTGTCACCTATCACTCAACTTACCCGGAAAGAGTCTAGGTTTTCCTGGACTCCCCAAGCCCAGGAAGCATTTTCTCGTCTAAAAGATAAATTTACCACTGCACCTATCCTAGTACATCCCAACCCCGAGCTTGCCTTCATAATAGAGGTGGATGCTTCAGACTGTGCCGTTGGAGCTATACTCTCTCAGAGAACAGGTGAGAAGAATGTCTTGCATCCCTGTGCCTTCTTTTCCCAGCAGTTGTCTTTGGCTGAGAGGAACTACGATGTGGGCAATAGAGAGTTGTTGGCCATTATTGCCGCCTTCAAAGAATGGAGACACCTTCTTCAGGGAGCTGCACAGCAAATAGTCGTCCTGACAGACCATCGTAGCCTTGAGTTTATCAGGTCGGCTAAGTGCCTGACTCCTCGCCAGGCTCGCTGGAATTGTCTTGACCCGCACCACAATTGTGGTTTACCAGAGCAATGGGGTACTCAGAGCCGAGCCCATGGAAGTCTATGGGGTTGTCACAGGTAGCGGTGGCTCGGTCTGTGGCCCTGGCGGTCAGGCGTACGTTGGGGGGTATATTTACAGGGGATAGGTATATTTACAGTTCGTGACGCCACCTGTAGTTCTCTGATTACTAAGACCAGCGCTGCTGTAGATCTCTGAGGGGATGGTGTGGCAGCTAGATGTCGGGTCCCCTACAGGTGGGACTGGTCCCTCAAAGTCTATGGAATTAATGATGTCGGGTGCAGGAAAATAAATCAGTCTCACACCATCCAGCGTCTTTCCATACCTTTTACTTGTCAGATGATAAGGCAGGTCCCAGGGAGGCTGGTCGGGTGGAGGATGTGCTTCGAGATAACAGCTGAACAGGTTATGGGCCTCCTTAACTTTCCAAAATGAGTCCAACTAGCATAAAGCTTAGTTCCCTCCAAGAACTCCAGCTTCTTCTAAGCTGTACTGCCCGGTCAGTTTTGTGGTCGGAGTCTTCCTTTGAGAGAGCTGAGTTCCTACTGTTGTCCTGCAGAGACTCAAGGTTCCCACTCTCCCTGACCCCAGTTACGTACCGACACTCCAAGGGCTGCTTTCTGTAACCTAAGGTCCAGTAAGCCTCTGGTTTTTCTATCACTATGCCTGGAGCTATAGTGACACTTCGGTCCCCAGTGACCGGTGACAATGTGCAGGATAATCCAATCCTCAGGCACTTCTGACTTCTTCCACTATGCCTTTCGCCCTGTCCGCGCTTGTAGCATAAGCACTCCACACTTCCAAAGGCTATGCAGGCTAGTCCATTCTTTCTTCTTCCCAGAGCTTGCTAACAGGTGCTCAGTAATCTTCTAGTTCAGGAGCACGTCACTGAACTCCACTGTCCTTGGGACAGGAGACTGAAGGTCCTGCTGCTAACTCCTCTTTCTTACTGCACAGACTGCACCCTGCACACTGACTGCTCTGTCCGAAGACAGGAAACAGACTCCTCTGAGTCCAGACTAGACTGACTGGACCTCTTCCTCCCTCCACGTCCAGGCTAGACTGACTGGCGGACTGCATCTCACCAGCCTATATATCCTATGGGTGTGTCTAAGTGTGTGTTGGAGTGAATGTTTATTGAGCATTAAACTGTTACCTCTCCGCACATTCTCCAGGGTACTGCGTGTGCCTTCACACCAGGGCTACACATTCCCCCATGGTAAAATACAGCACTCCCGGGCTGTGAAATACAAGAAGACATTTTGTTTTTGCATTAAACATAAACATTAACTCTTCCCATCCGGGAGGTAAGGATTTCTTAAACGTTGCATTAAAACATTAGATATAGAAAAATACAAAATACTAAACAGACATTTTCATATAAATAAATGACAATATTCTTGTGAAGGACCCGCACCAAACCTTCAACGTGGGTCCTGGGTGGGCTGCAGGACATCTGAATGCAGACCTCACTCAGTGCCACACCACACGGGTTTTATATTCAGAGGTAGTTGAGGTGGTTTCATGTAAAACCAATATAATGCACCTTAGTGCAACTATTTACAGGATACAGTTTTTGGGCTGGCTCAATCCTCAGCCACGCAGTCCATTATAAGACACAATAAGAGACATATATATATACATATTTCAAGTATGCATCATTCTTCTTTAACTTTTACTTTACCCAACAGGGCATTTTATGTAAAACTATGCATTCAATTTTTCAACTTTTTACTCTGGTACCCAGCCGGGCATTCTACTCATTATAGAAAAACATAGATACATTTGGCAATAAAGTGCAAATCTGGCAAAAATTCTCAAACTTTCTACATTTTCTTTGTTGCGGTAAACCCTGTCTGGGTCCTACCGTTCTTCACATTTTCTTGCAGGCTTCCATTATACTTTCCATCCCGGGGGCTGGAACAATACGATGATCCTTAGATCCCATGACCAACAAGTCGTGACCTGCTATCAGAGTTTGGGTCGCTACAGTCCTTGTGCGAACCGCTTGGGGCACGCCGGGCGCTTTCTCCTTGTGAGACGCCGATTGCGTCGCTGTTTGCGTAGCAGGAGGCGATTCAGCTGTAACCGCAGTTTGCGATGTAGATTGGGTCGCCGACTGCGATGCAGAGTAGGTCGCCGATTGCGATACGGAGGTGTACGCAGGGGGCGATGCCGATGCACAATGCTGGTGTGATGCAGAGCAGGAAGCAGGTGTGCGCAATGGCTCAGTTGGGGACGCACTAACCTGCTGCTGTCGCTGCTCCATCACAGACGGCTGGGTTTCCTCCGGTGTCCCTACCGGGGATCTGTAATCTGCTGCGGCCTCCTTGCCGGGCTGGCACTCCGGAACGGGCAGGACCTCCTCAGCCTCCTTCGCTTCCACGTCTCCATCGGTGGGATCAGGTACAGCACTTTTGGGGGCGGCCTCCGGTTTTCCTTCAGCTTTCTTCAGCAGGGAACGTGGGAAATCAGGAGACGGCATTATGCTTGTGGGAGAGAGCACTGCGTCCCACAGCAGCCGCTGTGTCTGGGCACGCCAGCGTCTCTCTGTCTCCTGCAAGCCTGCATGGCGCTGGATTAATCTTTTGAGCACTGCATTCTCCCTCTGCAGCTCCAGCATAGTTTGCTGCAGGTGCCGGACCACAGATGGTTCCGGTTCTAGTGGCAGCTTGGCTGGGGAACGGGGCCTGCCTTCCTCCGCTTCCCTGCTCGGCTGCACACGTCCTGCTTCCATGATGTTCCAGAACAGACTCCCATCTTCTTCTTTCAGAGCCGTCCGGTCTCTTCCGTGGAGGCGGGGTTTGCGTCTCCTCCTCTTCGCAGGGAAGGTGAAGAGGAGGCGGACCTCCTTTGCTGTAGGGCAGGATCGCATATTGTAATAGCACTTTGAGAGGGCAGGCATTTTCTTCGCGCCACAGGGGGGCACACGCCCACGAATCCACGCCCACCTTCTTCTCCAGCGCCTGAGGGCGCGAATTTGGCGGCAAAATGGCGGATTTTAGCGCCAAAAATAGCAAACAGTCCTTTTTCACAAAAACACCTCCACAGGCACACAGGGCTCGCAATTTTGCGAGTTTCGCATCCTGTTCGTGACGCCAAGTTGTCTTGACCCGCACCACAATTGTGGTTTACCAGAGCAATGGGGTACTCAGAGCCGAGCCCATGGAAGTCTATGGGGTTGTCACAGGTAGCGGTGGCTCGGTCTGTGGCCCTGGCGGTCAGGCGTATGTTGGGGGGTATATTTACAGGGGATAGGTATATTTACAGTTCGTGACGCCACCTGTAGTTCTCTGATCACTAAGACCAGCGCTGCTGTAGATCTCTGAGGGGATGGTGTGGCAGCTAGATGTCGGGTCCCCTACAGGTGGGACTGGTCCCTCAAAGTCTATGGAATTAATGATGTCGGGTGCAGGAAAATAAATCAGTCTCACACCATCCAGCGTCTTTCCATACCTTTTACTTGTCAGATGATAAGGCAGGTCCCAGGGAAGCTGGTCGGGTGGAGGATGTGCTTCGAGATAACAGCTGAACAGGTTATGGGCCTCCTTAACTTTCCAAAATGAGTCCAACTAGCATAAAGCTTAGTTCCCTCCAAGAACTCCAGCTTCTTCTAAGCTGTACTGCCCGGTCAGTTTTGTGGTCGGAGTCTTCCTTTGAGAGAGCTGAGTTCCTACTGTTGTCCTGCAGAGACTCAAGGTTCCCACTCTCCCTGACCCCAGTTACGTACCGACACTCCAAGGGCTGCTTTCTGTAACCTAAGGTCCAGTAAGCCTCTGGTTTTTCTATCACTATGCCTGGAGCTATAGTGACACTTCGGTCCCCAGTGACCGGTGACAATGTGCAGGATAATCCAATCCTCAGGCACTTCTGACTTCTTCCACTATGCCTTTCGCCCTGTCCGCGCTTGTAGCATAAGCACTCCACACTTCCAAAGGCTATGCAGGCTAGTCCATTCTTTCTTCTTCCCAGAGCTTGCTAACAGGTGCTCAGTAATCTTCTAGTTCAGGAGCACGTCACTGAACTCCACTGTCCTTGGGACAGGAGACTGAAGGTCCTGCTGCTAACTCCTCTTTCTTACTGCACAGACTGCACCCTGCACACTGACTGCTCTGTCCGAAGACAGGAAACAGACTCCTCTGAGTCCAGACTAGACTGACTGGACCTCTTCCTCCCTCCACGTCCAGGCTAGACTGACTGGCGGACTGCATCTCACCAGCCTATATATCCTATGGGTGTGTCTAAGTGTGTGTTGGAGTGAATGTTTATTGAGCATTAAACTGTTACCTCTCCGCACATTCTCCAGGGTACTGCGTGTGCCTTCACACCAGGGCTACACAGAATCTTTTCTTAAACCAATTTAATTTTATCATCTCTTATAGACCAGGATCGCGCAATGGAAAGGCTGATGCACTCTCTAGGATTTACTCAGCAGAGACACGTCCAATTACTCCTCCTAAGACTATTCTTCCTGACTCTAGATTCCTAGGAGTAATTCATAATCAAGACCTACTTAAGGACATCAAGGAAGCATACCATGCGGATTCCTTTTTGGCACAACCCCCAAGGGACGTAAGTCTTGTCTTTAAGAATGGTGTGTGGATTCAGGGACAACGTCTGTATATTCCTGAAACAGTCAGATTAAGAGTATTGCAACTCATTCACGATTCCAAGATAGCTGGGCATAGAGGAATTCTAAAGACACAGGAATTTCTTTCTCGTTTCTTTTGGTGGCCCACTTGCAGGAAGGATGTTTTGAATTATGTCACTTCATGTGAGGTCTGTGCAAGATGCAAAACACCTCGCTCCTCACCAACTGGTCTGTTACAGCCTCTTCCCACCACGTCCCGCCCGTGGGGATCCATTTCTATGGACTTCATTGTGGAGTTACCAACCTCTCAGGGGAAGAACACCATTCTAGTGGTGGTTGACCGTCTAACAAAGGCAGCTCATTTTATCCCTTGTGTCGGCTTACCCACTGCAAAACAGACATCAGATTTGATGATTAAAGATGTGTTTCGCTTACATGGAGTACCGGATGAGGTTATTTCGGATCGAGGGGTGCAATTCACTTCTAGGTTTTGGCAAAATTTCTGTGCAGCATTGGACATTAAAGTAAACCTTTCTTCTGCTTTTCATCCCCAGACTAATGGACAGACCGAACGAACCAATCAAACCCTGGAGCAGTATCTCCGCTGCTTTATCTGCCACCTACAGGATGATTGGGTGGATCTACTTCCATTAGCTGAGTTCTCGTATAACAACTCTCAGAGTGCCTCCACTAAACAGTCTCCTTTTTACTCTAATCTAGGTTATCATCCTAACATTCTACCACGATTTCCCATAGAAACGCCTTTACCAGCAGTGGCTGAAAGAATCACGTCTTTACAGAAGAATATGGATCTTCTAAAGGAAAATCTGGAATCGGCTCAAGAAAGGTACAAGAAAGCAGCAGATAAATTTCGTAAACCTGCACCAGCTTTCAAGGTAGGAGACTTGGTCTGGCTGTCAACCAGAAATCTTAAGTTAAGGATTCCATCGTCTAAGTTGGGACATAAGTACATTGGACCCTATAAAATCAGTAAAATTATAAGTGCCGTTGCTTGTCGTCTTCAACTGCCCAGAACTATGAGAATCCACCCTGTCTTTCATGTATCCCTACTAAAGGCTGCGACACCCAATACGTTTCCTGGACGTTCCTCTCCTTGCCCTGACCCAGTGCTAGTTGATGGTCAGGAAGAATTTGTGGTGGAAAGGATTTTAGATTCCAGGTTGTATAGAAATCAGTTACAATATCTGATTAAATGGCAGGGCTACCCAGTGGAGGACAACTCATGGGAACCGGTCAATAACGTTAATGCTCCTCGCTTGCTCGTCAGTTTCATCAGAGGTACCCACACAAGCCTGGTCTGAGGTCATCCGGAGGTTGTCCTTAAGGGGGGAGTAATGTAAGGTTCTATGTATATTTCCTGAAACTCAGTTTGTTCGTCAGCCATTTTACTTTCTGTCTTGCTGCAGCTATCTTGCCCTCAGTCAAAATGGAGTTTCCAGCTTGCATGTTCCCGCCCTGATTCTCTCCTTTGCTTCTTAAGCAGCCACAGCTGAGCAATCAGTGCTTCAGAATCTAGCCTGCAGTGAACCTGTGACTTGACTCCTGTAAGCCTTGGACCTTGTACTCCAGCTATTCCTACTGAGGAACTCTGAAGCACTTGTGGACTCTGAACCCTGCTCTTTGAAAGACCCACGTTTGCATGGGCTTACGGTAACAGAGAAGAAGATCCTGAATCTGTATTGGAGAGTGATTGCTGAGCTTGGATTACTCTGGCCTGCTGTGTCTCCTGTTTCTGTGTCTGCAAACTGTGTGACTATTTCTGCCAACTTGTATGAAGTAATACAGGACTTTTCTATATCAAACCTGTGACTCCTGTGTTTTCATCGCACCCAAGCACAAGACGCTATATGAACTGTACTACATACATTACATGCACTTTCTGGAGAATGAATGAAACTTTTTTTTTAATCTGCCGCCAAGCAGATCGGCGGGCGCACTGCGCATGCGCCCGCCATTTTTTTTTTTTGCAGGAAGAAGACGCCGGGATCCTGGGGCCTGCGGGAGGACGGAGAACACCGGTAAGTATACGGGGGGGGATCGGGGGACCCTCATTTTCTCCCCTCTGATGTGCGATCACATCAGAGGGGAGAGAAATCATTTTTTATTTTTTATTTTTTTTGCGATCGGTCTATGCTTGCATAGACGCGATCGCAACACCGGGATCGGTGAATACCGACCCGGATCATGTTCTCTGGGGTCTCGGCTACCCCCGGTAGCCGAGACCCCAGAGAATATTTGCCATCCCCCCACCAGCACAGCGGCACTTAGCGGCGGGCGCACTGAGCATGCGCCCGCCATGTTCTTCATCGCGCCGGCCCGGGGGGACACCGGAGGGCCCTGGGGCCACATACAGGACATCGGGGGCCACATGGGGGTCCCGGGGACCCTTTTTCTCTGTCCTCTGATGTCCGATGACATCAGAGGACAGAGAAATTAAATGGCACAACTTTTTTTTTGTTGTTGTTGCGGTCGCCGTTATAGGGTTAATAACGGCGATCGCAACATCGGTGTCGGTAAAAACCGACCCGATTCATGTTCTCTGGGGTCTCGGCTACCCCCGGTAGCCGAGACCCCGGAGAAAATGCGCCTCTGGGGGGCGCTATTCACTTTTTCCACAGCGCCGTTAATTAACGGCGCTGTGGTTTAAGTACCCTTAATGACCGCCGTTAAAAGGCGTATCGGCGGTCATTAAGGGGTTAAAACAACACAGTGTTGTTATGCATCAGCGTTCAGAGTCAGAAGCCTGAACAAAATGTCGGGAGGGGGCCTGAGCGCCAGCGTGCTCGGGCCCCCCTTTTTGCTCCTAATCACCGGGCCCCATACAGTAAGGGCTAGGGCTGTAATGCCCTGATGGCGGCCCTGGTGGTAGGTGAAGCAGCTGCAGCAGGGACGGGCCCCCTTCTAGCCCGGGCCCTGTGGCGGCTGCTTCCCCTGCTTCCATGATAGTTCCGCCCCTGGTGTGGGGGATTTGGAGTGGGGATGGGGCGATTTAATGTGCGTGGGGGGCATTTGGAGTGGGGATGGGGCATTTAATGTGTGTGGGGGGGATTTGGAGTGGGGATGGGGGGGATATAATGTGTGAGGGGGATTTGGAGTGGGGATGGGGGCATTTAATGTGTGTGGGGGGGATTTGAGGACACTGAAGAGTATGTATGAGGGCATGTATGAGGAAACAGTATGGGGGTGGGTGCAGACACAGTATGGTGAGGGGGGATGGGTGCAGACAGTATGGGGAGCGAACGGGTGAATATATGTGGACACAGTAGGGGGAGTATGAGGATACAGTATGGTGAACAGGGGGGACGTGAGAGGAGACAGTATATTGCAGATATTTTTATTTAGAAGCATTATAATGACTCTTCTGTCTTTAAGGGCGTCGTGTGGAGAGTTGGTGCAGAAGACCGGAGAAGATGGAGGTCTGCAGAGATGGCTGTGGATGAGAAAACTCATCATGGGGTCTGGACTAGAAGAAGAAAAGAACGACTCCAGAGACGACGTCATCTATAAGGTACCTGGATGTAAATATTATTTGTGAAACTGACTAATTCTCATGTTTTTATTTATGTTAGGAGCATTAAACGGGTTGTCCAGGTTAGTGCTGAGTCTGTAGTCATTCTATTTGACTGCAGACTTCTGAATTCTCACAGTGCTCGCTGCACGCTGTTAGGATTCTCTTGACTCGCACCACAATTGTGGTTACCAGGGCTATGGGGTACTCGGAGCCAAGCCCAATGATTTCTATGGGAATTGTCACTGGCAGCGGGACTCGGTCCGTGGCCCTGGCAGTCATGCGATGGGGGATATTTACAGGGGATTATAAGGATAGGTAGTTCGTGACGCCACCTGTGGTATCTGATCAATTGGACCAGCGCTGCTATAAGGATCTTCACAGGGGATGTTATGGGGCAGCTGGGTGGTAAGTCTCCCACAGGTGAGACTGGTCCCTGGAAGTCTATGGTGATTATGCAGGGTGTAGGTAATAATTCAGTCACACACAATGCAGCTTCTTTTCATACCTTTTACTGGTAGATGGTTCAAGAAGATCCCGGGAAGCTGGTCGGGGTGGAGAATGCACACTCGGGTAGCCGCTGAGCAGGTTAGAGGCCTCCTTAACTTCCAATGTATGTGAGCCCAACTTGCCTGAAGCAAAGTTAACTCTGAACTCTCCAGCTCTCTCTATAGCTGCAAAGCCCGGCCAATATTGTGGTGGAGCCCTCTGAGTGGTGAGAACAGAGTCCTTCTATGCAGGGCCCTGCTAAAAGTCCTTGTTCCTCCTGACTCCGATTACGTATCGACACTTAGGGCTGCTCTCTGCGACCTGTAGTCCAGATGCCTCCGGTTATCCTGTTACTATGCTTGAAACACTAGCAACGCTTCGGACTCCGGTGTCCGGTGATTTAGTGCAGGCAATCCAATACCTGAAGCACTTTTCTATCTGTCTTCTCCACTATGCCCTTCGCCCTGCTCTCGCTCTTAGCATAAGCACTTGTAGCTTCGATGGTAATGTCAGCTTTCTTCTAGAGCTCACTGACTAGCTCTCAGTATCCTCCAAGTCCAGACTGGACTGAGACTGAACTGCACTGTCCTCAGACAGGAAACTATCTGCCTTGAGCTCTTCTCAGACAGGAAACAGACTGAGCTCTGCTACGTGTCACTACCTCCTATACCCCTGGTGGGTGTGTCTGAAAGGGTGAGTGAAGTGCATGGATAACAAGCTTTTACGGTTACCTTCCTGTGCATTCTCCTGGATTTTATGTGTGCCTTACATAGCTGGGCCACACACTCTCGTGCCGGTGATTTACATACTGTACATGGGGGTCACACACTGACTAGACATGTGTGGCCTCACTCAATGAAAATGAACGGACACATCTAGTCGTAATGTGGCCAGAAGTATATAAATCACATGCTTGTGCTGACATGACCGTGTACTCTTGCCACCGGTAAGGGAGAATCCTAAAAGTGTGAAGTGCATTCATTGTGAGAATTCAGAAGCTGAAATGTCAGGATTCAGCTCTGCAGGTTGCAGCAGTCATCACATGGACACTTCACTCATATGCAATT
>JARQOD010000004.1:522341238-522374564 GCA_033576555.1 Oophaga sylvatica | reverse complement strand
GGGGGCAACTTGGGAATCCCAAAACTCGGGGCTACGGCAGGAGCCTGGACTCGCTCTTCTAGAACCTCAATCCTGGCTCGCAAATCCTGGGCAGTCTGTCCAAACACTTGCAAATTGTGATTAGTGAGGTCCTGTAGGCTTGAAAAACGGGTCTTTATATTCTGCAAATCTGCAAGGATATTATCAGTCACTCCGCAAAGTTCCTTTATGCGGGCCTCCATTTTCCAGATCTTTTAAGACAGGAGTACTGGAAGAAGAGGAGAGGAGAAAAAAAAACAATAGTGTTTACCTGTGGTAACACTGCAGAGAGAAAAAAAAAATTAAGGGAACTGCTCACCTGGAATGGTTGTGAGAAGTCACAACCACTATCATCACAGAAAGTTCACCCGGACATCTGATATCCACAGTTACAGCAGACAAAAAAGAGAAAAGAAAAAAAAAAACAATAGTGTTTACCTGTGGTAACACTGCAGAAAAAAAAAACACTTAAGGGAATTGCTCACCTGGAATGGTTGTGAGAAGTCACAACCACTGTCATCACAGAAAGTACAACCGGACATCCGATATCCACAGTCACAGCAGACACAGCCTTTCCAGACCCAGCAGACACTAACGTTTTGGCTTCAGAATCTTGTAATGTATGTGGTACAGTTCATATAGCGTCTTGTGCTTGGGTGCGATGAAAATACATGAGACACAGGTTTGATATAGAAAGTCTTGTATTACTTCATACAAGTTGGCAAAAATAGTCACACAGTTTGCAGACACAGAAGCAGGAGACACAGCAGGCCAGAGTAATCTAAGCTCAGCAATCACTCTCCACAACAGGTTCAGGATCTTCTTCTCTGTTACCGTAAGTCCATGCAAACGTGGGTCTTTCAAAGAGCAGGGTTCAGAGTCCACAAGTGCTTCAGAGTTCCTCAGTAGGAATAGCTGGAGTACAAGGTCCAAGGCTTTAGGAGTCAGGTCACAGGTTCACTGCAGGCTAGATTCTGAAGCACTGATTGCTCAGCTGTGGCGGCTTAAGAAGCAAAAGGAGAGAATCAGGGCGGGAACATGCAAGCTGGAAACTCCATTTTGACTGAGGGCAAGATAGCTGCAGCAAGACAGAAAGTAAAATGGCTGACGAACAAACTGAGTTTCAGGAACATGTACACAGAACCTTACATCAGGCTAGACTCCTGTTTTCCCTGTCTCCGGTTACGTATTGACACTTAGGGCTGCTCTCTGCGACCTGTAGTCCAGATGCCTCCAGTGTTCTTGTTACTAAGCTTGAAACTGTAGCAACGCTTCGGACCCCGGTGTCCGGCAATTTAGTGCAGGCAATCCAATACCTGTAGCACTTCTCTAACTTCTCCACTGCGCCCTTCGCCCTGCTTCTGCTCTTTGCATAAGCACTTGTAGCTTTCGATGGAAATAGTCAGCTTTCTTCCAAGCTCACTGAGCAGCTCTCAGTTTCCTCCTTGTTTCAGCTTCTACTGAGGTACTGATTAAGGGTAGCTCTGACTAGGCTAGGATGATGCACTTCACCCGTACTAGCCTCCACTTCTCTGTCAGGTGAGCTACGCTAGCTCTGCGAGGATTCAGTCCTCTCTCCTAGTCCAGACTGAACTGGCACTGAACTGCACTGTCTGAAGACAGGAAACTATCTGATCTGAGCTCTTCTCAGACAGGAAACTTGAATGAGCTCTGCTACGTGTCACTACCTCCTACACCCCTGGTGGGTGTGTCTGAAAGTGTGAGTGAAGTGAATGATATCAAGCTTTTGCGGTTACCTTCCTGTGCATTCTCCTGGATTTATGTGTGTGCCTTACATAGCTGGGCCACACAGTAACAAATTGCAAGCTATGACCGGGGATACAAAAGTGTTTGGCCACAGGTGGATCCATTATTTTTTCTCTTATTGTATCCCAGCTCATAGCATGATGGACATGAAATTACTTGTATTAAAATCTAACTTTAAGTCTCAGAGAGACAGAAAGGTTTGGGAATATAAACTCATGACAACCTTTGACACACTCAATACAGGAATGAATATGTCACATGGATTTATGTGTTTTTACATTAATTAAGGAATTTGCTCTTCAGACCTTCTGGGGCATAACAACACAATACCAGACCCCAATCAGAGGGCAATAAAACGTTCACACTCCTTATCTATGAACTATTCCAATATTTATGTTCATCTCTATCTCCCATAATGACAGTTCTGCTTCATGTCACTTGTCTTATCATTGCATTTTTTCTGTGCTGTGTTGTGCATAAATATGTGATTCTTCAGATTTTGTATTAGTCTAGCCTGATGAAGAGACCTGAGTAGTCTGGAAAGCTTGCAATTTGTTATCATCTTTTCAGTTAGCCATTAAAAGGTATCAACCACTGAGGACTCTCAATTCTAAATATTTTTTTGTGCCTAAACTAACACTCTTATCTATCCTATTCTCTATCTCTAATGTACCCCCTCTATTCTAATCCCCCTACGGTCCTATGCTACTTCCTAATCTAACCCTAACTCTATGCAGAACACATATTAAAGACATCCACATTACAGTACATTACAAATGCATCACATTGTGGCACTGCTACATGGAACATGTATTACCACACATAGCAATGGTATCCTCTATTGTGTTACCATTTTGTGAATAATTATTGTATGTGCGTTGTGTTCTGTTAGTATAATACTGTATATATGTGATGTGTACTAATGTTATGTACAGTTCAGGGAAAGTAAGGTGCTTTCTTTTGGGGACATTAGAGGAGGGCACCTTAGTATATAGTTCTTATAGACTGGGTAAGTGTAGTTCTGTTGTGTGCCACTAGATGGGGGAATACTAGTGGGCCTTGTTAGGTATAGCTTATGGGAAGTTCATAGAGGGTTAAGTGTAGGAGGGGCTGCCGATAGTAGTAGTGAGAGGTTCCTAGGAAGTTAGCTCAGATGGGGCCAGAGTGCCCAAGTGTCCACATGGGCTATAGGCCCGGACAGCTCGGCAGCCACGCAACGTTCAAGTGCTGCAGCCCACGTTACCCACGGTCACTGTGGATCATATCAGTGGGCCCTTACAGAGAAGGAAGATGTGGCGTCTTACCACCTGGGCCAATGCTTTTAGGGCAGAAGTTGGCTGGACTAAGGAGATGAAAGGAGTTTGAGCTTCGACAGGATCAGTACAGATGGGCCGGATGCTTCACCGGGGGTCACCAAACGTAGTGATTGATGAATTCATGTCTGGGGTGAAGAAGGCTGAAGGAAATGTCAGTATAGCGAGGTCAGACCTGGAAGGAACTGGGAAGCAGTCTAGTACGATCCGGTCAGGGCGTGTACTGCACAGAAGTGACAACAAGCAAGGGAAAGATCAGGAAGCGAATCAGTAGTGTAGCTAGCGGTGGGGGGGCAGAGGAGGTGGTGGCCCCGGGCCCCTCGCTCTGAGGGGGCTCACCTGGAACTACGCTACTGTAACTGTATTGGCGTGCACATTCTGCAGCAGAGTAGGGAGAATCGCTCTCCCTGCTCTGCCGCCCGGCCGCTATGGGGCCTGAACAGGAGGTAGGGGGCCAGATGCCAGCAGTGGGCCCCCCGCCCGTCATCGGAGGGTCAGCTGTATCGGCATCTAGCCGATATAGCCGATACAGCTGACCGCATTAAGGGAGAAGGAGCGAGCGCTCCTTCTCTCCCATAATCCCCCTCTCAGCGTCTGACAGCGGGCATGATGACGTCACTGCCCGGCGCCCGCTGTCAGATGAGCGGGAGAGCAGTGAGCAGCGCAGGAGCCGGGAGGTGAGTACTGGATTTATTATTTTTGTAATGGGGGTGCATTATATTACAGAGGCTCCATATGGGGTGCATTATAATACAGAGGCTGTCTATGGGGGGCTGCATTATACTACAGAGGCTCCATATGGGGTGCATTATACTACAAAGGCTGCCTATGGGGGTGCATTATACTACAGAGGCTCCATATGGGAGTGCATTATACCACAAAGGCTGCCTATGGGGGTGCATTATACTACAGAGGCTTCCTATGGGGGTGCATTATACTACAGAGGCTCCCTATGGGAGTGCATTATACTACAAAGGCTGCCTATGGGGGTGCATTATACTACAGAGGCTGCCTATGGGGTGCATTATAACACAAAGACTGCCTGTGGGGGGTGCATTATAATGCAGAGGCTGCCTATGGGGGGCTGCATTATAATACACAGGCTGTCTATGGGGGGCTGCATTATAATACAGAGGCTGTCTATGGGGGGCTGCATTATAATACAAAGGCTGCCTATGGGGGTTCATTATAATACAAAGGCTGCTTATGGGGGGCTACATTATAATATAGAGACTGCCTATAGGGGTGCATTATAATATAGAGGCTGCCTATGGGGGTGCATTATAATATAGAAGCTGCCTATGGGGGGCTGCATTATAATATATAGGCTGCATTATAATATAGAGGGTGCCTATGGGGGGTGCATTATAATGCAGAGGCTGTCTATGGGGGGCTGCATTATAATACAGAGGCAGTCTATGGGGGGCTGCATTATAATACAGAGGCTGTCTATGGGGGGCTGCATTTTAATACAGAGGCTGTGTATGGGGGGCTGCATTATAATACGGAAGTTGCCTATGGGGGCTGCATTATAATACAGAGGCTGTCTATGGGGGGCAGCATTATAATACAGAGGCTGTCTATGGGGGGCTGCATCATAATACAAAGGCTGCCTATGGGGGTGCATTATAATACAAAGGCTGCCTATGGGGGGCTGCATTATTCTATATTGAGGACTATCTGGTGTATTATGTTATATGGAGGCTATCTAGAGGTCATCGTACAGTGTTGGAGCCATTAAATAGTTTGGGGATATTAAGGGGTCAGTATATATCCAGTGAGGGGGCATTATTCTGTGTATAGGCGAGCTGTACAGGGGGGAGACTTGGGACATTATTAAATGTAAAGTGGGCACTTATTGTTATAGGGGAACTCGGGTTACTGTGACTGTCAAATGGGCACACAGAGGGCATTATTACTTTCTAGGGGACAAAATCTGGGCACTGTTTTCTAGGGCACTTGCACCCGGCATTACTATATTATAGAGGGGTGCTTTAGAATTTAGAGGTCACACAGAACCACACAATAGGTGCAGTAATAGGGACACATATGACTGCAGCGGCTCAGTATTGGGGTATCAGGTGCAGTAATAGGGACACATACGGCAGCAGCGGCTCAGTATTGGGGTATCAGGTGCAGTAATAGGGACACATACGGCAGCAGCGGATCAGTATTGGGGTATCAGGTGCAGTAATAGGGACACATACGGCAGCAGCGGCTCAGTATTGGGGTATCAGGTGCAGTATTAGGGACACATATGGCAGCAGTGGCTCAGTATTGGGGTATCAGGTGCAGTAATAGGGACACATATGGCAGCAGCGGCTCAATATTGGGGTATCAGGAGCTGTAATAGGGACACATACGGCAGCAGCGGCTCAGTATTGGGGTATCAGGTGCAGTAATAGGGACACATATGGCAGCAGCGGACTCAGTATTGGGGTATCAGGTGCATGTAATAGGGACACATATGGCAGCAGCGGTTTAGTATTGGGGTATCAGGAGCGTAATAGGGACACATATACGGCAGCTAGCGTCAGTATTGGGGTATCAGTGCAGAAATGAGGGACATGTGCAGTGAGAGTCATATTGGTGAGTGAGGTGCGAAAAATAGGAGAGCTGGATACAGTTTTTCAGTGCAGTAATAGGGACACATACGGCAGCAGCGGCTCAGTATTGGGGTATCAGGTGCAGTATTAGGGACACATATGGCAGCAGTGGCTCAGTATTGGGGTATCAGGTGCAGTAATAGGGACACATACGGCAGCAGCGGCTCAGTATTGGGGTATCAGGTGCAGTAATAGGGACACATATGGCAGCAGCGGCTTAGTATTGGGTATCAGGAGCTGTAATAGGGACACATACGGCAGCAGCGGCTCAGTATTGGGGTATCAGGTGCAGTAATAGGGACACATATGACAGCAGCTGCTCAGTATTGGGGTATCAGCAGGATGAGGAGTTTGTGCAGGTTGAGAATAGTCCAATTGGTGACCGTGACGGTGCTGAAAATATGAGAAGCGAAACGTTTCTTTTGTTGTATTCTCTGCAGTCAAGTCCTGGCTGGAGGAGTCGTCATGTCGGTCTGGGCCAGATGGAAAAGACATGAAAAGTGAACGATTCCATCAGAAAGAATGTCAGCGGTAAGTCATTATCTGTAACTGTGCTGTATCTCTTATATGTTCTGTAGGACTGGTATTATTTACCACAGACCATATGGCGGTGATATCAATATTGGTCTTTTATATAGAGATTATTTTTGGAACAGCCGGTCATTTGCTGAGGTCTCTGGTTAGGGGCCCACTGTTTCGCCCCCCCAAACCAAAACCTAGCTACGCCTCTGAAGCAAATGAATGTTATGATGTACCAAATGTGGATGTAATGTGCGAAATCCTAAGTAAAGAAAGTGTTAAAGTTGTCTCGGACTGTGTCTCCATTGATGGGGGTCGCCTAGAAGAGGGACCGTTATGGCATGGGATGTGCCCGGGTGAAGCTGAATCTGGAGATGCAGGTATGCCGAGAACAATAGTATTGTTTCATGTAGGGCAGACCTGGGCAAAGTGCGGCCCGCGGGCCACATCCGGCCCTCTGGCTGTCTCAGTCCGGCCCGCGGACCGAGACAGCCGTAGGGCTGAAAACCTGAGGTCTGCCGGCCGTACCGTGCCCGCCCGCTCGCTGTCTCCCGCAGTCAGCATTGGTGGAGGAGGGGCCTCCAGCCACTTCCTCCACCAATCAGCGTGTGAAACAGCTGTCGCGATGATGTCATGCCATCACGTCGGCTGTGAACCGCCGGAGAGTCAGCGCATCGGAGACAACAGCAGAAGCAGGGCGCCTGGGAACGGGTCCAAGGTGAGTATGTGGTGTTTTTTTTTTTTTCATGTGTATGAATATGGGGTGAACATGGGGATTCTATGGGGTGAACATCGGGATTCTATGGGGGTGGACATGGGGATTCTATGGGGTGAACATGGGGATTCTATGGGGGTGACATGCTGCTCATGGGGAGGCTATGGAAAGACTGTATACTGTCATGCAATATATGGGGAGGCTGTGTGGGGCTCAATCAGTATGTGGAAAGACTGTGGGGCTCTTGCTGTATATAAGAAGGCTGTGTGGGGCTCATGCTGTATATATAAAGAAGGCTGTGTGGGGCTCATGCAGTTTATGGGGAGGCTGTGTGGGGCCTCACAGTATATGGGGAAACTGAGGCTCATGCAGTACATGAGGAGGCTGTGCGGGGCTCATCCGTACAAGGGGAGGCTGTGTGGGGCTCATGCTGTACATGGGGAGGCTGTGTGGGGCCCATGCTGTACATGGGGAGGCTGTGTGGGGCTCATGCCGTACATGGGGAGGCTGTCTGGGGCCCATGCTGTACATGGGGAGGCTGTGTGGTGCTCATGCCGTACATGGGAAGGATGTGTGGGGCTCATGCTGTACATGGGGAGGCTGTGTGGTGCTCATGCCGTACATGGGGAGCCTTGGTGGGGCTGATGCCGTATATAGGTAGACTGTCTGGGGCTCATGCCGCATATAGGGAGTCTTTGTGGGCTCATGCTGTATATGGGGAGGCTATGTGGGCTCATGCTGTATATGGGGAGGCTATGTGGTGCTCATGCCACATATAGGGAGGCTGTGTGGGGCTCATGCCTCATATGTAGTAGGATGTGTGAGGCTCATGCTGTATTTAAGGGGCTGTGGGGGGGTTCAAAGATATATAGGGGATGTCAGCATACTTAATTATGCTCAATATTAAGTGATACAATTAATATTAATAAATTAATGTTGAGTAGAATTAATTTCAAGCTATTAGTTCGGCCCTCCACAACAGTCATGGTCTCTCATGTGGCCCCTCGGGAAAATTAATTGCCCACCCCTGATGTAGGGGAAGGACTGGACACAGCTGCCACCGGAGTGCGGGTCACGACTACAGTCCTGTCCTCCCTCTACAACTACTCAGGGAGTTCTAGACAAGCCAAGTATCTTTCCACCAGGCTCACTAGGTCATCTGCATTCTCTCTTGGCAACCCAGTTTTGTATGGATTTACATAGTGAGTGTATATCACATTAGAAAAATTTGTATGCTTTCTTTTTCTGCCACTCTTGTCCATGGCCATGTCTGGTATTGCGACATTCACTTAAATGATATTCAGCTGCGATTCCAAGCCCAGCCTATGGAGGAGTGTGGCGCTGTTTCTATTAGAAATAACCCATGTAGATCTAATTTCATACATCTCCTTTAAGTAAGTAAAAAAAAGCAGCACATGTCACCCTTTTGATCATTTTTTCCATAACATATTTAATTTTTTTTTTAAACCCATTACGGATGTCTAATAGGGAGGTTTCATACCCACTTGTCTGTGATACAGCTGAGCTGCAGCAGGCTAATAGATGCCGGATACACTTGCATTTCTAAACAAGTCTGTAGCTCATATGAGAAAAAAAAAAAATAGGAAAATGACTGGAATAATTTGCAGCGAGTTCCACACACAAACCACAGTGTTTCCGTTTCCCCTGCAGTCAGCAATAAAATCAATTTATATGTTCCCAGAAAATCTGCCCACTGCTTCCTTCTAAACCCTCTGCACTGCTCTGGCTGCTCAGGAAATACTCACTTTTTTAGAACTCCAGCTGATTTCTCTTCATCGCCCTCATTGGACCCTAAATAGCATAGAGGAGCATTGTGAGTAGATTTGGTAAGCGGCTGCGGGCCATGTGTGACCAAGCTTCAAAGTTGCATGGGATTTAGAGTTTGTAAATCATGGGTTTGCACTGCTTATGTGGCTTTGGGGGGAAAAAGTGATATTTTGCTTGGGAACTTTGCAAAAAAACTTGAAGGAAAACTCTGAGAACTATCAAATGATTTATATTAAAACTACTATAATGGAAAAAAGAGTTAAAAGGGATCATAGAATCATAGAATGTTAGAGTTGGAAGGGACTTCCAGGGTCATCGTGTCCAGGGTTCACTAAACCATCTCAGACAGATGTCTGTCCAGCCTCTGTTTGAAGACTTCCATTGAAGGAGAACTCATCAGCCTGTTCCACTCATTGATCACCTTCACTGTCATAAAGTTTTTTCTAAAATCTAATCTGTGTCTTCTTCCTTTTAGTTTCATTCCATTGCTTCTCGTGTTTCCATGTGCAAATGAGAATAATGATGATCCCTCTACACTGTGACAGCCCTTCAGATACAGGTGCATCTCAGAAAATTAGAATATCATCAAAAAGTTAATTTATTTCGGTTCTTCAATACAAAAAGTGAAACTCATGTTACACACAGAGTGATCTATTTCTAGCAATTATTAATTGTTTAAAAAGTGCATTAAAAGTGACATTTTTCTAATTCTTTCTTTTTATACTTTAGTTATTTTACAGGAAGAAAAATATCTGACTTTTAATTTCCTTCTATAATACAGGTCTGTAGAAAAATACTGCTATATACAGATGTATCTCTATGTACCAGTATAAGCTGACTCTAGGCTCTGGGTTCAGAGCTTCAAGTATAGAAAATCTTCCATTTGTGTCAGTATAGGTTGTGGTCTTATAGTTTTAGCTGCTGCTTCCGATGATACAGGTTATCAGTTCGATTCCCAGGGAGACCAGAGCTCAAGGAAAGAAGAAAATAGTTTATTTCATTAATGTGTGCAGATCGGAGATGCCGGCCCTCCCCCCAACAGGAGCCCCCAACAGGAGCTATGATGATACTGAGAGAAAACATTGTTCTGTGGAGAGAGTGAGTGGAAGTTGAGACAAGGCCCTAACCTTCCAAGACAGTGAGACTGTCCCTTCAAATCGGCACAGTCCTGCTGAATCTGAGATGATTGGGAGTTATGATCTTGGGAGCCAATTTTCCTATTGCCCCTATTTTTTTTGCAAATACAGTTGATTTAATACATCCCACCTAGGGATGAGCGAGTATACTCGTTAGGAGTCGGTACTCAGCGAGTAATGCGGTACTCGCGGTACTCGAATCCTAGAGAGTAAATTTCACTACTTGCCTCGCAATATTCGGATCTACCGCCCGTCATGTGTTAGCCAATCACAGTAAAGCCACCTCCTTCTTTGTTGTGGCATTACTGTGATTGGCTGGCCACGCAGCGTCATATTCATAGCCTATGAGTCATAGGCTATGACTATGTGTGCGGAGAATGTGTGCGGGGGTCTTTGAGGCTGTGTGTGTGAGGCTGTGTGTGTGTGTGTGTGGCCTGTGCCGGGTTCTGCCTGCTCGGGCTGTGCCAGGCTCTTTGGGCTCTGCCTGCTCGGGCTCTTCCAGGCTCTGCCGGGCCTTTGCCAGGCTGTGCCGGCCTGTGCTGGCTCTGTGGGGACTTCAGGGAATTAGGTGTGTGCGGTGAGCATGTACTCTATGTTATGTGTTGTATGATGTATGTGTTATGTACTGTATGTTATATGTTCTGTATGGCTTTTTTTTTTACATTCACCACATTAGTTGGATGATGGGAATACTATCATCCGCTAATGCTTTCACTGTATCAGGCATAGCCGGATGGGACAAGTAGTCCCATCGGACGATGCCCATAGTCTCCGCCCACACACATTCTCTGCCCATTACTCGCATTTCCCATAGACTTACATTGGACTCGCTACTCATTACGAATACCCGAGTATTAGGAGCTACTCGTAACGAGTACAGCGAGTCCGAGTATTTCACTACTCGCTCATCCCTAATCCCACCGTTTTGTGTATACAGCAACAATGCAGACCTATTTGCCTATGTGGTTACTAATTACTGACTCCTTAGTCATAAAAAAATATTTAGACTTGAGAGTCCTCAGTGGTTGATACCTTTTAATGGCTAACTGAAAAGATGGTAACAAATTGCAAGCTTTCGAGACTACGCAGGTCTCTTCATCAGGCAAAGACTAAAACAAAAGCTGAAGAATCACATATTTATAAATATGTGATTCTTCAGTTTTGTATTAGTTTAGCCTGATGAAGAGACCTGCGTAGTCTCGAAAGCTTGCAATTTGTTACCATCTTTTCAGTTAGCCATTAAAAGGTATCAACCACTGAGGACTCTCAAGTCTAAATATTTTTCTATCTACTGGCTAACACGGTACGAAGATACACATATTTCCTTAGTCATATTCACTTTCTTCTGCCTCCTAATCATTGGTGATCTTTTACAAATTTCTATATACACCAGTTTTTTGAAACCTTCACCTGGGAACGAACAGTTTGCGGCCATAGTGAAAATTATTATTATTAAGGAGGAGTCAAAAAAAGGGAACACTTTCTGAGTAAGGACTCAGTATTCACTTTCATAGTCTGCAGAGTGCCTTTCAACTCATATAGGGAGGAACCTGTCAGTCTGGCTGAGGGGGCAGGGAGAAGCCAGCAGGGACACACCTCTTTGACTAGCCACCTCATCCCTGGCCTTGTTTTTCACTATGATATCTTTGAAATATCACAATGTTTCTGAGTAAAACATATGTAGTTAAACTGAGGGTACCAGTCTCTGATTCATACTGAGTAGTACCCAGCTTCCAATAACAGCATAATCGTAATGTATAAGACGACATTATTTTCTCCCCGTATAGTGATCCAAGGTTTTATAATTAATTTACTTCCAGAATTGCAAGTTATCCCTTATAAGCTGGGATCCCCACCAATGGTGTACAGGAGGGGGCTGTGCGGGGGCTACAGGTGCTACAGGTACGGTGGCTTCAAGCAACAAATTCTATGGAGTTCAAAATTTGGCGTTCTGCCCCTATGTAAGGATTCCGGATTTTCCATTAAGCCTGTCTGCTCTTGTCCAAGATGGAGTCTTGTACCTCGCCCTGTCCTGGAACTTCCTGTCTGTCCTGCTATTTAACTCTGGCTCAGGAGATCCTCCTTGCCTGAGTATTTTGTCTGCTGCTGGCTTCTGAGCTTCCTCCTGGTCAGCTTCTGGAGTTCCTCCTGCTGCTCATTACTCAGTGCTCTTCCTCTCCACTTACAGCTGCCTTCAGCCCTCTGTGCGGTTCACATTAACCTTTGTGTGCGCATCGTATCATTTGCATGCCCAAACGTATGCCAAAATGACTGCGCATATTTGACGGATTTTTGACGCTTCAAAAAATGCAACAAGTTGCGTTCGCCGGACACCATGAAACGATGCATGCGTACCCTGCGTACACCATATTAAAGATATGTACACATGACACATGCAGATCTATGCGGATCAAACGCTGCGCACCGATACGCAAATGTGAAACCAGCCTTACTTATTGTCCGGACTTCTCATGTGGAGCTACTCATCTCTGGAACTGTTGTGGTTAGTAAGAGATTCTGATATTGTTATCACTTCTTGGACTGTGTTCTGTGTGGGCTGCGGTGCTGGACTTGAGCGGGACTTTTCAGCCCTGAAAGGTACATTTAGTATCCTTCTCCTTTTAATGCTCCACCTGTGTATTGCTGGACTTCTACTGTTATGTTTCGGTAGCTGAGGAGTGCAGGCAAAAAAGGCAATACACCAGAGCAGTTGGAATCTATGAGATTGCAGTAACACCTGATTCCCAATCCTCACAATCTTCACAATCTTCACTGGACAGACCAGTACCGCTTGTAACCACCAGAGGGAGCCTCTGCTCAGAACTCATCTCAAGCCCATTAACAACAGTACCCCCCCCTTGAGGAGGGGTCACCGAACCCTTATTTGAGCAACCAGGTCGGTCAGGATGAGTTCTATGGTACGCACGGATGAGTCTCCTAGCATGGATGTCCGAAGCAAACACCCAAGAATTGTCTTCCTGACCATAACCTCTCCACTTAACCAAATACTGGAGAGGTTATGGTCAGGAAGACAATTCTTGGGTGTTTGCTTCGGACATCCATGCTAGGAGACTCATCCGTGCGTACCATAGAACTCATCCTGACCGACCTGGTTGCTCAAATGAGGGTTCGGTGACCCCTCCTCAAGGGGGGGGTACTGTTGTGAATGGGCTTGAGATGAGTTCTGAGCAGAGGCTCCCTCTGGTGGTTACAAGCGGTACTGGTCTGTCCAGTGAAGATTGTGAAGATTGTGAGGATTGGGAATCAGGTGTTACTGCAATCTCATAGATTCCAACTGCTCTGGTGTATTGCCTTTTTTGCCTGCACTCCTCAGCTACCGAAACATAACAGTATTGGCTGGAGGGAGCCAAACATCAGGTGGTGGTCCTTACTGACCATAAGAATCTGGTTTATCTGGAATCTGCCAAGCGACTCAATCCTAGACAGGCCAGGTGGGCCTTGTTTTTCACACGTTTTAATTTTGTGGTTTCCTTTCTTCCTGGCACTAAGAATGTTAAGGCGGATGCCCTCTCGAGGAGCTTCCTTGCGGACTCTCCTGAGTTATCTGATCCTTCTGTTATTTTGAAAAAGAGTGTGATGTCTGAGATTCATTGTTCCGCGTTGGCTGGGCATCCCGGAATTTTTGGTACCAGAGACTTGGTTAGTCGGTCCTTTTGGTGGCCTACCTTGTCTTGTGATGTCAGGGAATTTGTGCAGTCCTGCGGGACTTGCTCTCGCTCCAAGCCTTGCTCTCGCTCTAGTGGTTTGTTGATGCCATTGCCTGTGCCCAAGAGACCATGGACCCATATCTCTATGGATTTCATTTCCGACCTTCCTGTTTCTCAGAGAATGACCGCCATCTGGGTGATTTGTGATAGGTTTTCCAAGATGATACATCTTGTGCCATTACCTAAGTTGCCTTCCTCCTCTGAATTGGTGCCGTTGTTCCTTCAGCACGTGGTTCGTTTACACGGCATTCCTGAGAACATAGTGTCTGACAGAGGAGTCCAGTTTGTTTCCAGATTTTGGAGGACTTTTTGTTCTAAACTGGGTGTTCAATTGTCTTTCTCCTCGGCATTTCATCCTCAGACCAATGGTCAAACTGAGAGAACAAACCAGACATTGGAGACTTATCTAAGATGCTTTGTGTCTGCTGATCAGGATGACTGGTCTTATATAAGGGAGTCACCTTCCCTTCAGGGTGGCCGGTGATACTGTTATGTTTCGGTAGCTGAGGAGTGCAGGCAAAAAAGGCAATACACCAGAGCAGTTGGAATCTATGAGATTGCAGTAACACCTGATTCCCAATCCTTACAATCTTCACAATCTTCACTGGACAGACCAGTACCGCTTGTAACCACCAGAGGGAGCCTCTGCTCAGAACTCATCTCAAGCCCATTCACAACATTCTACATTAAGTGCTGTGCGCACTCTTGCTCATATTATTGCTGGACTTCTACGTTAAGTGCTGTGCGCACTTTTGCTCATATTATTGCTGGACTTCTACGTTAAGTGGTGTGCGCACTCTTGTTCATATATTTGTTGGACTTCTACGTTTAGTGCCGTGCTTACTCTTGCTTCATATTATTGCTGGACTTGTGCTTATTAGTGGCAGCGTCCCCTATTCAGTTTGCTGTTCATTTCTATATTGTGCTGAGCACTTCGTTACTATTGCAGGAAGATCTCTGTTAGATTTGGTTCAATTTCTTATTTTGTTCAATGCACTTGTTTGCCTCAGCTTTGGTCTCAGTTTCGTTTTATCCCATGCAACCATAGTACCCACATAATTGTTACACCCTACTGCCACTTCTTCTTAGAGTGGCACAGCGGCACAATGCCATCCCGACCGCAAGATACGTAAAGCAGCAAGAAGTTGCTTTTGAATCTTGGTCTGTGCTGCTGCTTCAGTAGTTCCAAAGCAGAATGCAATAGTCAAGATGAGTTTGCCATTATTTTCTACGCTCCTCCTAGGCAGAGTCCACGATGAGGGTTTTGCCTTCCTTTGTATAAATATGTTAGATTATAGTTTGAACTCAGTGGACTTATATCTACCTTCGACCTTAAAAACTATCATACATCACATAAAGAAAGAGGCCATACATACAAACATGTGGTCACAACACCAATATGACCAAGCACCAGTGATATACGGTGGAGGCAGCACAAGTGCAAAATTCTGGTGAACAAACATTCTGACACCTATAATCCATAAAGGGTTGTTGCTTTGACACAGATAAGGCTTGTATCAGGTACCAGTCACATAGATACATGTAGTCCACCACGCTGCCTCTGAAATTATAAGAATAGGACTCTGCAAAGCCTGGTCTTCAGTAACATATCAGTGCTTAATGTGATGTATTAATTCAATGTGGGGGTGACTGTGGGGGCATACTGTGTGAACAGAGGATTGTGTTGCCAAGTAGGGAGAATCATATTGTATTGGGGCATCATACTGTGGGGTAGGCTGTGTGGAGGGGGACATAGTCACAATCATACCATGGAGCAGGACATTGTGGCCCTCCTACTGTGCATGGTATGTTGTAAGGGCATCATTCTACTGTGTGAGGCACTGTGGGGTCATCTTTAAATAAGACTGATGGATCAACATACTGGGGGATTATCAGGACATCATACTGTGTATGGTGGGGATATTGGGGATCATACTTGTGTGGGGGGCACTGAGGCCATCAAGATGTGTGAGGTGCTGATAGAGGCATCTTTTCATGGGATAGATTGTGGAGGCATTATTGTGTGGAAGCAATGGGGGGATCATTGTATGGGGATGCACTGTTCGGGCATAATACATTGTTGGGTGACACTGTGGGGGTATCATACTGTGTGTCATGGTACACAATGTGGGAGCATCAGTATGGCTTAGTCAGGCTCGGACTGGCCGACAGGGGAACAGGAGAATCCTCTGGTAGGCCTCTGTGAGAAGGAATGGTGATGAGCAGTGCTATTGCACTTGATTTACTATTTACAGAAAAAAGTGTCATCTAATCATTCTGTAAAAAAACTACCCAAATTAATGTTACATATCAGCAAAAGTAAATTTTTGTACTGGGGTCAAGTCATTTTTACATATAGCTGAACAGTGAGCCCTAAGGGTCAATGTTATTGGTGGGCCTTTGCCAACCCAGTCGACATTGGGCTTAGCTGTCAAAAAATTTGCCATGTTGTGCTGAACATAGTGCTGTATCCTTTTTTCTAGTTCTCCAAATATAGGAGGTATGGTAAACCTCCAACTAAAGGTTTGAACATAAAGCCCAAGATGCACAGATCCTGCCCAGAACCAATTCAGCTGCATTGGTATCGGAAATTCATGCCCGGTCTGTGATCCCTCATAGACTCACAGATTTCGTGTTTGGTGTACAAATTCTCTTCTTTGACATTTTACCTTTTTTCTTGCACCATAGAATATATAACCTCATTATCACATAAGATTCCAAAATGTTATTTGGGCCTACACACAAATTGCACTAGATAGTGAAGTCTATGAGGCCCTGTGTAATTAAGAATTGATGCTGTTTTTCTGACCCATTCATTGATAATGGCTTCATCTTTGCCCAAAAGTTCTTCAAGTCATATTTTAAAGTCTTGAAGAACAATTTCTATCCAGCAGATGACGATTCTTGGGCCACGGATGTGTCTGAGGATAATGTAATTTATCTCTCTGATCTATATGACCAGATCAATAGTGCAGTGACAAGATCATCTGGATAATTGAGGGTTTCGATTTGGCATTATGCTGAAAAGCACAGGTTTTAATGTGCATTAGGACATAGAGCTGCTCGTTTCTCTGTGTCTATCAGCTATGCTTCAATTCTCCAAGTCAGCCTCAGTGTCTGAAATAATATATAAAAAATACAATATCTTCATTGTCAGAATTTTTCCTCATTATCATACAGCATTATTATAGATCCTGCATCAGCTGGAATACAGATTATTGCAATTACACGTTTTGCAATCCATAAAGTATGTTTATTTCCTTTTGTGTGTATTGGAACAACACAAAAAACAATACAAAAAAAGGCAAATTTTACATAATAAAAAAAGCAAAAATGGTACTGACAAAATTTTGGCATCTTTCTAAAATTGTGGGTAAACAACTTTGTTTCAAGCATGTGATGCTCGATTAATCTCACCCGTGGCAAGTAACATGTGAGGGCAATATGAAAATTAAACCTGGGGGAGGAGTTGACTCAATCTTTGCATAGTGTGTCTGTGTGAGCCACACTAAGCATGCAGAACAGAAAGAGGAGAAGAGAACTGTCTGAGGACTTGAGAACTAAAATTGCTGAAAAATATCAACACTTTAAGGTTACAAATCCATCTCCGGAGATCTTGATGTTCCTTTGTCCACAGTGTGCACTATAATCAAGAAGTTTACAACCCATTGCTCTGTAGCTAATCTCCCTGGACGTGGACGGCAGAGAAAAATTGCTGAAAGGTTTCAATATAGGTTAGTCTGGATCGCAGATAAGCAGCCCCAATCAAATACCAAATTCAAGCTGTCCTGCAGGTTCAAGGTGCATCAGTTTCAGCGTGAACTATATGTCGACATTTGAATGAAATGCTATGGCAGGAGACCCAGGAGGACCGCACTGCGGACACAGAGATATAAGAAAAACTAGACTGCAGTTTGCCAAAATGTACATAAGTGAAAATCCTTCTGGCAAAGAGCCTTGTGAACATATGAGACCAAGATAAAGCTTTTTGGTAAAATACATCATTCTACTGTATCCCGAAAATGGAATGAGGCCTACAAAGAAAAGAACACAGTACCTACAGTCAAACATAGTGGAGGGTAAAAGGTGTTTTGGGTGTTATGTTTCGGTAACTGAGGAGAAATAGCAAAAAATAGCAAAAGCGGTAATACACCAGAGAGGCTGGAACCTATTGGATTGCAGTAACCTGAACTAACCACACAACTAGAAGTAGCCGTGGAGCATTCCTACGGTGATCCTAGATGCCTCATCACAGCCTGAGAGATAACTACACCTAAAGGCAGAAAGATGGAAGCTATCTGCCCCGGAGCAGATCCCCAAAGAAAATAGGAAGCCCCCAAACATGTAATGGCGGTTAGACAAGAAGAAAGCACGGACACAGACAGAAAATAGAATGAGCAAACGCTGGGGCCCAATCTGTCTAGACAGAAAAGTACAGGAAAGAATTCTGACTGCATTCCAAAAAAAAACCCTAACAAAAATACCAACACTTCTGATTGCCAAAAAAACCCTGAGATCACACAATCTCATCCACCTAAATCAGATCTCTGGTGTAACAAAACGCTATTCAGCAAATAAAAAGTAAGAAAGGAGCAAAGCAAAAGTGCAGACACAAACGGAGCACAATTGCAGCGCCAGACCCCCAAAAGGGGACAGGCTACAGCAAACGAGCAGAGAAAATCAAACAGAGGAAAAAAAAAACAGCAAACACTTATCTGAAGGAGAGCAGGAAACTAGCAGTGCTTCAAGCAAGACCAGCAGGAACAATTGATAACCGGCAAGGCTGCTGGGAACTCAGGCCACTTATATCCTACCATTCAGCGCCAGCTGAAGGCCATTCGGTAATCAGTTCATTACCCTCAGCAACCACCGGAGGGAGTCCCAGCTCAGAAGCCGCCTCCAGCATATTCACAACAGTACCCACCCTTGAGGAAGGGTCACCGAACCCTCACCTGCACAACCAGGCCGATCAGGATGAGCTCGATGATAGGCACTGATCAGTCTCCCAGCATGGATGTCCGAAGCAAACACCCAAGAATTGTCCTCCTGACCATAACCTCTCCACTTAACCAAATACTGGAGTTTCCGTCTAGCAAAACGAGAATCCAATATCTTCTCATTTGAGTCCAGTACATCCAGCTGTGGGGGAAGTCTCACTGCAGGATACAGAGATGTTATGTTTTGGTAACTGAGGAGAAATAGCAAAAAATAGAAAAAGCGGTAATACACCAGAGAGGCTGGAACCTATTGAACTGCAGTAACCTGAACTAACCACACAACTAGAAGTAGCCGTGGAGCGTTCCTACGGTGATCCTAGACGCCTCGTCACAGCCTGAGAGATAACTACACCTAAAGGCAGAAAGATGAAAGCTATCTGCCCGGAGCAGATCCCCAAAGAAAATAGGAAGCCCCCAAACATGTAATGGTGGTTAGACAAGAAGAAAGCACGGACACAGACAGAAAATAGAATGAGCAAACGCTGGGGCCCAATCTGTCTAGACAGAAAAGTACAGGAAAGAATTCTGACTGCAATCCAAAAAAAACCCTAACAAAAATACCAACACTTCTGATTGCCAAAAAACCTGAAATCACACGATCTCATCCACCTAAATCAGATCTCTGGTGTAACAAAACGCTATTCAGCAAATAAAAAGTAACAAAGGAGCAAAGCAAAAGTGCAGACACAAACGGAGCACAATTGCAGCGCCAGACCCCAAAAGGGGACAGGCTACAGTCCACTGCAAGCAGCAAACGAGCAGAGAAAATCAAACAGAGGAAAAAAAAAACAGCAAACACATTATCTGAAGGAGAGCAGGAAACTAGCAGTGCTTCAAGCAAGACCAGCAGGAACAATTGATAACCGGCAAGGCTGCTGGGAACTCAGGCCACTTATATCCTACCATTCAGCGCCAGCTGAAGGCCATTCGGTAATCAGTTCATTACCCTCAGCAACCACCGGAGGGAGTCCCAGCTCAGAAGCCGCCTCCAGCATATTCACAACAGTACCCACCCTTGAGGAAGGGTCACCGAACCCTCACCTGCACAACCAGGCCGATCAGGATGAGCTCGATGATAGGCACTGATCAGTCTCCCAGCATGGATGTCCGAAGCAAACACCCAAGAATTGTCCTCCTGACCATAACCTCTCCACTTAACCAAATACTGGAGTTTCCGTCTGGCAAAACGAGAATCCAATATCTTCTCATTTGAGTCCAGTACATCCAGCTGTGGGGGAAGTCTCACTGCAGGATACAGAGATGTTATGTTTTGGTAACTGAGGAGAAATAGCAAAAAAATAGCAAAAGCGGTAATACACCAGAGAGGCTGGAACCTATTGAATTGCAGTAACCTGAACTAACCACACAACTAGAAGTAGCCGTGGAGCATTCCTACGGTGATCCTAGACGCCTCGTCACAGCCTGAGAGATAACTACACCTAAAGGCAGAAAGATGAAAGCTATCTGCCCGGAGCAGATCCCAAAGAAAATAGGAAGCCCCAAACATGTAATGGTGGTTAGACAAGAAGAAAGCACGGACACAGACAGAAAATAGAATGAGCAAACACTAGGGCCCAATCTGTCTAGACAGAAAAGTACAGGAAAGAATTCTGACTGCAATCCAAAAAAAACCCCTAACAAAAATACCAACACTTCTGATTGCCAAAGAAACACTGGATCACAGATCAATACCTTAAATCAAACATCTGGGAACAAAACGCTATGCAGCAAAAGTAAAAGAAGAAATGGAGCAAAGCCAAAAAAAGCTGCCAGCAACACAAACTGAGCAACAATCTAGACGCCAAAAACCTGAGACACACAGTGCTCAGACCAGCGCAATGATCCACTGTGAACAGCAAACCTATTCAGCAGTAAAATCAAACAGGGCAAAGCAAAACGAGGCAGACACAACGAGCAGAGCAGCGCAGAATCAAAAGGGGCAGCTGCTCATGCAAGCCAGCAGGAACACATGAAATCAGAAGGCAGATGGGAATCAGGCCACTTATTGTAAGTAGCGCAGTGAAATCTATGCAGTCTTTCAGCAACCGAGGATCCAGCTCGAACCGGCCACTATTCACAACATGGTTGTTTTCTCCTCGCCACGGATCGCTGAAGGCCACATAAATCTGAGAAATTGCGTTTGGGTGTATGTAGTGCAGTGTCAGAACTGGGTTTGTATTTCAGGTCATGGGTCTTCGCAGGACAATACCCAAACATACATCAAGAAGCACTAGAAATGGATGGAAACAAAGCGCTGGAGAGTAGTGAAGTGGTCAGCAATGAGTCTTAATCCGAGTCTTATTGAACACCTGTGGAGAGATCCTAAAATTGCTGTTGGGAGAAGACCTCCTTCAAATATGAGAGAACAGAAGTACTTTGCAAAAGAAGTTGAGAGGTGTAAGAAGCTTGTTGATGGTTATAGGAAGCAATTGATTGCAGTTAGATAGCTGCATAGTTACAGTGGGTTCGGAAAGTATTCAGACCTCTTTAAATTTTTCACTCTTTGCAGCCATTTGGTAAATTCAAAAAAGTTCATTTTTTTCTCATTAATGTACACTCTGCACCCCATATTGACTGAAAAAAAAAACAGAAATGTAGAAATTTTTGCAAATTTATTAAAAAAGAAAAGCTGAAATACCAATATAATTTGTTCAGTAGCAGGTGTACTTCTTCTTGTGTTAAAGTAGTTATATCAGGTGGTGAAGTTTGATTTTTGCCTTGCTGAATGATCCCTGGAACAGTCAGTTCATTGGTGAACACAGATGAAAAATGCCTGTTTAATATCTCCGCCTTTTCTTTGTCCTCTATAATTTTCTTGTTATTACCGTCTTTTAAGAGGCCCATACCATCCATTTTTTTTCTTTTTGGCATTCATGTATTTATAAAAATTGAGGGGATTTATTTTAATGTCACTGGCGATTTGTTTCTCAGTAACTAACTTTGCTAGCTTTGATTCTGTTATTTATTCCAAAGGGTGTGCAACTAAATATTAAGTTGAGGGTGCCAACAATCTTGTCCTGCACGCTTTGGGGGTTTGTGTGAAATTATGTCCATTATGTCCACATTGACTTTTTATTCTCTGTTTTTTGTGTTGTTCCAATACACAGAAAGGAAATAAACATGTGTATAACAAAATGTATAATAGCAATAATTTTCTGGAAGAAATAGTTCATTTTCTGGAACAATTTCAAGGGTGCCAACTCTTTTGGCTATAACTGTAATCTCACTATATCTTCTACCACTCCATTTAATCTCCCTATATCTCCTATTAATCCATATGACCGCCCTACATTTTCTGTTACTTCAAATAACCTCCCCATATCTTATATTACCCCATATAACCTCCCTAGATCTTACATTACTCCATATAACTTCCCTATATCTTCCATTACTCCATATAACTTCCCTATATCTTCCATTACTCCATATAACCTTTCTATAGCTTCCATTACTCCATATAACCTCCTAGATCTTACATTACTCCATATAACTTCCCTATATCTTACATTACTCCATATAACTTCCCTATATCTTCCATTACTCCATATAACTTCCCTATATCTTCCATTACTCCATATAACCTTTCTATAGCTTCCATTACTCCATATAACTTCCCTATATCTTCCATTACTCCATATAACTTCCCTATATCTTTCATTACTCCATATAACATTTCTATAGCTTCCATTACTCCATATAACCTCCCTAGATCTTCCATTGCTCCATATAACCTCCCTATATCTTCCAATACTCCATATAACCTCCCTATACCTTCTATTACTCCAAATAGCCTCCATATATCTTCTATTACTCGCTATAACACAGCATCACAGCTTCCCATATCTCCTCTTATTACACCAAAATAACAATATTTATTTTGCAATTTCTCTCTCTATTACTTCATATAACCTCCCTGTATCCTGCTATTACTCAATATACAGTACATCTATCTATATCTCTTATTACTGCATATATCCTCTCCTCCTTTATCTCCTATTATTAGTAAAGGTACAAACTTTCTGTTTGCAATAAATCAATGAAACAAGGACAATGTAAATAAAAGAAACTAGCTGAGGCACTTTGGCTGTTGTAACCTGATACATAGGCAGACACCAGTGTTCCTGAGGAATCTTAACCCATGCCTCATGGTTAACGATCTCCGGTTCCTTAATATTCTTGGGTTTGATGCTGAAAACTGCCTTGTTAAAATCACACCAAAAAGTTTCTATAGGGTTCAAATCAGCCAACTGACGTTCCCCACATTATGAATTGAAATACTAATAAAACCCCAAACAAAGCAACTACTTATTGTTTTACCTCTAGAGGATTACTTGGGGGTTTCCACTGTACTGGTAGTTCTACAAAATTGTCATTGTGCCTCAAAACCAATCATGCAATATTCTGGAAAACATCTATGTGGCCAAATCAGGGCCGGCTTCAGGTTTTTATGGGCCCCGGGCGAAAGAGCCTCAGTGGGCCCCTTTATCACAGACCACGATTCATGATGCACAGATACTGCAGAGAAATATGGGTATAGTACAATGCCAAACACTTCACTTCTTCCATTACATGAGTGATATCTATTGTAAATTCTACAATAGCTCAGAAACCGCCGAATTCTCACAGCGCACGGAACAGACTGGACAGTACAGTCCTCCATACAATATTATGGGCACCACAATATTATGGGCACCACATAGTCTCCTCCTCATCACCCATATAACACCCCATGCAGGATGTCACCCCCCTTCCTCCATATAATGCTCCATACAGGATACTGGTCCCCATATAATGCTCCATACAAAATATGGAGTTCTCCTCTGCACTGCGCTGCGCTCTGCATTGCTATGGCTCAGGAGAGGCAGTATCACCTCCCCAACACCTCCATCATGGCCTTCTCCCCATCACCCCCATTATTGCCTTCTCCCCATCACCTCCATCACTGCCTTCTCCCCATCACCCCCATCATTGCCTTCTCCCCATCACCTCCATCATGGCCTTCTCCCCATCACCCCATCATTGCCTTCTTCCCATCACCTCCATCATGGCCTTCTCCCCATTACCTCCATCATGGCCTTCTCCCGATCACCCCATCATGGCCTTCTCCCCATCACCTCCATCATGGCCTTCTCCCCATCACCCCCATCATTGCCTTCAAGTTCTCCCATCACCTCCTTCAATGCCTTCTCCCCATCACCTCCATCAATGCCTTCTCCTCATCATTGCCCTCTCCTCCACCTACACACACACAGCAACATTCACCTGTCTGCACATACACACACACACACACACACCCTCACCTGTCCGGCATCCGCGCTCTCTCTGCCACAGCCGGCCGCTGAATGATGACATCATCCAGCGGCGCTGCTGTCAGAGGAAGTGCGGGTGCCCTGCAGAGGGAGCCTGGAGCTGCGGATTGCGGAGGCACGGGGAGAGGTGAGTATTGTGCCGGGCCGGCTGCCGGGGCCCTGTGCAAGCAGGGGGGGGACCCAGTGGCGGCGCTGGCACCGCTCTCCTCCGCTGACGGGCGCCGGGGTGCCCGACGGCGAGTGGGCCCCCCTGCCTGCTCAGGGCCCCGGCACTTGCCCGGGTACACCGGGTGCTGACGCCGGCCCTGGGCCAAATGGTCACTATAATCATAGATGGATACCGTGAGGGATAGAGTTTCCAAAATGGGGTTAGGTCTTAAAGGTTTCTAGTACATGCTTAAAAGTCCAAATGTCCATCATTTAAGCTAGTGTAAAATAATTAAACCCTTTTAGGCCTTGCCACGTTTTATCTTGATAATATCAGTCGGTCATCAAAAAAGGGTTTTTGGTTTAAGAAATCTGTTTTCAATTACCTTAAATGTAATCTGTAAGTCGTCTATATGGCCACATAGGTCATAGGAAGCTGAATAAAATGATACCTTGATATTTTCGATCCGATCCACATTTTTCTTAACATGTAAATGAGCTGTTAAGATCTATGGGCAGGACGTAGATCTTCCCAAGAATCTGCCTCCAGGGCTTAGTTTAATCCCTTAGTGACAGAACCAATTTGGTACTTAAGGACCAAGCCAATTTTTACAATTCTGACCACTGTCACTTTATGAAGTTATAGCTCTAGAACGCTTCAACATATCCCACTGATTCTGAGAATGTGTTTTCGTGACATATTGTACTGCATGTTAGTGGTAAAATTTATTCAATATAACTTGTGTTTATTCATAAAAAAAACACAAATTTGGCAAAAATTTTTCAATTTTTCAATTTTCAAACTTAATTTTTATACCCTTAAATCAGAAAGTGGTGTCACACAAAATAGTTAATAAACAACATTTCTCACATGTCAACTTCACATCAGCACAATTTTGGAAGCATCATTTTTTTGTTAGGACGTTATAAGGATTAAGCTTACCAGCGAGTTCTCATTTTTCCAACAAAATTTACAAAACCATTTTTGTAAATCATGGGGAAAAAAAAATTGGAACAGGACCCTCAATTTACACAGAACATTATGTTCAGTGATGAGGCAAATTTTTTTGGGTGGGCCATTTATATGGATACACCTAAAGAAAATGAGAATGGTGACAGTTTTCTTGCGTAGGGTGTCTTGCATTGAAATCTGCTGCAAAGAACCGGGTACTGCGTTCACCAGACATCAACACAATTTCTATCCGCTCTTCACATTTTAACCTCTGCGACATATCAATGGCTGTAAACAAAGAGAAACTTGTAAATAACTCGTGAAAGAATAAAGTTACATTAAAACCAAGCACACCATTGCTTTTCTTGTGAAATTCTTAATAAGTTAACATGATCCTCTTCCATTGGAAAAAATAAAGTTGGATCCAAAATGGCCAACTTCAAAATGGCCACCATGGTCACCACCCATCTTGAAAAGTTTTCCCCCTCCCATATACTAATGTGCCACAAACGGGAAGTTGATATCACCAACCATTCCCATTTTATTTAGGTGTATCCATATAAATGGCCCACCCTGTACAATGCATAACATATAAAACACGCAAGCTGTTCCCATTCATGGACACAACAACCACAGTGATCAAAATGAACCAATAGAAGAAATCTCCTATTGTTGCCGGATGCTGTCCGGCAGATCTCGGCGGGCGCACTGCACATGCGCCCGCCATTTTCTTCCGGAAGAAGATACTGAGGGCCGGGGGACAGGACCAGGGGATGTAGGAAGTGCCAGAGGTACCGAGGGGGCTTAGGGACCCCATTTCTCTCTCCACTGATGTGCTAGATCATATCAGAAGAGAGAGAAATAAATATAAAATTGGACTTTTTATTTTAATGCGGTTGCCGTTATTCCATTAATAACGGCGATTGCAACACTGGGGTCGGTAAAAATCGACCCGAATCATGTTATCTGGGGTCTCAGCTACCCTGGTATAGTGCCCCCCAGCTATCCGGCGCTCTGGGTCGCTATACACTTATTTCTCAGCGCCGTTAAAAAGCGGCACTGAGGCATATGTACCCTTAACTGCTGCTGTTAAAAGGCATATTGGCGGTCGTTAAGGGGTTAAATGAAAGGGAGCCCTACCAGTGTGAGCCATGTACAGTTGTGCTCAAAAGTTTACATATGAATGATAACTCCAAAACTTTTTCTCCACTCATGGTTAGTGGTAGGGTGAAGCCATTTATTGTCAGACTACTGTTTTCTCTTTTTAAATCACAATGACAACCCAAAACATCCAAATGACCCTGATCAAAAGTTCACATACCCCATTTCTTAATACAGTGTATTGCCCCCTCTAACATCAGTGACAGTTTGAAGTCTTTTGTGGTAGTTGTGGATGAGGGTCTTTATTTTCTCAGATGGTAAAGCTGCCCACTCTTCTTGACAAAAGTCTCCAGTTCCTGTAAATTCCTGGGCTGTCTAGCATGAACTGTGCACTTGAGATCTCCCCAGAGTGGCTCAATGATATTGAGGTCAGGAGACTGAGATGGCCACTCCAGAACCTTCACTTTGTTCTGCTGTAGCCAATGACAGGTCGACTTGGCTTTGTGTTTTGGATCGTTGTCATGTTGGAACGTCCAAGTACGCCCCATATGCAGCTTCCGGGCTGATGAGTTCAAATTTGCCTCCAGTATTTGCTGATAACGTGCTGCATTCATCTTTCCTTCAACTTTGACCAAGTTTCTTGTGTCTTTGTAGCTCACACATCCCCAAAACATCAGTGATCCACCTCCGTGCTTTACAGTAGGAATGGTGTTCCTTTCATCCAAGGCCTTGTTGACCTCTCTACAAATGTAACGTTTATGATTGTGGCCAAAGAGTTCAATTTTGGTCTCATCACTCCAAATTGAAAGAAAAAATAGAGGAAAGTTCTCCAGCAATGAAAAAATGGTCCCAATGGAGGGATAAAAACAACTTTTTATTTAAACCATTTAAAATTGTAAGCAACCAATATGGGTAACTGTACAGATGATGCACATATGAGAAACCTACACGTTTCAGCGATAAGCCTTACCATGACACATTCGGCCTGGTCATTACAGGGCTGAAAAATGGCGTCACGAACAGGATCTATTCCTCTGTGCCTATTTACTGTTACGGCACAAGTCCCAGCACTGCTCATTAACCTCTATCTTGCAAATGAATACTGCTAAAGACTGTCTTGCTGCAGATGCTTGTATTTGTGCGTGAAGCCAAGAACTCTGATCCTTGTGTATCTCATGGCTGGACGGTGCCTGCCTGTTTTGCACACACAGAGACCGACTTCTGCAACAGCTTCTCTTCCATCCTGCCCCCCAAGTTATACAGATAAGTGCAAATTCTCATTTCCAGCAGTGCTATATTCAAGAGGGGGAGCCTTCCATTTCACAAACTGTCTTGCTGTATAAATGTGCATTTCTTAAAGCTACAGTGTCGTCCTTATTCTTAAAGAGACAGTAGCGGTATTAACACCAAAATGTCTGACCCTCTTCATAATGACCAGGCAGAGTCCATTAACTCTGCACAATCATCATCATCAGCTAGTGTTCCAGTTTCACAGGCTAATGCCGACAACCTGGTTCCAGACCCTGTCATGGCCACTGGCATGCTATTCTTCATAGGAACCTCAAGTCTCTCACTCTACAGAGGAGATCCCCATACACTTGCTGGGTTCAAAGAAAAGCTAATGTACACTGTTCTGTCCAGCCATATAATTGCTGTCTAGAAGGTCTAGTCACTTATTTTATGTCTCCAATTGTTATAGACATTGCAATTTTGAGTGTATTGGTTTTTCATACATTTTATGTTGTAAGGTAACAGCGCCACCTGCTGGCTGTTTGATGCATAGATTCTAGTTTAATTTGTGATGTCTTGTGGGAAGTTCCAAGAGCATTGTGGGATTGTTCCTGTTGCATTATGGTCTTGTTTATCACACTGAAGGAGAACAGCAGCCATTTATTCTCCATGTGCCTTAAGAGAAACTACATCACTCGTGTTCTTCATGTTTCTTAAACAGCCTGCTCTAAGCATAGTCGGTAAGCACTATCTGTGTTTATAATCCTGTGTTTATCAGTACGTTTGTTGTACTAAGTAGGTAATAATCAGTTTGTATTCTGTATATTGTAAACTATTGTGTTTCATGCTCTGTGCAGTTATATATTCTGAAATGCTCTTATTATTGCATTCTATAGTTTTACCCTTTCCTGTCACATCTGCAATCAATAAAAGAAGGTTACAATTTTACAGCCTCTTTTTCTTAAAGAAGACAGGGGGTTTAGCTACATGTCTCATCGCACACCCTGCTAACGTGCATGAGGACAGAATATACACCCTTGAACTCTTCTCACTTTCTCCTCATCAGCGGGTACAACTTCTCCTGGGCCAGCTTAAAGGTCCAGCGGCTGAAGAAGTCCGTTCCTGGCCATCTACTCAAAAGACCAGCGTAAAACAGAACCTCACCCGCCTGAGAAAAGAATTTGAGCGCCAGTCACCTACCGCGGTTCGTCTAAAATTTTACAACCGACGTCAGGAACCAGTTGAGACCTTCCGGGATTATGCATTAGCCCTTCAGTCTGCATACAGGGCTTTACAGCAAATAGACAATCTAGATCCTGCTGCTTCAAAAAACATAATCACTGACAGATTCAGAGAGGGTGTGGATTCCAGACTCGTACAAAGCCAACTCCGCATGCTAGCAGCACAAAACACCAACATGACTTTCTTAGACTTTAAACCTCTAGCCTTGCAGGTAGTGGGTAATGACTCACCTTGTCCCCACTATACTCCTGCTCCTAGTTCTCTGGACCTGGCTGCTGTATCCAACGGATCTCCACTTTCACCTGCTCCACTAATGCAGGCCACACAGTCCGTGTCAACCCCTACTCTTGGTCATACTCCTATTACCACAGATGCGCTTGTCCAAGTCCTTGACTCTATATGCCAAGCTTTGAAGGAGCTAAAAAGCCAATCCTAGGCACCAAGCGAGTCATCCGTAAGTCGGGCAGTGTCCCCAGAACCACGTTCTAGTTGCCCAGGTGCTGGAGGGCTTCCATCTGGAGATTGTGTCTACTGTACTTATTATGAGCGTCCTCAGCACTATAAGTATCAATGCTATAAGTTAAACGGGCCACCCCTGAGGCCAAGGGCCGCCCTCGGGAGGTGAATCCAAAGGCCCAGAGGGACCGTCACAATGGGTCTCCCGGTATGTCTCCAAATGCCGTATATACCATATGGATTCATGGTGTACCCTTAGAAGCTTTATTAGACACTGGTTCACAAGTCACCATCATTGACCACCGAACTTTTGAGAAGAATTGGGACTATGATGTTCTGAATCCAGTGGGCAAAGCGAAGTTACGTGTAATTTCAAGTAATGGTCAATCTTTTCCCCAGCTAGGCTACAGGGAACTCATCATCAAAATTGGGGATTGTAAGTTACCAGGTCAAGGTGTAATTGTTACTGAGTCTAAGGGAGATACAACAGCAGTAGTGTTAGGCATGAATGGTATGCGACATGTGTTTCCTGAATTGTTTGCTGCCTTGCAGGCTTCTCTCCCTTCTGCTTCTTACCCTTACAGGAAAGCTGTTCAACGGACCATCAAAGTGCTCTGCACCCAACAGAAATTTGCCAACTGTAAAGGTGAGATCTGCCGTGTGAGTACCACCGACGCACGGCCAGTTGCCTGTTATGATTTGGTAGCTGAGGAGATCAGGCAAAATCGGCAATACACCAGAGAGGTTGGAATCTACTGGATTGCAGTACCCTGACTAACCACCACAACTAAAGGCAGCCATGGAGCGTTCCTACGTTGGTCCTAGACGCCTCGTCACAGCCTGAGAGGTTAACTACACCTAAAGATAGAAAGAGGAAAGCTATCTGCCCCGGAGCAGATCCCCAAAGAACATAGGAAGCCCCCAAACATGTAATGGCGGTTAGACAAGAGGAAATACAGACACAGACAGAAAACAGTATGAGCAAACGTTGGGGCCCAATCTTGCTAGACAGAAAAGGATAGGAAGGACACTTACTGCAATCCAAAAAACCCTAAAAATACCAACTCTACTAATTGCAAAAACACCTGAGATCACACGACCTCTACCACCTAAATTAGTTCTCTGGTGTAACAAAACTAAGCCGCAGCCACTGAAAAAACTGGAAAAGGCAAATGAACAAATAACAGTGGCTCCAGAAGAACTGAGAGGAACCCAAGCCCCCGGGGGGGGGGATACCTGGCCAACCTCACAAAAATGCAGAGAAATATGCAAATGGTAAGCACAAAAACAAAAAACAGAAAATATCTTATCTGAGAGCAGGAGAAGAGGCAAGACTCAGCAAGCTTCCAAGTGAACCAGGAACCACAGTTGAGACAAGAACAATTGATCACCGGCAACCATGATGAGAGGGAACCTCCCTTATATAAGACCAGTCTGTAACTCCTGATTGCCAATCCTCATTGAATGGTTCAGTACTGTTTGTAACCACCAGAGAGAGATTCTGCTCAGAATTCATTTCTAACACATTCACAACAGTTGCCCTGTCGGCCAACAGCGAGATTTTAGTCTGCTGCAAAGCCTGACCAGGAATTAACAATGAAGACTATGAAGCACTTCTCGACTCCATCCCAATTGAAGGACAGCCCCTGGTAAAAGCTGCCAGAAGTATCGTCACTGTCTCAAACGGTAGAGTACCAGTACGTCTAATCAATCTGAGTGATGCACCCATCGAGCTATACAAGTTTAATTCAGTCGCTCAACTGTACAGCCTTGATCCTGAAGACATCCTAGATGACGAGACACTTGCTCATCAAAAGTTGATGAAAAACGCTCTCAAAGGCACTAATACACCCACTACCTTCTGGTCGAATGAACTTAATGTTGGAGATGCTAACACTCCCATCGAAAACATCCAAGGTGTCACCAAAGTTGCTTAATGACACAGCCAAGCATTCAGTAAGCACCCACTTGACTTTGGCAAGACTTCCCTGATACAACACAGACTCAAAACAGGTGATCATCACCCTATCAAGAAAAGACACCGTCCAGTACCTCTTGCTAACTATCAGCAAGTAAAGATTGTTATGTTTCGGTAGCTGAGGAGTGCAGGTAAAAAAGGCAATACACCAGAGCAGTTGGAATCTATGAGATTGCAGTACCCTGACTAACCACCACAACTAGAGGCAGCCGTGGAGCGTTCCTACGTTGGTCCTAGACGCCTCGTCACAGCCTGAGAAACTAACTACACCTAAAGATAGAAATAGGAAAGCTATCTGCCCCGGAGCAGAACCCCAAAGATAATAGAAAGCCCCCAAACAAGTAATGGCGGTTAGACAAGAAGAAATACTGACACAGAAAGAAAATAGTATGAGCAAACGCTGGGGCCCAAACTAACTAAATAGAAAAGGATAGGAAGGGTACTTACTGCAATCCCAGAAAACCCTGAAAAGCACCAACTCTACTAATTTCAAAATCACCTGAGATCACACGACCTCTACCACCTAAATTAGTTCTCTGGTGTAACAAAATCAAACAGCAGCCACTGAAAAAACTGGAAAAAGCAAAAGTACAAACATCAGTGGCTGAACTAAACTGAGAGGGCAAAAGCCCCCGGAGGGGACCCAGAAGGCCCCCACAGAAGTGCAGGACAAAATGCAAAAATATAGTACAAAAACAAAAAGAAGAAAATGTCTTATCTGTAAGCAGGAGATGCAGACACGACACAGCAGGCTACAAGGGAAACAGGAATGAAGGATTCAGACCAGAACAGTTGATCACCGGCAACCCTGATGGGAAGGTGACTCCCTTATATAAGACCAGTCAGTAACACCTGATTCCCAGTCCTCACAATCTTCACTGAACAGACCAGTACCGCTTGTAACCACCAGAGGGAGTCTCTGCTCAGAACTCATCTCAAACCCATTCACAACAGTACCCCCCCCTTGAGGAGGGGTCACCGAACCCTCATTTGAGCAACCAGGTCGGTCAGGATGAGTTTTATGATATGCACGGATGAGTCTCCTAGCATGGATGTCCGAAGCAAACCCAAGAATTGTCTTCCTGACCATAACCTCTCCACTTAACCAAATACTGGAGTTTCCGTCTAGAAAAACGAGAATCTAATATTTTCTCAACCACATACTCCAGATTGCCCTCAACCAAAACAGGGTCAGGAGGCACAGCAGCAGGAACCACTGGCTCAACAAACCTCTTCAACAAGGACTTGTGGAACACGTTATGGATCTTAAATGTCCCTGGAAGAAGCAAACGAAAAGAAACAGGATTAAGAATCTCAATGATCTTATAAGGTCCAATGAACCTAGCTTAAATTTAGGAGATGCTACTCTCATAGGAATATTCTTTGAGGGCAACCAGACCAAGTCCCCCACTTTAAACCGAGGACCATCAGTCCTATGCCGGTTAGCAAACCGCTGGGCCTTCTCCTGAGAGAGGGACAACCTCTCCACTACCTGGTCCCCAAAACTGTTGCATACGCTCCACAACAGAGTCAAACACCTGGACAGACAGAAGCCTCCGTCTGTCCTGAAGAAAATCGAGGGTGAAACCCAGAATTACAGAAAAACGGAGACATCAAAGTGGCAGAGCTAGCCCTATTATTAAGAGCAAACTCAGCCAAAGGTAAAAAAGAGACCCAGTCATCCTGATCAGCAGACACAAAGCATCTAAGATAAGTCTCCAATGTCTGGTTTGTTCTCTCAGTTTGACCATTGGTCTGAGGATGAAATGCCGAGGAGGAAAGACAATTGAACACCCAGTTTAGAACAAAAAGTCCTCCAAAATCTGGAAACAAACTGGACTCCTCTGTCAGACACAATGTTCTCAGGAATGCCGTGTAAACGAACCACGTGCTGAAGGAACAACGGCACCAATTCAGAGGAGGAAGGCAACTTAGGTAATGGCACAAGATGTATCATTTTGGAAAACCTATCACAAATTACCCAGATGGTGGTCATTCTCTGAGAAACAGGAAGGTCGGAAATGAAATCCATAGAGATATGGGTCCATGGTCTCTTGGGCACAGGCAATGGCATCAACAAACCACTAGAGCGAGAGCAAGGCTTGGAGCGAGAGCAAGTCCCGCAGTACTGCACAAATTCCCTGACATCACGAGACAAGGTAGGCCACCAAAGGACCGACTAACCAAGTCTCTGGTACCAAAAATTCCGGGATGCCCAGCCAATGCGGAACAATGAATCTCAGACATCACACTCTTTTTTCCACTGGTCCGGGACAAACAATTTTCCAACAGGGCAGCACTCGGGCCTATCCTCCTGACACCCC
>JARQOD010000004.1:522296797-522341138 GCA_033576555.1 Oophaga sylvatica | reverse complement strand
GTTTTCTCTTGTTTTTCACTTTTTGCATAATATAAACACTGCATTCGAGAACCTATAGAACTTTTAAATGTTTAAGTCAACATTGCTTTAAGGGTTCTTGTTGTAGTTTTAGATTTTTTCTCCTATAATAAAACAGCCTGAGGTTAAAAAAGACATTAAAATCCACACACCTTTTGTATTTTTTTACATTCTTTAGTCACACTTGGTCCTTTAATCATTTCAGTAATGCACTTCAAATCTGCTGGATTGTCAGATTTTCTAAATAATTATATTCCAGATTAAAGACATTTCATTGTAGTAACATCTTAAAATATACGGCTTGATTTTCACGACAGGAACCAAGCGTACCCATTACATGAATCCTTTACCTCTGTTTTTAATAAAGCTCTGCTATGTATCACTGGTCTTCATGGCGCTGGAGGATTCTGGGTAATTTTAATCATTGTCATATTACAGATGTTAGTGGTCACCAGATCAAACATGAAACCACAGAAGGAAAAAAATGTGATTGTAAACCTTTTGCATAATAAACCTCAGGCCTCTCCCAAAGATTGCGGCTTTTTTTGTGAATTCAATATGATTCTCCAAAATTATGGGCTGCACAACTGACTCATTGACTGCCAGAAATAAATGCAAATTTGAGTAGTGTAGAAGATACCCGCCTGTTCAAAATAAAAGGAAATATTTTTATTATGTTCTACTGTTTTGGGGACTTTTTAAATAAATAATGTAGAATATGTTGTAGTGAAACACCTATGCTAGCATTTTTAGAAAAAAATATGTTTATATATTTATATTAATGCACTTATTTCATAACATTTATAAAGTTTTATAAAGAATAACCTTACATTAAAAGAAGTTCTCTCATAAAAAGAAAATTCATAGGGCCCGATATATCAAAAATTGACATTGTTCAAGCCAATCTTGATGAGCAAATGAGGTGCAGTCAGACTCTCCTGATTGCTGGAGGTGTACACCTCTCATCTACATCTACAGAATGGGAAAAATAGAACTAAGCAATAGCACGTGTGAAAGACTTGGGTCTACTAATAGATCACAGACTGCACATGAGTCAACAGTGTGATGCAGCAGCAGCAAAAGCAAACACAGTTCTAGGATGCATTAAGAGAAACACAGAGTCTAGATCACATGAAGTAATTATCCCCCTCTACTCCTCCTTGGTCAGGCCTCATCTGGAATCCTGTGTCCAGTTCTGGGCACCACATTTTAAAAAAGACATTGAAAAACTTGAGCAAGCTCAGAGAAGAGCTACCAGGATGGTGAGTGGACTGCAAAGTATGTCCTACGAGGAATGGTTAAAGGATCTGTGAATGTTTAGCTGGCAAAAAAGTAGGCTAAGAGGAGACTTAATAGCTGTCTACAAATATCTGAAGGGATGTCACAGTGTAGAGGGATCATCATTATTCTCATTTGCACATTGAAACATGAGAATCAAAGGAATGAAACTGAAAGGGAGAAGATACAGATTCGACATTAGAAAAAACTTTTTTGACAGTGAAGGTGATCAATGAGTGGAACAGGCTGCCACGAGAGGTGGTGAATTCTCCTTCAATGGAAGTCTTCAAACACAGGCTGAACAGACATCTTTCTGAGATAGTTTAGTGTCAATCCCTTCCAACTCTAACAATCTATTATTTTAACTCTTCATGAATCTGGTGTTAGGGCTGGCGTAACGCACAAAATATAAATAATAAGTGCGTTCGCAGCCCGGGGTCCACCGTGCAGGCAGAGCCTGCTGCTAGTAGGATGGCGGTATGGCGAACTCTGTTACTTCACAGAGTCGCAACTATAGACACTGAGGCCCTATATGGCGGTGTAAGCAAACTCTGTTACACCACAGAGTCGCTAAGGTAGAAACGCAGAAATATGGACTGTGTCCTGTTAACTCCACAGGTATGCACAGACAACTGCTGTGCAAACAGCAGTCCGTAGTAACGCAATCAGCAACGCAATCAGACAATCTCCTCACCGGAGAAGCCGGTATTCTAGGGGCTTATTTCAGCCGAGCCCTAAACAAGTGCATACAATCTCCTCCCCGGAGGTGCCGGTATTCTAGGGGCTTATTTCAGCCGAGCCCTAAACATGTGCATACAATCTCCTCCCCGGAGGTGCCGGTATTCTAGGGGCTTATTTCAGCCGAGCCCTAACACATGCGTGCAAGATCACCCTGGCGCAAAGCACATAATGTGATTGATACTAGCGCATGGCGGCACGACCATGCCACCCTTTTATAGTAGCAACTACAGGACCTGCCAGATAAGGACCAATAGGAAACTGCTCCAGAACACAAGTGGTTTCAGGACCTTCCTGGCGGACCAATAGGAGCTGCTGCAGTACCTGAGCATGTGACTCCTGATCTCCAATGAGAGATCTTACTCTGGGCATGCTCAGAAGGGGGAAAGCAAGGACTTTGTCCTGAAGACGCCTGCTCGCCGCTAACCAGTACTGGCTACAATAGCAGAGCCTGGAGGAGCAGCAGTAATCCTCTGCACAATGTTAGACTGGGCGAGACGCTGGGACTGACTTCTAAGCTGAGCACAGTCCACTGCAGCCGGAGACAGATGGGAGACTGCAGCAGGACGGCTCGAGATTCCCCTTGTGTCAAAGTGGGAACTCGACCCCTAACATCTGGAGCTCTGGATGAGTGGTGTACACCTCTGTGTGTGCCTCACCACAAATCCTACTCTAGTCATTTCTGGAGTAAGATCTGTGGCATAATGAAAGCCACCACTCCTCGTGAATTTGACAAGCGGTAGTTGCCTTGCCTCTGTCCTGTCACAGTGTCACGCGGTCTTATGATATGTGTACGATGTCAGTAAACTATTCTTAAAAGAACAACACTCTATACAACATATAGATTAGCAACATCAGCATGTAAATATAGAATAGATTTACCTGACACGATATCCGTTGAACTCAGGGTTAATCTTGAGGACTTGATACACTGTCACAGGAAAGAGGAGGACCGGGGTCTAACCTGACCCTAAACTGGGGTCCTAACTAATCCCTCACCTTGGAGGTACTGATAATGGTTCAGAGGTCCAAGTCTCCAGCCTAACCCTGTCTCCTATCAGTCCCTGAACCCTGTAATCAGTCCTAAGAAGGATTCTGATTACCACCAAAGGGATATGGGCTGATCTCTGCTAAATACACAGATTAGACATATAAGACAGACTGGAGAAAACACAGACTTGCATACACACTCAACACAGAAGGACATAAATGATCTGGATATTAAACTCTAAGCAAGGTGAGCTTAAAACAACTAAGGAGCTCTTTAACTTAAGTCTATACAGATACAATCTATCTGTGGTCTGCATGAAGAATTTCACTGGCAATCCCAACACAGACAACCAGAGATTTAAGGAAACCAATCACAAATATTAATTGCAGCCGGGAGAAACTGCACCCAGTCCCAGAACTGAGCACAGACAGAATTAACTCCCTAATGCAACCAAAGAAAGCACTCAGCTGTGAATCGATGTGCAACCCGACGATTTCGTGGCGATGCACACATGACACACAGCTCCACCTACTTTTTAAGATCTGGTGTAAATGGTGTGAGAGTACCAAATTTGCATAATTTTAGCACAGTCAAATTGAGCCACAATTATACACTGGAGCCCTCTGGACCCTGAGTTTTTATATGTGATATCTGTTTTTGCCTAGATTTATCCTTAGATCTCTTCATGGTATTGTTTATAATTACTGACAAATGCCTATTTGACCTTGAGCTATACTGTGTACTTTTGTCTCTGGACTCTCCTATGAATCATACATTTGTCATTAAATTTACTTATTATACATTTAGTATAGCATTTTTTCTGGGAGATACCAGAGACAAACCCCAGCACCGTCCAGTTACTTTGGTTATGTCCCTCTTTGCACTTTAGTCATCTGCAACTTGCACTTTATGAAAATTCTATTTTTTTCTATATGTCTACCACATCATGTCTTTATTTGTCCAGTGTTAAATAAATTTTTCATTTCTGTATGGTCCGTTTACATCTCCATTTTTAAGCTTTTTAATTCTTTGCTTCAATAAAATTGTTGATTCTTTATACACCTTGTGTTTGGAAGACTTTTTTTTCTTGCATAATTGTCCTCCGTGTTAATCACATAGGGCGCCTCTCTGTTCTATAGTTAGAGTTATTTGACCACCAGATTATAGAAAGGGCACATGAGTTAGTTGCCCCTGGGCCTCCACCACCTGGGAGCTTAGGAAGCCTTTACCACTCACCATTTTTGATTGACACTTGGTGATTCTACCCAGCTGAGAAGAAGTTGGGAAATTTGGTGAGTATGTGATTGACTCCCACTTTTGGAGTATAAGGGAGTCTCTAGTTTGGCTGTCTCCCTTGCCAATAGACTTTAGTGAAAAGAGAACACAAATGCACCGTGACCTTTTTTTGTGGCTACAAGAGGTTAGATTGAGGCCTATCTTTGAGGGTGGCAAGCTTTTGCCAAGTAGCCACTACCTACGCTGATACAACCTGCCACTGAAATGAAGGGGCTGCTATTTAATACATGCCAGGGCAGAGACCGACAGATATCTTTCACCTATGGCTAGTAGATGGGAGTAAAGAGCAGAAGACCTCCCTCTTTGATGTCCATATGATCTTAGTCATTCTTGTCAACTATCCCAAAAGATCAGTAAGACTCCCAGAAACAGTGAAGAGCTTCCGGACTCCCAGAGGAGACAACAAATCTTTGGGGCACAGTAGACGTCTTCTGAAACCTACCCGAAAGTATCGCTTCCTGACGGTTTTCTGTTCATGGCACTCTTGTTTTCCAAAGCACCTACAGATTCAGGGCAGATCGTCATTGTCCGCCATTCATTGTGTTATCATACAATATAACCTGTGATCACTGTTACGAAACCAAAGATTGAATGCCTAGTTATCAAGAATTCCCATTTTTTGAGGTGACCACTAGGAAAATGAAGCAGCTTTATATAGAATAATTCTTAGGGGGCTAATTCCAACAGTGGTCCAATCAAGTCTAGATATCAGGGACTGGTCTTTCAGTCAACACACTGTCTCATGTTAAAAGAAGCAAATACTAAGAGGACATGAACAATGAAGTAGAGTGGAGTCTCTCTCTAGTGGCACATTCATAATATTACACTCCAGGTTTCTGTATAAAAATGTGTCACTTATAGAGAAGGATCTGGGTATACTTGTAGATCACAGACTAAATAACAGCATGCAATATCAATCAGCAGCTTCTAAGACCAGCAGAATAATGTCAAGTTTTAAAAGAGGTATGAACTCACGGGACAGGAACTATTCAAAGCGTTAGAGCAACCTGATCTGGAACATGCATGACGGTTTGTATATATTCTCCTATAAAGGTCAACCACTGGAGGACTAAACCATGCAATACCATCAGGAAGGTCTTTGATTGACTCTAAATTTATTCTGTAGCAGGGCAATGACCCCAAACGTACAGCCATTGTCAATAAGAACAATCTTCATTGTAAAAAAAAAAAAGAGCAAGAAGTCCCGGAAGTGACAATATAGCCTGTTATGATTTGGTAGCTGAGGAGAGCAGGCAAAAACGGCAAACACCAGAGAGGTTGGAATCTACTGGATTGCAGTACCCTGACTAACCACCACAACTAAAGGCAGCCGTGGAGCGTTCCTACGTTGGTCCTAGACGCCTCGTCACAGCCTGAGAGGTTAACTATACCTAAAGATAGAAAGAGGAAAGCTATCTGCCCCGGAGCAGATCCCCAAAGAACATAGGAAGCCCCCAAACATGTAATGGCGGTTAGACAAGAGGAAATACAGACACAGACAGAAAATAGTATGAGCAAACATTGGGGCCCAATCTACCTGGACAGAAAGGATAGGAAGGACACTTACTGCAATCCAAAAAACCCTAAAAAATACCAACTCTACTAATTGCAAAAACACCTGAGATCACATGACCTCTACCACCTAAATTAGTTCTCTGGTGTCACAAAACTAAGCCGCAGCCACTGAAAAAACTGAAAAAGGCAAATAACAAATAACAGTGGCTCAGATAAACTGAGAGGAGCACAAGCCCCCAGAGGGGACCTGGCTGACCTCCACAGAAGTGCAGGGAACAATGCAAAAAGCAAGCACAAAAATAAAAGCAGAAAATATCTTATCTGATAGCAGAAGATGCAGGCAAGACTCAGCAAGCTTCCAAGTGAACAAGGAACCACAGTTGAGACAAGAACAATTGATCACCGGCAACCATGATGGGAGGGAACCTCCCTTATATAAGACCAGTCTGTAACTCCTGATTGCCAATCCTCATTGAATGGTTCAGTACTGTTTGTAACCACCAGAGGGAGCTTCTGCTCAGAATTCATTTCTAACACATTCACAACAATAGCCCCCATAGAGTCCTAATCTCAACATCATCCAGTCTTTCTGGGATTACAGAAAGAGATTACAGAAGAGATTACAGAAGAGACAGAGAACAGAAGATTTGCACAAGCGACAGCCACAGAAGGTCTGTGGTTAGTTCTCCACGATGTTTGGAACAACCTCCCTGCCAAGTTCCTTCAAAAACTGTGTTAGCGTATCTAGAAGAACTGATGTTGTTTTGAAGGCAAAGAGTGGTCACACCAAATAATGATGTGGTGCCGGTAGTATGACTCCCACTATTCTTATATTGATGCCATATTCTACATAGATCCTGCAAAATCCCTTTAAAACACTTTCTAGGAACCACATTATTATGAGATAACAACGGGAATAAATGCAAAATCTGTAACAGAGCCACCTACCACGTCTTTATAATACGAGGCATGAGGGCCCAGGTGCCACTGCCACCCCTTAAGCCTCTGAGTCGCACATGGTACCAGGGTTATGGGATACTCGGCACCGAGCCCATGGAAGTCTATGGGGGATGTCACTGGCAGCAGAGCTCGGTCCGTGGCCCTGGTCGCTCATACAATGGGGGGAATATTTACAGGGGATTGTAGTAATAGTTTGTGACGCCACCTGTGGTTTCTGATCAGGGTGACCAGCGCTGCAGGGTGAATCCTCTGAGGGTTGGGGCAGCAAGGTGGTAGGTCTCCCACAGGCGAGACTGGATGGATCCCTCAGGGTGATATGGCGATGCAGGGTGCAGATAATAAGTCAGTCACACACAAGTTGTTCTCTTTCCATACCTTTACTGGTGATGGTGGCAGGTATGTCCCGGGAAGCTGCTCAGGGTGGAGTATGCACATCCAGGTAATTGCCAAGTAGGTTTAAGGCCTCCTTTCCCTTTAAAGTGTGTGAGTCCTAACTTGCGTGAAGCGAAGTTTACTCTTGATGCAACAGCTACGCCGGCCGACATTGTGGTAGAGCCTTTTGGTTATTCTGGTGACCAGATATTGGAAAGAACTAAGCCCTTGTGGCTGATCAGGCCGACTCCTGTTCTTCCTGACCCCGGTTACGTATCGGCACTTAGGGCTACCTTCTGTGACTTGAAGTCCAGCAAGGATTCCGGTGTTTCTCTCACTAGCCGTAAAGGTTCTAGCAATACTTCGGACCCCGGTGTCCGGTTAGTCGAGTGAAGGTGATCTGTCACCGAAGTCACTCCTTTCTTGGGTCACCACTCGCCCGTCGCCCTACTCTCATCCTTAACATAAGCACAGGGCAGCAGTAGGTTCTGTCATTAGCTTTCTTCCTTCTTTTCAAGCTCGCTGACTGATTCTCAGTTAACTCGATGTTCTGCAAAACTGTAGTCCCCTTCCTTCTTTCCTTCAAAGACTCTGTCCAGAGCAGCTCTCAGGACGTTCCGTCAGACTGAATACACGCTTGCTCCGAGAGTCACTTTCCACATTCCTTAGGGAACTAACAGTCTGGATAATCTGAGATATCAGCTTGCAATCTTTCCTCCTCTGTCTCATGTGACAGGAAATCTCCGTCTCTGTCTCTCCTCTCTCTAGCTCAGACGGAGCTCTGACAGGAATCCTCTCACTCTGGTGTCCTGAGGAGATCTAATCTGTCTGAGGTACAGCCAACAACTAGCATGACTGTCTGGCTAGAATGCCTACTGCTACATTTCTCCACGCCCCTAAATACCTGAATCTCAAGGGCTCTCTCTGGTGGCTCCTGGGAAGTGTGAAGTGTGAATGAATATCAGATTTTGCAATTACCTTTCAGTACATACTCCAGGGAACATGTGTACCAAGCGCAGCTGGGCCACACACCTCTATAGCTACTCCCTGGGCACATCTTACATTTCATATGAAAAATTATGGTATATAGGAAAAATAACAGAAAAACAGGTTCAGCTTTGCTGTTCTCCATCAATAGGAAGAAAGTGGATTAAGCCAATTTACCATTTAGAAACAATTATGTATATACATTGAGAGCTACAGAAATGACGCTCTTGTTTAGCTTCCTGGCGAGTTGATATATTGATTGGAAATACAGATCCTCTTCCAATATCACTGGTTGATTTCATTATAATGTAATTTATCTCTGATCCATACACTGTAATCATAGGTGGAGTGGCAAGACAATCTGGATAATTGAGGTTCGTTGTTTAATAGCTGCTAGGGTTGATGGACGTAGAGTAAGAACATAGATGACGTTTGGTACCAGGGACACAGGCACTTTACCAAATCTTAGACAAAACTATAATAACTACCTGCGCCCTTACAATAGATAGAAATAGCCCCCACAGAAAAACCCTGATACAGTCTTCAGCCACGGCGACAGATATACAGCGCTGACACAAGATGAAGGTGAAATACACTCACTGTCACCGTAGCGGGGCAAGATGGAAACACAAAAGTCCTGTTCACCCCAGCGATGGTTGATCGTGAGCCCAAGGCTGTCAAACTGGTCGCAGCGATCAGGAGCGTCCTCCCTGTAGTTGGAATCCTTCTGCCGACCGGGACACACAAAATCGGAAGTTAACACGGCGTCCTCTGGCCACGAGGCACGTGAGGTAAGATGAACAAGTCGGAGCAGGACAAAAATGGTGACGTCACCGCCGTACCAAGGTACGGAAGGCAGGGAGGGTCAAAAATAGTTCCAACGCGTTTCGAAGGTGCACAGACCTTCTTCGTCAGGATCCTGACCAGTTGACAGCCTTGGCTCACGATCCAACCATCGCTGGGGTTGAACCAGGACTTTTGTGTTTCCATCTTGCCCCCGCTACGTGACAGTGAGTGTATTTCACCTTCATCTGTGTGTCAGCGCTGTATATCTGTCGCGTGGCTGAAGGACTGTATCAGGGCTTTTTCTGTGGGGCTATTTCTATCTATGTAAGGGCGCAGTAGTTATTATAGTTTTGTCTTCTATTGTCATACCCCTCTCTGGGTATTAGTGAGCCGTTAGCACAGCATCCGGCTTTAACTCCAGCAGTTACTAATTTAAATCTTAGTGAGGTAGTTAAGCGCCAGTGTGTTTTTTACATATACTTTACCAAATCTTTTTTTTTTGGAATGTACAAAGTCAAATGCACAAATACAAAAGCTAATGTCAAAGAAGTACAAAGTACAAAGAACTGCATAGAGTTGTACATTTCAAACAATAAATGGTTGCTTGGAATTGCAGACTTTTTTTTTTATAAAAGAGGAGAGGGATCATTAACTTTGAGGACATATCACAAAATGTGAAAAGAGGTGGCGAGTGGAGTGATAAATTGGAGAAGGGGTATATAAGATTACATGGGTTCTTATAAAAAGTTTCTAACGCACGTTGCATGTGAGCATAAAGACCCCCATTCACATTAATCCAAAGTCGTCCAACCGACCAATATTGAAAGTCTAATGTGTATGGTGGTCTCCTGACTTTCCCTGATAGAAATGGGGTAAGTCCATTGTTCATGAGGTTTGAGTCGTAGTTTCTAGACTACAAGACTGAGGCAGCATGGAATTGTTTTGATCGCTTGCACCGATGGAGCCAGTAGGACCGCTACTCAGAGGTCCTAGCAAAGAACTCGTGTTGCGCACTAAAGTAACACAGGACCCAGGTGTAGGTGGATACCCACATGGCAGGTAATTTTGTGTCCTAGGCAGTGAGGCCAGTGGTGCACCGCACCTCACATCACAGCAAAGGAATGGGTTAGAGACAAGGTAACAGGACCCTTAATGCAATCCCACCCCCAGATGTGTCAGGTAACAAGTTCTGATGACTATTTACACTAGAATTGTTACCTTTTTCACCATCAAACACCAGCAAAACTAAAAATAAGTATTATAATTTAGGGTGTGACCTAACAGAGAGTGCCATTTCAAAGTTAGATATAGTAATCACTCATTGACTGGGGACCGTTTACATGATAGCAGGGACATAGAGCGATATTCATCCTTGACTTCCTATATTTAAACATGAAACCCAAGGATAGTCATAGAAACTAATATAGCCTAACTCTAATTGGGGTCATTTGTTATACTTCGGATGGTGTTTGCATCAAATTCAGCTTGCAACAAACTGATGGTGGTTCTTGTGCAGGATTCCTTTACCGATGGTGGTTCTGGTGACATATTCATGTAGTAATGATGGTTCTGGTGACATATTCATGTAGTGATGACGGTTCTGGTGACGTAATCATGTAGGGATAGTTGTTCTGGTGCTGTATTTATGTACTATTGATGATTGTCGATGAATTCATATACTGATGATGGTTCTGGTGATGGATTCATCACCAGCCAATCATCAGTACATGAACACGACACCAAAAGCATCATCAATACATGAATATGTCACCAGAACCATCATCAGTTAATAAATACAACACCAGAACCAACAACAGTACAGAAATACATCATCAAGCTTAGCACAATGATCAACTGCAATGTCTGGTCAGCCCTATATATGTTTGTATCTGAGCCTGTTAGTCCCATTATGTCCTTAACAATGGTGAGAGGATACTGGGAGTTGTTGTTATCAGCCATCATCAGACTGCAGACCATAGAGGAACCACAGGACTGATAAGAGAGGTAGTCTGTATCACAAATAAATCTTTACATCCAGGAGTATTATAGGTGACATCTCCTCTGATTGGAGTAGTTCTCTTTCTTTTCATCTCCTTTTTGTCCAAACGAAATGATGACTTTTCACAGCCACAGCTGTCTCTGCAGACTTCCCTCTTCTCCATTGTTTTGCAGCACATCTCAACATGGTGTCCTTAAAAATAAGATTGTTATTATAATGCCCTCTACTTATAAATATCTGTCCATCCTGTGCCCTAAGTAAGCCTCTCATGGTATATGGCCTCCACGAATTCTACCTTCATAAGCTACACCCGCCACACTGTCTGCCTTAATGATCTATAATCACCACACCGTTCACCCTTATTAGTTATAGCCGCAACACTGTCTGCCCTTATTAGTTATAGCCGCCACACTGTCTGCCCTTATGAACTATGGCCTATATCATGGCTGTTCCCTCTCCACTGTTTTCCCTTATACGCTCTATATTTCCACACTGTCCTCCCAGCCATGATAATCTCTGTTTATACTATGCTCCCATTTCACACTTTCACCTCTCCATAGCCATTCTATACCCCTTCTTCACACAATACTCTCATACTGCCCACCACTCTGACTTCTCCAACCTTGTCCCCTTCTCACACTGTCTCCCTACACAGTTTGATGTCCACCACAGTGCCCCACACAACATGATATCCACTGTTGCCGCCCATACAGTATCATCACCACAGCCCCCATATAGTATGATGTCCCTCACAGTCTCCATACAGTATGTTGTCCACCACAGACCCTCAATATATAGTGTAATATCCAATGTCCACCACTGCCCCATATAGTAAAATGGTCTCCACAAGTTTGCAAACAGTAGAATGGACCCCACAGTTCCCATTTATACACATTATAATGCCCCCTACAGCCGCTTACACACAATGTAATGTCATCCACTGCATCCAATACAGCATGATGGCCCCCATACAGTATAATGTATAGTATTGTATAATGTGTAGTGTCCACCACAGTCTCCCATACAGTATATCCACGACCGGCCCCTATATATAGTGGGATGTCCACCACAGCCCTGCATTCGCATTATGATGTCTTCCATAGCTTGGAAATCTGCCAAGCCTGGCAAATGCTCGATGGGCTGCGGCATTAAACTACAAAGTAGACTCCTGGCCCTTTAAACCTCCTATCAAGCTAACATAACATACAACCTGCAGGCTGCATGCGGCCCACCAAAGAGTTTGTTGCAGCTGGGAAAGTCATTAAGGATAAGCCGCTCCCGTCTCTCCTTCCCCCTATATTCGAATGTATTCACACGTGAATACATTTGAACACTTAGGCGTCAAGACAGGGACAGAGAAGCGCACATCAGCCCCAGCCACGACGTACAGCAGCATGATGAGGTCAGCACCTTGATGACGTCATCACGGTGCTGCTGGCACAGCAGAGACATGTCAGGTACCGGTAAGCTCCCTGTGGAGGAGCTGAAGTTTCAATGTGCTACTGCTATTATGTTAGTTGAGGGGGCTGTGGGAGATGAGGCTTTTCTTAATATGCGTGCAGATAATAAGGCAATTTGGGACATTATGGAGTAATTAGGGGGTAAATTGTGAAAGGGGGCATAGTATAGCGAGAGGCGGTGGGTTGGGGAGACTTTATGCTGAGAGGCAGTGTGGTGGAGATATAGAAAGGGACAGTTTGGGGACATATTTTGTAGAGAGGCAGTGTTTGTGTGTGGGCATTATGGACAGGGGCAGTGTGTGTGCATGGGGGCATTATGGAGAAGAGCAGTGTGTGTTTGTGTGTGCATGGGGGCATTAAGGAGAGAGGGAGGGTGTGTGCATAGACAGCGTTATGGAGACGTTTAGTGTGAGTATGTATGGGGGATTATTGTGATGAGGAGCAGCATGGAAGGGACATTACAGAGAGGGGCAGTGTGGAGGAATATTATGGAGAGGGGCTACGCAGGGGGAGGATATTATGCAGAGGGGCAGTGTGGGGGGTGAAGTAGTTTTTGTGTGTGGGGACAATATGGAGAGGGGCGTTGTGGGGAATATTATTGAGTGGGGCAATGTGGGGGATATTTTGTGCAGTAAGCACAGCAATTATTTATTCAGGGGTGTAGCATGTAAGATATTTTTATTTATGGGCAGTACTCATGATGTTTCTGGCTCTGTATTCATATACTGACGGTTCTGGCGCTGCATTCATGTACTGATGGTGGTTCTGATATTGTACAAATATAGCAATCCATAACGTGCTTTATGGCTATGTTAAAACTTAAAAATCCTCAAAATGTATAGATTTGAAATTATGAGGAGGATTTTGCTGCAAACGCTCAGTTTAAGTTAGCGTGTGTTCAACCTTATTTTGCTTGGAGCAGAAACTCTCTAAATCCTCCTCAAACACTCAAAACTTGGCTCTGGTGATGGATTCATGTAAGTGCCCCTTTAAAAAAATTGTGTCCCTTGTGATTGGTTTAATATGACAGTGTGGCTCTTGAACCAAACAATGTTGTGCACCCCCATGCTACTTGCTTGCGTTGTGCTGCTGCGGCACACACAGTGCCATTACTGTGCCTGCCACTGGTCAGTACCAGCGTCACAACGTCTTTTTGCGGGTAGATTTGGTGCTGACTCTGCTTTCCAGTAGTCACTGATGAAAAAGTGCAATCTACTCCTCTGTGTGCCGGGCGCTGGTGCTGCAGCCCTTCATTTCCCCCCATCTAAGGGATCTGGGTGAGTCCCAAGATGAACACTTTTTTTTATGTATTAAGCGTTCGCAGTGTGTCCTATGGAATGTATATACATCAGTTCCAGTCTCCTATAAAATGTATACACAGCTGTCGAAGAATGTGTACTATGTGATGTATAAACAGCTGCCACAGTATGTCCTGTGTGATATATACCGCAGTTGCAGTGTGTCCTGTGTGATATATACAGCAGTTGCAGTGTGTCCTGTGTGATATATACCGCAGTTGCAGTGTGTCCTGCGAATAAATATACAGGAGTCTCAGTCTCCTCTAAAATGAATATAGAGCAGTCACACTGTGTCCTATAGAATGGATATGAAGTCTTGGTGTATCTTACGTGATGTATGCATAATATAGAATATAGTCTGGTGCAGTGTATATAGCGTGGAATCCTCACTATATTCACGGGCACATGTCTACACTATACTGTATATACACAGCTCCATTCTTCATTCTTTAACACAGTATATAATATGGAGCTGTGGATATAATTTATTGTGACATATATTGTGGATCTGTGTGTGTTGTATATATATGCAAAAAAGTGTACAGAAGCCGACACTAAACAACTTGTACATACCTTTTATGGTAAAGGATTGAGAAGCCTTGCAATTTTGTATATATATACACTGCTCAAAAAAATAAAGGGAACACTCAAATAACACATCCTAGATAAATAATAATAATAATTTTCATTTTTATATAGCGCTAACATATTCTGCAGCGCTTTACAGTTTGCACACATTATCGTCACTGTCCCCAATGGGGCTCACATTCTAGATCTGAATGAATGAAATATTCTCATTGAATACTTTCTTCTGTACAAAGTTGAATGTGCTGACAACAAAATCACACAAAAATCATCAATGGAAATCAAATTTATTAACCAATGGAAGCCTGGATTTGGAGTCACCCACAAAATTAAAGTGGAATGTAATGTCCTTAAAACAAGTCAAAATGATGCTCAGTAGTGTGTGTGGCCTCCACGTGCCTGTATGACCTCCCTACAACGCCTGGGCATGCTCCTGATGAGGCGGAGGATGATCTCCTGAGGGATCTCCTCCCAGACCTGGACTAAAGCATCCGCCAACTTCTGGACAGTCTGTGGTGCAACGTGATGTTGGTAGATGGAGCGAGACATGATGTCCCAGATGTGCTCAATCGGATTCAGGTCTGGGGAACGGGCAGACCAGTCCATAGCTTCAATGCCTTCATCTTGCAGGAGCTGCTGACACACTCCAGCCACATGAGGTCTGGCATTGTCCTGCATTAGGAGGAACCCAGGGCCAACCGCACCAGCATATGGTCTCACAAGGGGTCTGAGGATCTCATCTCGGTACCTAATGGCAGTCAGGCTACCTCTGGTGAGCACATGGAGGGCTGTGCGGCCCTCCAAAGAAATGCCACCCCACACCATTACTGACCCACTGCCAAACCGGTCATGCTGAAGGATGTTGCAGGCAGCAGATCACACTCCACGGCGTCTCCAGACTCTGTCATGTCTGTCACATGTGCTCAGTGTGAACCTTCTTTCATCTGTGAAGAGCACAGAACGCCAGTGGCGAATTTGCCAATCCTGGTGTTCTGTAGCAAATGCCAAGCATCCTGCACGGTGTTGGGCTGGGAGCACAACCCCCATCTGTGGTTGTCGGGCACTCAGACCATCTTCATGGAGTCGGTTTCTAACCGTTTGTGCAGACACATGCACATTTGTGGCCTGCTGAATGTCATTTTGCAGGGCTCTGGCAGTGCTCCTCCTGTTCCTCCTTGCACAAAGGCGGAGGTAGCGGTCCTGCTACTGGATTGTTGCCCTCCTATGGCCCCCTCCATGTCTCCTGGTATACTGGCCTGTCCTCTGGTAGCGCCTCCAGCCTCTGGACACTACGCTGACAGACACAGAAACCTTCTTGTCACAGCTCGCATTGATGTGCCATCCTGGATGAGCTGCACTATCTGAGCCACTTGTGTGGGTTGTAGAGTCCGTCTCATACTACTACGAGTGTGAATGCACAACCAACATTCAAAAGTGACCAAAACATTAGCCAGAAAGCATTGGTACTGAGATGTGGTCTGTGGTCCCCACCTGCAGAACCACTCCTTTATTGAGTGTTCTGCCCATCTGAGTACTGGGCAGCATGTTTCTTATTGTGTGCTAGTTTTGCTTGTTATAGCACCATCTAGTGGTGGCTGAATTTATAGCCTGTGCCTTTAACAAGCAGATAGAGTGTTGCATTGTGGGATTGAAGCAAGGTATGCTGGGAAGAAGAAACTCCATTTTCTTCTGTGTACTTCAGGGAATACACGTGTTCATGTGCTCTCCTGTAACCTCTCCAACTTGAGTTTGCTATCCTGGTAAAGCATATCTGGTAAGATCAATATCTTCTCTAGCAGTGCAGTGTTAAGGAGGCTATTAACTGTATAGCAGCCAGTGCATAGGAGATGTTATTAGAATCCTGTGTTTTCTCATGTTATAGTTGCATCATACTGTATACTTTCTTGTTAATTGTAAAGTGTCAGCTGTGTGATTATTGCCCAATACTTATCTATGTCATTTGTATTTTTATAGTTTTACCGCGCATGTTCTATACTGTTCACCAATAAACAAGTTAGACTACAGAGGACAGTCTGCTTATTTGGAAGATAGAATGATGGTTTAGCTGTATGCTAGATTGCACACTGTGTCAACGTGTATGAAGCAGAACAGTAAAACAGATGCTAGACACCTGCGATAGTGAATACGACTTAAGGAGCCGCTTGTACCCACACCACACTGCCTGTGGATACTGCAGCAGCCGCCATACAGTCACAAGTACCGAGAGTACAGCTCGCCATCAAGCGCTTCATCATTCCCGCCACGCGGAAGCCGCCGCACATAGACTGTTTCCCGCTAATATACTCAGCAGTACGCAGCTTAGCGCACAATGTCTCAAAACAGCACATCCTCACTCAAAACGAGGTCACGAGCAAGCTCCAGCAGGTCATCATTAGCAGAGCTCGCTGCTGTCGCCCATGCCGAAGCCGAAGCAGTCAAAGCAAGATCCTCCTTCGTCGAAAGAGAAATGCATCTAAAGCTGAGGCAAGCGGAGCAAGATGCAGAAACTGCACGTTTGCAGGCAGAGAGAAGCGGAAACTGCACGTTTGCGAGCAGAGCTAGAAAAACTTGCAGCAGACAAAGAGACAGCAGCTGCAATTGCTAAAGCAAAGTATTTGGAAGCTATGAAGGATCCTGATTGTGAGAGACGCAGCAACTTTCCCGGACCAGATCTAGAACAGCAAGATCCAGCTTAGCGCGTCACAGAGTACGTCCGTCAACATTCTGGCATGGATGACAGCCCTGATGCACCACATCGACCAGCCTACGCAGCTACCAGCGATCCAACCCCGAACTTAGTTACCACAAACAAGGAGTCGTCCAGCGCAGAGATGTTGACCACAGCGGCTATTCCGCTGAGCAGAAGGTACTGCTCCCATCCCGCCTTAAAGAGACACCTTCTGCACCGAGAAGGTACTGCACAGACTATACGAAGTCAGAAGCGTCTCACAGGTATGGTGATACACCACACACTAGATATGACTATAACACACTAGCTCGTGCCAGCACTGACCAAGCCTCCATAGATTTTGCAAAGTTCCTTGCCCACCAGGAACTGGTTACAAAAGGACTTGTAAAGTTCACTGATAAACCCGAGAACTATAGATCATGGCGAGCCTCGTTCTGGAACGCCATTCATGGTCTGGACCTTTCTAGTAGTGAGGAGTTAGATCTCCTTGTAAAGTGGCTCGTAAGTGACTCGGTTGAGCATGCCAAAAGACTAAGAGACATCAATATAAAGCATCCACACATAAGTCTACGCAAAGTGTGGGAAAGACTTGATGAATGCCATGGGACAGTAGAAGTCATAAAGAATGCTTTATACAAAAGAATTGATGATTTTCCTAAGATAGGACCGAAAGGTTATCAAAAGCTTAGAGAATTGAGTGATTTATTGATAGAGTTACAGGTTGCCCAGGAGGAAGGAGACTTGACCGGATTGGCATTCTTAGACACCGCTAGGGGTGTCAATCCGGTAATGCAAAAACTTCCTTACAACCTACAAGAAAAGTGGGTTACATATAGTTCACGGTATAAACAAAATCATAATGTACCTTTCATTGTATTCATAGAATTTGTTGCCCAACAACTAAGATCAGAAATGACCCTAGTTTTGACTTCACTCTGTCATGTTCCACTGGTGTCAAACCCAGTAGGATACCCGTGGTAGTCCACAAAACTAACATTGCTTCCACAGGCCCTCCTCACAATGTGAGTAAACCCACTCCAGACAAGAACAAGCCTCAGGATGTCAGTAAACAGTGTCCTCTACACAAGAAACCACATCCTCTACTAAAGTGCAGAACCTTCAGGGAGAAGTCTTTGGAGGATCGCAAAGGTTTCCTCAAAGAGAACAACATCTGCTTCAAATGTTGTGCCACAACCTCTCACTTCACCAGGAACTGTGAAGCTAGTGTGAAATGTGCAGAATGCAGCAGCACGGATCACAATACAGTCTTGCACCCTGGACCACCTCCACGAGTGTTGTCACAAGCAGGGTAGCACGATGGGAAGGAGAAGAACACTGATGAAGATACCCTGTGGTCAGCTCTCAATGTATGGAGATCTGTAAGGGACTCACAGGAGGAAAGTCCTGTTCAAAAATCTGCCTTGTCCGAGTCTATCCTGCAGGCTGCAAGGACAAAGCCCTCAAGATATATGCAATCCTGGATGACCAAAGTAACAGGTCTCTAGCCAGTTCCATCTTCTTTGACAACTTCAGCATTGTAGGCCCTGGTTCTCCCTACTCCCTGAGGACGTGTTCAGGTACCGTTGAGACGGCGGGGAGAAAAGCAACCGGATACAAGGTGGAGTCCATAGATGGTCAAACCTGCCTATCGCTACCAACCAGCCTGGAGTGCAACCAGATTCCCGACAACAGGTCAGAGATACCTTCACCAGAGGTGGTGACACATCACCCCCATATGAAGCGTATAGCCCACCTGATACCTGAGTTGGATTCAGAAGCCCCAATAGCTCTACTACTGGGAAGAGATATACTACGAGTCCACAAAACTAGAGAATATATAAATGGTTCCTGAAGTGCTCCGTATGCTCAGAGGCTCGACCTTGGATGGGTCATTAGACTACAGAGGACAGAGGACTGCTTATTTGGAAGATAGAATGATGGTTTAGCTGTATGCTAGATTGCACACCGTGTCAACGTGTATGAAGGCAGAACAATTGAGTGTGTCTTGATAATTGCCAATAATTTCCATCTGTTTATTCCATTTGCACAACGGCATGTGAAATTAATTGTCAATCAGTGTTGCTTCCTAAGTGGACAGTTTGATTTCACAGAAGTTTGATTCACTTGGAATTATATTCTGTTGTTTAAGTGTTCCCTTTATTTTTTGAGCAGTGTATATATAGTATATATAATTTCCCCACATGTATATAAGAATGTCCACTGAAAAGATATGCCCAGGACAATACCTGTTCAGGCATATCAAAGAAGATAGCCAATTGTCCATCTATTGTCAGTGACCATATGCTAATATGGTTAATTACCATGCCAGTAGATAGCCACAGACTGCTAGGACAAAGAATCAAAGTGACCGTTTGTCCTGGCAGCAACCAACTCCTGCTGGGGTATGGACCTTCACATTGATGTGAATGCGTGGCATTGCAAAGCGCTCTGCCACCATGCCTGGGTCCGAGCCGGGACATGTGTGCCAGGCAGTGATGTCATATCACCATGTCGGCGCTTGTGCCCTGCGAGCTAACGTGCAGGGGGTGAGAGTGCGCCCTGTCGGATTCAAATATCCAGCGGGAACAGCGCTCAGCCTCTCTTATTGCTCTGCCCTCTGCCTCAGTCCGCAGCCCCATCGCCACAGTCCCCTCTGTGTCCCCTTCCTCTCCAGCCTCACGTATCCTCAGCCCTGTTCTCGGCTTTCTGCTGCTCTCACCTGTTCTTGTCCTCTCAGCTCACTCCCTCTCTGCTTAGCCCACAGCCCTACTAGTCATAGCCCCCTCTGTGTCCCCTTACTCACTTGTCCTGCCTCTGCCTCTTCTCTTCTCCCCATAGAAAAAAACAGGAGTTAGGGTCTGCGGAACGAACCTAATAGATATTGTTGAGAGGTGCGTTCGCAGCCCGGGGTCCACCGTGCAGGCGAAGCCCGCTGCTAGTAAGATGGCGAAGGTAGCGAACTCTGTTATCCCGCAAAGTTGCTAAAATAAACGCCGTAGCGCGCTGTGGCAGTTAGTGCAAACTCTGTTAATCCCCAGAGCCGCTAACGGGAATGCCACAGGCTATATGGCGATAAGTACGAACTCACTTAACTTCAGTGAGCCGCAAGTAAAACGCTAGGGCGCTGAACCAGCGTTATAAAGCGAACCCTGTTGCGTCACAGAGCAGCTGAGAAAAAGACTGTGTCCTGTTAGACTCACAGGAATACACAGATAACTGCTGTGCGGATAGCAGTCCGTGATCATGCAGACAGCAACGCAATCAAGCAATCTCCTCACCGGAGAAGCCGGTATTCTAGGGCTTATTTCAGCCAATGCCCTAACCACGTGCACCCAAATCTCCTCACCGGAGAAACCGGTATTCTAGGGGCTTATTTCAGCCGAGCCCTAACCACATGCGTACATGATCACACTGGCGCAAAGCACATAATGCAATTGATACTAGCGCATGGCGGCCCAGCCATGCCACCCTTTTATAGGAACAGCTACAGGACCTGCCAGAAAAAGGACCAATGAGAAACTGTTCCAAAACACATGTAGTTTCAGGACCTTCCTGGCAGACCAATAGGAGCTGCTGCAGTACCTGAACATGTGACCCCTGATCTCCAATGAGAGATCTTACCCTGTTCATACTCAGAAGGGGAAACGCAGGACTTCGTCCCAAAGACGTCTGCTCCAGCACTGGCTATAATAGAAGATCCAGGAGTGGCAGCAGCAAGTCTCTGCACAGTATTGGAATGGGCAAGACGCTGGGACCGACGTCTCTGCTGAGCAGGCTCCACTGCGGACAGAGATGGATGGGGGAGCGCTGCGGGACTGGTTCGAGACTCCCCTTGGGCAGCAGCGGGAACTCGAACCCTAACACCAGGCACAAAAAAACAAATATCATAAAATAAATAAAACATTTTTTTATTTATTTCATTTTAGGATATTTGTTTTTTTGTGCCTGGTTTTCTCTGTGTAATGGTCATGTGTTAATATGCATTTACATTTTGCATACACATTAACTTACTTTTTCAGTTCAGAACTAGTTTCTTAGTTTCTCTTCTCCCCATACAGAGTCCTGTTCTTGCTCCTCTCCCTCACAAGTGTCCTGAAAAGTTCCTGTGTGCTCTTTAACAAGCAGCACACCAGCAGCGTCATCATCAAGTCTGGGTTAAGTATCACTGCTTTTAATCCCTTGTACTATCAACCCATGTTGATGAACCCCTTGATCTCCATAGGGATAGCGAGTGATAAGTGGGTGGTCTGTAAATAACGAGTGTGTGGTTTTTAGTTAACGTGGGTGCGGTAGTGATAACACAGCTACTGCAACTTTTCAAGGACAATGTGGATGTAAAGGGTATGCCACACTGAACAATATCGCTAACGGGATCGCTAAAAAACATCACTATTTAGCGATCCCGTTAGCGATGTTGTTCAGTGCGGCACTGCCAGCGACGAGCTTCCTGCTGTGATCTCGCTCGTCGCTGGAATCGTTCCGGACCCTATTTTCTCGTCGGTGGCACCTTTTCTTAGCGATTTAGCGGTACTTTTGTACCGCTAAAGTCGTTAAGAAGATCGCTAACGGCGATAGCGTCGTTAACTATATCGCTAAATGTGGCCGCACTTAGCGATATAGAAACAATCCCGCTAGCGATCGCATTAGTATGCGTCGTTATCGTGATCGCTAGCGGGATTGTTTAGTGTGGCAGTACCTTAAGAGGGTGGACAAGTAGTCCTGTCCCCCTTATGAAGACGTTGTGGCAAGTGTGCTGAAAGTTATTTTGTGTGCTAATATTTGTACATTATATAAAAATTTATTTATTCCGATAGCCGGGATAAAGGGGAACCAGTGGGAATGTTTTAGGGATATAGGAAGGAAGAAGTCAATGTTGGAGAGGAGGTGAAAGGGAGAAGAATGGTTTACCAATGGAGGAACTACAAGGCTGAGCATGGAAACAAACTAGTTCCTTAGGCGGCAAGACATCCCAGACAACTGGGGATCCATACAAGAGGAAAGCTTATAAATTTGGGAAACTTACTGTCCAATGAGAAATGGACCCTGATATAGGCAAGGACTCAGGGTATCATGGTCATAACGACACACCATGACCCATATGACCCTACCCCTAGAAAAATTGTTACACCCAAAAGTAGCGCACATGGATTTGTGGACCCACTGTGCCACAGGATCGGGCCTGCTGCGTCTGCCAAGACAGACTGGGCTGCAGGTAGTCGCCAGGTACCACTCCTAAGTAGATCCCGGTAATGCAGCTGGCCGCACCGGGACCAAGGATTCGGTTCAGGACACTGGCCGCACTGGGACCAGGGGAGCAGGTTCAGGCTCTGGCTGCACATGTGGAAGGAGGTGAACAGGAACAGTGTCATCGGTCTGAGATACGCTCTGGAGCTGGAACTATCGGGGCCATCATCACTGTTGCAGGGGGGTGACTTGTCTGTGTGGGGAGAGCCTAAGCAACTGACAGAAAAGGGCGCGGGAGACTTAAAAGGGGTGGAGCGCGGGAAAGAGACACACTTGCATTCTGCATTATATGTTAAAGTGGTTATCTGTGACTATTTTATTTTTTGCTAAGTCCTCAGAGCTAAAAGGCAAGGAGGAGTTGCTAACTTCCTACCTGCTCTACCTGTCACTGGGTCAGAGAGGTTACGGACCACTCCTGCTGGCAATTTATTCTGCTTCGTGTAAATGGAGCAATTCTTCTGCAAGCGTCATGATGATTGACAGCCGGCTCCCCGCAGTTTGGCAAAAGGGAGCCAACTGTTAATCAGCATGACAACAGCATTCACACCCCGTAAAAACAGAGCAAAGTGGAAGAGAAGATGCTGTTCTGTTGACATGACCTAAATCAAAGCCGCAGAATCTTCAGCAGGAGCGGTCTGTGACTGCTCTGTGCTGGCAAAGATCTGTGCTAGGCAGAACAGGTAGTAACTTTCGATTAAGCCTCTTAGTTCTTAGGCCCATAGCAAATATCAAATTAGTTCCAGATGGGCATTATGACTTTATAAGGGGCATAATTTTCAAAGGGGCAGGGCAACAACAGGCACAGAATTGGTTATTAGTAGGATGAGGATTCTGTGTAGCTTGGATGGGTATGGTACTGTGTCACAACTGTGCTATGGGCCGGGGAGAGCCTAGAGGGGTGTAACTAAGCGATAACTTGGTTCTTCACTAGAGCCTCTGAGGTGTGGTTATAATTGGCCACAATTGGACGCCAGGTGCTACTCCAGGACAGACCCGGAGCCACAGCAGCTGACCCCAAAGGGGCAGGGGAGCAGGGATAAAATCGGAGAATCATGCCAGCCAGGAACTGGTAAACAGGAGGGATGGATTCTATACAGCTGGGTAGACGATGGGATACTGGAACAAGTATAGACAGGACAAGTACAGGAACACGCGATGGACTCAGGTATAGGAACACTTGTGCAGGTTCGGGCTGAACTGGAGAGGGTAGAAGTACAGGCGCAGAATTACAACTAATATGCTAGCAAAAGCACGAACGCTAATGTTGCTCAGTCACCTCTCTGTAGGGGAAGGTGCCATATTTGATGTCTCCCAGCTATGGCTGGAGACATTTCAAAAGTGTGTGCGCAGCCCCTTTAAGAAGCCGGGAGTGCGTGTGCCCTAAGCATCAAAAGACTTGCGTGCTCTGCACTGCTCCTGGGAAGAAGCAGAGAGGTTCAGTGAATGAGCACGTCAGCATCTCTGCTGGGAGGAAGAAAAGGGATCGTGCAGAGATGCCGACGCCTACATATCATACTGGAAATCTGAGAAATTAAATTACTGTGTTTCAAACTCTGCAGGTAAATCATGGCTAGGGAAAAAATACAAGAAAAGTGAATAACACCCATCATGAAGGACATCACCTGTGAGTCAATGTTTAACTGGACTATAATCACTAACAACACCCACTACACATTATGACTGATTTACAATGACTAAGTGTAAGAGGGTGAACTGTGCTTACACCAGAGAACACTAGGACTCTGTGGTGTTTGTCTGCTGCAGCTAAGGACAGGTGCTGCCTGTGGGGAATCTGTGTGTGCTGGGGGTGGGGCCTGGTGTCGGCAGTCTAGAGCTGAGAGGGAAGCTTCCTGAAGAGAGAAGAAGGTGAACTTGCTCTGAAAGATTGTTTTGTGTGGAGCAGCTTGCTAGAAGCAAAGGCAGAGTGTTCCTAGGAGCTGTGAGACTGTGCAGCTCCATAGAGTCCCTGTTTTGTAAGGAGGGAAGAAGCTATATTGAACAGAACTTTTATACAGAAACTGGCGCACTGCTTCTAGGAGAAATCGCGAGGACTGCAGGAGGAGAGACAGCATCTTGAGGAGACAGAACTATAAGACCCCGGCGTTTGGGCTCGGCAACGGCTGACAAGACAAAGAATCTGTGTTTCAGCAACTTTTTGGCGCCGAAGATTTGGGACTGGCTGCAGCTGTCATGGAAATATATATGTATTCCACGTATTCAATGTATATTCTTGTATATGCATTTACAGTCAGATAGATCTCACTTGCTAAAAATCCTGTGCTCAGCATATCTATGCAAAAGCTGATGCTAGCTATAATCAGTTGCTTAAGATATGACCCCTGGCCTACATCAGGCTGCTGCAAAAGATAGCTCATAGGGACTTTTTACCAAGGACACAGAAAAGGGAAACAAGGACAGAAGGTCTGGGTAGATATCTATTATTTTCTTTACTAGTCACGTAGGAAAACTGGGGCAAAGAACAATAAATCTGCCACTTCAGCCCTTTTATCATAATTATCATACTTACACTAAAACAGCCAATAATCTAGCAGCTTTTAATTGTATGTTAATTGACTAACCAGCCCCTTTTTGTAAACGTATAAAACCTTGAATGAATGATAAACTGTGGTCTTGACGAACTGTTACACTGACACTTCCGTGTGGACAGTCCTCATTTCGTCTGAGCGCTCAAAAAAAGACATTTAGTGTAAGATTGGGAACAGCAGCAGCAAACACTGCAGGATAGATTTATCCTAAATTAAATTTCCATAACAGCTGGCGCCCAACGTGGGGCCGTGAACGAAACGCACGGGGACCTGCTGTCCGGAGAGACAGAGGTGTTGGCCATGGCCTTGGCTCACGGGACGGAGACTGCGCAGCTCCATAAGTAAGGTAAGAAAATCCTTTCATCTTACCTGAAAGTCCCTTGTGCTCAGTCCTGGTCTTATACCTCTTGCCGGTCAGGTGTGGTCACCACCGCATTCCCAGGTAGTGTAAAAAGTCCACACCCTTATCCAAAACCCTGGGATATAAGGTGTTTGCTCCTGCTGTGTATGTGTTTCATGTTTTGTGTGAACGGGGAGAAAGTTGGAACGGTGACTGTTTTGCTTGCTGATTTCTGGGAGCTGTATAGCAGAAAACCAAATTGCTGGATAAGTCCGCGCAGTAATCCTTCACACATCGGAGGGAGGTCATCCCAGTCAATCCAGGTGTGAAGGGCGAGGGCTTTGAATTGGTTAAGTTTCTGCAGTAATCCTTCACACATCGGAGGGAGGTCATCCCAGTCAATCCAGGTGTGAAGGGCAGGAGCTTTGATTGGATAAGTTCTCACAGTAATAGTCCACGCATCGAGGGAGGTCATCTCAGTCAAACCAGATGCGGATGGTGAGAATTTTGATTAAGGCTATTACAGATTACTGTGACCGGCGTACCAGCCAGGGTGACCGGTTTTCAGAGTAATAGACCTGGAGCACCGGTGTGCTCAGTGCAATTGGTGAGTTATCAGTTACCAGAGCAGCTTGTACGTGTCACAGGTTAAAAAAAAAGATGGATTTGTATTCTCCCGGGTGTCTGTTTCATTTGTACGTGTTCCTGTCTGTATCAGGTACTGCTGCTTTAAATTTACACTCAGAGCAGAGTGCGCTCTGTCACTACCTCATTCACTGCTGGCTGCAGGCTAAAGTCCATATTGTACACAGCAAGCAGAGATATAAGGGAGGAGGGAAGTGCCAGCAGCAGCGAGAGGACATTCCTGAGGGCGGGAGGATAAAGCCTACGCTACCAGACAAAAGTCTTAAAAAGTATTTTTCTTTTTGTTTTTATCATTTTACAATCAGTTTTTCCACCTCTTTTCTGTTTTTAATTAGCTGTTTTAGTAACAAGGGTTTTTTCTTCTTGTCAACCTTGTTGTTTTTTTAGAGTTTTACTATTAATACCTTTTTTTTTCCCTCCCCTTTTTTGATCAGTTTTTTTTTTTGCTTTTGGAGTTTTTATTTTGGTCAATCTTTTTCCTAGAGTTTTTATTAAACTGTGTAGGGTTTTCTTTCTTTTTTTCCTTTTTAAATCTAACTCTTGTTTTTTAAAGTTTTTTTTTTTAAGTAAATTTTTAAATAATTTTGGAGAGGTTTTTCTAATCAACTTATTTTAGAGTTTTATTCTCCAACCATTTTTTGAATTTTTAATCACCTTTGTTGAATAGGTTTTTGGAATAGACACAGTACGTGAGAATCGAAGGGCTAGGCATGTGAATAGAAGGTCAGAGTACGTGAGAATCCAATGGACGGGCAGACTTTACGCTGCACAATGAATTAAATGTTTTTTGTTTTTTTTTTGAAAGGCACAGGAAAGTTTGTTTTTAGATTGCCATCTGCTATAAAAGAGCAGTGGTGGTCTTGCATCGTGTAGAAGGTACAGCAAGTTATTTGAACGAACCAGGAAGTGATTTTTATGTGAATAAGATTGAAAAGGTGTTAAAGAAGCATTGAAATTATCTGTGAGAAAATGATCACGGATATGTCACAAGAGCAGGATTTAGAGCCTCACACATCACATGTCCATCATGTGGAGACATGGGACAGCTGTAGGCTGCTCTCATTGAATAAGGAGCCTTGTACAGAGAAAAAATGCTCCCCGCCTCTCTCCACAGGGAGAAGGCATTTTTGCTTCACGGTCCCCTCTCAAGCAGCGCAGGGGGGACACCCTCTCCTCTTTCTTCTCTGTCCCTTTCTCCTTTTTCTTCAGACTTCTCTCCTCTTTCCTCGCTGCCATTCCTCTCTATCCTTCTTTCACTATCATTCTTTCTTTCCCCTCCCTCACATCTCTGACACATCCATTTTCTTCTTCTTCTTCTTCTACTTCTCCCCCTCCATCTCTCTCTCTCCCCCTCTTTCACTCTCTCCTTCATTTTTTTCTCTCCTCCTCCATCTCTCCTTTCAGACTAACCCCTCTTCACTCACACCTTCCCTCTCTCCTCCCACACCACACCCTTCTGATCTTTCTCCTCCTTCCCTTTCCTCCCTCTCTCCTCCCACACCACACCCTCCTGCTCGTGCTCGCTCTCCTCCTTCCTCCTCCTCTCAGCCACATCCCACCGCTCCTCACTCACACCTCCCTTCTCTTCCTCCTTTTTCTCTTTCGTTATCAACTGGGTCAACGCCCAATCAAAGCAATGTGGTGTCCCTGTATTCAGTGCCTCCAGCACAGGGCACCCTGTCTATCCCAAGCACAGTACAAACATTGCCAGTCATTATATCAGGAGAAGAAAGTGCAAATCTCCCTACACAAAATGCTGCAGGTAACCCCCAGACACAACAGCTAGCAGAGCCCACAGCCGGGGCTTCACAGGGGGGAAGTGTAGCTACAGACACAAATGAGGAACCTCAGTGCCGAGCAGAGCTGCCAGCATGGAACTATGACACTGATCCACCGCAGCCTCAGCCAGTGTATGCACCAAGCACACCATGTCACTTCTCATCTGATGGGGATGAAGATGCAACGTCATACAGGCTGCCCAATACTAGGGAAGAAAACCCACAAGCACAAATAGGGCAGGGACAGGTAGAGGCACCATCCTATGAGCCCTTCATCCCAAGCCAGGTGATCAGTATGCTGCCAGTCCCAGGGATACACCCCATGCAATCTTGCAAAAAAGTGCAGCAGATCCAGCGAACGTATGCAGCAGCCTGGATTGATCTCTGGGCCGTAATGGAAATAAAAGCAGGTGATGCATTCTGACCAATTATGAGAGAACACTTCAAGCTTCCAGCAGAATTAGATGCGTATGCCTGGGAGACAGGACCAAAGATAATTGAGCAGATCAGAGAATGGGCCAAAAGCAGACTGACAGGACAAGCTCTCAGCCTACATGTCACGAGCCAAGACCAGACAGAGTCTGTAGAGGAGTTCCATGACAGAGTGATGCAAGTGTTTCAAGATTTGGGCCTCATTACCCATGATCAGACACACAGACGGATGTTGGCACAGGCTTTTGTGCATGGACTGAGAGAACCAATCAGGAAACCACTGGTAGTAGCCAGGCCTGAGTACACGTCAATAGCAATGGATACCCTGCTCGCAGTAGCAAAAAGGATTGAGTCCCGCTGGAACAGAAGGGATGTCCAGTGTTACAACTGTGGCGAGTTTGGTCATTTCCGGAACCGGTGCAGAACACCGACTTCGCCAGAAGAAGAAGAAACACAGAAGGCAGTGAAGAACCCCGTCCATAGGACAGGAGCACGCCAAGTCCACAGGGAACCCCACCAGTGGTACCAATATCCTGAGAGTGGATGACGTAGTCAGATCTTTTCTTGTGGAACTCCGCAACCTCACCTATCTATCAGAATCTTCTGCGTCCTGTATGGGAATTGATGGTCAAGTCAGATATTTCCAGATTATGAAGCCCCTGAGCGTGTGGACTCAGCCAGAACACTCCATCATGTCCCAGTTTGTTGTGTCAAAGACCTGCACCCTCAACCTATTGGGAGTGGACCTACTGCAGAAGCTGAAAGCGACCAGAGTGTTCCAGGAAGATGGGACCATTACACTTTCTTCACCCCTGACCCAAGAAGAAACAGGAACCTCAAACAACCACACTGCAGACCTATCACAGGAGGTGCTGGACATAGTACCAGAAAAGCCACTCCATCATTCAGAGTCAAGATGTCTGTGACCAACTGAAGGTCTAAAGGTACTGCCACACTTAGTGATCTCGTTAGCGATCTCAATAACGACGCAAGCTAATGCGATCGTTTTTGTGATCGTTTAATGTCGCTAGTAGCTGCCACACTTAGCGATCTCGTTAACGACGCATAAGCGGTTAGCGATCTCATTAACGACTTTAACGGTCATTGCGATGTAAAAAACAGCGCACATCGCTCACAAAAGGTGCCAGACACAGCGATATAGCGTCACCAGCGGACGCCAACGATCTAAATACGGTCCAGAACTCTAGTGAATGATCACGAGATCACAGCAGGGGCCATGTCGTTGCTACATGCCACACACGTTAGCGTCACGAACGAGATCGCTAAATAGTGACATATTTTAGCGATCTCGTTAGCGACGCTGTTTAGTGTGGCATACCCTTAAGTGAACTCGCCTAAGAAGACGGCCTGAGAACTTTAACATTGGCCAGGATATTCAACTCAAGAAGGACCCTACTCGCTTCATGGAATGGCAACACCACATCCGGCTCCAACGCCAGAGGTTCATCTTTTGCAAGCACCAGGAGGTGCCCCCTGCAATCAACCAGTTCCCCAGGCCCTAGACGGCAAAAGGCCACTCAGCTCTTCAAACTCATGCACAAATACTGACCTGAGACCGAGCTGGAGAAAAAGAAACAACTGATGGCCCGTGCTGAGAAAAAAAGCAGCCGGTGATGGAGACGTCCCAACAAGAAGACCCCCTGTGACCAGAGCAGGTGCTAACACAGTGACTGCCTTGGTGGAGAACAAGAAAGCCAGCTGGTTGTCATCTCTCATGATGTGGATCTTAGTAGGCGTTTCCTGCCAGCTCTGTGCCGGGAGATGGGAGTCCCTGCCGCTTAGTGAAGGACAAGGCCAAACTGGGCTGCCTCGCCCATTGGAATCAATCCCAGCTTTCCACAGTGAAGAAAAAGACTGTAAACCCCACTGAGTTCAGAATGGTGCAACATGGAGGCCGTGAAAGAGGCTACGGTATTTGAAATCCCAACAGTGCTGAACCCGCACACTCTGCTCTCAAAAGTCCCAGTCACCGCAACGGTATTCACGGTGATCAACCTTGCCAGTGCCTTCTTCAGTGTTCCCCTCCACCTGGATGACCTGCCTGCCTTCACGCACCAGTGCAGTGCATATGGACAGTGTTGCCTCAAGGTGCTCAGAACAACCCCTTCAAGTTTCACCAAGACAATGTCCTCCACCCTCGTCAACTGGATTGCAGAATATACAGGAGTCACTCTTCTACAACACGTGGATGACCTTCTCTTTTGTGTGGTTGACATCGATACCTGCACAGTCCATTCCTTGTCTCTCCTACTCTACCTGGAGGAACAGCAACGCAAGGTCTGGAAGAACAAAGTCCAGTGGTGTCAGAAGCAAGTTACATCCCTGGGACACTGTATTGCCGACCAGACTAAACACCTGTCAAATGACTGGAAGACCACTGTGGAGAAGATGGCTCCCTCAACAACTCCAAAAATGCTGCAGGCCTTCCTTGGTCTAGTGTCGTGATGCAGAACATGGATCCCTGATGCCTCAGTCCTAATGCAGCCTCTGTGCGCTTGCATCAACGCAACCCCGCTCCTTCTATCGGACGCAGCCTTCAACTCATTCAGGAAATTGGAAGAACTCCACAGTCTCAGCGCCAATACCAGGCCTACCTGACTACGAGAAGTCTTTCCGTCTACCTGATGGAAGAAAGAAGGCCATGCTACTGGAGTCCTGACACGGATTCACGGGGGAAAACAGAGACTTTTAGGCTGCCTCTCAGCCCACTTGGTTCCAGTTGCAAGAGGAGCACCCTCCTGCCTGATGGCAGTATCTGCAGCACACACCTTCCTGGACAAGACTGCTGACATCACTCTTGGACAGCCACTGGAAACTCTCACTCCACACGACATCTTGGCAATCCTCAATCAAGCTCAACCAAATAAATCTCCCCACCGCCAGGCATCTTCGCCTCTTTCGCCTTTGTCTCACAGTGTCATCGTCTCCAGACCTACAGTCGTCATCCCGGCCACTCTACTCCCACTCCCAAGGGGGGATACAATATGGACTTTTCAGAACAAAATTTACAGAATTTATCCTCTACTTGGATGGCTCCAGATTTGCAGATGATGAAGAAGTTTCCACACAGGAAGTGCAGTGACCAGCAATCAAGAAATCCTGTGGTCCAGAAGTCTGTCACCTAGCCTGTCAGCCCAGGAAGCAGAACTGATAGCGCTGACGAAGGTCTGCCAGATGGCAGAAGGCAAGACTGCAAACATCTACACCGACTACAGGTGTTCGCATGGCATAGCACACGACTTTGGGCCCATCTGGGCTGCAAGGGACTTCATCACAGCAAACGGGACAACCGTGAAGCATCATGGAGCCTTCAGGGACCTGCTGGGTGTACTCCAACTTCCAAAATGGTGGCAATTTGAAAAATCAAAAGCGCATGGAAAACTGAGAACAGAAGAGGCGTGAGGCAATAACATGGCGGACATGGCAGCCAAAGAAGCGGCCAAAGGAAGACAACATGGAGAAGTGGGAGAGGTCGTAGAGCCGGAAGGCTACTACATGACACTGAAGACAAGAAACCTGACAAAAAGACGTCCTGGGATCTGCTCAAGAAGTTGCAAGACCAAGCTCCAAAAGGAAAAGAAGAGCTGAATGCGAAAAAAACAACACGTGAAGAAGGAAGGCTATCTACAATGGACTCCAAACCCTGCCTACCACAAAGTATGCACCCTATGGTGGTCCAATGGGCACATGGACCCACCCACATATCAAAGACACAGATGAATGATCTGATTGGTGCTTACTGGTTCGCTTCAGGGATCTCCACCCTAACAGGCAAATTCACCAGCAGCTGTCTGACCTGCGGCAAATGCAAGCCTGGACGTGTGGAAGAAAGTCCCCCTCACCTCATCTGGCAAGACCACTCTACCAGCTTCAGAGGATCCAGATAGACCACATCTAGATATCGCCAAGTGGAGGATTAGAATACGCCGTTGTGGTCAAAGAAGTGTTTTCAAGATGGACAGAAGCCTTCCAAGTCAGCAGAGACTACTGCAGAGAAGCTACTTTCGGAAAATAGTGTGCAGGTATGGGGCTCCAGAAGTGATAGAGAGTGATCAGGGACCCGCATTCACAGCAAATCTGACACGAGAGATCTGGTTAGCAGTAGGGTCAGATTTAGGCCTACACACTCCCAATTGCACTGTTTAGCGTAAGGCACACTCCCAGAGACCCAGAAAAGCTGTCACCATGCAAAATTTTGTTTGGGTCTAGTCCCAAGTTAGGTGCATTCTTCCCTCAGCAGCAGAATATGCAAAATGATATCTTGTTTGCTTATGTAATTGAATTGGTCAAAATCTAATGTCCATTCTCGAGTTTTTTTTCTCTTCACTGCCAGATCCAGACTCAGTGTCCGGTATGCTCTCCTTGAAAGCCAGGAGACTGGGTGTTGGTGAAAAAAGTTGGAAATGAGAACACTCAATCCCAGATTTGATGGTCCTGTCCAAGAGCCCCAGATGACACCAACCTCTGTCACTAGAGGGAAAGCCTGCTTGGATCCACGTATCGCATTGCAAGGAAGCTCCCGTACCAGAAGAGACACCTAAGCCATGAATGATGTCGTGGATGCTCTGACTGACCAGACAGATGACCTACCTGATGAAGAATTCACACGTTTTTCTGAACATGCAGTTGAATAAAGAGACTATGATTGCAAACACATGAACCCCTGCTAGGGACAGATCTCCTGACTGCCCATTTGCAAAAAGCCTGCATCGATGAGGGGTGCATGTGTTAGACATGTGCCAGCCCATCGGCAGCACAAAAGAGTTGCAGCGCTTTGGGACAGGAGCAGGTTTTTAGGGCAAGTGGTATCTAAGGGGGGACTGTCATGGAAATATATATGTATTCCACGTATTCAATGTATATTCATGTATATGCATTTACAGTCAGATAGATCTCACTTGCTAAAAATCCTGTGCTCAGCATATCTATGCAAAAGCTGATGCTAGCTATAATCAGTTGCTTAAGATATGAACCCTGGCCTACATCAGGCTGCTGCAAAAGATAGCTCATAGGGACTTTTTACCAAGGACACAGAAAAGGGAAACAAGGACAGAAGGTCTGGGTAGATATCTATTATTTTCTTTACTAGTCACATAGGAAAACTGGGGCAAAGAACAATAAATCTGCCACTTCAGCCCTTTTATCATAATTATCATAATTATCATACTTACACTAAAACAGCCAATAATCTAGCAGCTTTTAATTATATGTTAATTGACTAACCAGCCCCTTTTTGTAAACATATAAAACCTTGAATGAATAATAAACTGTGGTCTTGACGAACTGTTACACTGACACTTCCGTGTGGACAGTCCTCATTTCGTCTGAGCGCTCAAAAAAAGACATTTAGTCTAAGATTGGGAACAGCAGCAGCAAACACTGCAGGATAGATTTATCCTAAATTAAATTTCCATAACACAGCCTATGCAATCTTCATGCCTGAGAGGAAACTCACCTCAGGTTAAATGTACCATATAGTCATAGATACCTGGGTATCCCTAGCAGAAGCGCTTAAAGCTCTTTGTATTATATTTATACAGGTCCTTCTCAAAAAATTAGCATATAGTGCAAAATTTCATTATTTACCATAATGTAATGATTACAATTAAACTTTCATATATTTTAGATTCATTACACACCAACTGAAATTTGTCAGGTCTTTTATTGTTTTAATACTGATGATTTTGGCATACAACTCCTGATAACCCAAAAAACCTGTCTCAAAAAATTAACATATTTCAACCGTCCAATAAAATAAAAGTGTTTTTTAAAAACAAACAAAAAAACATCAAATAATAAAGTTCAGTTATGCACTCAATACTTGGTCGGGAATCCTTTTGCAGAAATGACTGCTTCAATGCGGCGTGGCATGGAGGCAATCAGCCTGTGACACTGCTGAGGTGTTATGGAGGCCCAGGATGCTTCGATAGCGGCCTTAAGCTCATCCAGAGTGTTGGGTCTTGCGTCTCTCAACTTTCTCTTCACAATATCCCACAGATTCTCTATGGGGTTCAGGTCAGGAGAGTTGGCAGGCCAATTGAGCACAGTAATACCATGGTCAGTAAACCATTTACCAGTGGTTTTGGCACTGTGAGCAGGTGCCAGGTCGTGCTGAAAAATGAAATCTTCATCTCCATAAAGCATTTCAGCCGATGGAAGCATTAAGTGCTCCAAAATCTCCTGATAGCTAGCTGCATTGACCCTGCCCTTGATGAAACACAGTGGACCAACACCAGCAGCTGACATGGCACCCCACACCATCACTGACTGTGGGTACTTGACACTGGACTTCAGGCATTTTGGCATTTCCTTCTCCCCAGTCTTCCTCCAGACTCTGGCACCTTGATTTCCGAAATGACATGCAAAATTTGCTTTCATCAGAAAAAAGTACTTGGGACCACTTAGCAACAGTTCAGTGCTGCTTCTCTGTAGCCCAGGTCAGGCGCTTCTGCCACTGTTTATGGTTCAAAAGTGGCTTTACCTGGGGAATGCGGCACCTGTAGCCCATTTCCTGCACACGCCTGTGCACGGTGGCTCTGGATGTTTCTACACCAGACTCAGTCCACTGCTTCCTCAGGTCCCCCAAGGTCTGGAATCGGTCCTTCTCCACAATCTTCCTCAGGGTCCGGTCACCTCTTCTCGTTGTACAGCGTTTTCTGCCACATTGTTTCCTTCCAACAGACTTCCCATTGAGGTGCCTTGATACAGCACTCTGGGAACAGCCTATTTGTTGAGAAATTTCTTTCTAGGGGCTTACCCTCTTGCTTGAGGGTGTCAATGATGGCCTTCTTGACATCAGTCAGGTCGCTAGTCTTACCCATGATGGGGGTTTTGAGTAATGAACCAGGCAGGGAGTTTTTAAAAGCCTCAGGAATCTTTTGCATGTGTTTAGAGTTAATTAGTTGATTCAGAAGATTAGGGTAATAGGTCGTTTAGAGAACCTTTTCTTGATATGCTAATTTTTTGAGACAGGTTTTTTGGGTTATCAGGAGTTGTATGCCAAAATCATCAGTATTAAAACAATAAAAGACCTGACAAATTTCAGTTGGTGTGTAATGATTCTAAAATATATGAAAGTTTAATTGTAATCATTACATTATGGAAAATAATGAAATTTTGCACTATATGCTATTTTTTTGAGAAGGACCTGTATGTATATTTGTATTTGTAGGTTGTGTAGGTTATACTCAGTATGCCATTCCAGGGGATCCCTTGATACCACTACATGCCTGCGATTTACACCTGTTCTCTGAGTACCTGAATTGACCTTCCTGATAGGTAAATTGATTCCAAATCCCGTTATAATACACTTTTCAGGAAACCTTGGATTGGCATAGTGATTTCAGCTCCGGCTGAGAGTGTATACTGTATAAGGGTATTTCAATATGTTTCTTCCATATACTAAGTTCTACTATTTCGGCTGTTTGAGTAAAGACAACTTTTGGGAATTTCTGCCTCAGTCTTGGTTTGTGACACACTGGAACTTATTCGGATCTCAGGTCATTACATAAGGAGATCAATTTACTCACCCACAAATTGGCACTTCACAAATATCATTGCACCAAAGCAAGAGATGATCAAATCTTTTGAAATTCAAATTTGCCAACTTTGACAAATTTTTCTCAAGAGTTTGAATCTCAGCGAATGAATTGGAAATATGAGTTGCGAATTTGCTCATCCTATCTGAGTGAAAATGGATAACAGCCGGTAATAAATACCAGGCTTTTTAATTACACACTACAGTATCAGACTTATTATGCTATTTAGATTATAGAAACGGTGCAAAAATTATGCCTCTTTAGGAAGCAGATGCCAGCCTTGCTGGTGTTTATACCTAAGTGGTGCAAAAACAAAAAGCCTTGGGTATTTCACACCGGATGGTGCAAAAAATATCTCTGTGGAGTTTCAAAAGCTTTGAGAGTTTTCCTTTGCTAAATGATGAAGCTAAATCTTTTTCAGAAGGCGTTGACAAAAATTAACCATTATTTAGGGAGCAAAAACAAAAGTGAAGATGTAAAGGCTTCTCAACTAGTATGGAAAAAATTATCCTTTTTTATGATCCACAACAGGTTTGCTAGTCTCAAAAAGAGTAAACAGTGATGTAGGCATTTTCTCAAGCCTTCCAAAAATTATCCCTTTTTTATAATTCTTTATTTATTGATTATATATAACAGCAAAAACAGTAAATTTAAATGTTCAGATCAAAGTAAGATCAAGTGATCAAAGTTCAGATCAAAGTGATCCAGTCTATAGCTCAATTGTATCTTATGTAACCATTCTAAGTGGGTTGGGGGGTGGATTTTTTTCCAATGAATACTGATTAGATGTTTCACTGCTCCTATCATTAAAGCCAACAGATAGTATTTTTTTGTTTTAAAGTGCATGGAAGGGCAAAATACTAGTACTTCAACTGGTTTTAAGTATATTGTTATTAAACCCAGATCGTGTAGTGTCCTATTTACTTCTGTTCAAAATATTTGTAAATTAGTGCAGTTCCAAAATATATATACCGCATCTCCAACATAAGTTGGTGTCTGAGAAGCGCAAATGATGTAGAAATTAAGAGGTGCTATACCAGTGAGTTAAAATTTTGTAGGAATTTTCTTGTAGGAGCGTTCATCTAGACAAACCATGGGAGTAGAATATTTTTGACTACAGAGTCATTTAGAGTAATGCCTAATTCTGAACTGTATAAATCAGGAAAGGGATACAAAAAGATATCCAAGGAATTGATAATGCCAGTCAGCAGCGTTCAAACTGTGATTAACAAATGGGCTCTGTAAAAGCAAAACCTCGGTCAGGTAGACCAACAAAAATGTTGTCCACAGCTGCCAGGAAAATTGTTCGGGATGCAAAGAAAAACCCACAAATAACATCAGCTGAAATACTGGACGCTCTCAAAACTAGCAGTGTGGCTGTTTCAAGATGAACAATAAGGAGGCACTTGAAGAAAAATGGGCTGCATGGTCGAGTCGCCACAAGAAAGCCATTACTGCGCAAATGCCACAAAGTATCTAGCCTACAATACGCAAAACAGCACAGAGACAAACCTAAAAACTTCTGGAACAAGGTAACTTGGAGTGATGAGCCCAAAATTAAACTTTTTGGCTACAACCACAAACATTACATTTGGAGAGAGGTCAACAAGACCAATGATGAAAGGAACACCATTCCTACTTTAAAGCATGGAGGTGGATCGCTGATGTTTTGGGGATGTGTGAGCTACAGGCACAAGAAACTTGGTCAAAGTTGAAGGAAAGATGAATGCAGAACGTTATCAGCAAATACTGGAGGCAAATTTGCCATCATCAGCCCGGAAGCTGCGCATGGGACGTACTTGGACGTTCCAGCATGACAACTATCCAAAGCACAAGGCCAAGTCGACATGTCATTGGCTACAGCAGAACAAAGTGAAGGTTCTGGAGTGCTCATCTCAGTCTCCTGACCTCAATATCATTGAACCACTCTGGTGAGATCTCAAGTGTGCAGTTCATGCTGGACAGCCCAGGAATTTACAGGAACTGGTGACTTTTTGCCAAGAAGAGTGGGCAGCTTTACCATCTGAGAAAATAAAGAACCTCATCCACAACTACCGCAAAAGACTTCAAGCTGTCATTGATGTTTGAGGAGGCAAAACACGGTATTAAAAATGAAGTATGTAAACTTTAGGATGTTTTGGGTAGTCATTATAATTTAAAAAGAGAACACACAGTAGTTTGACTATAGATGGCTTCACCCAACCACTAACCATGAGTGGAGAAAAAGTTTTGGTGTTATTATTCATATTCTCTGAAAAAAAGGCCAAGAAAGCAAAAATTCTGCCAGGGCATGCAAACTTTTGAGCACAACTGTACATGGGCAAATAAGACCACAGGTCAAATATATATATATATATATATATATTTATAGCTGGGGTCAAGAAAATAAGGTATGGTACAGATTGTGGCTAAAGCTGGAGGAGAATTTGAAGGTTATAGTGTGTTAAGTCGTCTTAATTTTTAGGGTTGTGATAGTAATGTCAAGTTTGTTGTCTATTGGGGGTGAGTTATCAGTCCATATATAATGATTTGATTATTCTAAGTACTCTATCCGGTATTGGATCAACTGACATTTCCTGAACTTGATCTTGAGGCCATGGTCTTGCAGCCGCCCTCTGACCTGCCGCAGTTTCTGAAGGTGATCCTCGAAGGAGGTCCAAAACACCAACACATCAACAGGCATATCAATACCAACTCAAAGTTAAGATCACCCAGACAGTGCTTCTTCAACTGTTGGAATGTTGCTGGGGCATTGGAAAGGCCAAACGGCATCCGATTGAGCTCATAGAGTACCATTGGTAGGATGAAAGCTGTCTTCACTTTCTCCTTCTCAGCCACTGGTACCTGCCAGTACCCACTGGCCAGATCAAGAGTCGAGAAGAACTTTGCCACCATGTCTTTCACCTCCTGGTACATCTTAGGAGGGATTTGTATGTACCGTTCCTGAATTGGCATTGCATCACTGGTAGGTATTTCGTGCTCAATGGCGGAAGCACACCCAAACTCCTCGTCATGTCTGGAGAACGCCTCTGGGAATTCCCACAGAATATATTTCAGAAGATTTTGTTGTCCCAGAGTCAGAATCCAGCAGTCCACTAACATCTGGGCCATGATCACACGGCCATTCCACTCTTTTGTCAGGATCTCTCTTTGCTGGATACCTACGGTATGGGTCAAGGCCGACCTTTTATCTGGCTGTATTGTGAAGCTTTCTTGTCGAAGTATTTCTCCATTGGGAACATAAACTTCGGCTAGCAGGGTATTTCCACTAGTGATTAACTCTCTATCTAGGATATTGAAGCAACGTATGGGTGCACATCCATACTTCACAGTGGTGAGGGCCCAGCCTACCAGTGGTCGAATCAGTGTTTCTCCCTTAGTGACTCCTCCAGCCCACTCAGTTGCCACCCAGCCCCCACCAGCAGCATCAATATCTGTTCCTGTCATGGAATGATCTTCACCAGGGTCTTCATCGGTACCTTTACCCTTCCAATGGACTCCATACATGGTGCTCTTTTGCAGACTACAGCAAATCACAATTTTTTGCAGAACCTCCTGGGTCAGGCAGTGTGTGGTGGCCCATTGCCAAAATTTAGGCTCAAGTGACCCCATTTTTGAAATTATACGCCATTGGGAATTTATCTTCAGGTGTAGTGATGATTTGACTCCATGGGTGTTTTCAGAAAAAAGCAGCAGTGGATGTTGCTGAGTGAAAATTGCAAATCTGCTGAAACCCTGCTATGTGTAGCACAGGCAATCGGATGGATGATTGCAGCTTCAAGTCTCCTAAGGGGATCCATACTTAAATGGTATCCGTAAAAACGTCAGCTCGTGGAGCAAAATATAAGCACTCACCCAGCCCCAGGTACCAAAAAATGGAGACGCCATGCATTTCAGAAAATGGCAACTTTTTTTTTCTTACAAATTTCTGATTTTTTTTCACCACATAAATTAAAAAGAACCTATATATGTGTGATATTTACAAACTTGTAATGATCTAGAGAATCATAATGGAAGGTCAGATTTAGTATTTAGAGAACATCGTTAATAAAAAAAACAAAAAACAATTGTGGAATTGCAATTTTTTTTGCCGTTTTCTAGTACACTATATGGTAAAATCAATGGTGTCATTCAAAGTACAACTTGTCCCGCACAAAACAAGCCCTCATATGACTATATTGATGAAAAAAGTTATAGCTCTTTCAAAAAGGGTAGCAAAAAACAAAAGCAAAAAAAAATGGAAAATCGCATGGAGGTGAAGGGGTTAAAAAGACGGACACACGAAGGATCATAGACATTGGCGTAACTACAGTCTGATGGCCCCGGTGCAAGATTTGGACCAGGGCCTCCTCCATCCTGAATAATATACAGGGGTTGGACAAAATAATGGAAACACCTAACGTTTTGGCATCATAATCTTCGAACATGTTATAAACATGCAAACCGTGACATATGGTAATGTTTTGTAGTTGACTATTTGTGTTATGTGATATGTGTATGTAAATTAGCTGTTTGTTTTGCAGAATTGTAAGAACATTGATGAGAACCTGATACCAATGGCAGACCTCTCGGATTTTCAAAGAGGCTAAATTGTTGGTGCTGGTATGGCAGGCGCTAGTGTAACCGAAAGTGCACGAATGCTTGGCGTGTCAAGAGGTACTGTCTCCAAAGTAATGACTGCGTTGGAAAGAGAAGGAAAAACGTCCGCAGCAAAGCACAGGTCCGGCCGAAAGTCGAAGTTGACTGAGAGAGACCGTCGGACTCTAAAGCGAATTGTGAGAGAGGATCGCAAGACCATGGCTCCAAAAATCACTGCTGAGCTCAATGAACACCTACAGAACCCAGTTTCCACAAAAACTGTTCGTCGGGAGAGAACAAATCTGGATTCCACGGAAGAGCTGCAATTCGAGAACCGCTGCTCTCAATGACAAATGTTTCCAAGCATTTAGAGTGGTGAAGAAACCTCCAGAATTGGTCCCTCGAGTCGTGGAAACATGTGATATTCTCAGATGAATCATCGTTTACCCTATTTCCGACCTCCGGTCGAGTGTACGTTTGGAGACAGCCGAAAGAAGCATTCCATCTAGACTGGCTTCTCCCAACCGTAAAACATGGCGGAGGTTCTGTGATGATCTGGGGTGCTATTTCGTGGAGATCCGCCGGGCCAATGATATCCCTTCATGGAAGAATTAACAGCAGCGATTATTTATGCATTTTGGGTGACCAAGTGCATCCTATGGTTCAAGCACTGTTCCCGGAGGGGAACGCCATCTTTCAGGATGATAATGCACCAATTCATGCAGCTAGAATCGTTAACGCATGGCACGAGGAACATTCTAATGAAGTTCAGCATCTCATCTGGCCCCACAATCCCCAGACCTCAACATTATTGAGCATTTATGGTCGATTTTAGAGATTCAAGTTAGACGTTGATTTCCGCCGCCATCGTCGCTCAAAGAACTGGAGGGTGTTTTAACTGAAGAATGGGCTAAAATTCCTTTGGAAACAATTCACACCTTGTATGAATCCATACCTCGGAGAATTGAGGCTGTAATCGCCGCAAAAGGTGGACCTACACCATATTAAACTAACTTTTGTTGATGTTTCCAGGTGTTTCCATTATTTTGTCCAACCCCTGTATATATATTAGTGCTGGCAAAAAAAATCTTTATAAGCTCAAACGAAACCGCAAAATCTTAACATTCAAGTATTTTATTGTGGATATATCTTTACAGTTAGTATTTCACCATTAACCCCTCTCTGACATCTGACGTACTATCCCGTCCATAAAACCCGTGCCATTCTGCCCATGGACGGGATAGTACGTCATAGGCGATCAGCTGCGCTCCCGGGGGGAGCGCAGCTAATCGCCGCCGGGTGTCAGCTGATTATCACAGCTGACACCCGGGACTGTGTGCCAGGAGTGGTCACGGACCGCTCCCGGCACATTAACCCCTGGCACACCGCGATCAAACATGATCGCGGTGTACCAGGGGCACAGGGGAGCATCGTGCAGGGAGGGGGCTCCCTGCGCGCTCCCCTGAGACCCTCAGACCAGCGCGATGTGATCGCGCTGTTCTGAAGGCTTCCTCCCTCCCAGGACCTGGATCCAAGATGGCCCCGGGTCCTGCAGGGATGCGGCTTCCTCAGTGCCTGCCGAGAGCAGGCACTGAGAAGCCTGCATTAGTGCCTGTGAGATCGCTGGTCTCACAGAGTGCTGTGCACACTGTGAGACCAGCGATCTCACATTTTACAGTGATATCCCACCCTGGGACAAAGTAAAAAATTTAAAAAAATAAAAATAAACATGTGTAAAAAAAAATTCCAAAATAAATAAAAATATATATACAGTATATATTCCCCAATAAATTCATTTCTTCCTGTAAATAAAAAAAATAAAATAATAAAAGTACACATATTTGGTATAGCCGCGTCCGTAACGACCCCCCCTATAAAACTGTCCCCCTAGTTAACCCCTTTTGTGAACCCCTTAAAAAAAAAAACACAAAGCAAAAAATCAGTGCTTTATCATCATACCGCTGAACAAAAAGTGGAATAACACGCGTTCAAAAAGACCGATATAAATAAACATGGTACCGCTGAAAACGTCATCTTGTCCCGCAAAAAACGAGCCACCAGACAACATCATCAGCGAAAAATAAAAAAGTTATAGCTCGCAGAATAAAGCGATGCAAAAATAATAATTTTTTATATAAAATTGTTTTTATTGTATAAAAGCGTCAAAACATAAAAAAATTATATAAATTAGGTATCGTCGTAATCGTACTAACCCGAAGAATAAAACTGCTTTATCAATTTTACCACACGTGGAACGGTATAAACGCCTCCCCCAAAAGAAATTCATGAATTGCTGATTTTTGTTCATTCTAACCTCCCAAAAATCGAAATAAAAAGCGATCAAAAAATGTCACTTGCTCAAAAATGGTACCAATATAAACGTCAACTCGTACCGCAAAAATAAGACCTCACATGACTTTGTGGGCCAAAATTTGCAAAAATTATAGCTCTCAAAATGTGGCGATGCAAAAAACTATTTTTTGCAATAAAAAGCGTCTTTTAGCGTGACAGCTGCCAATCATAAAAACCCGCTATAAATAGTAAATCAAACCCCCCTTTATCACCTCCTTAGTTAGGGAAAAATAATAAAATTAAAAATATGTATTTATTTCCATTTTCCCATTAGGGTTAGGGTTAAGGTTAGGGTTGCGGCTAAAGTTAGGGTTAGGGTTGGCGCTAAAGTTAGGATTAGGGTTAGGGTTGGGATTAGGGTTAGGGGTGTGTTAGGGTTAGGTTTGTGGTTAGGGCTGGGACTAGGGTTAGGGGTGTGTTGGGGTTAGGGTTAGAGTTAGAATTGGGGGGTTTCCGCTGTTTAGGCACATCAGGGGCTCTCCAAATGTGACATGGCGTCTGATCTCAATTCCAGCCAATTCTGCATTGAAAAAGTCAAACGGTGCTCCTTCACTTCTGAGCTCTGCCATGCGCCCAAACAATAGTTTACTCCCACAAGGGGTATCAGCGTACTCTGGACCCCAAGAGTTATTGTGCAATTTGTCCTATTTCTTCTGTTACCCTTGGGAAAATAAAAAACTGGGGGCGAAAATATCATTTTTTTTTAAAAAAAAAAAATGATTTTTTTTGTTTTTACGGCTGTACGTTATAAACTTCTGTGAAGCACTTGGGGCTTCATAGCGCTCACCACACATCTAGATAAGTTCCTTGTGGGGTCTATTTTCCAAAATGGGGTCACTTGTGGGGGGTTTCCACTGTTTAGGCACATCAGGGGCTCTCCAAATGCGACATGACGCCCCCAGACCATTCCATCAAAGTCTGCAATCCAAAATGTCACTACTTCCCTTCCGAGCCCCGACGTGTACCCATACAGTAGTTTTCTCCCACATATTGGGTATCAGCGTACTCAGGACAAATTGGACAACAACTTTTGGGGTCCAATTTCTCCTGTTACCCTTGTGAAAATAAAATATTGGGGGCAAAAAAAATAATTTTGTAAAAAAAAAATATTTTTTATTTTTTACGGCTGTACGCTATAAACTTCTTTGAAGCACTTTGGGGTTCAAAGTGCTCACCACACATCTAGATAAGTTCCTTGTGGGGTCTATTTTCCAAAATGGGGTCACTTGTGGGGGGTTTCCACTGTTTAGGTGCATCAGGGGCTCTCCAAATGTGACATGACGCCCCCAGACCATTCCATCAAAGTCTGCAATCCAAAACGTCACTACTTCCCTTCCGAGCCCCAACGTGTACCCATACAGTAGTTTTCTCCCACATATTGGGTATCAGCGTACTCAGGATGAATTGGAAAACAACTTTTGGGTCCAATTTCTCCTGTTACCCTTGTGAAAATAAAATATTGGGGGCGAAAAAAAATATTTTTGTAAAAAAAAAAATATTTTTTATTTTTACGGCTGTACGTTATAAACTTCTTTGAAGCACTTCGGGGTTCCAAGTGCTCACCACACATCTAGATAAGTTCCTTGTGGGGTCTATTTTCCAAAATGGGGTCACTTGTGGGGGGTTCCCACTGTTTAGGTGCATCAGGGCTCTCCAAATGCGACATGACGCCCCCAGACCATTCCATCAAAGTCTGCAATCCAAAACATCACTACTTCCCTTCCGAGCCCAACGTGTACCCATATAGTAGTTTTCTCCCACATATTGGGTATCTGCGTACTCAGGACAAATTGGACAACAACTTTTAGGGTCCAATTTCTCCTGTTACCTTGTGAAAATAAAATATTGGGGACGGAAAAATCATTTTTGTAAAAAAAAAAAGGATTTTTTATTTT
>JARQOD010000004.1:522236959-522296697 GCA_033576555.1 Oophaga sylvatica | reverse complement strand
AGGAATCAGTGCTTGCAATTTTCTTAAAGCTACAGACTATCTTTGAGGACCGCACTGAAACAGATCTCCGGATGAGGTTTTACCAATGCTCCAGAAACCAGATGACAGCATTAGGGACTACGCCTGCCGACTACAGGGGGCCCTGCGAGCACTTAAACAAGTTAACCCTATAAGTGTCACTAAAGAGAATAAATGTTAAAGGAACAATTTGTACGGGGACTGAGGTCCCAAGCTGAAAGCAGGACTGTGCACTGGTGGTCCTTGGATCATCCTGACGCTACCTTTGATGCCCTTAAGGATATGGCTATAAAAGGACTGCGACCCCTGGAAACACCCGAGATGGCAACTCAGTGTCACCCGAGTGAAGGCACCCTAAAGCCAGCAGCATCCACCTTTTCCCCGCTGGTTGCGGAAGCCAAAACGCAGGTGGCGCCCCCTACCGAGCTGGACTGTCTGCGCTCAGAAGTGCGCCAGCTGACCAAAAACCTGGCCACTGTAATGAGTGCCCTGCAACTGCCGACGGAGGAAGAAGGAAAGATCCTGCTAGCTGACTGCCCAGAGGATGTCCCTTAGATGAACCGGAGGAGAAGGAGGACATCGCCCCACCGGAGGAGGACAACGCCACCCCCAGGAAGGACCCGCGACCAGCATCATCCTCTCCGAGAGATCATCTGCTATCGCTGCCACAAAGAGGGTCACCCAGCACGTCGGTGTCCTTTAAACGAGCAAATCCTGGGTCCGAGGGCCAACACCCAGGAATAGACTCCTCAGGCCCCTCAGACTGGAACCCAGGTTTGTGGGAGGAAGACCATACCTGTCCATCATACTGTACGGGATTGCAATCCCTGCCCTGCTGGACACTGGATCTCAGGTAACCGTCATACCTGATGTTCTCTACAATAGATACTGGTCCAGTGACGGTCTCCAACCCCCAAACCCTGACTTTGCCGTATACGCCTCTAATGGCCTCCCTCTTGACTTACTGGGGGCTAAAAACGTAGACGTAAAAGTGGGGAGAGTGGAGCTGAAGGATCAGGGACTTTTTGTAGTAAAGACTGTTAATGAGGAAAATGGGTTAAATGTGGTTTTAGGCACTAACATTATTAGTAACTGTTTGGAGGAGGTTGTGTTTTTACTCCAACAGCTCGCCGAAGTTGCCAGACCAAAGCACAAGGGAGCGATCCAGAAGGAGATTCGGACCCTGATGTGCCAGCAGCAAGTGAAACTGACCGGTGGTGAGATTGGTAATGTACGGGTAACAGACCCGAACCCCATTGTGATACCCCAATGAGTGAAATGCTTATTTGGTATAGAGCAGCAATAGGTCTGAGAGGACAGAACTACCAAGCAGTAGTAGAGCCCCATTGTTCAGAGCATAGACCTACACTCTTGACTGCCAGAGGGGTAGTGGAAGTACATAATGGGAGGGTGCCAGTGCGTCTTCTCAACTGGGGAGAGGATGAAGTCAAATTACCACGTTATGCCACTGTTGCTAAGTTACATGCTGTGGATAATAACTCCATTCACACAACGGAGCCATTAACCTCCCCACAACCAGTGGAGGATAACGGTCCGACCACCCAGGTGGAGGATTGGTGTCAGCAGCTCCATGTCGGGACAGACACCACTCCAGCCCACCAGAAACAAGGAGTATATCGAGTAGTTCAGGAGTATGCGCAGGTATTCAGCAAACACCCACTCGACTTTGGGAAAATTAAAGGGGTTCAACATCACATCCCCACAGGCAATCATCCTCCCATCAAAGAACGGTACAGGCCTATACCACCAGCACACTACCAGAAAGCCAAGGAAATGTTGCGTGACATGAAGGAAGCAGGGGTGATAAGGGATAGTTGTAGTCCCTGGGCAGCACCTCTAGTCTTAGTCAGGAAAAAGGATGGAAGCATGAGAATGTGTGTAGATTACAGACAAGTAAATCGCATTACACATAAAGATGCATACCCTTTACCACGCATTGAGGAATCCTTAGCTGCCTTAAAAACTGCTAACTACTTTTCCACCCTTGACCTCACTAGTGGGTACTGGCAAGTAGCTGTGGCTGAGGAGGATCGGGAGAAGACGGCTTTCACCACCCCGATGGGACTCTGTGAGTTTGACAGAATGCCATTTGGACTCAGCAGTACCCCTGGAACGTTCCAGAGAGTGATGGAGAGCTGCCTGGGACATCTCAACTTTGAAACTGTGTTGCTGTACCTGGACAACGTCATCGTATACTCCAAAACATATGAAGATCACTTGAAGCACCTGGCGGAGGTATTCGAGTCACTGTCCAAGTATGGGATGAAACTGAAGCCTTCAAAGTGCCATCTGCTTAAACAAAAGGTACAGTATCTGGGACATATTGTCAGCTCAGAAGGAGTAGCGCCAGACCCTGAGAAGATCACCGCCATCCAGAAATGGCCGGAGCCGAAAAATCTCAAGGAGGTGCGACAGTTCCTGGGACTGACAGGGTACTACCGGAGGTTTGTGAAGGACTACACCAAGAAAGCGCCTCTGCAAGACCTCCTGGTGGGACAGTCCCTCAAGAGCAGAAATTCTCCATTCCATTGGGGTAAAGAACAGGCAGAAGCATTCAAGGAAATGAAGGAGATCCTGACAGGTGATGAGATCCTAGCTTACCCTGACTACAGCCAGCCGTTCCTGCTGTATACTGATGCCAGCAATGAAGGATTGGGAGCAGTCCTCAGTCAAAGCAAAATGGCCTGGAGAAAGTCATCGCCTATGCTAGCAGGAAGCTCCGCCCGACCGAGAGGAACCCAGAGAACTACAGCAGCTTCAAGTTGGAGTTCCTAGCACTGGTCTGGGCCATCACGGAGAGTTTAAGCACTACCTAGCCTCCAGCAAGTTCACTGCCTACACGATAACAACCCCTTAACGCATCTTGAAACAGCTAAGCTGGGAGCCATGGAACAACGATGGGTGGCTCGGCTGTCAAACTACCAATTCACAATCAAGTACCGAGCAGGCCGCAAGAATGCCAACGCTGATGCCCTATCCAGGATGCCTCATGAATCGGACACAGAAGAAGAAGTGGATGATTTGGAAGAGATTGAACTACCTGCCTTTCACAGGAATGGGATGATCCACGAGCAACAAGCCAGCAGGAGGCCGCGTGGTAAGACGTTAAATCCTTTACCTCACCATAGCTGGAAGGAGACTCAGGACAGCGATCCGGTTGTCAGCCGAATCAAGGAGTTGATAACTCAAGAAGGTTCCTCCTTGGAGAAGGATGCGCCTCTACAAGCAAAGCAGCTGTGGAACGAGAGAAACCGGTTGTTCATCTACCGTGAGAAGCTGTGCCGGAGGTACGTCAACCCAAGGACCCATGAGATGGTATGGCAGATAGTAGTCCCTAGAGCAGATATCCAGATGGTGTTAGAAGCCTACCACGATCAAGCGGGACACTTTGGCTGGAAGAAGCTGGAGACCCTGTTGAAGTGTCGTTTCTACTGGGTGGACCCTGTGGCCTCAGAAGAAAGGACTACAGCAGTCAGAAGGCACCCCTGCAACCCATCAAGACGACTCGACCCTTGGAGATCATGGCCCTGGACCATGTCAAGTTGTCACCCAGCGGTCAGGATACTCCTATGCCCTGACTATGGTGGATCACTACTCCAGGTTCCTGGTGGTCGCTCCTGTCAAAGATCTGACGGCAGAAACAGCAGCAAAGACGTTCCAAGCGTATTTCTGCAGACCACACGGATATCCTGAGCAGGTGCTAACTGACCAAGGCCCAGCCTTCGAGGCAGAATTGCTCAAAGAGTTCTGTCACTTGTACGGGTGTAAGAAGATCAGAACCACACAATACCACCCTCAAACCAATGGTCTCTGTGAGAAGATGAATCACATCGTCCTTGACCTGCTGAAGACTGTACCACTGGAAGAGAGAAATCGGTGGCCAGACCTACTACCTGACCTGGTAGATCTGTACAATCACATACCAGTGAGTTCCACCAATTGCACCCCAGCCTACCTCATGCGGGCAAGACCAGGAAAGCTGCCCATGGATCTGGAGCTTGGTGTTGTAGAACCAGAAGCAGATGTGACTACTGAAGACTGGGACACCAACAGACAGGAACAGTACAGAAAAGTACAGGCCTGCGTTGAACATAGTCTCAATCGAGTAAGGGATAAACAAGAAGATCGCTACAACAAAAGTGCGCCAGCTGAACCTTTCGCACCTGGTTAAGTCGTACTGAAAAGAAAGAGGAGGATACACAAACTCGACGATCAATGGGAAAGAGAGCCCTACATCATACAGAATTCAAGGTTTGACAACAAGAAAACGTGCATAATTAGCAAGGATGGAGGAAGAACGACTGCAACCGTATCCCGAGATCACCTAAAGTTGTGTCCAAACCCATTAAAGCTTCAGAGAGAAGAACCTGTTATCAATCAGGAAGAGCGTGATGACTCAGTCATACATACAGACTTAGGAGATTTCCCCGCGGATTGGCCTCGCATTGGAGAAGCTGTAATCATTCCTGTGCTTCAATTCTATCAACCACAAGAAGAACCTCTACCTTCAGTTGCACCGGTTGTTGCAGTAGAGTCAGTTCCAGAGGAACCTGCCCCAGCAGAACCCCAAGAAGCAGCACCCCAAGAAGCGGAATCCCAAGAAATTGAATCACAGGAAGAAGAATCCCTGGCGAAACAGAACCGCATCGCCCAGTCGCTAGTATGCTTGCCAGATCCCTAGAGAGGTGGAGGCAGATCTACAGTAGGCAGGCACGCAGGACAGACAGGGTAACTGACACCTCACCTACCACTACACCACGTAGGTCAGTACGCACAACATAGGGACAAATACCTGTTAGGTACAGAGAGTAGGGCCTAACACATGTACATAATTATCAAGAACCACTGTATATGAATGTATATATTGTTATTATAACATGCCTTTGTATACCGTTATTTATTAACCTATTTTTCCTCATAATATTGAAACAAGTGGAATGGACATTATTTTTGCTTGTTTTCTTTACCTCCTTTGAGCATCCTTTTTCCAAAAGAGACTGGGACTTTTAATGGTTGCTCAATTCCTCAATTCCTCATTGTGCTAATGTACATAGTTGTTTATTTACCGTTATGCAACAGTTCAAGAGTGCCTTACCTACTGTAAAGGAAGAGTTATTATACAATGTTTATTGTTATCTGTTTTTGTATTTCAGCCCCGGAGTGCTGAGTTCTACTAGGGGGGAATGTGGAGCCCAGCTGCGACTGGATCCATATCTTCCAGAAGGGTGCACTGAAAGAAGATACCACTAGAGGTCATTATTCACCTTCACACACGTACAACATATCCCAGAGACCACCAGAGGGAGCTGTTTTAGACATATAAAAGAAGAAGTTTCAGTTTAGTTTCGGTTTTTAGTTCAGTCAGCCAGTCAGTCTGCAGAAGGTGACATGCAGAGCTGAGGTTAGTGAGGCTGCAGAGCTAATCAGTTCCAAGCAAGTGGAGTCTAGTAAAGAGTGATACAGAGAGATCACTCCAGCCTAGTCAGAGCTGAATCTAGGAGTGTAGCTCAGTAGAAAGCGTGCCGACGCTTAGAGAGCGGCGAAGAGGCAGCCCACCAACTGCCAGTGTGTGTGATCGTGTGAGGGCCCAGGTAGGCCGAAGGCGAGTGGAAAGAGCAGCAACAGGGGTAGAAAAGCCTTTAGAGCTTACCTCAGCAAGTATTCACCGGACACCGGGGTCCGAGCCTATAGGGATCTCCACGACCTATTAGGAGAACACCGGAGTTCCTGGAGGACTACAAGTCCCAGGAGTACCACAGAGCTGATACGTAGCAGGATCAGGAGGACGGAGTCTAGCAGTGCACTGCAAATAGAGACTGTGTGCTTCAAGAGGAGGTCCAATCACAAGATCAGCCAGGTGCAAGACAGAGACCAAGTTAGACCTAGCTACAAGCAGGTCAGGACTTTATCACATAAAGGCAAGGAACAGGAGGCCACACACCTACCAAGTGGAGTAATCTGGATGTGCATCCTTCACCCTACAGCGCTCCGGGAAGTGCCTGCAACATCTTCAGTAAAGGTACTAAAGTGACTTATGTGTGTGTCTCCCTTATTACTCCTGTCTGCTGGGTCCCAGCCTGTCCTGCACCCCTACACATCTATCTGCCCTGGAGGATCAGCCTTACTTGTGGGAGGCTTAACATCTAGCTGCACAATATTAACCCTCCAGTGGATCTGCATAGCAGCGCTGGTCATCCTGACCAGGCACCACAAGTGGCGTCACGAATCCCCATATCATTATTCAAGTCACCTGTAAATATCCCACATTACAGTGAGCGCCCAGGGCACGGACCGAGCTGTGCTACCCGTGACATTCCCCATAGATATCAACGGGCTTGGTGCCGAGTACCCCAAAGCTCTGGCTGTGCGACTCAATAGCGCTATTGACAAAGAATGAACCATGGGGGGTTCATAGTAGACCGTTGATTTCAAAATATACTGTAATACTGTGACATTGCAGTATATAGTACAAGTGATCAGATGATCAAAGGTTCAAGTCTGGTAAAGGGACAATAAATTACAATTAAAAAAAGTGGTTTTAAAATATAAAAGAAATAAAAAAAAATATACAAATTGGAATCACCTCCCTTTGCCCACTTTAAAAAAGTAATCAAAAGACAAACGTTTGGATCACTGCACAAGTAAAACTCTCATCTATTTAAATATAAAATTAAGTATATTGATGGGTAAAGGCCATAAAGGAAAAAAAATCGAAATGCCAAAATTTATATTTTGTGATTCTTGTATCTACCCCATAAAGGTAACAATAAAAATATCAGCTTGCCATGCAAAAAAAAGCAATTTCTCACACAGGTCCATCAAAGGAAAAATCTAAACTTTACAGGTCTCAGAAAATGAAGACTCAAGCAAATTATTTTTGTTTTCTACAAATTTCCAATTTTTTTTTCAATCACTTAAATAAAAAAGCACCAAGTTTAGTATCTCTATAACTGAACTGATCTGGATGTTTATATTAACATAAAACAAAAGCAAAAAAAAAAAGTTGCGTAATTTTTTGTGTGATTTTTTTTGCAATTTCACAACACGTGGAATTTTTTTTTTACCTATTTTCCAGTACATGGTATGAATGGCGTCCATGAAAACTAGAATATGTCTCACACAAAACAAGCCCTCTACGGCTACGTCGACGGGAAGAAAAACAAAATATGGCTCTTGGAAGAAGGGGTAGAAATAAATGAAACAAACCAAAAAAAATTGCCTGGTTGGGAAGGGGTTAATAATGTATGTTTTTCTGTATTGTGAAATCTGTGATCCACGCGAAGTAAAATGTGTTTTTAGTTCTGGGATATTTTTAAATTTCAGAAGAAATATAAAATTCATGTCAATAGGAATATGTTTTTCTGAATCTTACTAACATCAGGCAAGTATTTCACAATGTTTGTTTTTAGAGCCCAGATGTTGAAATTTGGAAGCAGGTTGCACAGACGGCGGAAGTGTTCTTTTATTATTTAGAAAGTTCGACTTCAGGTTTTGCCGAGGGTCAAGTCAAGTGCAATAAAAAACTGCAGCTGCTACCATTGTTATGGGGGGTACGAGAAATCTGAAAAGGGAGCAAAAAAAATTGGAACAGGGTGCAAATCACGCCACGTGTGCTTTTTCCCTGAAACCCTTTTAAGTCTACCTGGTTCTAAGAAAGTGAGATCCCCTACTGGACCACTCCTGAGCTAATGATCGGTCAACCACACATCACTGAATATGAGGGCATCTCTTCGATGTGAATCAAATTTGCGTAAACTTTTGGGGAATTTGCCGAAACTGCCGAAATCGAGCAACATGCGATGGTCACCTCCATTTTAAACATTGTCAAGGACTCATCAAAAGGAATCTGTCAGAAGATTTTTGTATGCAATCTGAGAGCAGCACAATATAGGGGCTAAAACCCTGATCCCAGCGATGTGTCACTTGCTGAGCTGCTTGCTGTTATTTTAATGCAATCCCTGTTTTATTTGCTGCGGATCCAGCAGAGCTCGGAATGCTGAGCTCTGTGTAACCCCGCCCACTCCACTGATTGACAGCTTTTCGTGTACACTGCATATTGGCTGATAACCAGTGGTGAGGGCAGGGTTACACAGAGAATTTGACCAGGAGGCACCAGACACCTAGTCCTGGAGTGATAATTTCCAGCTGACAATACACTGATTTTATTGAAACAGCAACTCATAGCCCAGTAAGTGACATGTGACTGGAATCAGAGTCTCTGCCCCTACAACATGCTTGCTCTCACATTACATAGCAAAAACCTTGTGACAGATTCCCTTTAACAAGTCTTATTACTTTTTTATTTAAGTGTAAGAGAGACTGGATGCAACGCACAGATAAAGCACAAGGCAGAAGTAACCACTACAACCATTTATTTCCCTGATAGTGGGAGTTGTGGTAACTATAGCAACAGCAATTAATGCTAAACAGGATAATTACAGCATGAAATATACAATAACAAATATGCAACTGACTTCTGACAAAGGGGATGATACTGGTACTAGAGAAAGTCACAGTATTAGTGCTTTTTCTGACACAGGCCTCAGGGGAGTCTCCGGCTCTTCCTGCTAGGCTGCACATCCTCTTGACAAAGTCTAACAATGCTCGCTGGGCCGCTTTCACTTCAATAGGCCCCTGCCCTGTCTGTTGTACTAGCCCAGACTAACCCCTGTACCTTACATCAGTGCTGGAAGCAACGACTTGTCTCACTTGCGCCTCCATTCGTCACTGCAGGATTCCACCCCCGAGCAAAGTCCTCTTACGGATCTTCGGTGCTTGACCAACGGCAGATGTCTCCGACACCTGGTGGGATGAGGGCTGGGCCTCGGCTCTTGACTGGTGTAGCCTGGATATTGACAGCACAGGTCAGGTTTTTTTGGGCTTTGACCGGCGGCATCTGGATTCCGGAACTTGCATGTGTGGATCATATCTTTAAGTCTTGACCGGCGTTATCGGAACCCGGAACTCACTTGATGCTGCCCGAGTCCTGCATCAGGCGCGCCATGACTAGCTGCCTCGGGGATCTGCCAAGGCCTGTCACCTCGACCTGGGCGTCTTCCTTGATGCTCGTCCTGCTCATCCCTTCACTTGGCACCAAAACTCCTTCCGTCTTGGCGCTCTGGCCTTTCATATCGGGGAACTGCGTCATTAAGGTCACCTGACCCGCTGCTCCATTCAAACTCTTCCTCTTCTGGTTAGGTTGACAGGGTCTCGTTTGGACAATAGATGGCAGTCTTCTTGCACAAATGTTGCACAGCGCTGGGGATTCTTGTCTCTTATGTGGCGCCTTCTTACATAGGTTTCTGCTAAGTGATGGATCTGGCAAGATACCACCACTGGACTTCCATGCTGTTCTCCAGTATTGTTCTTCACCATACAGTTGAACAACAGTGAATGATGGCACATACCACCAGAACTTCCAGGCCCACTGCCAGAGTGAGGATGGCAGCCAAGAGGTTAGTGGATTTCTCTGTGGTTTTCTAGATTTTTTCTTCAGTAAAACAAATTTAGATTTTAAGTGGTTTCTCTCATAATGAAAACACCTCCCATCTCATCCCTATGCCCTATAACAGCCAAAATGCACAGGCAAACTCAAAATGCAAGCCATGTAGTATTACCATAGAGGTCTTCTCCCGACAACATCAGCTGTTGGGATGAGACCCTCAGCAATTAATCGCCACAGCAGCTCCTATCTGAAAGAAGTTTTCTCTGATAGGATGTCTATGTTGTACTGCATTTTTACATCCCTTCAAGGCCAAAATATTGGGGTTTGGCGGGTATTGGGGTGTCACAAAGTACCTGGTGATGAGGAGGTTTTGCCGTATCATGGAGTGCTTTACCTTCCTATTCTGATAGCCCTTTGGATTTTTCTCATGTGGTGGGATGCATACCCACATGATGAACGAACGCTAAGAGATGGGACTAGAGAGAGTTAAGCTACTTGTGAGAGTTAATAATGAGAGTTAAGTGACATGACTGAGAGGATCAGCACCCTCAGAAGCCAAAATGTGTTTGGCCCGTTAAAGGTGACTGCCTTTACGGAGTCATTTGTCTAAAAACTTTAAAGGGACTCTGTCAGCACAAAATGACTGTTCAAACCAACCGGAGACACTTGCTGCACCCTTGGCATGGCCAAAAAGCTCAGTGCATGTTCCCACTTGTTTTCCATCTATCTCTGACCTCCTCTGACTCCTGTAACACCATAAACATCAATCAACTGGAAGGACCAAAAAAAGTTGCAAAACAAGTAAAACTACCTGGCCATGCCAAGAGTGCACTAAATGCCTGTTCTTGGTTTGAACAGTCATTATGTGCTTACAGACTCTCTCTAATGAGGTGATCAATGTGTGGTCAGTGATATTTGTCCTACAGATCCGCATTAACCAGCAGACCTAAAGAGGCATCGCACTGTCTAGAGTTGGTGTATCCCAGAACAGAGTCTCATTCCCACACGCGGTAGTGCCTGGCACTGCACTCCGTCCCGAGACCAAACAAAAAAATAAGTAAAACGTTACTACTGCATGTAATAAGTGATGGAGAAAAGAACCCTTATTGAGATATTGATTCTGAAGTAATCTCAGAATTTTAATGAAAGTATATTTACTCAGGTGCCTATAATAGGACAAAGTCTTGGAAAATAGGTGGACCTTGCGATATGGTGCCATCCGGTCTTCACCAGTGGTCTCCAGCTGTTGCAAAACTACCGTACAACTTTCAGTATGAGCTGATAGTCAACATTGGCCATACATAGAACTGAGCAGAACATTTTGCAGAACCCTTGTCCAGCGGGCACGTCAGTAGTCTGTAGCCGCCCGACTAGGTCCTTGCAAATTTCCCCCTATGGTCAGCATCCTTGGGGCCTTTGGTGATTCACAGACATCATCATGGTGATTGAAACTTTCGTGACGTCGCATCGGAAATACGAAGCAATAGAAGTGCCAAGGATACTGGCAAGAAGGAGGAGGTTGCAGGGCTTTAGTCCACAAGTCATGGACTACTGACTTGACCGCTGGTTCCTCGTTTCTTTTTGCTGAACTCAAGCCATACTCTTTGGATGGATTGTTAGTGGGCAAACGCTCATTCAAGTAATGGCCATCCCTCCCCATCCTCATCATCCACATACAAGCTCTGATCGGCCAAGCGTGCTATGTTCTAAATAGGGTAAGGAAAGTGAGTGATTACAGAAACCTCTAGTCCAGGCTTATGTTCTCCGGGAACTTAAGGATAGTTCATCATGCCTAATCCTTCCCTTCCCCGATCATTCGATTCTGGGGTTCCTAATAGATAATAGCTGATCGTCCATGTCAACTAAAATCAGTTAATTCTGCAAAAACTATTGTTAGGATGTGCTGATCTCAAGGATCCCCACCAATCTCACATAAAAAGTTCCATCGCCCAGTGCCGTAATGACTAATAAAGCCTAAGGATATGACATCATCAAGTAAAAATCCAAGGCAAACCCTTTAATTTCTTCATGCATTGTCCACCTGCTTGTCTGCTTACAGCATTTTATATTTTACATCAGGTTCCTACTTTGCTCTATGACCACCATGTATCCGGAGATCCCTTATGGTGCTCCAGAAAAGGGACGCTTTGGAGGACTTTATGCGAAATAAGCTGAACAAGACCATTATAAACTAATTAATAATATAATAATAATGCAATAAGATGGTGAAGGTCACTCTCAGGTTCCTACTTTATCCCATGACCACCATGTATCCAGCGATCCCCTATGGTGCTCCAGAAAAGGGAAGCGTTGGGGTACTCTATCCAAAATAAGCTGAATACGACCATTATAAAATATTTAATGCAGTAAGACGGCGAAGGTCACTCTGTTGACGTCCACTAGCCATCAGCAGTGAAAGGGTTAAAGGTACGTGCTGCTCTGGTGAAAAATTAAATTCAGAGGGCTGTGATTTCATTAATGTTATTAATACGTGCTCCTTGGCAAGCATCCAGTAAGAGCGATCAGCATAACACAATTAACATCAATTAGGACGTCAAAAACGGGGACAGGTGCCTTCACAAACCTGGCTACAGGGAGGGTGATGTCCATGTAGAAACATGGAAGACAATGGAAGCCGTAAACATTTATGCCCTCCATTTATTACAAGTGCATGTATCATGCGTCTCAGATTGGCTACGGACGCAACAATTGACGATAAGTCTCAGACTGGCTACGGACGCAACAACTATCAATAATTAGGGTCGGTTATAACCCACCGAAGTAGTAGAAAATTCTCCTGTGGACCAAAATTGGAACATGATAAATTAATGAGCCGATAGGTCCAGGAGAAATTGGCCCCATTAGGAGTTGACTTTGCATCCAGTCAGTCAGTATCTAATTCTTATGGGATCATTTTTAATCATATGTCCTGCGCATAGGTGTGAAAAACAGATGTGTTCTATGAAAATGGTGGAATCTCAATGAAATTACTAAATTTTAAATTTTTAGTTTTTACTTAAATGCATGCATTTGGGACAAAAAAAATCCTTTTTGCTATTGGGTTTCATTCAAAAGTCTGCACCGTTTGGCTTATACAGGTTCTTGGTTCCCCTATTTATTAAACTTTGATGATCAACTCACAAGAGCTCAGAAAAAGACAGATAAGAGTGACAAACTCCCTACCAGAATGTTTTGACAAGCTTACTGTTGAAGTCTCAGTTAGCTCATTCTACAGCCAGCAATAGAGAGGCTATGGGAAGCAAACGGTGCAAAATTTGCAATGACATCTAAATGCAAAAATGATTCTTTTTTTCCCCATTTACATGCATTTAAGTAAAAAAATAAAATAAAGTTGTTCCTCAAGATTGACGACTCCTTTGACTGGTTTTTCTGCTCAACAAAAACCCATTTAAAATTTCAGCTACTGGAGCAATCAGATGATCACACCGGTTTCAATTCCCAACAGCACCATCGACAACTGATTCTGTTGGGAAAGCGGCAGCCCGTCATAAGAATGGACGTTCAAGGCCAATACAGGGGAGCACAGGCTCGTTCTGAATCTATGTCCTAATCGGGGTTGTTTTTACGAGACAAGACAACCCCTTTAGTGGAAAATGTTTTTCTTATGAGGTGAAGTTTATATGTGTAAAGGTCGGCCAGGGCCGTAGTCATGGCCAAGGACACCGGGGCGCCTGAACCCTGGCCTCCCTTCACAGAAACATTACACTTCTGCTGCAGTTTACTTGCCTCTCCATTCCTGGCGCTGGTGAGTTCCACCCTCTTTTTCGTGGGGTCACCTTTGGCCTTGGGTGAATGATCAGAGACACAGTTGAAGTATAATTCAAAATGCAAAACTTTACTTTCAGAACTTCGCAGTACATTCAGGTACAGTACAGCATTTACAGCAGTATTCACATCACACAACACTTCTTCCTTCCCTTCCTTACTTGCTCTGTACGTTTCCTCGGTATCCTCTCTGTGCAGCCTGGCTTCCTTTGAGAGTTCCCCCAGTCGTTTCGCCCCGGCCTTGAGGGCGTCTGCTCATGCTAGGAGCTGCCACATGATGAATGAACCTCCCGTCTGTACTCCTGTGTAGTTTTCCTCTCTAGAAAATGTCTGTCCTTCAGCTGTAACTTTACTGCTTCTTTCTGTCGCTGTATGCTGCTGTTCCCCACCTCCTGGATTATGCATTTATGTATGCACTAAAGAGAGGGGGGGACATGCTCAGGGGCTAGGACGGTTACTGTGACCCCCTTACATATGCTCCTACTTCACTGTGTAAACAACCCCATGACGTACTTTTTCCCCTAATATTGGGCAAGTAGCGTCTGTCTCATGAGGCTTTTGGCATGTTAGGTTATAGGTTGAACTTGATGGACTACCTTCAGCCTTAAAATTATTGACAGACATCTTTGGTGGCATCTTATCTCCCCTGAGAAAAAAAAGGAATTTTCGCAATTGGTTATGGGAACTTTAAAGAGGTCTTGTTACCAGGTCTTAAGTGACCAGTTTTTGCTCTTAGTTTATTCACGCTGCTCCCCTCCCCTCAGTATTATTTTCCCTTTTTTTTTTTGAAAATCAGCCTTTTTATTTCATGCCAATTTTGTATGGTCTTTACAAGTTGGTAATAATGCAGAGCAGCCTAAAGACACGCCTCCAGAGAATCCATGAGACACGACCCCAGAGAATCTGTGAGACACGCCCCCAGAGAATCCATGAGACACGCCCCCAGAGAATCCATGAGACACGCCCCCAGAGAATCTGTGAGACACGCCCCCCAGAGAATCCGTGAACCACGCCCCTTTTTGGATTTGGAATTGTAATAACTCTAAAGGAGGGCCGTTACTTCCTTTGTTCTCAACAATGTGGAGGAGGCAGCTTGACAGGTAGCTAACAGTAGAGGCCAGAAGACACCCCAGCCACTCAGCTTATCATGTATATATTTTTTTTATTTTTTACATATAAATTACTTTGGTGATGTGAAACACAAGGGAGGCTACGTGGAGTGTGGAAGGGGGGCATTGTTATTATGTGAGCCTTAAGTGAGGACAAAATTAGTATTTAGACACACAAGGGGCACTATTTAAAAGTGAGCCTAAAAGAGGACACTATTACTGTGTGGGGCCAACAAAGGACACTATCAGTAAGTGAGGCCTAACAGACGACATTATTATTATGTGAGGCTTAACAGAGGAAACTATTATTGTGTGGGGCCTAAGAGGAGGATCTATTACTGTGTGGGGCCCAAAAGAGGACATTATTACAGCGTAAGGTGTAAGAGAGGACACTATTACTGTGTGCGGCTTTAAACTTTTATAGTGTATGGCTGAAAAGAGGATATTATTACTGTGTGGTGCAGAAAAGAGGACACTATTACTGTGTGAGGCCTTAGAGAAGGATGTATTACAGCGTGGGGCCGAAAAGAGGATATTATTACTGTGTGGGGTCGAAAAGAGGTCACTATAACTGTGTGGGTCCTTAAAAAGGACATTATTGTGTGGGGTCTAAAAGAGGACATTATTACAGTGTGAGGCCTAAGAGAGGACAATATTACTGTGTGGGGCCTAAGAGGAGGATCTATTACTGTGTAGGGCAGGAAAGAGGACACTATTACTGTGTGGGGCCTTAGAGGAGGAACTATTACAGTGTGGGTCCGAAAAGAGGATATTATTACTGTGTGGGGTCTAAAAGAGGACATTATTACAGTGTGAGGCCCAAAAAAGAAATTATTACTGTATGGGGCCTAAGAGGAGAAACTATTAATGTGTGGGGCCTAAAAGTGAGGCACTAGTATTGTATGGGGCTAATGGGTACCCTATTACTATGTGGGACACAAAGGTGACACCAATTTGTCTGAATGGGGGCATTTTTAGTGTGTAAGGCCTAAATAGGAACAATATTAGTATACGAGCCTGAAAGGGGGAAATATTGCTGTATAGGGCCTAAAAGAGGACACTCTTAATAGGAGGTACTATTACAAAGTGATGGGCCTAAAGGGGAGCACTATTATTATGTTGGCACTAATATTTTATGTGGCCTAACTAATACTGTGTGGAGCATGTAGGGAGCTTGTTTTACTATGCAGGACACTTTTACCATCGAGGAGACTTTTAATGGTTAGGTTGCTATTGATCTAGCATTATTTTCTAAGGGACATGATTGAGTCATGTGTGGAAGACATCAGGGCCGTCTGTGCCAAAGAGAGGAGAAATAGGTAGTTGGTGGACTGGGGAGTGAGGCCACTCTGCCTGGTGACAGAAGAAGACATCATCAGCAGGTAGTCCAATGCATAGGGCAAATTCTTGGGGAGGGACGTAGAGGTTGTGCCATTTATATATTTGCTATGGGGCTCAACACTTTCTAATTACACTGGAACTTTTCTAGACAATCTGGGACTTTGTTTCCATCTCCTTTTACCAATCTGAGAATGCCCATTTAAAGGGTTATTCCAAAAATACCAAGTTATCCATACGATATATGTTGATGCTCGCTGGGGCCCAACCAGGGGTGGGATTCAAATTTTTAACAACAGGTTCTGTGTTTGTGCGTCGGAAAACCACACCCATTTTAAGTCACACCCATTTTAAGCCACACCCATTTTTAAAGCCACACCCATTTACACGCACCTTTTCCTCAAACATATAAGTAGGGGCGCAGTCAGTTGAAAAACAATAAATTGGAATGAGATCAGAACAGTGCACATTCTGGCCAGCGGCTCTCCTGACCCGAGTGTGACAGCTGCATATATTTCTATATATATATTTCTATGCAGCTGTCTCACTTGACTGACCGGCTGGCCAGGCTGTGCACTACATTCTGATTAAGAAGTCTCTTTCTAGTCTCATACTGAACTGAAGATTAAACTATAGTATTTATGTAGCTGGGACTTACAGTTCTACCTTCTATCCAGAAATACAATATACAATAATTAGTGATGAGTGAACGTACTCGGATAAGGTGTTATCTGAGCATGCTCGGGTTCTAAACGAATGTCTTCTGCATGCTCAAAAAATATGTTCCAGTCCCCGCGGTTGCATGTCTCATGGCTGTTCGACACCCACAACACATGCAGGGATTGCCTAACAAACAAGCACATTTGCTCATCAATAATAATAATGTATTTATTTCTCTAAGGATAGGGTCACACGACCGTACTTTGTCTCATCCGAGAAAATCGTTCCGATTAAGCTAATCACACTCTGATCGGAGTTTGATCAGAGTGTGCTCACAGCGTGCTCCGATTTTCGCGGATGTGGAGAAGGTGGAAATAAAAAGTTCCCCATCTTCTTTATTCTGTAAAGCTGTGAAAATCAGACTGCACTCAGATGTCATCCGAGTGCAGTCTGATTTTTTTTTCACGGACTCACTGATTTGCCTGGCTGAGTGCGATCCCATAATCGGATGCAACTCGTGCGTGCTGCCATTTTTTCTTCTGACCAAAAATACGATTGTTTGCATCAGCCTAAAGTCGATACTACATAATATCTGAATAATAAACGTGTGTCTAATATCTAGACAAATGGGGAGATGCTGGGACTTATACTAGTGATTGTAATAATAGAACATATTTATTGTATTACCTGCAGTAATCTCTATAGATCAGATGCCAATATGCAATGCTGGGACTTACAGTTCCCCCACCACCACTGCATGTACAGTAACTAAGGTACGATATAGGTATTACTGTCATCTTTATAAAGTAGACCGTATAAAAAGCCGCAGGATGTAAATGTGACTCTATACACCTGGGTACATACAAGTGGATTGCAAGCTTCTGGGTAATAATGTCTAAGAAGGCACCAGGATCTGGGAGCTGGTGGTCTGTCTCCAGCTGGGGGGCTTTCTACAGCTGTGCCCTACAGACAGCTCTGAGCATAGACCTCCAGCTCTCCAGAGAAGAAGACAACGCAGGGGGCTAGAAGAACTGCTCTTCCATGGAGGACTTACTACTCTGACCGGCGTCTATCTATCATAGATAGACGCCGGTCAGACCACCTCAGTCCACACAGACACACTCCTCCAGCTCCACTCCAGGGCCCAGGCAGCACCGCAGCTCAGCTCACACAGTACCTCTCTCCTCTCCGGCTCCGCCTCGTGACTAAAGAAGATGGCCGCGCCGCTACCCAATCACCGCACTGCAGAGATCAGTCCGCAGGGGCCAGGGCTGCGGTGTATTGCGGCGCTGCAAGCTGGCTGCAAAATAGTACTGGACATGGGCGTACCCAGGATCAAAACTAGGGGGGGCAAGCCAATGTCGCATCTTATACAGGTTACATCATATACACTGTACATTATCCTGCATATTAGGTATGGAGCATTAGAACTGTTGTATATTGTATAATACAGCAGTGTATGCGACACTACGCTGTATATACCATATATTACAGTCATGGCCAAAAGTTTTGAGAATGACACAAATATTAATTTTTACAAAGTCTACTGCTTCACTTTTCCTAATGGCAATTTGCATATACTCCAGAATGTTATAAAGAGTGATCAGCTTAACAGCAATTACTTGCAAAGTCAATATTTGGCTAGAAAATGAACTTTATCCCCCAAAACACATTTCAACATCATTGCAGCCCTGCCTTAAAAGGACCAGCTAACCTCTTTTCAGTGATTGCTCTATTAACACAGGTGTGGGTGTTGATGAGGACATGGCTGGAGATCAATCTGTCATGATTAAGTAAGAATGACACCACTGGACACTTTAAAAGGAGGCTGGTGCTTGGCATCATTGTTTCTCTTCTATTAACCATGGTTATCTCTAAAGAAACACGTGCAGTCATCATTGTAATGCACAAAAATGGCCTAACAGGGAAGAGTATCGCAGCTAGAAAGATTGCACCTCAGTCAACAATCTATCGCATCATCAAGAACTTCAAGGAGAGAGGTTCCATTGTTGCCAAAAAGGCTCCAAGGTGCCCAAGAAAGACCAGCAAGCGCCAGGACCGTCTCTTAAAAGTGTTTCAGCTGCGGGATCGGGCTACCAGCAGTGCAGAGCTTGCTCAGGAATGGCAGCAGGCAGGTGTGAGTGCATCTGCACGCACTGTGAGGCGGAGACTCTTGGAGCAAGGCCTGGTCTCAAGGAGGGCAGCAAAGAAGCCACTTCTCTCCAGAAAAAACATCATGGCCAGACTGATATTCTGCAAAAGGTACAGGCAGTGGACTGCTGAGGACTGGGGTAAAGTTATTTTCTCTGATGAATACCCTTTTCGATTGTTTGGGACATCAGGAAAACGCCTCATTCGGAGAAGACAAGGTGAGCGCTACCACCAGTCTTGTCTCATGTCAACTGTTAAGCATCCTGAAACCATTCATGTGTGGGGTTGCTTCTCAGCCAAGGGAATCCGCTCTCTCACAGTCTTGCCTAAAAACACAGCCATGAATAAAGAATGGTACCAGAATGTCCTCCAAGAGCAACTTCTCCCAACCCTCCAAGAGCAGTTTGGCGATCAACAATGCCTTTTCCAGCATGATGGAGCACCTTGCCATAAAGCAAAGGTGATAACTAAATGGCTCAGGGAACAAAACATAGAGATTTTGGGTCCATGGCCTGGAAACTCCCCAGATCTTAATCCCATTGAGAACTTGTGGTCAATCATCAAGAGACGGGTGGACAAACAAAAACCTAAAAATTCTGACAAAATGAAAGCATTGATTGTGCAAGAATGGACTACTATCAGTCAGGATTTGGTCCAGAAGTTGATTGAGAGCATGCCAGGGAGAATTGCAGAGATCCTGAAGAAGAAGGGTCAACACTGCAAATATTGAATTGCTGCATTAACTCATTCTAACTGTCAATATAAGCTTTTGTTACTCATATGTTTGTAATTATATTTCTGTCTGTGATAAAAACATCTGTCAAACACACATAAAAACCAGAGGGCAGCAGATCATGTGAAAATATAATATTTGTGTCATTCTCAAAACTTTTGGCCATGACTGTATACATGGCAGTCGCGCTCATGTCAGGAGCGGTACCAGCAAGTCCGAGGATTGCAGTGCGATCCTCGCATGAGTTATACGGCCGTCTGTCTATGCCTTTGTTATAATAATACTGAAATATTAATCTATTATTAAAGTATTAAGGAGCTCACAAGTAAAAAAAAAGCCCCCTACCTCCCCTGTCCCCCACCCACACCCCAACAGCCCATCGTCTCACATGCACCCCTTAGTGTTCTGTCCCACTGACCCCACAATACCCCCATCCTCTTACATTCAACCCCAGTGACCTGTTTACTCTCCCTCACAATACCCCATCCTCTCACATCAACCCCTGTGCGCCAGCCCCCACAATATCCCCATCCTCTCACATTAACCCAAAGCAGTGCCCTAGCCCCCACAATACCCCATACTCTTACATTCACCCCAGTGCCTTTTACCCCTCCCCCACAATACCTCATCCTCTCACATTAACCCCCCCAGTGCCCTAGCCCCCACAATACCCCCATCCTCTTACTGTAAGGTTCTGTGTATCTGTTTCTAAAACTCAGTTTGTTCGTCGGCCATTTTGCTTTCTGTTTTGCTGCAGCTATCTTGCCCTCAGTCAAAATGGAGTTTTCCAGCTTGCATGTTCCCGCCCTGATTCTCTCCGTTTGCTTCTTAAACAGCCACAGCTGAGCAATCAGTGCTTCAGAATCTAGCCTGCAGTGAACCTGTGTTCTGACTCCTGAAGCCTTGGACCTTGTACTCCAGCCATTCCTACTGAGGAACTCTGAAGCACTTGTGGACTCTGAACTCTGCTCTTGAGAGCCTCACGTTTGCATGGACTTGCGGTAACAGAGAAGAAGATCTGAATCTGTTGTGGAGAGTTATTGCTGAGCTTAGATTACTCTGGCCTGCTGTGTCTCCTGCTTCTGTGTTTGCAACCTGTGTGTTTATTTTTGCCAATTTGTATGAAGCAATACAAGACTTTCTTTATCAACCTGTGTCTCAAGTATTTTCATCGCACCCAAGCACAAGACGCTATATGAACTGTACCACATACATTACAAGATTCTGAAGCCAAACGTTAGTGTCTGCTGGGTCTGGAAAGGCTTGTCTGCTGTACTGTGGATATCGGATGTCCGGTTGTACTTTCTGTGATGACAGTGGTTGTGACTTCTCACAACCATTCCAGGTGAGCAATTCCCTTAAGTTTTTTTTCTGCAGTGTTATCACAGGTAAACACTATTGTTTTTTTTTTTTTTTTTTTTTTCTCTTCTCTTTTTGTCTGCTGAAACTCTGGATATCAGATGTCTGGTTGAAAGCTTTCTGTGATGATAGTGGTTGTGACTTCTCACAACCATTCCAGGTGAGCAGTTCCTTAAAGTTTTTTCTTTCTTCAGTGTTGCCACAGGTGAACACTATTGTTTTTTTTTTTTCTCCTCTTCTTCCAGTATCCTGTCTTAAAAGATCTGGAAAATGGAGGCCCGCATAAAGGAACTTTGCGGAGTGACTGATAATATCCTTGCAGATTTGCAGAATATAAAGACCCGTTTTACAAATCTTCAGGACCTAAATAATCACAATTTGCAAGTGGTTGGACAGACTACCCAGGATTTGCGAGCCAGGATTGAGGTTCTGGAGGGGCGAGTCCAGGCTCCTGCCGTGGCCCCGAGTTCTGGGATTCCCAAGTTGCCCCCTTTTCGTTTTGGTGGTGAACGTGAAAAATTCAGGGGATTTGTTAATCAATGCAATCTTTTTTTTTCTGCACATGCTTCACAATTTCCTACTGAACGATCTAAGGTGCTTACTATAATTATGTTGCTTACCAACAAGGCTTTGATGTGGGCAAACCCTCTGATTGAGACTGAGGATGATTGTTTGAATCACCTTGATGATTTTATTTCAGCCATGGGGCAGGTGTTTGATGACCCCAATCGAGGTGCAACAGCTGAAGCAGCCATGTTAGCTTTGCGCCAAGGTAAGCACTCGGTAGCTGAATATGCCTTGGATTTCAGGAGATGGGCCCTTGATACCACCTGGGACAATTCCGCCAAAAAATCTATTTTTCGAAAGGGGTTATCCCCACTGATTAAGGATGAACTTGCTCGTGCCGACCCTCCCACTGCGTTAGGTGACTTTATTAACTACTGCATCCGTATTGATACTCGTTTAACTGAACGCAGGCAAGAGAGATGGTTCGAAAGCAATCGCACTAACCTTTTCCTACCTTCCTCTCCAGCTAAGGAACCTTTGAGTAGGATCACACGGGAACCTGAACCTGAACCCATGCAGGTAGACTCTTTACAACGACGGGTTAGTGATGCACGCAAGGAACATCGTTTTAAGGAGAATCTATGTTTTTATTGTGGTAAGTCAGGGCACTTTATTATTAACTGCCCCAGCCGTTCTCGCAAGACTACTGCAGCACTCATTCATTGTGAGTGTTGCGAGAGGGGATCTGTCAGGTCCGAGCCTCAGGCTCCAGAGAGATCTGCAGCAACAGATCTTGATTTCTCGGACTTAAACTCCGTTACCTCTGAGGACGTTGACTGTGTAAATGCTGCCATCTTTCAAGTTTCCTCAGCGGTGTCCCAGCTGAGTTGTAAAAAAAACAATTCTCACTGTTTTCTTTCCATCAAACTCTGGGTTGACTCAGCCTGGGTGTCTAGCTCTGCTATGATCGACTCAGGTGCAAGTGGAAATTTTATGGATGTCTCCTTTGCTCTGAAACAGAGAATACGTTCAGTGAAGAAGGCTACTCCAGTACAGATGGAAACTGTGGATGGCTCCCTGCTGACCTCTGGACCAGTGGATCAGGAAACAGAGCCTTTAAAGGTTCTTATGGGTAAAGATCATCAAGAGAAACTGTCCTTTATGCTTATCTCTTCTCCTCACTTTCCCATTATTCTAGGGCTACCATGGCTGCAGGCTCAGAATCCTACCATTAACTGGGAGACCAAGGAATTACACTTTCCAGAGAAACAGATGAGTCCAAAAATTTCAGCTTGCTCTGTTCCTAAAGGAACCATGTCAGTCCCTGAACTACCAGCTGTATACCAGGACTATGTGGATTTATGTGACAAGAAGAACGCTGACCAGCTTCCTCCTCACCGTCCATATGATTGTCCAATTGAATTATTGCCTGGAGCAGAGATACCTTTTGGTAAGATCTACCCCCTGGCGGGGCCCGAGCTGAAGGCTTTAAAAGAGTACATAGACGAAAATCTAGCCAAGGGCTTCATACGCCCCTCTTCATCTCCTGCAGGGGCACCCATATTCTTTGTAAAGAAGAAAGATGGATCCCTGAGACCATGCGTAGACTATAGGGAACTCAATAAGGTTACTATTAGAAACCGTTATCCATTGCCTTTAATCCCTGAGTTATTGGAGAGAGTGCGACATGCCAAATTTTTTCTAAACTAGATCTTCGTGGGGCCTATAACTTAGTCCGTATTAGACCTGGGGATGAATGGAAGACTACATTCAGGTCACGCTATGGACACTTTGAATATCTAGTTATGCCTTTTGGTCTGAGTACCGCCCCAGCCACTTTCCAACACTTGGTGAATGACATCTTCAGGGATCTCCTGGATACATTCGTGGTAATTTATTTGGATGATATTTTAATTTTTTCTAACTCCACAGAGGAACATCATGGACATGTGAGAATGGTCTTGGAACGTCTAAGACAAAATCATCTTTACATCAAGCTTGAAAAGTGTGAATTCCATAAGACCGAAATTCAATTTCTGGGGTATGTACTGTCTACACAAGGAATTAGTATGGATGGAAGTAAAACCCAAGCCATCAATGATTGGCCAAGTCCTAGAAATGTGAAGGAGGTACAGCGCTTCATCGGGTTTGCAAACTTCTATAGACGTTTCATTAGAAATTTCTCTGAGGTAGTGTCACCTATCACCCAACTTACCCGGAAAGAGTCTAAGTTCTCCTGGACTCCCCAAGCCCAGGAAGCATTTTCCCGTCTAAAAGATAAATTTACCACTGCACCTATCCTAGTACATCCCAACCCAGAGCTTGCCTTCATAATAGAGGTGGATGCTTCAGACTGTGCCGTGGGAGCTATACTCTCTGAGAACAGGTGAGAAGAATGTCTTGCATCCCTGTGCCTTCTTTTCCCAGCAGTTGTCTTCGGCTGAGAAGAACTACGATGTGGGCAATAGAGAGTTGTTGGCCATTATTGCCGCCTTCAAAGAATGGAGACACCTTCTTCAAGGAGCTGCACAGCAAATAGTCGTTCTGACAGACCATCGTAATCTTGAGTTTATCAGGTCGGCTAAGTGCCTGACTCCTCGCCAGGCTCGCTGGAATCTTTTCTTAAACCAATTTAATTTTATTATTTCTTATAGACCAGGATCGCGCAATGGAAAGGCTGATGCACTCTCTAGGATTTACTCAGCAGAGACACGTCCAATTACTCCTCCTAAGACTATTCTTCCTGACTCTAGATTCCTAGGAGTGATTCATCATCAAGACCTAATTAAAGACATCAAGGAAGCATACCATGCGGATTCTTTTTTGGCTCAACCCCCAAGGGACGTAAGTCTTGTCTTTAAGAATGGTGTGTGGATTCTGGGACAACGTCTGTATATACCTGAAACAGTCAGATTGAGAGTATTGCAACTCATTCACGATTCCAAAATAGCCGGGCATAGAGGAATTCTAAAGACACAGGAATTTCTTTCTCGTTTCTTTTGGTGGCCCACTTGTAGGAAGGATGTTTTGGACTATGTCACTTCGTGTGAGGTTTGTGCAAGATGCAAAACACCTCGCTCTTCACCAACTGGTCTGTTACAGCCTCTTCCCACCCCGTCCCGCCCGTGGGGATCCATTTCTATGGACTTCATTGTGGAATTACCAACCTCTCAAGGGAAGAACACTATTCTAGTGGTGGTTGACCGTCTAACAAAGGCAGCTCATTTTATCCCTTGTGTCGGCTTACCCACTGCAAAACAGACATCAGATTTGATGATTAAAGATGTGTTTCGCTTACATGGAGTACCGGATGAGGTTATTTCGGATCGAGGGGTGCAATTCACTTCTAGGTTTTGGCAAAATTTCTGTGCCGCATTGGACATTAAAGTAAACCTTTCTTCTGCTTTTCATCCCCAGACTAATGGACAAACCGAACGAACCAATCAAACCCTGGAGCAGTATCTCCGCTGCTTTATCTGCCACCTACAGGATGATTGGGTGGATCTACTTCCATTGGCTGAGTTCTCTTACAACAACTCTCAGAGTGCCTCCACTAAACAGTCTCCTTTTTACTCTAATCTAGGTTATCATCCTAACATTCTACCACGATTTCCCATAGAGACGCCTTTGCCAGCAGTGGCTGAAAGAGTCACGACTTTACAGAAGAATATGGATCTTCTAAAGGAGAATCTGGAATCGGCTCAGGAAAGGTACAAGAAGGCAGCAGATAAATTTCGTAAACCTGCACCAGCTTTTAAGGTAGGAGACCTGGTCTGGCTGTCAACCAGAAATCTTAAGTTAAGGATTCCATCGTCTAAGTTGGGACATAAGTACATTGGACCCTATAAAATCAGTAAAATTATAAGTGCCGTTGCTTGTCGTCTTCAATTGCCCAGAACTATGAGAATCCACCCTGTCTTTCATGTATCCCTACTAAAGGCTGCGACACCCAATACGTTTCCTGGACGTTCTTCTCCTTGCCCTGACCCAGTCTTAGTCGATGGTCAGGAGGAATTTGTGGTGGAAAGGATTTTAGATTCCAGGTTGTATAGAAATCAGTTACAATATCTGATTAAATGGCAGGGCTACCCAGTGGAGGACAACTCATGGGAGCCAGTCAATAACGTTAATGCTCCTCGCTTGCTCCGTCAGTTTCATCAGAGGTACCCACACAAGCCTGGTCTGAGGTCATCCGGAGGTTGTCCCTAAGGGGGGAGTAATGTAAGGTTCTGTGTATCTGTTTCTAAAACTCAGTTTGTTCGTCGGCCATTTTGCTTTCTGTTTTGCTGCAGCTATCTTGCCCTCAGTCAAAATGGAGTTTTCCAGCTTGCATGTTCCCGCCCTGATTCTCTCCGTTTGCTTCTTAAACAGCCACAGCTGAGCAATCAGTGCTTCAGAATCTAGCCTGCAGTGAACCTGTGTTCTGACTCCTGAAGCCTTGGACCTTGTACTCCAGCCATTCCTACTGAGGAACTCTGAAGCACTTGTGGACTCTGAACTCTGCTCTTGAGAGCCTCACGTTTGCATGGACTTGCGGTAACAGAGAAGAAGATCTGAATCTGTTGTGGAGAGTTATTGCTGAGCTTAGATTACTCTGGCCTGCTGTGTCTCCTGCTTCTGTGTTTGCAACCTGTGTGTTTATTTTTGCCAATTTGTATGAAGCAATACAAGACTTTCTTTATCAACCTGTGTCTCAAGTATTTTCATCGCACCCAAGCACAAGACGCTATATGAACTGTACCACATACATTACACTTACATTCACCCCGTGCCCTGTACCCCTCCCCCACAATACCCCCATCCTCTCACATTAACCCCCCAGTGCCCTAGCCCCCACAATACCCCCATCCTCTTACATTCACCCCAGTGCCCTGTACCCCTCCCCCACAATACCCCCATCCTCTCACATTAACCCCCCCAGTGCCCTAACCCCCACAATACCCCATCCTCTTATTCACCCCAGTGCCCTGTACCCCTCCCCCACAATACCCCCATCCTCTCACATTAACCCCCCAGTGCCTTAGCCCCCACAATACCCCCATCCTCTCACATTAACCCCCCCAGTGCCCTAGCCCCCACAATTCCTCATACTCTTACATTCACCCCCCAGTGCCCTAGCCCCCGCAATACCCCATACTCTTACATTCACCCCAGTGCCCTGTACCCCTCCCCCACTGTACCCCCATCCTCTCACATTCCCCCACAGTGACCATGACATGCCTGAGCAGAATGAATTTAATAAATTCCATCCCCTCTTACCATGAAGCTGCAGGCAGTGGCTGATGCAGGAGCAGGAAGTGTCCAGTGTCTGCACACAGAGGGCACTAGGACCCAGTGTGGCTGAGACAACCAGAGCCTGCACGGCAGAAAGTGAAACTACAGCTGCTGCCGCCAGGAAGGAAGGAAGGAGGGAGCTCCTGTGGTGAGACAGCAGCTCCGTGCACTGCACACACTTACGCCCATGGTACCGGATCGCCGCTCTGATTCTCCCCGGTTCGGGGAACCGGCTGCTTTTTGAACAACCGGTTCCATCGAACCGGGGAGAACCGGCTGAATCCCACCCCTGGGCCCAACCACTTTTCTGCCCTGTCGTGAATGAAGCACAAGTGTTCATGCTGAATCTCTGTCTATTCATTGTATATGGGACTGATGGAAACAACAGAGTGCTGTACTCAGATAGGGGCTATTTTGTTATTTTGGGATTATTTTTAAGGTGAGACAAGTCATCTAATGGGTATAGGCCCTTTTATAAATAGCGGAAATGTTGTGTCTGATCCCCAAACACAGATTGGCTGTATGCATAAAAATATACAGCTCTGGCAAAAATTAAGAGACCACTGCAAAATTTTCAGTTTGTCTGATTTTTCAGAAAAACAGTCCTCAGAGCTGGGGAACATTGCCTGAGCAGAAGGAATCAACTGTTTTTCCAGGATAACCTTGTATGCATCTTGATTCATACATCCTTCGCAAAGATTAACCAGCCCAATTCCAGCCTTGCGGAAGCATCCCCAGATCATCACTGATCCTCCACCAAATTTCACACTGGGTGCAAGACACTGTGGCTTGTACGCCTCTCCAGGTCTCCGTCTAACCATTAGACCACCAGGTGTTAGGCAAAGCTGAAAATTAGACTTATCAGAGAAGATTACCTTACTCCAGTCAGAGGTGTTTCTAGGCTTTCTGGCACCCGGGGCAAGAATTCGGTTCGGCGCCCCCCCCCCCCCTTCAAGCACACATGCGATTTACACACGTAGTCATGTACCAACAAGCTGCTCTCCCTAATGCTCTCAATGTTCAGCGAAAAACAGAGAAGCAGGAGTAGAAGCTCGTTGTCACAGGACCATAAGGCCGGCGTCACACTAAGGAGGAATACGAACGAGTGAGAGGCGTGAAAACCACGCATTACACACGGACCCATATTTCTCTATGGGGCAGCTCTGATCACGGACCAGGTGTGTGACTTGCGAGAAATACGCAAGACTTCTACAGCTCACAGGAAATGGTGCAACACATGCAGGAGGAAGCTAGCACATGCAAATTAGCTCAAAAAGAGCGCCAGACATCCCGGAAGAACGCCTCCACGGAGTCAGCCATGATGCCTACGCTCATCAATGTGGACATGTTGGGAGTCTTGCTGCAGGAGAGGGCTGAAATGTGGCACCAAAGAGATGCACATTACGCGGACATGGAGGCGCATCTGTGGGCAGTTGATTCCCCACTTTGGCGACAGTCCACGCGAGGATCAGCAGCGAATCAGTAAGTTACTTGATTTTTTTACAATCTTAACGGTCACAGCGTAGTTCTAGCGCAGAATTAGGCCCCCATTTTTTTTCCTTTTTTTGCGCCAAAATGTTAATTATAGTCACATCCTACCAGGCCCCCATGACTATATAACGTGTATGTAGAATAATTAGGCTTTGTCCAGCTAGCTAAATTATTACATTATATGTGTCATTGCAGTGGATGATGTTATGAGAAGATGGAGAATGGTTCAGAATGGTTGTAATGTAAGGAGTACAGTTCATATAGTGTCTTGTGCTTGGGTGCAATGAAAACACAGGAGTCACAGGTTTGATATAGAAGGTCTTGTATTACTTCATACAAGTGGCAATAATAGTCACACAGTTTGCAGATACAAAAGCAGGAGACACAGCAGGCCAGAGTAACTTAAGCTCAGCAATCACTCTCACAACAGGTTCAGGATCTCTTCTCTGTTACCATAAGTCCATGCAAACGTGGATTTATCAAATAGCAAGGTTCCAAAGTCCACGAGTGTTCCAAAGTTCCACAATAGGAAATAACTGGAGTACAAGGTCCAAGGCTTCCAGGAGTCAGGTCACAGGTTCACTGCAGGCTTGATTCTGAAGCACTGATTGCTCAGCTGTGGCTGCTTAAGAAGCAAGAGGGTGGGAACATGCAAGCTGGAAACTCCATATTGACTGAGGGCAAGACAGCTGCAGCAAGACAGAAAGTAAAATGGCTGACGGAAAAACTGAGTTTCAGGAACATGTACACAGAACCTTACATTACTCCCCCCTTAGGGACAACCTCCGGATGACCTCAGACCAGGCTTGTGTGGGTACCTCTGATGAAACTGACGGAGCAAGCGAGGAGCATTAACGTTATTGACTGGTTCCCATGAATTGTCCTCCACTGGGTAGCCCTGCCATTTAATCAAATATTGTAACTGATTTCTATACAACCTGGAATCTAGAATCCTTTCCACCACAAATTCTTCCTGACCATCGACTAGCACTGGGTCAGGGCAAGGAGAAGAACGTCCAGGAAACGTATTGGGTGTCGCAGCCTTTAGTAGAGATACATGAAAGACAGGGTGGATTCTCATAGTTCTGGGCAGTTGAAGACGACAAGCGACAGCACTTATAATTTTACTGATTTTATAAGGTCCAATGTATTTATGTCCCAACTTAGATGATGGAATTCTTAACTTAAGATTTCTGGTTGACAGCCAGACCAGGTCTCCTACCTTGAAAGCTGGTGCAGGTTTACGAAATTTATCTGCGGCTTTCTTGTACCTTTCCTGAGCCAATTCCAGATTTCCCTTTAGAAGATCCATATTCTTTTCTAAAGACGTGATTCTTTCAGCCACTGCTGGCAAAGGCGTTTCTATGGGAAATCGAGGAAGAATATTAGGATGATAACCTAAATTGGAGTAAAAAGGAGACTGCTTAGTGGAGGCGCTCTGAGAGTTGTTATAAGAGAACTCAGCCAGTGGAAGTAGATCCACCCAATCATCCTGTAGGTGGCAGATAAAGCAGCGAAGATACTGCTCCAGGGTCTGATTGGTTCGTTCCGTCTGTCCATTAGTCTGAGGATGAAAAGCAGAAGAAAGGTTCACTTTAATGTCCAATGCTGCACAGAAATTTTGCCAAAACCTTGAAGTGAATTGCACCCCTCGATCCGAAATAACCTCATCTGGTACTCCATGTAAACGAAACACATTTTTAATCATCAAATCTGATGTCTGTCTTGCAGTGGGTAAGCCGACACAAGGGATAAAATGAGCTGCTTTTGTTAAACGATCAACCACCACTAGAATGGTGTTCTTCCCTTGAGAGGTTGGTAACTCCACAATGAAGTCCATAGAAATGGATCCCCACGGGCGGGACGGGGTGGGAAGAGGTTGCAACAGACCAGTTGGTGAGGAGCGAGGTGTTTTGCATCTTGCACAGACTTCACATGAAGTGACATAGTTTAAAACATCCTTCCTGCAAGTGGGCCACCAAAAGAAACGAGAAAGAAATTCCTGTGTCTTTAGACTTCCTCTATGCCAGCTATCTTGGAATCGTGAATGAGTTGCAATACTCTTAATCTGACTGTTTCAGGAATATACAGACGTTGTCCCTGAATCCACACACCATTCTTAAAGACAAGACTTACGTCCCTTGGGGGTTGTGCCAAAAAGGAATCCGCATGGTATGCTTCCTTGATGTCCTTAAGTAGATCTTGATTATGAATCACTCCCAGGAATCTAGAGTCAGGAAGAATAGTCTTAGGAGGAGTAAGTGGACGTGTCTCTGCTGAATAAATCCTAGAGAGTGCATCAGCCTTTCCATTGCGCGATCCTGGTCTATAAGAAATGATAAAATTAAATTGGTTTAAGAAAAGATTCCAGCGAGCCTGGCAAGGAGTCAGGCACTTAGCCGACCTGATAAATTCAAGGATACGATGGTCTGTCAGGACGACTATTTGCTGTGCAGCTCCCTGAAGAAGGTGTCTCCATTCTTTGAAGGCGGCAATAATGGCCAACAACTCTCTATTGCCCACATCGTAGTTCCTCTCAGCCGAAGACAACTGCTGGGAAAAGAAGGCACAGGGATGCAAGACATTCTTCTCACCTGTTCTCTGAGAGAGTATAGCTCCAACGGCACAGTCTGAAGCATCCACCTCTATTATGAAGGCAAGTTCGGGGTTGGGATGTACTAAGATAGGTGCAGTGGTAAATTTATCTTTTAGACGGGAAAATGCTTCCTGGGCTTGGGGAGTCCAGGAGAACCTAGACTCTTTCCGGGTAAGTTGGGTGATAGGTGACACTACCTCAGAGAAATTCCTAATGAAACGTCTATAGAAGTTGGCAAACCCGATGAAGCGCTGCACCTCCTTCACATTTCTAGGACTTGGCCAATCCTTGATGGCTTGGGTCTTGCTTCCATCCATACTAATTCCTTGTGTAGACAGTACATACCCCAGAAATTGAATTTCGGTCCTATGGAATTCACACTTTTCAAGTTTGATGTAAAGATGATTTTGTCTTAGACATTCCAAGACCATTCTCACATGTCCATGATGTTCCTCTGTGGAGTTAGAAAAAATTAGCATATCATCCAAATAAATCACCACGAATGTATCTAGGAGATCCCTGAAGATGTCATTCACCAAGTGTTGGAAAGTGGCTGGGGCGGTACTCAGACCAAAAGGCATAACTAGATATTCAAAGTGTCCATAGCGTGACCTGAATGCAGTCTTCCATTCATCCCCAGGTCTAATACGGACTAAGTTATAGGCCCCACGGAAATCTAGTTTAGAGAAAATTTTGGCATGTCGCACTCTCTCCAATAACTCAGGGATTAAAGGCAATGGATAACGGTTTCTAATAGTAAGCTTATTGAGTTCCCTATAGTCTACGCAGGGTCTCAGAGATCCATCTTTCTTCTTTACAAAGAAGATGGGTGCACCTGCAGGAGATGAAGAGGGGCGTATGAAGCCCTTGGCTAGATTTTCGTCTATGTAATCCTTTAAAGCCTTTAGCTCGGGCCCCGCCAGGGGGTAGATCTTACCAAAAGGTATCTCTGCTCCAGGCAATAATTCAATTGGACAATCATATGGACGGCGAGGGGGAAGCTGGTCAGCGTTCTTCTTGTCACATAAATCCACATAGTCCTGGTATACAGCTGGTAGTTCAGGGACTCACATGGTTCCTTTAGGAACAGAGCAAGCTGAAACTTTTGGACTCATCTGTTTCTCTGGAAAGTGTAATTCCTTGGTCTCCCAGTTAATGGTAGGATTCTGAGCCTGCAGCCATGGTAGCCTTAGAATAATGGGAAAGTGGGGAGAAGAGATAAGCATAAAGGACAGTTTCTCTTGATGATCTTTACCCATAAGAACCCTCAAAGGCTCTGTTTCCTGATCCACTGGTCCAGAGGTCAGCAGGGAGCCATCCACAGTTTCCATCTGTACTGGAGTAGCCTTCTTCACTGAACGTATCCCCTGTTTCAGAGCAAAGGAGACATCCATAAAATTTCCACTTGCCCCTGAGTCGATCATAGCAGAGCTAGACACCCAAGCTGAGTCAACCCAGAGTTTGATGGAAAGAAAGCAATGAGAATTGTTTTTCTTACAACTCAGCTGGGACACCGCTGAGGAAACTTGAAAAATTGCAGCGTTTACACAGTCAACGTCCTCAGAAGTAACGGAGTTTAAGTCCGAGAAATCAAGATCTGTTGCTGCAGATCTCTCTGGAGTCTGAGGCTCGGACCTAACAGATCCCCTCTCGCAACACTCACAGTGAATGAGTGCTGCAGTAGTCTTACGAGAACGGCTGGGGCAGTTTATAATGAAGTGCCCTGACTTACCACAATAGAAACATAGATTCTCCTTAAAACGATGTTCCTTGCGTGCATCACTAACCCGTCGTTGTAAAGAGTCTACCTGCATGGGTTCAGGTTCAGGTTCCCGTGTGATCCTACTCAAAGGTTCCTTAGCTGGAGAGGAAGGTAGGAAAAGGTTAGTGCGATTGCTTTCGAACCATCTCTCTTGCCTGCGTTCAGTCAGACGAGTATCAATACGGATGCAGTAGTTAATAAAGTCACCTAACGCAGTGGGAGGGTCGGCACGAGCAAGTTCATCCTTAATCAGTGGAGATAACCCCTTTCGAAAAATAGATTTTTTGGCGGAATTGTCCCAGGTGGTATCAAGGGCTCATCTCCTGAAATCCAAGGCATATTCAGCTACCGAGTGCTTACCTTGGCGCAAAGCTAACATGGCTGCTTCAGCTGTTGCACCTCGATTGGGGTCATCAAACACCTGCCCCATGGCTGAAATGAAAGCATCAAGATGATCCAAACATTCATCCTCAGTCTCAATCAGAGGGTTTGCCCACATCAAAGCCTTGTTGGTAAGCAACATAATTATAGTAAGCACTTTAGATCGTTCAGTGGGAAATTGTGAAGCATGTGCAGAAAAAAAAAGATTGCATTGATTAATAAATCCCCTGAATTTCTCACGTTCACCGCCAAAACGAAAAGGGGGCAACTTAGGAATCCCAGAACTCGGGGCTACGGCAGGAGCCTGGACTCGCTCCTCTAGAACCTCAATCCTGGCTCGCAAATCCTGGGCAGTCTGTCCAAACACTTGCAAATTGTGGTTAGTGAGGTCCTGTAGGTTTGTAAAACGGGTTTTTATAGTCTGCAAATCTGCAAGGATGTTATCAGTCACTCCGCAAAGTTCCTTTATGCGGGCCTCCATTTTCCAGATCTTTTAAGACAGGAGTACTGGAAGGAGAGGAGAAGAAAAAAAAAAAACAATAGTGTTTACCTGTGGTAACACTGCAGAGAGAAAAAAAAAATTAAGGGAACTGCTCACCTGGAATGGTTGTGAGAAGTCACAACCACTATCATCACAGAAAGTTCAACCGGACATCTGATATCCACAGTTACAGCAGACACAAAAGAGGAAAGAGAAAAGAAAAAAAACAATAGTGTTTACCTGTGGTAACACTGCAGAAAAAAAAAACTTAAGGGAATTGCTCACCTGGAATGGTTGTGAGAAGTCACAACCACTGTCATCACAGAAAGTACAACCCGGGCATCTGATATCCACAGTTACAGCAGACACAGCCTTTCCAGACCCAGCAGACACTAACGTTTGGCTTCAGAATCTTGTAATGTAAGGAGTACAGTTCATATAGTGTCTTGTGCTTGGGTGCGATGAAAACACAGGAGTCACAGGTTTGATATAGAAGGTCTTGTATTACTTCATACAAGTGGCAATAATAGTCACACAGTTTGCAGATACAAAAGCAGGAGACACAGCAGGCCAGAGTAACTTAAGCTCAGCAATCACTCTCACAACAGGTTCAGGATCTCTTCTCTGTTACCATAAGTCCATGCAAACGTGGATTTATCAAATAGCAAGGTTCCAAAGTCCACGAGTGTTCCAAAGTTCCACAATAGGAAATAACTGGAGTACAAGGTCCAAGGCTTCCAGGAGTCAGGTCACAGGTTCACTGCAGGCTTGATTCTGAAGCACTGATTGCTCAGCTGTGGCTGCTTAAGAAGCAAGAGGGAGAGAATCAGGGCGGGAACATGCAAGCTGGAAACTCCATATTGACTGAGGGCAAGACAGCTGCAGCAAGACAGAAAGTAAAATGGCTGACGGAAAAACTGAGTTTCAGGAACATGTACACAGAACCTTACAATGGTTTTTAACAGGGAAAAATGCAAAGTACTACATCTGGGAAATAAAAATGAAAAAAGCGTATACAGAATGGGAGGAATAGGGCTAAGCAACAGCACATGTGAAAAAGATTTGGGTATACTAATACATCACAGACTGAACATGAGTCAACAGTGTGATGCAGCAGCAAAAAAGGCAAATACAATTCTGGGATGTATTAACAGAAGCATACAGTCTAGATCACGTGAGGTCATTATTGCCCTCTACTCCTCTTTGGTCAGACCTCATCTGGAATACTGTGTCCAGTTTTGGGCACCACATTTTAAAAAAGACATCAACAAACTGGAGCAAGTTCAGAGAAGAGTGACCAGAATGGTGTCCGGTCTGCAAACCATGTCCTATGAGGAACGGTTGCAGGATTTCGGAATGTTTAGCTTGCAAAAAAGAAGACTGAGAGGAGACTTAATAGCTGTCTACAAATATCTCAAGGGCTGTCACATTGTAGAAGGATTATCTTTATTCTCATTTGCACAAGGAAAGACTAGAAGCAATGGGATGAAACTGAATGGGAGGAGACACAGATTAGATATTAGAAAAAACTTTTTGACAGTTAGAGTGATCAAGGAGTGGAACAGGCTGCCACGAGAGGTGGTGAGTTCTCCTTCAATGGAAGTCTTCAAACAGAGGCTGGACAGACATCTGTCTGGGATGATTTAGAGAATCCTGCTTTGAGAGGGGGGGTGGACCAGATGACCCAGGAGGTCCCTTTCAACTCTACCATTCTATGATTCTATGAGAAGCATCTGCGACCAATACAGGCGCCAATGCCAGCAGAGGGCCAAGAGCGGGTCAGCAGCACCCAGAAACCTGAAAGTACGTTTAGTTTGACAGGCTGGGATTTCTTGCACCTATGCTGGATCTCAAACCGTAAGTACATACATCACACCACATACCACATATGCAGTTTAGTGTTATGATTTGGTAGCTGAGGAGAGCAGGCAAAAAAGGAAATACACCAGAGCAGTTGGAAACTATGAGATTGCAGTACCCTGACTAACCACCACAACTAGAGGCAGCCGTGGAGCGTTCCTATGTTGGTCCTAGACGCCTCGTCACAGCCTGAGAAACTAACTACACCTAAAGTTGGAAAGAGGAAAGCTGTCTGCCCGGAGCAGATCCCCAGAGAACATAGAAAGCCCCCAAACATGTAATGGCGGTTAGACAAGAAGAAATACTGACACAGACAGAAAATAGTATGAGCAAACGTTGGGGCCCAAAATTACTAAATAGAAAAGGATAGGAAGGGCACTTACTGCAATCCCAAAAAACCCTGAAAAGCACTAACTCTACTAATTTCAAAAACACCTGAGATCACACGACCTCTACCACCTAAATTAGTTCTCTGGTGTAACCAAAAACAAAACAGCAGCCACTGAAAAAACTGGAAAAAGCAAATGTACAAACATCAGTGGCTGAACTGAACTGAGAGGCAAAAGTCCCCAGAGGGGACCCTGAAGGCCCCCACAGAAGTGCAGGACAAAATGCAAAAATCAAGCACAAAACAAAAAGAAGAAAATATCTTATCTGTTTAGCAGGAGATTCAGACACGACACAGCAGGCTACAAAGGAAACAGGAATCAAGGATTGAGACCAGAACAATTGATCACCGGCAACCCTGATGGGAAGGTGACTCCCTTATATAAGACCAGTCAGTAACACCTGATTCCCAATCCTCACAATCTTCACTGGACAGTCCAGTACCGTTTGTAACCACCAGAGGGAGCTTCTGCTCAGAACTCATTTCCAGCCTATTCACAACAGTACCCCCCCCCTTGAGGAGGGGTCACCGAACCCTCATTTGAGCAACCAGGTCGGTCAGGATGAGTTCTATGATACGCACGGATGAGTCTCCTAGCATGGATGTCCGAAGCAAACACCCAAGAATTGTCTTCCTGACCATAACCTCTCCATTTAACCAAATACTGGAGTTTCCGTCTAGAAAAACGAGAATTCAATATTTTATCAACCACATACTCCAGATTGCCCTCAACCAAAACAGGGTCAGGAGGCACAGTAGTAGGAACCACTGGCTCAACAAACCTCTTCAACAAGGACTTGTGGAACACGTTATGGATCTTAAATGTCCCTGGAAGAAGCAAACGAAAAGAAACAGGGTTAAGAATCTCCATGATCTTATAAGGTCCAATGAACCTAGGTTTAAATTTAGGAGATGCCACTCTCATAGGAATATTTCTTGAGGACAACCAGACCAAGTCCCCCACTTTAAACCGAGGACCATCAGTCCTATGCCGGTTAGCCAACCGTTGGGCCCTCTCCTGAGAGAGGGACAACCTCTCCACTACCTGGTCCCAAATCTGTTGCATACGCTCCACAACAGAGTCAACACCTGGGCAGACAGAAGCCTCCGTCTGTCCAGAAGAAAATCGAGGGTGAAACCCAGAATTACAGAAAAATGGAGACATCAAAGTGGCAGAGCTAGCCCTATTATTAAGAGCAAACTCAGCCAAAGGCAAAAAAGAGACCCAGTCATCCTGATCAGCAGACACAAAGCATCTTAGATAAGTCTCCAATGTCTGGTTTGTTCTCTCAGTTTGACCATTGGTCTGAGGATGAAACGCCGAGGAGAAAGACAATTGAACACGAATTTTAGAACAAAAGGTCCTCCAAAATCTGGAAACAAACTGGACTCCTCTGTCAGACACAATGTTCTCAGGAATGCCGTGTAAACGAACCACGTGCTGAAGGAACAAAGGCACCAATTCAGAGGAGGAAGGCAACTTAGGTAATGGCACAAGATGTATCATCTTGGGAAACCTATCGCAAATCACCCAGATGACGGTCATTCTCTGAGAAACAGGGAGGTCGGAAATGAAATCCATAGAGATATGGGTCCATGGTCTCTTGGGCACCGGTAATGGCATCAAAAACCACTAGAACGAGAGCAAGGCTTGGAGCGAGAGCAAGTCCCGCAGGACTGCACAAACTCCCTGACATCACGAGACAAGGTAGGCCACCAAAAGGACCGACCAACCAAGTCCCTGGTACCAAAAATTCCGGGATGACCGGCCAACGCAGAACAATGAATCTCAGACATTACACCTTTTTTCCACTGGTCCGGGACAAACAATTTCCCAACAGGGCAGCGCTCGGGCTTATCCTCCTGGCACCCCTCCAGAGCCAGTCTCAAATTGGGCGAGATGGCGGAAAGAAGTACACCCTCTTTCAAAATAACAGAAGGATCAGATAACTCAGGAGAGTCCGCCAGGAAACTCCTCGAGAGGGCATCCGCCTTAACATTTTTAGTGCCAGGAAGAAATGAAACCACAAAATTAAAACGTGTGAAAAACAAGGCCCACCTGGCCTGTCTAGGATTAAGTCGCTTGGCAGATTCCAGATAAACTAGATTCTTATGGTCAGTAAGGACCACCACCTGATGTTTGGCTCCCTCCAGCCAATGTCTCCACTCTTCAAAAGCCCACTTCATGGCTAATAACTCCCGATTACCCACGTCATAATTACGTTCAGTGGGAGAAAATTTTAGAGAGAAAAAGACACAAGGGTTACTTTTAGAGGTCTCTGGATCTCTTTGGGACAAAACGGCACCTGCCCCAATTTCAGAGGCATCAACCTCCACCTGAAATGGTAGAGAAACATCAGGCTGCCGTAGAACAGGAGCAGAAGTGAATCTCTGCTTAAGTTCCTGAAATGCAGAGACTGCCTCAGGAGGCCAATTCACCACATCAGAACCCTTCTTGGTCAAATCAGTTAATGGTTTAACAATAACAGAGAAATTACCAATAAATTTACGATAAAAATTGGCAAAACCCAAGAATCTTTGAAGAGCCTTTAAAGAAGTAGGTTGGACCCAATCACAGATAGCCTGAACTTTGACCGGGTCCATTTCAATAACAGATGGGGACAAAATGAAACCCAGAAATGAGATCCTCTGAACGCCAAAAAGACACTTTGATCCCTTCACATACAGAGCATTCTCTCTCAAAATCTGGAACACAGTCCGAACATGTTTTACATGAGAGTCCCAGTCATTGGAAAAAATCAAGATATCATCCAAATAAACAATCAGAAATTTATCCACAAAATCCCTGAAAATGTCATTCATGAAGGACTGGAAGACAGAAGGAGCATTAGTGAGCCCAAAGGGCATCACAAGGTACTCAAAATGCCCTTCAGGGGTATTAAATGCCGTCTTCCATTCATCCCCGTGCTTAATGCGAATAAGGTTATATGCCCCCCTGAGGTCAAGCTTGGTAAACCAAGTAGCGTTTTTCACCCTGGAAAACAGATCAGAGATCAAGAGTAACGGATATTGATATTTCACAGTAATATTGTTCAAGAGACGATAATCAATACACGGCCTTAATGAACCATCCTTTTTGGCCACAAAGAAAAAACCGGCACCTAAGGGTGAAGAGGATGGTCTGATATGACCCTTCTCCAATGACTCCTTGATATAAGACCGCATAGCGTCATGTTCAGGTACAGACAAGTTAAAAAGGCGACCTTTAGGGAATTTACTACCAGGCACTAATTCAATAGCGCAGTCATAGCTCCTATGGGGAGGTAAGGATGCAGATTTACTTTCGCTAAACACATCAGAAAAATCAATCAAAAAGTCAGTAACATCCTGAGCCTGGGGGGAGGCAGAAAAAACAGGAGTGTTGGTATTAACACATTGACAGCCCCAACTGGTAACAGACACAGATTTCCAATCCAAAACAGGATTATGAGACTGTAACCAAGGGAAACCCAGTACGATAATGTCATGCAGATTATACAGAACCAAAAATTTGCAACTCTCCTGATGATCAGGTTCTACCCTCATTATCACCTGAGTAGAGAACTGAGGTTTATTCTCAGCCAAAGGGGTAGAATCGATCCCCAGTAGGGGAATAGACTTCCGTAGGGGTATCAAGGGAAACCCACAACGTTTAGCAAAATCAAAATCCATCAGGTTAATAGCTGCTCCAGAATCAACAAAAGCCTGAGCAGAAAATGAGGACAGAGAGCATATCAGGTTAACAGTTAACAAAAACTTAGTCTGAACACTACCCAAGACAACTGTCATGTATAGTGTACAGTTCCTATAGCGTCTTGTGCTTGGGTGCGAGGAAAACACATGAGACATAGGTTGATATGAAATGACTTGTATTACTTCATACAAGCATGCAGAAAAGGTCACACAGTTTGCAGGAACAGAGGCAGGAGAACACAGCAGGCCAGAGTAACTTCAAGCTCTACAATAACTCTCCAAGCAGGTTCAGGATCTCTTCTCTGTACCGTAATTCCTCTGCAAACATGGATTCACCAGACAGCAGGTTTCCAAAGTCCAAAAGTGTTCCAAAGTTCCTCAGTAGGAAATAGCTGAAATCCAAAATCCTAGGTTTCCAGGAGTCAGGTCACAGACTGACTGAGGCTTGATTCAGGAGCACTGATTGTTCAGCTGAGGCTGCTTAAGAAGCAAGAGGGAGAGAATCAGGGCGGGAACATGAAAACTGGAAACTCCATATTAACTGAGGGCAAGAGCTGCAGAAAGACAGAAAGCAAAATGGCCGACGGAAAACTGAGTTTCAAGGAACATGTCAAAAGAGACAAAGAACCTTACATTACTCCCCCTTAAGGACAACCTCCGGTTGACCTCAGACCAGGCTTGTCAGGGTACCTCTGATGAAACTGGCGGAGCAGGCGAGGAGCATTTACATTATTGACTGGTTCCCATGAGTTGTCCTCCACTGGGTAGCCCTGCCATTTAATCAAATATTGCAACTGATTTCTGTACAACCTGGAATCTAGAATCCTTTCCACCATAAATTCTTCCTGACCATCGACCAGCACTGGGTCAGGGCAAGGAGAAGAACGTCCAGGAAACATATTGGGTGTTGCAGCCTTTAGTAGGGATACATGAAAGACAGGGTGGATTCTCATAGTTCTGGGCAGTTGAAGACGACAAGCAACAGCACTTATAATCTTACTGATCTTATAAGGTCCAATGTACTTATGTCCCAATTTAGACGATGGAATCTTTATTTTAAGATTTCTGGTTGACAGCCAGACCAAATCTCCTACCTTGAAAGCTGGTGCAGGTTTACGAAATTTATCTGCTGCTTTTTTGTACCTTTCCTGAGCCAATTCTAGATTTTCCTTTAGAAGATCCATATTCTTTTGTAAAGAAGTGATTCTTTCAGCCACTGCCGGCAAGGGCGTATCTATGGGAAATCGAGGAAGAATGTTAGGATGATAACCTAGATTGGAGTAAAAAGGAGACTGCTTAGTGGAGGCGCTCTGAGAGTTATTATAAGAGAACTCAGCCAGTGGAAGTAGATCCACCCAATCATCTTGTAGGTGGCAGATAAAGCAGCGGAGATACTGCTCCAGGGTCTGATTGGTTCGTTCTGTCTGTCCATTAGTCTGGGGATGAAAAGCAGAAGAAAGGTTTACTTTAATGTCCAATGCGGCACAGAAATTTTGCCAAAACCTTGAAGTGAATTGCACCCCTCGATCCGAAATGACCTCATCCGGTACTCCATGTAAGCGAAACACATTCTTAATCATCAAGTCTGATGTCTGTTTTGCAGTGGGTAAGCCGACACAAGGGATAAAATGAGCTGCCTTTGTTAGACGATCAACCACCACTAGAATGGTGTTCTTCCCTTGAGAGGTTGGTAACTCCACAATGAAGTGCATAGAAATGGATACCCACGGGCGGGACGGGGTGGGAAGAGGTTGTAACAGACCAGTTGGTGAGGAGCGAGGTGTTTTGCATCTTGCACAGACTTCACATGAAGTGACATAGTTTAAAACATCTTTCCTGTAAGTGGGCCACCAAAAGAAACGAGAAAGAAATTCTTGTGTCTTTAGAATTCCCCTATGCCCGGCTATCTTGGAATCGTGGATGAGTTGCAATACTCTCAATCTGACTGTTTCAGGTATATACAGACGTTGTCCCTGAATCCACACACCATTCTTAAAGACAAGACTTACGTCCCTTGGGGGTTGAGCCAACAAAGAATCCGCATGGTATGCTTCCTTGATGTCCTTAAGTAGGTCTTGATTATGAATCACTCCCAGGAATCTAGAGTCAGGAAGAATAGTCTTAGGAGGAGTAAGTGGACGTGTCTCTGCTGAATGAATCCTAGAGAGTGCATCAGCCTTTCCATTGCGTGATCCTGGTCTATAAGAAATTACAAAATTAAATTGGTTTAGGAAAAGATTCCAGCGAGCCTGGCGAGGAGTCAGGCACTTAGCCGACCTGATAAATTCAAGGTTACGATGGTCTGTCAGGACGACTATTTGCTGTGCAGCTCCCTGAAAAAGGTGTCTCCATTCCTTGAAGGCGGCAATAATGGCCAACAATTCTCTATTGCCCACATCGTAGTTCCTCTCAGCCGAAGACAACTGCTGGGAAAAGAAGGCACAGGGATGCAAGACATTCTTCTCACCTGTTCTCTGAGAGAGTATAGCTCCAACGGCACAGTCTGAAGCATCCACCTCTATTATGAAGGCAAGCTCGGGGTTGGGATGTACTAAGATAGGTGCGGTGGTAAATTTATCCTTTAAACAGGAAAATGCTTCCTGAGCTTGCGGGGTCCAGGAGAACCTAGACTGTTTCCGGGTAAGTTGGGTGATAGGTGACACTACCTCAGAGAAATTCCTAATGAAACGTCTATAGAAGTTGGCAAACCCGATGAAGCGCTGCACCTCCTTCACATTTCTAGGAATTGGCCAATCCTTGATGGCTTGGGTCTTGCTTCCATCCATACTAATCCCTTGCGTAGATAGTACATACCCCAGAAATTGAATTTCGGTCCTATGGAATTCACACTTTTCAAGTTTGATGTAGAGATGGTTTTGTCTTAGGCGTTCTAAGACCATTCTCACATGTCCATGATGTTCCTCTGTGGAGTTAGAAAAAATTAGAATATCATCCAGATAAATCACCACAAATGTATCTAGGAGATCCCTGAAGATGTCATTCACCAAGTGTTGGAAAGTGGCTGGGGCGGTACTCAGACCAAAAGGCATAACTAGATATTCGAAGTGTCCATAGCGTGACCTGAATGCAGTCTTCCATTCATCCCCAGGTCTAATACGGACCAAGTTATAGGCCCCACGAAGATCCAGTTTAGAGAAAATTTTGGTGTGCCGCACTCTCTCCAACAACTCAGGGATTAAACGCAATGGATAACGGTTTCTAATAGTAACCTTATTGAGTTCCCTATAGTCTATGCAGGGTCTCAGAGATCCATCTTTCTTCTTCACAAAGAAGATGGGTGCACCTGCGGGAGATGAAGAGGGGCGTATGAAGCCTTTGGCTAGATTTTCATCTATGTAGTCCTTCAAAGCTTTTAGCTCGGGCCCCGCTAGGGGGTAGATCTTACCAAAAGGTATCTCGGCTCCAGGCAATAATTCGATTGGACAATCATATGGACGGTGAGGAGGAAGCTGATCAGCGTTCTTCTTGTCACATAAATCCACATAGTCCTGGTATACAGCTGGTAGTTCAGGGACTGACATGGTTCCTTTAGGAACAGAGCAAGCTGAAACTCCTTGACTCATCTGTTTCTCCGGAAAGTGTAATTCCTTGGTCTCCCAGTTAATCGTAGGATTCTGCGCCTGCAGCCATGGTAGCCCTAGAATAATGGGAAAGTGGGGAGAAGAGATAAGCATAAAAGACATTTTCTCCTGATGATCTTTACCCATAAGGACCCTCAAAGGCTCTGTTTCCTGATCCACTGGTCCAGAGGTCAGCAGGGAGCCATCCACAGTCTCCATCTGTACTGGAGTAGCCTTCTTCACTGAACGTATCCCCTGTTTCAGAGCAAAGGAGATATCCATAAAATTTCCACTTGCTCCTGAGTCGATCATAGCAGAGCTAGACACCCAGACTGAGTCCACCCAGAGTTTGATGGAAAGGAAGCAATGAGAATTATTTCTTTTACAACTCAGCTGGGACACCGCTGAGGAAACTTGAAAAATTGCAGCGTTTATACCGTCATTGTCCCCAGAACTAACAGAGTTTAAGTCCGAAAAATCAAGATCTCTTGCAGCAGATCTCTCTGGAGTCTGAGGCTCGGACATGACAGAGCTCCTCTCGCAACACTCACAGTGAATGACTGCTGCAGTAGTCTTACGAGAACGGCTGGGGCAGTTTATAATGAAGTGCCCTGACTTACCACAGTAAAAACATAGATTTTCCTTTATACGATGTTCTTTGCGTGCATCACTAACCCGTCTTTGTAAAGAGTCCACCTGCATGGATTCAGGTTCTGGTTCCCTTGTGATCCTACTCAAAGGTTCCTTAGCTGAGGAGGGAGGTAGGAAAAGGTTAGTGCGATTATTTTCGAACCATCTCTCTTGTCTGCGTTCAGTCAGACGAGCATCAATACGGATACAATAGTTAATAAAGTCACCTAACGCAGTGGGAGGGTCGGCACGAGCAAGTTCATCCTTAATCAGTGGAGACAACCCTTTCCGAAAAATAGATTTTTTGGCGGAAGTGTCCCAAGTGGTATCAAGAGCCCATCTCCTGAAATCCAAGGCATATTCGGCTACTGAACGCTTACCTTGGCGCAAAGTTAACATGGCTGCTTCAGCTGTTGCACCTCGATTGGGGTCATCAAACACCTGCCCCATGGCTGAAATAAAAGCATCAAGGTGATTCAAACAATCATCCTCAGTCTCAATCAGAGGGTTTGCCCACATCAAAGCCTTATTGGTAAGCAACATGATTATAGTAAGCACTTTGGATCGGTCAGTGGGAAATTGTGAAGCATGTGCAGAGAAAAATAGATTGCATTGGTTAATAAATCCCCTGAATTTCTTACGTTCACCGCCAAAACGAAAAGGAGGTAACTTGGGGATCCCAGAACTCGGGGTTATGGCAGGAGCCTGGACTCGTTCCTCTAGAGCCTCAATCCTGGCTCGTAATTCCTGAGTAGTTTGTCCAAACACTTGCAAATTATGATTAGTGAGGTCCTGTAGGCTTGCAAAACGGGTCTTTATAGTCTGTATATCTGCAAGGATTGTATCAGTCACTCCGCAAAGCTCCTTTATGCGGGCCTCCATCTTCCAGATCTTTTAAGGCAGAAGTGCTGGAAGGAGAAGAGGAAAGGAAAAAAAAAAAAAAACAATAGTGTTTACCTGTGGTAACACTCCAGAGTAACATTTAAGGGAATGCGCTCACCTGGAATGGTTGTGAGAAGTCACAACCACTGTCATCACAGAAGGTATTAAACGGACATCTGATATCCACAGTCACAGCAGACACGGCTTTCCCAGACCCAGCAGACACTAAACATTGGGCTCTGAATCTTGTCATGTATAGTGTACAGTTCCTATAGCGTCTTGTGCTTGGGTGCGAGGAAAACACATGAGACATAGGTTGATATGAAATGACTTGTATTACTTCATACAAGCATGCAGAAAAGGTCACACAGTTTGCAGGAACAGAGGCAGGAGAACACAGCAGGCCAGAGTAACTTCAAGCTCTACAATAACTCTCCAAGCAGGTTCAGGATCTCTTCTCTGTACCGTAATTCCTCTGCAAACATGGATTCACCAGACAGCAGGTTTCCAAAGTCCAAAAGTGTTCCAAAGTTCCTCAGTAGGAAATAGCTGGAGTCCAAAATCCTAGGTTTCCAGGAGTCAGGTCACAGACTGACTGAGGCTTGATTCAGGAGCACTGATTGTTCAGCTGAGGCTGCTTAAGAAGCAAGAGGGAGAGAATCAGGGCGGGAACATGAAAACTGGAAACTCCATATTAACTGAGGGCAAGAGCTGCAGAAAGACAGAAAGCAAAATGGCCAACGGAAAATTGAGTTTCAAGGAACATGTCAAAAGAGACAAAGAACCTTACAACAACTGAGTGAGCAAAACGTCTTCCCCGCTTAGGGCAGACAGAAATAGCATGAGAGGCATCACCACAGTAGAAACATAACCCATTGCGCTTTCGAAATTCATGACGCTGTGCCCCAGAAACCACTCTATCACACTGCATGGATTCAGAAGCAGGTTCACAAGGCAACATTACTCCACGCATACCTTTCCGCTCACGCAAACGTCTGTCAATTTGAATCGCTAATGACATAGAATCATTGAGACCAGAGGGAACAGGGAATCCCACCATAACATCATTTACATTATCTGACAGTCCCTTCCGAAAAAGAGCTGCCAAAGCGTCGTCATTCCATTTGGTCAGGACTGCCCACCTACGGAATCTCTGACAGTATAACTCAGCGTCCTCAAGCCCCTGACTTAATGCCAACAAAGTTTTTTCAGCTTGATCAGTGACATTAGGCTCATCGTACAATAACCCCAAGGCCTGAAAAAACGCATCAACATCACTCAAAACAGGATCCCCAGGTGTCAGGGAAAAAGCCCAATCCTGAGGGTCGCCGCGCAGGAGAGAGATGACAATTTGAACCTGCTGCGCTGCGTTCCCTGAGGACTTAGATTTTAAGGCAAAAAACAATTTACAGTTATTTTTGAAATTCAGAAACTTAGCTCGATCCCCTAAAAACAAATCTGGCATGGGAATCCTAGGTTCCACAACAGGCAACCTAGCAAGATAGGTAGCAATACTCCGAACTTCAGTGGCAAGCTGATCCACACGGCCAGACAACTGCGCAAACTCCATGGAGAGAAAAAATCCTCCTCAGCACCCAGAGATACAGAGGGAAAAAAAAAATGCAACAAACAGAAAAAAAAAAATCTCTGACAACTCTGACAACTTTTTTCTTTCACAAAATTTTTCCCTTCTGTGAGTACCATATAATTTTCAGTTTAGGCCGGTGATACTGTTATGATTTTGTAGCTGAGGAGAGCAGGCAAAAAAGGAAATACACCAGAGCAGTTGGAAACTATGAGATTGCAGTACCCTGACTAACCACCACAACTAGAGGCAGCCGTGGAGCGTTCCTACGTTGGTCCTAGACGCCTCGTCACAGCCTGAGAAACTAACTACACCTAAAGATAGAAAGAGGAAAGCTATCTGCCCCGGAGCAGATCCCCAAAGAACATAGAAAGCCCCCAAACATGTAATGGCGGTTAGACAAGAAGAAATACTGACACAGACAGAAAATAGTATGAGCAAACGTTGGGGCCCAAACTTACTAAATAGAAAAGGATGGAAGGGCACTTACTGCAATCCCAAAAAACCCTGAAAAGCACCAACTCTACTAATTTCAAAAACACCTGAGATCACACGACCTCTACCACCTAAATTAGTTCTCTGGTGTAACCAAAAACAAAACAGCAGCCACTGAAAAAACTGGAAAAAGCAAATGTACAAACATCAGTGGCTGAACTGAACTGAGAGGCAAAAGCCCCCAGAGGAGACCCTGAAGGCCCCCACAGAAGTGCAGGACAAAATGCAAAAATCAAGCACAAAAACAAAAAGAAGAAAATGTCTTATCTGTTTAGCAGGAGATTCAGACACGACACAGCAGGCTACAAAGGAAACAGGAATCAAGGATTGAGACCAGAACAATTGATCACCGGCAACCCTGATGGGAAGGTGACTCCCTTATATAAGACCAGTCAGTAACACCTGATTCCCAATCCTCACAATCTTCACTGGACAGTCCAGTACCGTTTGTAACCACCAGAGGGAGCTTCTGCTCAGAACTCATTTCCAGCCTATTCACAACAGTTTAGGCTCACCTCTCCAACATGTTCTAATCCCCTTTCATTTCCCAACAGATCTGATGATCCTTCTGCACGGGCACCTACACCTCAACCCATTATGCTGCCTATAATCCGACTTCCCAATATGGCCACTTGTACAGATCCAGTGTTGGAGGCTGGTCCCGACTCCCAACCTGGATGTGCTCAACATGGTCATATTGGGGGGGATGATTCTCGTGGCTATCATCTTACACATGAATATAATCTCCCTTATCTGTATGGCAATGTGCCCACACACCAACCTGACCATGGCCAGATGTTAGCTCAGGGGCCTGAAAATCGACCCCAACTGGGTGATGGTCAAGGTGGTCATCCAAGCCAACCACAAAGAGAGGCTGGGAAGCCGCCAACCCCACCACCCACATACCACCAGCTGTGATTTTGTATGTAGCTTATCTTTTATGATTTAAAAACCAGTTAGTAATGGTTTTATATTTACTTTAACCTCCTATTGTGTCTAAGACATTTGCAGTAATCTAGATGCCTGTAAACAACATATGCTAGCAATATGATGTTCAGTAGGCATAGTCAACGTCTATTATTTTCATTATCTGGTCCTATTGAGAGAAATGTTAGTTCTTTGTAATCATTTATTTTAACATCATGATGTGTAACGCATATTTGCACCTATCTGAATGCCTACAAATACCATATGGGGCTTAGCTGGTGGTATATGGGCTATGGGAAAATATTATTTCGTTAGATATTATAATTTCTACCAATGTTTATTTTTTCCCCATTCCTGTTAAAAATCGTTGGCTAACCATATGGGGCAGATATGGTGCTCACTAGTGGTAGAGAAAGTTGTTTATTTGGTTAAATTTAATTTCACTCCATGTTGGCTACTGCATATTTGAAGTAGTATAATCTTGGGAACCAAACATATGGGTAACATATGGTCTGCACTATACATAGTGAACGGTTGTATTTTTTGTACATTTATTTTGACTAACAGTTGTCAAATGCATCTTTGCACTTGTGTGATGTGATCAAGCCAACATATGTCTCACATATGATCAGCACTACCCATAGTGACCAGTAGCGTAGCTACCGGGGGGCAGAGGGGGCGGTGGCCCCGGGCCCCGCGCTCTGAGGGGGCCCACCCGGAGCTACGCTACTGTAACTGTATCGGCGTGCACAGCATGCTGACACAGTTACTTTCTGCGGCAGAGCAGGGAGAATCAATCTCCCTGCTCTACTGCCCGGCCGCTATGGGGCCCCTGAGCAGGCAGTGGGGGGCCCGGTGCCAGCAGTGGGCCCCCCGCCCGTCATCGCAGGGTCAGCTGTATCAGCATCCAGCCAATACAGCTGACCGCATTGAGAGAGAAGGAGCGAGCGCTCCTCCTCTCCCATAATCCCCCTCAGCGTCTGACAGCGGGCGCGATGACGTCACTGCCCGGCGCCGGCATTCAGACGCTGAGAGGGAGAGCAGTGAGCAGCGCAGGAGCCGGGAGCAAGAGAGGTGAGTACAGGATTTATTATTTTTGTAAAGGGGGTGCATTATAAGTAAGGCTGCATATGGGGTGCATAAGTTCGGCTGCATATGGGGTACATTATAAGTAAGGCTGCATATGGGGTACATTATAAGTACGGCTGCATATGGGAGTGCATTATAAGTACGGCTGCATATGGGAGTGTGTGTAGCCCTGGTACACAATACCAGGAGGATGAGTGGAGAGGTAACGGTTAAGGGCTCTCCATGATATCACGTACACTTCGGACACACCCAGCAGGGGTGTGGAGGGGAGTGCTGAGTAGTCTGAGTTCAGTTCAGTCAGTGACTCGAAAGAGTTAGGAAGTGCAGTCTTTGTGCAGTTCAGAAAGTGGAGGCCAGTACAGGTGAGCCAGTTCACCTCAGCCTGGTCAGAGCTGTGCCCCACTAGAAGACGGACTGAGACATCTGTTGAGAGTCTGAGCAAATCGAAGGGCATAGTGGAAGAGAACAGAAAAGTGCCATAGGTATAGGATACCTGCACATTGTTACCGGTCACTGGGGACCGAAGGATCACTATAGCTGCACGCATAGTGGTAAGAAAACCAGAGGCTTATCGGACCTTAGGTCGCGGAAAGCAGCCCCTGAAGAGTCAGTACGTAACTGGGGTCAGGGAGAGTGAGAACCTTGAGTCAGTGCACGACAGGAATTGGAACTCCGCTCTCTCAGAAGAAGGCTCCAACCACAAAACTGACCGGGCAGCACAGCTTTGGAATAGCTGGAGTTATAGAGGGAACTACGCTTTACGCTGGTTGGACTCATCATCATTGGAAAGTAAAGGAGGCCCCTAACTTGCTTAGCCGTTGCCTCAAAGCTCATCCTCCATCAACCCCATCAGCCTCCCCGGGACCTGCCTGAACAACTTGAAGTAAAGGTATGGAAAGACGCTGACGGTGTGAGACTGAGTTATTTAATTGCATGCCTGCACAACCCTGCCTTAACCATCGACCTGAGGGAAGAGTCCCACCTGTAGGGGACCCGACATCTAGCTGCCTCACCATCCCCTCAGAGATCTACAGCAGCGCTGGTACAAATTACCAGAGACTACAGGTGGCGTCACGAACTGTATATATATATCCCCTGTAAATATACCCCCCCAACATACGCCTGACCGCCAGGGCCACAGACCGAGCCACCGCTACCTGTGACAATCCCATAGACTTCTACGGGCTCGGCTCTGAGTACCCCATTGCCCTGGAAACCCACAATTGTGGTGCGTGGTCGAGACAAATTGGCGTCACGAACAGGATACGAAACTTGCAGCATTGCGAGCCCTGTGTGCCTGTGGAGTGTTTTGGCGAAAAAGACTGTTGCTGTTGTTTGGCGCCAAATACCGCCATATTTGCCGCCAGATTCGCGCCCTAAGGCGCTGGAGAAGAAGGTGGGCGTACCTGAAAGAGCGCGCAGAGTCTTGGACACGCCCCTGGCTCTGACTCATCGGCAGGTCCTGCAACAGGAAGTGAACGCTCTGACATCAGAGCGCCTGCGACGAAGGTCCTGTTCCCACTGCGGTGCCTGTGAAATAGCAGCGTCTGAAACCAGTAGGCTCCGTTTAACCAAGGGGGCGCTAAGATGTCACAACAACCGGCTGACAGTGCGGCCCCAGCCGGAGTCCCCAATCCCGCACCGTCTGGTATTGTAGCGCCAGATGGGGGCGCAGGCCCTGCACCCAGTCCGGTAGTCCCGATCATGCCACTAACGCTCCCATATATGCCTGGGGCGAAATGGCTTCCCCAGTACAGCGGTGAGCCAGGCACATTAGCAGGCTTCAAGCGGAAGTTATGCAGCATCCTAGAAATGTACTCCATGCCTGAGAGACAAAAAGCTGCTGTGCTAATAGGGCAGCTAACTGGCGCTGCTGAGAGGGAAGTGGAGACTTGGGATACCGTTGATCAGGAGTCGGTACCTGCGATCTTCCTTAAGCTGCATGCCATATTTGAAGACCACACAGAAACGGATCTCCGGATGGCCTTCTATCACTGTTCACAACAGCCAGGTGACAGCATCCGGGACTACGCTTGCCGACTACAAGGAGCCCTGAGAGCTCTTAAGCAGGTTAATAATTTAAATGCTATTGATGAGAATAAAATGCTGAAAGAACAATTTATACAGGGATTGAGATCCCAAGAGGAACGCAGAACTGTAAACTGGTGGTCCTTAGATCATCCGGATGCTACCTTTGATGCCCTAAAAGACATGGCAATAAAAGGGCTGCGGCCCCTGGGCAAACTTGAGGTGGCAACCCAACATCATCAGGCTGAAGTCACTCTGGAACCGGCAGTAACCCCCTGTTCCCCGCTAGTGGCCGAAGCCAAAGCGCAGGTGACCCCTCCTAGTGAATTGGACTGTCTGCGCTCAGAGGTGCGCCAGCTGACTAAAAATCTGGCTGCTGTAATGAGTGCCCTGCAGCTGCGGAAAGAGGAGGAAGGGAAGATCTTGTTAGCTGACTGCCCAGAAGACGTCCCGTGGATGCACCGGAGAAGAAAGAAGACGTCGCCCCCCCGGAGGAGGACAACGCCACCCCCAGGAGCGACCTCTGATCAACACCCTCCTCGTCGAGAGATCATCTGTTACCGATGCAACCGGAAAGGTCATCTGTCTCCACAGTGTCCTTTAAACGGGCAGAACCTGGGTCCGAGGGCCAACACCCAGGAGAATACCCGTCAGGCCCCCTAGACTGGAACCGCAGGTATGTGGGTGGGCGACCCTACCTGTCTATCATCTTAGATGGTATTGCAGTTCCGGCATTGTTAGACACTGGGTCCCAGGTGACCCTAATTCCTGATGCCCTCTATACTAAGTACTGGTCAATGGACAGTCTTAAACCCCCGAGCTCTGACTTTACCGTGTATGCTTCTAATGGTCTTCCTGTAGAAGTACTTGGGACAAAATGTGTAGATGTAAAGGTGGGCAGAGAGGAGTTGAAAGACCAGGGGCTTCTGGTAGTAAAGACTGTAAATGAGGAGAACGGTTTAAATATAATTTTGGGTACTAACATTATCGGTAATTGTTTGGGAGAAGTTGTGTTCTTGCTCCAACAGCTCGCTGAGATTGCCCGACCAAGGCAGAGAGGAGTAATCCAAAGAGAGATCCGGGCCCTGGTGTGTCAGCAGCAAGCGAAGCTTACAGACGGCGAAATTGGTAATGTACGGGTCACTGACTCGGATCCTATTGTGATACCCCCAATGAGTGAAATGATCATTTGGTGCAGGGCAGCCATAGGTCTGAGAGGACAGAATTACCAAGCTGTAGTAGAACCCCACCATTCAGAACATAGACCTACACTTATGACTGCTAGAGGAGTAGTAGAAGTGGTGAATGGAAGAGTACCGGTACGGCTTCTCAATTGGGGAGATGATGAGGTAAACTTACCCCGTTATGCAACCATTGCTAAACTACATGCTGTCGACAATAATTCTATTCTCCCGGCTGAGTCCTTAGACTCCTGTCAAATAGCGGAGGACAATGACCCAGCAACTCAGGTGGCGGAATGGTGTCAGCAACTCCATGTTGGGACGGACACCACTCCCGCTCACCAGAAGCAAGGGGTATTACGGGTGGTGCAAGAGTACGCCCAAGTGTTTAGCAAGAATCCACTTGATTTTGGGATAATTAAGGGAGTACAACATCATATCCCTACAGGCAGTCATCCTCCCATCAAAGAGCGGTATAGGCCCATACCTCCAGCTCATTATCAGAAGGCTAAAGAAATGTTGAATGATATGAAGAAAGCCGGGGTGATAAGGGATAGTTGTAGCCCCTGGGCAGCCCCTCTAGTTCTGGTTAAAAAGAAAGATGGTAGTATGAGAATGTGTGTGGATTACAGGCAGGTGAACCGCATAACACACAAGGATGCATACCCGTTACCACGTATAGAAGAATCATTAGCTGCTCTGAAAACGGCTAACTACTTTTCTACCCTTGATCTGACTAGTGGTTACTGGCAAGTGGCTGTGGCTGAGGAGGATCGTGAGAAAACGGCTTTCACCACCCCAATGGGGCTCTGTGAGTTCGACAGAATGCCGTTTGGGCTCAGCAGTGCCCCAGGAACATTTCAGAGAGTGATGGAAAATTGTCTGGGACATCTCAATTTTGAAACCGTGCTGCTATACCTAGACGACGTTATCGTGTATTCCAAGACATATGAGGACCATCTGAAACACCTGGCAGAAGTGTTTGAGTCCCTGTCCAGGTACGGGATGAAATTAAAACCCTCAAAATGCCATCTACTCAAACAGAAGGTACAATACTTGGGGCACATCGTCAGTTCGGAAGGAGTAGCGCCGGACCCTGAGAAAGTCACTGCCATCCAGAAGTGGCCGGAGCCGAAGAACCTTAAGGAAGTGCGACAGTTCCTGGGACTAACGGGTTACTACAGAAGGTTCGTGAAAGATTACACGAAGAAGGCAGCTCCTTTACAGGACCTCCTGGTAGGACAATCCTTAAAGAGCAGAAACCCTCCCTTTAATTGGGGTAAAGAACAGGCTGAAGCATTCCAAAAGATGAAAGAGATCCTTACAGGTGATGAGATCTTAACCTATCCTGATTACAGCCAACCGTTCCTGTTGTACACCGACGCCAGTAATGAAGGGTTGGGAGCAGTTCTCAGTCAGAAGCAGAATGGCCAAGAAAAAGTCATCGCATATGCCAGCAGAAAACTCAGGCCAACTGAAAGGAATCCGGAAAATTATAGCAGCTTCAAGCTGGAGTTTCTGGCGCTGGTTTGGGCCATTACTGAAAGATTTAAGCATTATCTGGCCTCCAATCGGTTCACTGCGTTTACAGATAACAACCCCTTAACGCACCTGGAAACCGCCAAGCTGGGTGCCATGGAGCAGCGATGGATGGCTCGGTTGTCCAATTACCAGTTTACTATCAAGTACCGGGCAGGTCGAAAGAATGCTAATGCTGACGCATTGTCCCGAATGCCGCATGACTCTGATACGGAAGAAGAATCGGATGACCTGGAAGAAATTGAGCTACCTGCGTTCCATCGAAATGGGGTAGTCCACGAGCATCGAGTCAACAGAAAGCAGTATGGTGCAACATTAAATCCTTTACCCCATCACAGCTGGAAAGAGACTCAGGACAGTGATCCAGTGGTCAGCCGCATCAAGGAGTTGTTAAGACAGGAAGGCTCCTCTTTGGAAAAGGATGCACCTATGTCAGCCAAGCTCCTGTGGAACGAGAAAAGCAGGTTGTTCCTATACCGTGAGAAGTTGTGCAGGAGATACGTCAATCCCAGAACCCATGAGATGGTCTGGCAAATAGTGGTCCCCAAGGCAGACGTCCCAATGGTGTTGGAAGCATACCACGATCAAGCAGGACACTTTGGCTGGAGAAAGCTGGAGACCCTGTTGAGATGCCGGTTCTACTGGGTAGGGATGCGCAGCTCCATCGAGAGGTGGTGTCGGAACTGTGGACCCTGTGGTCTCAGAAGAAAGGACTACGGTAGTCAGAAGGCACCCCTGCAACCTATCCGGACGACTCGTCCCCTGGAGATTGTGGCCCTGGACCACGTCAAATTGTCGCCAAGTAGATCTGGATACTCATACGCCTTGACCATGGTGGACCATTACTCCAGATTTCTGGTGGTTGTTCCAGTTAAGGACCAGACCGCAGTGACGGCAGCGAAAACCTTTCAAGCAAGTTTCTGCAGACCGCATGGGTATCCGGAGCAAGTATTAACCGATCAAGGACCTGCTTTCGAAGCTGATTTATTCAAGGAATTCTGTCACATGTACGGGTGCAAGAAAATTAGAACAACGCCATACCACCCTCAAACCAACGGTCTTTGTGAAAAAATGAACCATATTGTCCTTGACTTGTTGAGATCCATACCGTTGGAAGACAGAAATCGATGGCCGGACTTACTACCTGATTTGGTTGACTTGTATAACCATATACCTGTAAGTTCTACTAACTGCACTCCAGCCTATCTTATGAGAGCAAGGCCCGGAAGACTACCAATGGATTTAGAACTTGGAGTAGTAGAACCGGAGGCAGACGACGCCGTTGAAAACTGGGACATAAATCGGCAAGAGCAGTACAGAAGAGTGCAAATCTGTGTAGAGGAAAGTCTCAACAAGGCACGGGAGAAACAGGAAGATATTTACAACAGAAATGCTCCTGCCAAGCCTTTGATGCCTGGAGAAGTGGTATTAAAAAGAAAAAGGAAGATGCACAAATTGGATAACCAGTGGGAGCAAGAACCCTACGTTGTACAAGATTCTAAATATGACAACAGAAAAGTTTGTATCATCAGTAAGGACGGAGGAAGAACAATAACCACTGTGTCCAGAGACCATTTGAAATTGTGTCCAGAACCCTTAAAGCGTTGTGAAAAGAACCCTGTCATCAATCAAGAAGAAAGGAAGGAAGAGGTCATACACACGGATCTGGGAGATTTTCCTGCGGATTGGCCCAGACTGGGAGATGCTGTAAATATTCCAGTATTGCAGTTTTATCAGCCACCAGAGGAAGTTCTACCTCCAGTTATGCCCGTGGTACCAGTTGAGCCCGTTCAGGAGTTACCCATTCCAGCAACACCTCAACCTACGGAATCTCAAGAAGGATCATCAAAGCAGCGCCCCATACTATGGGATCCCCTGGTGAAGCTGACTCACACCGCCCAGCCATCAGTACGCTTGCCAGATCCATAGAAAGATTGAGGCAGTTCTATAGTTTGCCGTTACGCAGTGCAGACAGATCGCAACTTAATATACCTGAAGCTACTCCACGTAGATCAGAGCGAATCACAAAAGGGAAGATACCCATTCGATACCAGCAGTAATTATAACAAATTAATGTGAATATTGTAAAAAGTAATATATATAAATGTGTCTTTTCCTTATGGTGTCTTATAATGGACTCAGAGGCTGAGGACTGAGCCAGCCCAAAAACTGTATCTTGTAAATAGTTGCACTAAGGTGCCTTTTAATGGTTTCACACGAAGCCTTGACTTACCTCTGAACATAAAACCCGTGTGGTGAGGCACTGAGTGAGGTCTGCATTCGGATGTCCTGCAGCCCACCCAGGACCCACGTTGAAGGTTTGGTGCGGGTCCTTCACAAGAATATTGTCGTTTATTTATGAACATGTTTATTTAATATTTCGTATTTTTCTATATTCAATGTGTTGTTAGCAACGTTCAAGACATCCTTACCTCCCGGATGGGACGAATTAATGTTTAATGTTGATGTTTAATGCATAAACAAAAATGTCTCTTGTATTTCACAGCCCGGGAGTGCTGTCGTTTACCATGGGGAATGTGTAGCCCTGGTACACAATACCAGGAGGATGAGTGGAGAGGTAACGGTTAAGGGCTCTCCATGATATCACGTACACTTCGGACACACCCAGCAGGGGTGTGGAGGGGAGTGCTGAGTAGTCTGAGTTCAGTTCAGTCAGTGACTCGAAAGAGTTAGGAAGTGCAGTCTTTGTGCAGTTCAGAAAGTGGAGGCCAGTACAGGTGAGCCAGTTCACCTCAGCCTGGTCAGAGCTGTGCCCCACTAGAAGACGGACTGAGACATCTGTTGAGAGTCTGAGCAAATCGAAGGGCATAGTGGAAGAACAGAAAAGTGCCATAGGTATAGGATACCTGCACATTGTTACCGGTCACTGGGGACCGAAGGATCACTATAGCTGCACGCATAGTGGTAAGAAAACCAGAGGCTTATCGGACCTTAGGTCGCGGAAAGCAGCCCCTGAAGAGTCAGTACGTAACTGGGGTCAGGGAGAGTGAGAACCTTGAGTCAGTGCACGACAGGAATTGGAACTCAGCTCTCTCAGAAGAAGGCTCCAACCACAAAACTGACCGGGCAGCACAGCTTTGGAATAGCTGGAGTTATAGAGGGAACTACGCTTTACGCTGGTTGGACTCATCATCATTGGAAAGTAAGGGAGGCCCCTAACTTGCTTAGCCGTTGCCTCAAAGCTCATCCTCCATCAACCCCATCAGCCTCCCTGGGACCTGCCTGAACAACTTGAAGTAAAGGTATGGAAAGACGCTGACGGTGTGAGACTGAGTTATTTAATTGCATGCCTGCACAACCCTGCCTTAACCATCGACCTGAGGGAAGAGTCCCACCTGTAGGGGACCCGACATCTAGCTGCCTCACCATCCCCTCAGAGATCTACAGCAGCGCTGGTACAAATTACCAGAGACTACAGGTGGCGTCACGAACTGTATATATATATCCCCTGTAAATATACCCCCCCAACATACGCCTGACCGCCAGGGCCACAGACCGAGCCACCGCTACCTGTGACAATCCCATAGACTTCTACGGGCTCGGCTCTGAGTACCCCATTGCCCTGGAAACCCACAATTGTGGTGCGTGGTCGAGACAAGTGCATTATAAGTACGGCTGCATATGGAGGTGCATTATAAGTACGGCTGCATATGGGAGTGCATTATAAGTACGGCTGCATATGGGAGTGCATTATAAGTACGGCTGCATATGGGGTGCATTATAAGTACAGCTGCATATGGGGTACATTATAAGTACGGCTGCATATGGGGGTGCATAAGTAAGGCTGCATATGGAGTACATTATAAGTACGGCTGCATATGGAGTACATTATAAGTACGGCTGCCTATGGGGTGCATTATAAGTACGGCTACATATGGGGGTGCATTATAAGTACGGCTGCATATGGGGGAGTGCATTATAAGTACGGCTGCATATGGGGGAGTGCATTATAAGTACGGCTGCATATGGGGGAGTGCATTATAAGTACGGCTGCATATGGGGGTGCATTATAAGTACGGCTGCATATGGGGGTGCATTATAAGTACGGCTGCATATGGGGGTGCATTATAAATAAGACTGCATATGGGGTACATTATAAGTAAGGCTGCATATGGAGTACATTATAAATAAGACTGCCTATGGGGTGCATTATAAATATGAATGCATATGGGGTACATTTCAAGTAAGGCTGCATATGGGGTGCATTATAAGTAAGGCTGCATATGGGGTGCATTATAAGTACGGCTGCATATGGGGGTGCATTATAAATAAGACTGCATATGGGGTGCATTATAAGTACGGCTTCATATGGGGGTGCATTATAAGTAAGGCTGCATATGGGGTGCATTATAAGTACGGCTGGATATGGGGTGCATTATAAGTAAGGCTGCATATGGGGTGCATTATAAGTAAGGCTGCATATGGGGTGCATTATAAGTAAGGCTGCATATGGGGTACATTATAAGTACGGCTGCATATGGGGGTGCATAAGTAAGGCTGCATATGGAGTACATTATAAGTACGGCTGCATATGGAGTACATTATAAGTACGGCTGCCTATGGGGTGCATTATAAGTACGGCTACATATGGGGGTGCATTATAAATAAAACTGCATATGGGGTGCATTATAAGTACGGCTTCATATGGGGGTGCCTTATAAGTAAGGCTGCATATGGGGTGCATTATAAGTACGGCTGGATATGGGGTGCATTATAAGTAAGGCTGCATATGGGGTGCATTATAAGTACGGCTGCATATGGGGTGCATTATAAGTACAGCTGCATATGGGGTACATTATAAGTACGGCTGCATATGGGGGTGCATAAGTAAGGCTGCATATGGAGTACATTATAAGTACGGCTGCATATGGAGTACATTATAAGTACGGCTGCCTATGGGGTGCATTATAAGTACGGCTACATATGGGGGTGCATTATAAGTACGGCTGCATATGGGGGAGTGCATTATAAGTACGGCTGCATATGGGGGAGTGCATTATAAGTACGGCTGCATATGGGGGAGTGCATTATAAGTACGGCTGCATATGGGGGAGTGCATTATAAGTACGGCTGCATATGGGGGAGTGCATTATAAGTACGGCTGCATATGGGGGTGCATTATAAGTACGGCTGCATATGGGGTACATTATAAGTAAGGCTGCATATGGAGTACATTATAAATAAGACTGCCTATGGGGTGCATTATAAATATGAATGCATATGGGGTACATTTCAAGTAAGGCTGCATATGGGGTGCATTATAAGTAAGGCTGCATATGGGGTGCATTATAAGTACGGCTGCATATGGGGGTGCATTATAAATAAGACTGCATATGGGGTGCATTATAAGTACGGCTTCATATGGGGGTGCATTATAAGTAAGGCTGCATATGGGGTGCATTATAAGTACGGCTGGATATGGGGTGCATTATAAGTAAGGCTGCATATGGGGTGCATTATAAGTAAGGCTGCATATGGGGTGCATTATAAGTAAGGCTGCATATGGGGTGCATTATAAGTAAGGCTGCATATGGGGTGCATTATAAGTAAGGCTGCATATGGGGTGCATTATAAGTAAGGCTGCCTATGGGGTACATTATAAATAAGACTGCCTATTGGGTGCATTAAATAGTTTGGGGATATTAAGGGGTCAGTATATATCCAGTGAGGGGGCATCATACTGTGTATAGTGGAGCTTATTGTTATAGGGGAACTCTGGTTACTGTGACTGTCAAAGGGGCACACACAGGGCATTATTACATTCTAGGGGACAACATGTGGGCACGGTTTTCTAGGGCCCATGCACCTGGCATTACTATATTATAGAGGGTGCTTTAGAATTTAGAGGTCACACAGAACCACACAGTAGGTGCAGTAATAGGGACACATAGGGCAGCAGCGGTTCAGTATTGGGGTACCAGGTGTAGTAATAGGGGCACATACTGCAGCAGCGGCTCAGTATTGGGGTATCAGGTGCAGTAATAGGGACACATACGACAGCAGCGGCTCAGTATTGGGGTATCAGCAGGATGAGGAGTTTGTGCAGGTTGAGAATAGTCCAATTGGTGACCGTGAAGGTGCTGACAATATGAGAAGTGAAACGTGTCTTTGTTGTATTCTCTGTAGTCGAGTCCTGGCTGGAGGAGTCATCATGTCGATCTGGGCCAGATGGAAAAGACATGAAAAGTGAACGATTCCATCAGAAAGAACGTCAGCGGTAAGTCATTATCTGTAACCTGCTGTAATCTTTATATGTTCTGTAGGACTGGTATTATTTACCACTGACCATATGGCGGTGATATCAATATTGGTCTTTTTATATATAGATTAATTTTGGCAACAGCGCGGTCATTTGCTGAGGTTCTCTGGTTAGGGGCCCACTCAGATGTTTCGCCCCCACTAATCCAAAACCCTAGCTACGCCTCTGATAGTGACTATTGTTTTTTGTCTTTACATACTATTATGTATATAATAATTTGTTATGTTGTCATGCCTTATTTTGGTACTTGTGTAAGAATGCACACTTACACTATTGTGCTCTACATACATATACCTTATGAAGCAAATATGGTACTCACTACCTCAAGTGTCAGTTTGCACATATAAATATCTATTTTTTTAAAAAGTTTGGAGTCTTTTTTGATTACTTCTTTGTAGTCAAACACCAACACATCTGTTATGACCATTAACAACAGACAGAGACAGTGACAATTTGGGAAGTGGCTTT
>JARQOD010000004.1:522201657-522236859 GCA_033576555.1 Oophaga sylvatica | reverse complement strand
GGGGTTTTTTTCCATGTTTAGACGCATCAGGGGCTCTCCAAATGCGACATTACGCCCCTAGAACCATTCCATCAAATTTCTGCAATCCAAAAACGTCACTACTTCCTTCCGAGCCCAGACTTTGCACCCATACAGTAGTTTTCTCCCACATATTGGGTATCAGCGTACTTCAGGACAAATTGGACAACAAAATTTTGGGGTCCAATTTCTCCTGTTACCTTTGAAAATAAATATTGGGGGCGAAAAAATCATTTTTGTAAAAAAAAAAGGTTTTTTTTATTTTTAACAGCTGTACGTTATAAACTTCTGGGAAGCACTTCGGGTTCAAAGTGCTCACCACACATCTAGATAAGTTCCTTGGGGGGTTCAAGTTCCAAAAAGGGTGTCATTTGTGGGGGGTTTTCCAGTTTAGGTAGATCAGGAGCTCTCCAAACACGACATGGCATCCAGCCAATTCTGCGTTGAAAAAGTCAAACGGCGCCCCTTCCCTTCCAAACTCTGCCATGCACCCAAACAGTGGTTTACCACCACATATGGGGTACCCAGCGTCTCAGGACAATTGTACAATAACTTTCGGAGTCTTGTTACCCTTGGAAAATAAAAATGGGGTAAAAAGATCAATTTTGTGGAAAAAAATATGATTTTTTAATTTTAAAGGCTCTACGTTAATAAACTTGTGTGAAGCACTTTGGGGTTCAAATTGCTCACCAAAGATCTAAAATAAGTTCCTTAGGGGGTCTAGTTTCCCAAATGGTGCACTTGTGGGGGTTTCCACTGTTTAGGCACATCAGGACTCTCCAAATGCAACATGGCGTCCAATCTAAATTCCAGCCAATTTTGGTTGGAAAAAGTCAAATGGTGCTCCTTCCATTCCGAGCTCTGCCATGCACCCAAACAGTGGTTCCCCCCCACATATGGGGAAATCAGCGAAACTCAGACAAATTGGACAACAACTTTGAGGCCCAAATTTCCTGTTACCTATGGGAAAATAAAAATTTGTGACTAAGTGATAATTTTTGTGGGAAAAAAATGGATTTTTTATTTTCATCCCCGGGGCATTAAAACTTGTGGAAGCCTTGGGTTCAAAGTGCTCACCAAAGATCTAGATAAGTTCCTTAGGGGTCCTAGCTTCCAAAATGGGTCACTTGTGGGGGTTCCACTGTTTAGGCTCATTGGGGCACTACAAACGGAACATGACCCCCATCAATGTTTGAATTCCAAAACGTTAACTGCTTCCTTCCAAGCCTGCCGTGCGCCCAAACAGTTTCCCCCCCCACATATGGGGTATCGCGTACTCAGGACAAATTGGACAACAACTTTTGGGGCCAATTTCCGGGGAAAAATCAAAAATTTGGGACTAAAAAATCATTTTTGTGGAAAAATTGTTTTTTGTTTTTTTTCACACCCAGGCATTATAAACTTTTGTGAAACACTTTGGGGTTCAAAGTGCTCACAACAGATCTAGATAATTTTCCTTAGGGGGTCTAGTTTCCAAAATGGTGTCACTTGTGGGGGGTTTCCACTGTTTAGGCGCATCAGGGGCTCTCCAAACACGACAAGGCGTCCAATCTCAACTCCAGCCAATTTTAGTTTGAAAAAGTCAAACGGCGCTCCTTCCCTTACGAGCTCTGCCGTGTGCCCAAACAGTGGTTTTCCCCCACATATTGGGTATTGGCATACTCAGGAGAAATTGCACAACAACTTTATCTGCCCATTTTCTCCTTTTACCCTTGTCAAAATAAAAACAAGTTTGTAAAAGATCATTTTTGTGGCTAAAAAGTTAAATATTAATTTTTTCCTTCCACGTTGCTTCAGCTCCTGTGAAGCACCTGAAGGGTTATTAAACTTCTTGAATGTGGTTTTGAGTACCTTGAGGGGTGCAGTTTTTAGAATGGTGTCACTTTTTGGTATTTTCTGCTATATAGACCCGTCAAAGTGACTTCAAATATGAGGTGGTCCCTAAAAAAATGGCTTTGTAAATTTTGTTGTAAAAATGAGAAATCACTGGTCAATTTTAACCCTTATAATTTCCTAACAAAAAAAAATTTTGGTTCCAAAATTGTGCTGATGTAAAGTAGACATGTGGGAAATGTTATTTCTTAACTATTTTGCGTGACATATTTCTCTGTTTTATAGGAAAAAAAATTCAAAGTTTGAAAATTGCAAAATTTTCAAAATTTTCGCCATATTTGCGTTTTTTCAAAAATAAACGCAAGTTATATCAAAGAAATTATACTTCTATCGTGAAGTACAATATGTCACGAGAAAACATTCTCAGAATCGCGAAGATCCATTGAAGCGTTCCAGAGTTATAACCTCATAAAGAGACAGTGGTCAGAATTGTAAAAATTGGCCCGGTCATTAACGTGCAAACCACCCTTGGGGGTGAAGGGGTTAATGAAGAAAAGCAAGCACAGCAGTATATGAAACCCATTAATTTTTGTAATTTTTCCAGGTTTACCATCTTGTCTTCGTCACTTAAAGGTACTGTCACACTAAGCGATCGCACCAGCGATCACGACAACGACACGACCTGGCGAGATCGTTGGTGTGATCGCTATAAGGTCGCTAGTAGCTTCCAAACAGGAAGATCTCATAAATGACACATCAGCGATCAGCGATCTGTATAACGACCTCGACGGTCGTTGGGACGTGCCACACAGCATGTATTGTTAAAGATCCCGACCTCGATAGGCGTGATTGAGTGCAACCTTTTCCACGCCCCTCAGCACAGATTGGTGGTCACTGTATGTCATATGTCACAGCTCTCTCGCTTAGTGATTGGACGTCCGCGTCATAAAAGACGACTCAAGTGGTTCATACGAATTTCCAGCATCATTCCATACTGCGTCCTGCTAGCCTTCTGCTTTGCAGCTACTGCGATCCAGTCTGTGCCGCTATTGCGTTTGCCCCGGATTAATTTTTTCAGGATCCCAAAAATGTCTTGTATAAATGGCAAAAATGAAGCGCTGTAGCGACAGGATCGCAAAACCCCACACACGATAGTATCCTCGCAACAACGCACAAAGGACTAGATATGTTGGCCACCAATTGGAGCTGAGGGGCGTTAAAACCTAGTCCCGCCTGAGCCGCTGACATGAGTCGCCAACGAGGTCACTCGTCGTTCATAAAGGGTGTCACACTCAGCGATTCAGGCTCACCAGCGGGACGCCAACGATCAAAAAACGGTCAGCGACATCGCAGCAGGGGCCACATCGCTGCTACATGTCACACACAGCGACGTCGCTGACGATGTCGCTGCTGCGTCATAAAATCGCTGTCGCTTAAGCGATATCGCTAGCGATCTCGCCTAGTGTGACAGTACCTTTAGGATGGCAGTTTGGATTAGTATATTTTAATTAAATTAGTGATGCGTACAAAGTAAGCATTGGCAGAGCAAGGTGTGAGATAGAATAATGCCTGTGGCTGACCAAGGTGTGAGACTGAATAATGCCTGTGGCTGACCAATGTGTGAGACTGAATAATGCCTGTGGCTGACCAAGGTGTGAGATTGAACAATGCATGTGGCTGACCAAGGTGTGAGATTGAACAGTGCCTGAGAAACTCAATGGTGCAATGCTCCTCTGGGAAATTTAATATGCAAATTGCCTCAAGAGTAAAAGAGGACTTGAACTCTATAGCGCCACCTATTGGAAGTAGCGATCCTACAAGTCACAATCAACCCTTTAACGAGTCTTGTAATAGGTGGTGCTATAGAGTTCAAGTCCTCTTTTACTCTTGAGGCAATTTGCATATTAAATTTTCCAAGGAGAAACCTTACCCCTTAGACCTCAGTCCAGAGCCTCTCACCTTGTCAAATCAGATCTCATACTTTGCACTGACGAGGGCCAATGGCCCGAAAAACCGTGTCTGCAAACTGAGATACTGATTTAGCTTTTATCCTAAATCATATTACAAGACTCGTTAAAGGGTTGATTGTGACTTGTAGGATCGCTACTTCCAATAGGTGGCGCTATAGAGTTCAAGTCCTCTTTTACTCTTGAGGCAATTTGCATATTAAATTTCCCAGAGGAGCATTGCACAGCGAATAAGCCTCCTTACTTTGACAAGCCAGAGCTGGTATGTCACTCTCCACAAGGAGAAACCTTACCCCTTAGACCCTAGTCCAGAGCCTCTCACCTTGCCAAATCAGATCTCTCCTACTTTGCACTGACGAGAGCCAATAGCCCGAAACACCGTGTCTGCAAATGGAGATTCTGATTTGGCTTTTATCCTAAGTCATATTACAAGACTCGTTAAAGGGTTGATTGTGACTTGTAGGATCGCTACTTCCAATAGGTGGCGCTACACAGCACAAGTCCTCTTTTACTCTTGAGGCAATTTGCATATTTATTAGAGGATTCATTCCTGTAGAAAAAAAATGCATTTAAGTGGCTTCCAACCTCTGCTTTACTCCAGTCTATTTTCCTGCCTTCAACTGCATGGATATCAGAACGTACTCATTTGGAGCACAGATGATGGCAGTGATGAGTCAGCTCCTGTCTCCTTCTCTGAGTGTCCAGCTTATCAGAATGATATCCTACAGCGTTAGGGTTCTCTCACAATTGTGTATAAATCTGACCAGTGCAGTGCGAGAAAAAATTAAATTGCACTCGCACCAGTGTTAATCAATGAGTCAGTACCGATCTCTAAGTTTTTCCTCAGCTGTAATCGGGCTGAGTAAAAAATAGCAGAATTCTGTGTATGGCCATGTATATTGGAAGAGACTTGCTAATGCAAGTCATTGGGTGCGCAAAAAAACGGACATCACACAGATCACCTGCCTGCTGTCTGATTTTTAAGCACACATCACAAAGGAACCAGGAAATCATATCATCAAAGTACAGTAAATTTACAGCCAGATATATAATTTCACACCCCCTACATATTATAAACTTGCAACCTTTAGTGCCTTTCATGTGGAGTTTATTCTACAGCTAGTTTAACCAAATGAGGGAATGAATGAATGAGTGAATGCATGAAAAAAATGACATGGGGTCTCCTCTATTTTTGATAACCAGCCAAGGTAAAGCAGACAGCTGTGAGCTGATATTATCACCAGCTTAAAAATACCAGAAGTGACGCTTCACATGAGATGCTCCAATTCTGGCACTTCACCTTCGTTCTTTCCAATTGTACTGGTGCAGTGATAATTGCTTTATTATTTATGACAACTAGTTTAGTTTTCAGAGAGTATTATAGTATGTAAAAATTGATGTTAAAAGCACAAATACCAATCATAGAAATATACTCACACAAACAACAGCAGTGTACACCGGGGAGTGGAGGATGGGGTAAAACCAAAGTAGAAAAAGGGGAATTAGCACACACCAAAAACCTAGCAACAGTCACAGATAAATCCACCAAACGCCTTCTCCAATAACAACCAACAACAACCTCCAGCAATGCAGCATAGGCTTCTCTGATAATGACTGCTAGCCAGGGCCCAGATTATATATTAGAAGGGAGTGGCTAACAGTGAACAGCTGAGCCTTAATGCAGGAAAGCTTCCAGGAGTTCTCAATGAGCAGATTAACCCCTGCACTGTTAAAAGAAATCAGCACCGTTTATTAGGAAGTTTAAGTGCTTCTAATCAATGCAGTAGTAGAAGAAATCAGATGCTGAGGTATTTTTTCGCTCCTCTTTGTTGGGGTAAGCCTGTGACAGCACCTCATCTGCTCCTGAGACACAAAAAAAAACCATACTGTATATTTACAGTGGTGTGATTTAACCCCTTTCTGTCATCGGATGTACTATCCCGTCCATGTGCCCTGGGACTTAATTCCCAGGGACGGGATAGGCGATCAGATGCGCTCCCGGGGGAAGCGCAGCTGATTGCGGCCGGGTGTCAGCTGATTATCACAGCTGACACCCGGAATTATGTGCCAGGAGCGGTCACTGACCGCTCTCGGCACATTAACCCCTGGCACATTAACCCCTGATACTGGGGGCACAGGGAAGCAGGGGCTCCCTGCGTGCTCCCCTGAGACCCTCAGAACAGCGCAATGTGATCGCGCTGTTCTGAAGCCTTCCTTCCTGCAAGACACCGGATCCAAGATGGCCGCCGGGTCCTGCAGGGAGGCGGCTTCCTTAGTGCCTGCTGAGAGCCGGCGCTGAGGAAGCCTGCAGCACTGACTGTGAGATCGCTGGTCTCACAGAGTGCTGTGCACACTGTCAGACCAGCGATCTGACATTCTACAGTGATGTCCCACCCTGGGACAAAGTAAAAAAGTAAAAAAAATAAAAATGACAAGTGTAAAAAAAAAATTCCAAAATAAAGGAAAAAAAAATTCCCCAATAAATTAATTTCTTCCTGTGAATAAAAAAAGAACAAAACAAGAAAAGTACACATATTTGGTATCGTCACGTCCGTAACGACCCACCCTATAGAACTGTCCCACTAGTTAACCCCTTTAGTGAACCCCTTAAAAAAAAAAAAAAAAAACAAAGCAAAAAATCAATGCTTTATCATCATTCCGCCGAACAAAAAGTGGAATAACACGCGATCAAAAAGACCGATATAAATAATCATGGTATCGCTGAAAACGTCATCTTGTCCCGCAAAAAATGAGCCACAATACAGCATCATCAGCGAAAAATAAAAAAGTTATAGCTCGCAGAATAAAGCGATGCAAAAATAATTATTTTTTATATAAAATTGTTTTTATTCTATAAAAGCGCCAAAACATAAAAAAATGATATAAATGAGGTATCGCCGTAATCGTACTGACCCGAAGAATAAAACTGCTTTATCAATTTTACCACACGCGGAACGGTATAAACGCCCCCCCAAAAGAAATTAATGAATTGCTGATTTTTGTTCATTCTAACCTTCCAAAAATCTAAATAAAAAGCGATCAAAAAATGTCACGTGCTCAAAAAAGGTACCAATAAAAACGTCAACTCGTACCACAAAAAATAAGACCCCACATGACTCTGTGGGCCAAAATATGCAAAAATTATAGCTCTCAAAATGTGGTGATGCAAAACCTATTTTTTGCAATAAAAAGCATCTTTTAGCATGCGACAGCTGCCAATCATAAAAACCCGCTATAAGTAGTAAATCAAACCTCCCTTTATCACCCCCTTAGTTAGGGAAAAATAATAAAATTAAAAAAATGTATTTATTTCCATCTTCCAATTAGGGTTAGGGTTAAGGTTGCGGCTAAATTTCGGATTAGGGTTGGCATTAGGGTTAGGGGTGTGTTAGGGTTAGGTTTGTGGTTAGGGTTATGGTTAGGGTTGGGACTAGGGTTTGGGGTGTGTTTGGGTTGGGGTTGGAGTTAGAATTGGGGGCTTTCCACTGTTTAGGCACATCAGGGGCTCTCCAAATGTGACATGGCGTCTGATCTCAATTCCAGCCAATTCTTCGTTGAAAAAGTCAAACGGTGCTCCTTCCCTTCTGAGCTCTGCCATGCGCCCAAACAGTAGTTTACCCCCACATATGGGGTATCAGCGTACTAAGGACAAATTGCACAATAACTCTTGGGGTCCAATTTCTCCTGTTACCCTTGTGAAAATAAAATATTGAGGGCGAAAATATCATTTTTGTAAAAAAAAAAAAAGATTTTTTATTTTTACGGCTGTACGTTATAAACTTCTGTGAAGCACTTCGGGTTCAAAGTGCTCACGACACATCTAGATAAGTTCCTTGGGGGGTCTATTTTCCAAAATGGGGTCACTTGTGGGGGGTTTCCACTGTTTAGGCACATCAGGGGCTCTCCAAACGCGACATGACGCCCCCAGACCATTCCATCAAAGTCTGCAATCCAAAACGTCACTACTTCCCTTACGAGCCCTGACGTGTACCCATACAGTAGTTTTCTCCCACATATGGGGTATCAGCGTACTCAGGACAAATTGGACAACAACTTTTGGGGTCCAATTTCTCCTGTTAAAATAAAAAGTTGGGGACTAAAAGATCATGTTTGTTGAAAAAATATGATTTTTTTATTTTCATGCTCGGGCATTATAAACTTTAGTGAAAAACCTGGGGGTTCAAAGTTCTCACCACACATTTAGATAAGTTCCTTGAGGGGTCTAGTTTACAAAATGGTGTCATTTGTGGGGGGTTTCCACTGTTTAGGCACATCAGGGGCTCTCCAAACACGACATGGCGTCCAGCCAATTCTGCGTTGAAAAAGTAAAACGGCGCTCCTTCCCTTCCATGCCCTGCCGTGCGCACAGACAGTGATTTTCCCCCACATATGGGTATTGGCGTATTCAGGACAAATTGCACAATAACTTTTGGGGTCTTGTTACCCTTGGGAAAATAAAAATTGGGTGAAAAGATCATTTTTGCAGAAAAAATATGATTTTTTAATTTTACGGCTCTACGTTATAAACTTGTATGAAGCACTTGGGGGTTCAAATTGCTCACCACAGATCTAGATAAGTTCCTTAGGGGGTCTAGTTTCCACTAGTGGGGGTTTCCACTGTTTAGGCACATCAGGGCTCTCCAAATGCAACATGGCGTCCAATCTCAATTCCAGCCAATTTTGGTTCGAAAAAGTCAAATTGTGCTCCTTCCATTCCGAGCTCTACCGTACGCCCAAACAATGGTTCCCCCTACATATGGGGTATCAGCGTACTCAGGACAAATTGGACAACAACATTTGTGGTCCAATTTCTCCTGTTACCCTTGGGAAAATAAAAAGTTGGTGACTAAAAGATAATTTTTGTGGGAAAAAAATAGGATTTTTTATTTTCATGCCCGAGCATTATAAACTTGTGTGAAGCACTTGGGGGTTCAAAGTGCTCACCACATATCTAGATAAGTTCCTTGGGGGGTCTAGTTTCCAAAATGGGGTCACTTGTGGGGGTTTTCCACTGTTTAGGCACATCTGGGGCACTGCAAACGGAATATGACCCCCATCAACGTCTGCATTCCAAAACGTTATTACTTCCTTTCCAAGCCCTGCCGTGCGCCCAAACTGTTTCCCCCCACATATTTGGTATCAGCGTACTTAGAACAAATGGGACAACAACTTTTGGGGTCCAATTTCATTGGGAAAAGTCAAAAATTTGGGACTAAAAAATCATTTTTGTGGAAAATTGTTAGTTTTATTTCACACTCAGGCATTATAAACTTTTGTGAAACATTTGGGTGTTCAAAGTGCTCACAACAGATCTAGATAAGTTCTATAGGGGGTCTAGTTTCCAAAATGGTGTTACTTGTGGGGGGTTTCCACTGTTTAGGCGCATCAGGGGCTCTCCAAACGCGACATGGCGTCCAATCTCAATTCCAACCAATTTTGGTTTGAAAAAGTCAAACGGCGCTCCTTCCCTTACGAGCTCTGCCGTGTGCCCAAACAGTGGTTTTCCCCCACATATGGGGTATTGGCGTACTCAGGAGAAATTGCACAACAACTTTATCTGTCCATTTTCTCCTTTTACCCTTGTGAAAATAAAAAAAGTTTGTAAAAGGTCATTTTTGTGACTAAAAAGTTAAATATTAATTTTTTCCTTTCACGTTGCTTCAGCTCCTGTGAAGCACCTGAAGGGTTAATAAACTTATTGAATGTGGTTTTGAGTACCTTTAGGGGTTCAGTTTTTAGAATAGTGTCACTTTTGGGTATTTTCTGTCATATAGACCCCTCAAAGTGACTTCAAATGTGTGGTTGTCCCTAAAAAAATGGCTTTGTAAATTTTGTTGTAAAAATGAGAAATCGCTGGTCAACTTTTAACCCTTCTAATTTCCTAACAAAAAAAAAGTTGGTTCCAAAATTGTGCGGATGTAAAGTAGACATGTGGGAAATGTTATTTATTAACTATTTTGTTTGACATATTTCTCTATTTTAAGGGAATAAAAATTCTAAGTTTGAAAATTGCACAATTTTCAAAATTTTCGCGATATTTGCGTTTTTTTTCAAAAATAGACACAAGTTATATCGAATAAATTTTACCACTATCGTGAAGTACAATATGTCACGAGAAAACTTTCTCAGAATCGTGAAGATCCGTTGAAGCGTTCCAGAGTTATAGCCTCATAAAGAGACAGTGGTCAGAATTGTAAAAATTGGTGCTGTCATTAACGTGCAAACCACCCTCGGGGGTTAAGGGGTTAAAGGGGATTGTTTTGCCCATGTCAAACAACTGTTTCTTGATTTTAAAGAGTTGTCTCATGAAGAAAAGAGTCAGCTCATCACTGCATATTAGGCTAGGGTCACATGACCATTTTCTCCACATCTGAGAAAATCGATCATTATGCTAATCAGAGTTTGATCAGAATTTGATCAGAGTGGGATCCAATGTTTTCAGTGATGTATAAAAATAAAAAAAATCTCCACCTTCTCTAAAACGCCAGTCCGTGAAAAATCAGGCCTCACTCAGATGTTGTCCGAGTGCAGTACAATGTTTTTTAGAGACCCATAGACATGCATGGGTGAATGCCATCCAATTTTTGGAATTGGTGGGAGGATAGGATTAGTAGTCTGGGCTACTGTGCTATATTAAAGACATCCAGAGCGCTTATGTCACTCCTTCTTTCTAGTTTTCCGATTTTTGGAGGCAAATCGTGCACGCTGCGATTTTTTTCATCGAACCGACTCAGTGATGGGAGAAAAAAAATCGGACATGTGCATGACCCCATAGAATAACATTGGGTATGACGGCTATCTGTCAAAACAACGGAGAGCACTTTTACGAGTTATACGGTGGTCTGCATGAGCTCTTATGCAGAGTGGCTCTTGATTCTGACACGTAGACCACTGTCCCAATTAATTCATACTGCTTAATAGGCCATAAAGATAACTCCTTTATAAAGAACCTGTCAGGACTCACAACACGTTTAAACTGTCCCAATATCCTTTTAGACTTTAATTCAGGCTTTAAAATAATGTGTTTAGTGTTTCATACAAATGCACGTATTTGGGCAAAATCAGTTTAAATGCAGTTGTGTGAAAAAGTGTTTGCCCTCTTCCTGATTTCCTATTCTTTTACATCTTTGTCACACTTAAATGTTTCAGATCACCAAACAAATTTAATATTAGACAAAGATAACACAAGTAATCACAAAATGCAGTTTATAAATTATTATTATTATAGATTTTTATAGCGCCATTTATTCCATGGCGCTTTACATGTGAAGAGGGGCAAATATAGACAAGTACAGTAAACATGAGCAATACAAGGCACACACAAGTACAGAAGGAGAGAGGACCCTGCCCGCAAGGGCTCACAGTCTACAGGGATGGGTGAGGATACACTAAGAGAGGGTAGAGCTGGTCGTGCGGTGGTTCAGTAGACTGATGATCACTGCAGGTTGTAGGCTTGTCGGAAGAGGTGGGTCTTCAGGTTCTTTTTGAAGGTTTCCATGGTAGGCGTGAGTCTGATGTGTTGGGGTAGAGAGTTCCAGAGTATGGGAGAGGCACGGGAGAAGCTTTGTATGCGGTTGTGGGAAGAAGAGATAAGAGGGGAGAAGAGGAGGAGATCTTGAGAGGATCGAAGGTTGCGTGTTCGCAAGTACCGGGAGACCATGTCACAGATGTATGGGGGAGACAGGTTGTGGATGGCTTTGTAGGTCATGGTTAGGGTTTTGAACTGGTGCCTCTGGATGATAGGAAGCCAATGAAGGGCTTGGCAGAGAGGAGAGGCTGGAGAATAACGGGGAGACAGGTGTATTAGTCGGGCAGCAAAGTGCAGGATGGATTGGAGTGGTGCCAGAGTGTTAGAGGGAAGGCCAGAGAGTAGGAGGTTGCAGTAGTCGAGGCGGGAGATGATGAGGGCATGCACTAGTGTTTTTGTAGTTTCATGGTCAAGGAATGCACGGATCCAGGAAATATTTTTGAGTTTGAGACGGCAGGAGGAGGCAAGGGTTTGGACATGTGGCTTGAAAGAGAGGGCAGAGTCGAGGATCACCCCGAAGCACCGAGCGTCCGTGACTGGGGAAAGTGAACAGCCATTGACGTTGATGGACAGGTTTGGTGGGGGGTTAGAGTGAGATGGGGAAAGATGATGAATTCTGTTTTGTCCATGTTCAGTTTTAGAAAGCGAGCAGAGAAGAAAGCAGAAATAGCAGACAGACATTGTGGGATTTTGGTCAGTAAGGAGGTGAGGTCAGGTCCAGATAGGTAGATCTGCGTGTCGTCGGCGTAGAGATGATACTGCAAACCATGGGATTCTATGAGCTGAATGAAGATCTTTATTATTAAGGGTAAAAGAAATCCAAACCTACAGGGCCCTGTGTGAAAAAGTGATTGCCCCCTAACCCTAATGACTGGTTGAGCCGCCCTAAGCAGTAACAACTGCTAAGGGCTCATGCAGACCACCGTATAACTCGGATAAGTGCTCTCCGTTGTTTTGACAGCTAGCTGTCATACCCAATGTTATTCTATGGGGCTGTCCTGAATGCAGCGCTACCAAATATGTGTATCTTTGATATTTTTTTATTGTTTTCTTTTGAATGGGACAAAAGGGGGGTGATTTCAACTTTTATATTTTTTAAATTTTTTTTAAAACATTTTTTCTCCAGATTTTACTTGCTCCAATATTTTCCTTAGGAGACTGGAAGCTGCAATCTTCTGCTGCTGAAGCCCTGCTGTGTGTAGCAGAAATGCTCATCTGCTATGAACGCCGGCCCTTGGGCGGTGCTCATAGCAGATTGGCAATAACAAGCACGAAGGTGGGACAACTTGCAAAAACTGCAGTGTATCAAATACTTATTTTTCCCACTGTATATAGCTTCCCATTGTCAGGTGTCTGATCAGTCTGACCCCGGTCTTCATCTGCCCCTAACACCATTAAGGTCGTCTGACACAAGGTTTTAATACTAGAGATCGGATAGTATTATCCTGATTGAGTGCACCTTGTAGCGATGAGATTACGCTTTTTTGATCAAAAACAGTGTTTTACTAAGTACTAGGCATGGGCGAACCTGAACTGTAAAGTTCGGGACCGTACCGAATACATAGTGTTCGGTCACTAGGTCCCGAACACGGGTTTCCATGGGAAACCCGTGTTACAGTTTGGGTTCGGATCCAGGGCCATTATAATTATACTTACCTGTCCAGTGACGCGTCCTCCTGTCCCACTGTCTCCCGGCCGCATCTGCTTCCAGGGCCGCTCATATCGATTGCACTGGTGATCTGAGACCAAGCATGGAACAGATGAGTTCAGTGTCATTTATGAAGAACATTACGATGCACAGCATTTTTTCCTATGACTATTATGCTTTCCTTCCTCTCTCCTGTATACATTAGTTTGTTGCCTTCATTGATGCATTAGTAAATGGAAATATTAATATTTTCTTGTTTTAAGGACTGTTTTTTCCGATGCATATTTATATATAATCCTATGGACTAATGCAAAGTGAGAATACAAAATCCTAGCCAACCTTTTAGCTTGGTCTTATAGGGGGGTATATTAGGTTTCCTGGTCAGCAATATTTAAAGGGCTAGGATGGACAGAAGAGTGAATGGAAAGACTTTCAGCAACTGCTTAGCTCCAGTAGTAGAGATGCCACTAAGTACAGCATGTGATCGCTGAATCCAGTGATCGGCAGCAGTGGTCACATGCTGGGCATGACATCACTGGCACCTTATAAATATAGCATGCTTGGTGGGTTATCTTAGCTGGATAAGCAAGAGAATGGAGAGGTGAGTACTATTTTCTTTTTGCTTGTTTTTTTTTATTTTGGGACATTTGCTGACTATTTTTGGTACTTTTCTGAAAAATTGGGCAAATCCTTTAAAGGGACCATGTCAGAGTGAGTTCAAACTAGTAGTAAGGCTGTGTACAGTCATGGACAAAAGTTTTGAGAATGACACAAATATTAATTTTTACAAAGTCTACTGCTTCACTTTTTCTAATGGCAATTTGCATATATTCCAGAATGTTATAAAGAGTGATCAGCTTAACAGCAATTACTTGCAAAGTCAATATTTGGCTAGAAAATGAACTTTATCCCCCAAAACACATTTCAACATCATTGCAGCCCTGCCTTAAAAGGACCAGCTAACCTCTTTTCAGTGATTGCTCCATTAACACAGGTGTGGGTGTTGATGAGGACATGGCTGGAGATCAATCTGTCATGATTAAGTAAGAATGACACCACTGGACACTTTAAAAGGAGGCTGGTGCTTGGCATCATTGTTTCTCTTCTGTTAACCATGGTTATCTCTAAGAAAACACGTGCAGTCATCATTGCAATGCACAAAAATGGCCTAACAGGGAAGAGTATCGCAGCTAGAAAGATTGCACCTCAGTCAACAATCTATCGCATCATCAAGAACGTCAAGGAGAGAGGTTCCATTGTTGCCAAAAAGGCTTCAGGGCGCCCAAGAAAGACCAGCAAGCGCCAGGACCGTCTCTTAAAAGTATTTCAGCTGCGGGATCGGCTACCAGCAGTGCAGAGCTTGCTCAGGAATGGCAGCAGGCAGGTGTGAGTGCATCTGCACGCACTGTGAGGCGGAGACTCTTGGAGCAAGGCCTGGTCTCAAGGAGGGCAGCAAAGAAGCCACTTCTCTCCAGAAAAAACATCATGGACAGACTGATATTCTGCAAAAGGTACAGGCAGTGGACTGCTGAGGACTGGGGTAAAGTTATTTTCTCTAATGAATCCCCTTTTCGATTGTTTGGGACATCAGGAAAACGCCTCATTCGGAGAAGACAAGGTGAGCGCTACCACCAGTCTTGTCTCATGCCAACTGTTAAGCATCCTGAAACCATTCATGTGTGGGGTTGCTTCTCAGCCAAGGGAAATGGCTCTCTCACAGTCTTGCCTAAAAACACAGCCATGAATAAAGAATGGTACCAGAATGTCCTCCAAGAGCAACTTCTCCCAACCCTCCAAGAGCAGTTTGGCGATCAACAATGCCTTTTCCAGCATGATGGAGCACCTTGCCATAAAGCAAAGGTGATAACTAAATGGCTCAGGGAACAAAACATAGAGATTTTGGGTCCATGGCCTGGAAACTCCCCAGATCTTAATCCCATTGAGAACTTGTGGTCAATCATCAAGAGACGGGTGGACAAACAAAAACCTAAAAATTCTGACAAAATGAAAGCATTGATTGTGCAAGAATGGACTGCTATCAGTCAGGATTTGGTCCAGAAGTTGATTGAGAGCATGCCAGGGAGAATTGCAGAGGTCCTGAAGAAGAAGGGTCAACACTGCAAATATTGACTTGCTGCATTAACTCATTCTAACTGTCAATATAAGCTTTTGTTACTCATATGTTTGCAATTATATTTCTGTCTGTGATAAAAACATCTGTCAAACACACATAAAAACCAGAGGGCAGCAGATCATGTGAAAATATAATATTTGTGTCATTCTCAAAACTTTTGGCAATGACTGTAGATCCTAGCACAACAATAAAATTATACTTAATGTAGTAATTAGTGATGAGAGAGTACACTTGTTGCTCTGGTGTTCTCCGAGTATTTTGGCGTGCTCAGAGATTTAGCTTCTGTAGACGCAGCTGCATGATTTGCGACTGTTAGACAGCCTGAATACATGTGGGTATTCCATAACAAACAGGCAATCCTCACATGTATTCAGGTTGTCTAGCAGCCATAAATCATGCAGCTGCGTCGACAGAAACAAAATCTCCGAGCACACCAAAATACTCGGAGGACACAGAGCATGCTCGGGAAAACCTGAGCAACGAGTATACACGCTCATCTCTAGTAGTAATCTGATATGTCAGCGCTCAGAAATCAAACTTTGTGGCTGCATGCAAACTGGTCTGGAAGTTCTTCGGGGGCGGGACTACTGCCTCTGCCTTCTTCATTTGACACGCCCCTAATGCACTTCCAGATTGATTTGCTTGTCGTTTCAAAGCTCTATGGCCCATCATATGACTACAAGACAGGTATCATTTTTATTACTCTACTAATACTTATATAAGCATACTACTAATTTCAGCTGTAAAATCGTTCTGACAGATTTCCTTTCCTCATTCAGACGTCTGTATTTCATGTATGTGCTCTGTTTGTGTTTTTCATGGATAGAACACCTATTCATTCCAGTCTATGGGCATGTTCATATGTTTTTCTTGTGGACTGACTGTGAAAAACAAAACAGAGATTCTGTGTATGTGACTTGCAGATAGAAATCACCCATTCAAATGATCATCTGGATTCCTCATCTGGAATACTGTGTCCAGTTCTGGGCTCCACATGTAAAAAAAGACATCGAAAAACTGGAGCAATTTCAGAAAAGAGCTACCAGGATGGTGAGCAGACTGCAAAGTATGTCCTACAAGGAACGCTTAAAGGAACTGGGAATGTTTAGCTTGCAAAAGAGAAGGCTAAGAGGAGACTTAATAGCTGTCTACAAATATCTGAAGGGATGTCACAGTGTAGAAGGATCATCATTATTCTCATTTGCACTGAGCAAGACGAGAATCAATGGAATGAAAGGGAGAAGATACAGATTAGATATTAGAAAAAACGTTTTGACAATGAGGGTGATCAATGAGTGGAACAGGCTGCCACAAGAGATGATGAGTTCTCCTTCAATGGAAGTCTTCAAACAGAGGCTGGACAGACATCTGTCTGAGATGGTTTAGTGAATCCTGCATTGAGCAGGGGGTTGGACACGATGACCGTGGAGGTTTCTTCCAACTCTAACATTCTATAATTCTGTGAGTGGGTCCATGAAAGCAGCGGACGACACACAAATAGCAGCATCTGTGTGTCATTCGAATGCGGTTTGTTTTTTCCTGCTTCATGGGTAGGAAAAGTTTGGATTTTTTTTTCTTTTTTGCAAACAAGAAAAACAGATGCACCTCCAATGATATAAACAGAGATGAAAATGAAAGCCAGCACACAAATGAACAAATCCTTTGAATTTTGAATTCGCCAGTCCTCCGAATTTTTTTTTTATTTGCAGCAAATTGACTTACCATGAATTGCAAATATCGAAAAGCCTCCAAATGCCCTGATTAGTTTTTTGTAGCACTCTGAGGTCTCCTAGGATAGTGTTGAACCCCTTTATTGCCAATAGTAATGTAAATGTGACCTCAACATATATGGATATGGGTAAACAGATGGTAGCTGGTTTTTACTCCTGTGCTGTCACACACAATATATATTGTTTATTCAGCATTTAATGGCTTTTTTCCCCTACATCTATTACTGAGCTGTGACTTTCTTTTCTATCCAGATTCACCCTAAAATGGATGCTGCATTCCCTGCTTCAGGTTTTTTATATGCTATTATAGTTCCTCTTGATTGGCTGTCTTATACCATGTGATGAGATAGAAGCAAGTATTATGGAGAAGGTATAATAAGGTCATGGGAGCTTTCTCTGGCTTATTCAATTTTCTCTTTTGTGTACAATGGTGTGTGCACTATCTTGGCAATTCAAATCACCAATTGTTTTGTGTCGTAGATGAAATTGTAAAAATCTATGAAGCCATCTCTGGAGAGGGGACATATAACCTTCACATTGAACTTATTGGAATAATTATAACTGGGGAAGTGAAAAAAGAGCTGCCACTTCAACCTCTATTGAAATAGGACCTCCTGTAGTGTACATGTAATCACAGTAGGGGATCTGCTGAGAGCCAGCAATTAAGTTTAGGATTCATATACTCAGAGGCGATGATGCAGCATTGTTGCATTATATTTCAGGGCTAGGGGCTCCTTCCCTATCCCTAAAGCTAGAGGTGCTCTATCTATTTCTGGTCCCAGATTACTTCTGATGGTGAGGACAACATAGCCACGTGCCTTGCTGAGCTCCTAAAGTAGCCCTTATCTGTCCTCTCGCTCACCCAGGGAAGTGGGGAGTTGTAGTGTATAAGTATACACAAACCACGCTAAGGGAAGACGTACAGGGATAAATGAATAATACAATCATACAAATATGCTCTCAGGATGAGTATATGCACACGGACAAATCATCAGGCGACAGTCTGCTGAACAACACTCCAAATGCCTCCTCAAATAACCAACACCTCCAACTCCAGAACCTGATAGTATGAAATTAACACTGACAATCCATGATTTCCAGAGGTGAGTTTATATAGCAGAAGGGAGTGGCCAACCCTGAACAGCTGAGACCATTAAAGCATGAAAACTTCAGGTGCTTTCAAAGAACAGATGAACCCCTGCACTGCTCGCAAAAACCTGCACTGTTTAATATGATGGTGAAGTGCTTCTAATCATTGCAGGAGTATGTGAAATCAGACACCACGGTTTTCTGGCCCCTCTTTGTCATGGTAAACCTGTGACAGACTGAGAAGTACAAGAATAAAACTTGGCACTCAACTTAATGGAATAATCCAAAAAAGGTTTTTATTGCAGTCAGTCCATACAAAGACAAAAGACGTTTCGGTCCTACATGGACCTTCGTCAGTCTGATGGTCGTATGTAAAGAGAATATAAAGTAAATCAACATAATGTCAAAAGAACAAAAAACAAGATAGGGTATATCGTAACTATAAAACCTCATAACATGGGGCCGGAGCCCGTGCTGGGCAGTGGAGTTTAAGGAGAAAAAAGGGGGGGGGGGGGAAGAAGGGGTACCTACACGACTGCTAAGATGAGAGGTAAGTATGTAGTGAAACTGATGCTGTTGGCCTGTAATGTATAATAAAAATAATGAGTGCATACACAAACTATGTGTGGAATATATGGGATGTGAACTCTACCTGCAAAGATGACAGATAAGTAAACTGAGTAATGGAGAGACCCCAGTATAGGGTCCTAGTTGGACCTGTGAAAAGAGACATGTGAAGGAATATATAGTAGTATATACACAACTGGAAATGACGCGTGCGTTTCACTACATGGATGTCTCTTTTTACAGGTCTATTTAGGACCCTGTCCTGGTTTCTCTTCTGAACCTAATCCATATACCTGTCTCCCTACAGGTAAAGTCTACATATATATTCTGTGTACGCTTCCACTTTATACCGTATATCACTATTCCACACATAGTTTGTGTATGCACTCATTATTTTTATTACACATTACAGGCCAACAGCATCAGTTTCACTACATACTTACCTCTCATCTTAGCAGTGGGGTAGGTACCCCCTCTTCCCCCCTTTTTTTCTCCACTCCCGGCACCGGCTCCGGCCCCATGTTATGAGGTTTTATAGTTACGCTATGCCCTATCTTGTTTTTGTTCTTTTGACTTTGTGTTGATTTTCTTTATATTCTCTTTACATATGACCATCAGACTGATAAAGGTCCTTATTAGTGTTGAGCGATACGATACCGCAAGTATCGGGTATCGGCCGATATTCGCTCTATCGGCCTTTCGATACTTAGTTTCGATATTTTCCATATATCGTATACCGGAATCGGAAGTTCCCATAATTCTTTGAGAGGCAATGTGATTTTAGTCAGCCAATGAGGAATCCTAAGAAGTGTGGGCACATCCTGTACTGCTGCGGTCATGTTAACTAATGGCATGGCTGTGATTGGATGCTGAAATGATGTCAGAATGCACTATAAAAGGCGCCGCCGCCATTTTAGCATCACTGTGCTGTGAATTCAGTAAGGGACAGAACGCTGATGTGCTGACTCTGAGGGACAGTTAGAGATTGCGATTTAGTGTACTGTGCTGTAGGCAGGCTAGCACCAACCGCTGTGTAAAGCTTCCTTTTGCCTGCAGTGTTGTTTTAACAGCTCTGCAAGGTGTGTGTGAGTGCAGGTGACGCTGCAGTTTGCTCTGCATGCAACGCTGTCTGTAGGCATCTGCACGTGTCACTCACAGACTCTTTTTTTTTTCTTCAGTGTAATTCTTGCAGCTCCATGCAATTTAACTATTAGTGTGACGCGCTTCCATCCGTATCCAATACATTGGTTGCAAACACTATAGAAGTAGACAAAGGAGTAGCCTTTCACAGATTGTGAACAGTTGTGTTTCAGTGTTCACTTCAGTGTTTTTTTTTTTATTTTTTGAGTGCACATCACGCTCCAGTTACTTGTTCAAGCACTGCTGCTTGTACTCTGCTGAGCGTGTCTCAGTGCCTCATCCTTTTCATTTATCTCCAATTGGTTCTGCTCCATTCCATTTAAAATATAATCTATTAGTGTGACGCGCTTCCATCCGTATCCAATACATTGGTTGCAAACACTATAGAAGTAGACAAAGGAGTAGCCTTTCACAGATTGTGAACAGTTGTGTTTCAGTGTTCACTTCAGTGTTTTTTTTTTATTTTTTGAGTGCACATCACGCTCCAGTTACTTGTTCAAGCACTGCTGCTTGTACTCTGCTGAGCGTGTCTCAGTGCCTCATCCTTTTCATTTATCTCCAATTGGTTCTGCTCCATTCCATTTAAAATATAATCTATTAGTGTGACGCGCTTCCATCCGTATCCAATACATTGGTTGCAAACACTATAGAAGTAGACAAAGGAGTAGCCTTTCACAGATTGTGAACAGTTGTGTTTCAGTGTTCACTTCAGTCTCTGCGTAATAACCACACTTAGGCCTTATAACTTTTCTGACTTTCTTTATCAATCTACCAAGATGAAGAAGTCAGTGAGTAAGGCACGTGGTCGTGGCCGTGGAGTTTCAGCAGGGAGAGGACGTGGGGATTCTGTGGCTTCTGCCGCCCTCAGTGACACAGCATCCACCAGTTTTACCCATGAGCGTTCCTTTATGCGCACTTTGGTAGGAACTCGGCGTGCCCCCCTGCTGCGGGAAGAACAAATTGAAGCCGTTGTTGGTTGGATGGCAGCCAATGCATCGACTTCAATTCCTTCCACCTCCTCTCAGGAACACAACACTGTTGAGCAACCATCTGTCTGTTCACCGCCTGTCAAATTGCCCAGGCAGTCAGAGAGTTCTGTACAGGAGACAGCTGAGTCTCTGCTTCTGTTCTCAGAATCTGTTGGCTCGCAAACACGGGCACAGGCAAGCAGCATTCTGCAATTTGAAGAAGAGGGAGTATGCAGTGATGCGCAACAGCTGTGTCTCTCTCAATCTGAAGAGGCGGGTGAGCCAGTGCCGATGGACAGCACACCGCAGAACGCATCTTATGATGATGATGAGACTCAGGTGCCAGGTTTTGTGGAGCATGGTGCTGCCCAGACCATCCAACAGCAGCAGGTGTTGGAAGAGGGTAGTGGAGATGATGAAGTCCGAGACCCAACATGGCGTGAGCAACAGGAAGGTGGTGGGAGCAGCTCTGAGGAAGAGATTGTCCCAACGGTACAAAGAGGAGGGAGAGGTAGGCTGCAGACTCGCTTGCCTGTAGCCTCCAGTTTGGCACCTGTTGGGAGCAGTTCTCTTAGAAATGTCAAAATTGGCGCTCCCATGACTTGCACTGCGTGGTCCTTTTTTGACAGACTTGTAGATGATATTTGCTATGTTCAATGCAAGCTGTGTAAGCAAAAAGTTAAAAGAGGTAAAAATATCAGTAACCTGAATACCACAAATATGTGGAAACATGTACGGACAAAGCACGTAGCTGAGTTACAAAGACACACTGTAGATGTAGGCCAACCTACAGCAGCACCTACATCTTCATGTCGTGTTCGAGCCTCTACCTCCAGCTCACACACACCTGGTTCGGCTTCCTCACAGGATCTCCATGGAAGAACCTCGGTCACTGTTGTCCATAGACAAACTGTTATTCCACCCACAGCAGCAAGTTCACAGTCATCGTCACACTCCCAGAACAAAAAACAGCCATCGGTACCACAGGCATGGGATAAAAGACGGCCATACTCGGCAAACCATCCACGAGCACAGGCTCTGAATGCTGGCATTGCAAAACTCCTGTCCCTTGAAATGCTGTCATTCAGGCTGGTGGAGACGGACAGTTTCAGGAACTTTATGGCATTGGCAGTCCCACAATATAATGTGCCAAGCCGATTTTATTTCAGCAGGCAAGCTGTCCCTGCTCTGCAAAAACATGTCGAGGGAAACATTAAACATGCGCTACTAAACGCCGTCAGTAGCAGGGTCCACCTGACCACCGATGCGTGGACCAGTACCCATGGCCAGGGACGATACCTTTCCCTCACTGCCCATTGGGTCAATGTTGTGGAGCCGGGTACAGATCTTGCCAGTGGCGCTGTACGTGTTCTGCCAACTCCAAGGATTGCAGGAATCCAGTCTGTACACATTGATTCCTCCTCCTACTCCAGTTCCTCAGAATCATCGCTGCACGAGCCGTCACGGTATACCTCCACATGGACCCGTGAACGCTTACCTGTTGCGACCGATATGAGCACAGCCGTGGCCAAACGTCAACAGGCCGTCCTGAAAATGATTTCCATGGGGAATCGAAGCCACACAGCGCAGGAGCTCTGGGATGCCATCAAGCAGGAGAGCGACGTGTGGTTTTTGTCAGCTAATCTCCAGCCAGGCTTGGTAGTGTGTGACAATGGCCGAAATCTGGTGGCAGCTCTGGGCCTTGGCAACCTCACTCACATACCATGTCTGGCACATGTGTGCTGACCCGCCACCACAATTGTGGATTACCAAGGCTATGGGGTACTCAGAGCCGAGCCCATGGAAGTCTATGGGGGTTGTCACTGGTAGCGGTGGCTCGGTCTGTGGCCCTGGCGGTCAGGGCGATAATGGGGGAATTATTTACAGGGGATTTGGTAGATAACAGTTCGTGACGCCACCTGTAGTTGTCTAGTCACTGAAGACCAGCGCTGCTGAATAGAACTCTGAGGGGATGTTATAGCAGCTAGGTGTTGGGTCCCCCACAGGTGGGACTGTCCCTCTGAGTCTATGGTTATAATGATGTAGGGTGCAGTTAAATGAATCAGTCTCACACCATCCAGCGTCTTTCCATACCTTTTACTTGTCAGATGTTTAGGCAGGTCCCGGGGAGCTGGTCGGGGTGGAGAATGCACGTCCAGGTAACAGCTGAGCAGGTTAGAGGCCTCCTTTACTTTCAATATGATGAGTCCAACTTGCATGAAGCTAAGTTAACTCCGAATACTCCAGCTAACTCCATAGCTGTACTGCCCGGTCAGCATTGTGACGGAGCCTTCTAAATGGTAAAACTAAGTCCTTACTTTTGTCAAGCGCTTAACTCAAAGTCCTTGTTCCCCTGACTCCGGTTACGTACCGACACTAAGGCTTGCTCCTGCGACTTATAGTCCAGCGAGACTCTGGTTTTCTCGTTACTATGCCTGAAACAATAGCAACTCCTCGGTCCCCAGTGACCGGATAATTAGTGCAGGCAATTCACTACCTAAGGCACTGCTCTGTCTTCTCCACTGTGCCCTTCGCCCTGCTTCTGCTCTTAACATAGCACTGCAGCGTGGATGTAGAAAGTCAGTTTTTCCTTTGAGCTCAATGAGCAGCTCTTAGTATCCTCTAAGTCCAGGCTGGTTAAGAGGTAGCTCTGACTAGGCTAGGATGAACTGGCTCACCCGTACTAGCCTCCACTTTTGGTCAGATGAGCTACTCTGGCACTCAACTCTCACAGAGCTCTAACAGGAATTCAACTCTCCGCACTGTCCTGAGACAGGACCTCTCCTCACTGTCCTGAGACAGGAACTCTCCTCACTCTTCCTAAGCAGGCTGCGTGACACTACTTTATACCCCTAGTGGGTGTGTCTAAAGTGTGAATGAATGGTGTAAAGCTTTAACTGTTACCTTTCTGTGCAGACTCCAGGATTTTATGTGTGCCTTACAAAGCTGGGCTACACACATGTGCTCAACTTGGTCGTGCAGAGTTTTTTGAGGGACTATCCGGATCTTGATGCACTGCTGCACAAGGTCCGCCTAGAGTGCGCTCACTTGCGACGTTCCAGCATGGCCAGATCGCGCATTGCAGCTCTGCAAGTCAGATTTCGCCTTCCTGAACATCGCATCATATGTGACGTACCCACCAGGTGGAATTCCACGTTACATATGTTGGAGCGGTTGTGTGAGCAGCAGCCAGCAGTAATGGAGTATCAGCTGCAACAGGCGCAATCAACTCGCAATTTGCGCCGTTCACACTTCACCACTACTGAGTGGGCCTCTATGAAGGACATCTGCGACGTTTTGCGTGCGTTTGATGTCTCAACGCGGATGGCGAGTGCAGATGATGCACTAGTCAGCATGACTGTCCCCCTTATCTGCCTGCTTCAGAAATCACTGAAAGCACTAAAGGAAGAGGTTTTGGAAGAGGTGGAGGATGAGGAGTCACAAATTCAATTACCTTCAGGACAGTCAGCGCAACGTGGTTCCTCACAAAGGGCTGGGCAGGGCTCACTTTGTGAGGAGGAGGAGGAAGAGTCAATGGAGGAGGAAGAAATCCCTACAGAGGGAGGTACACAACGCTCTAGTCAGTATGTAGAGCGAGGGTGGGGTGATGCAGAGGAGGCAGAGATGACGCCTCTTCCAGAGGACAGCCTTTGTTGGCCAGTTGGGAGTCTGCAGCACATGGTTGATTTCATGCTTCAGTGCCTGAGAAACGACCGCCGCATCGCCCACATTCTCACCACGTCAGATTATTGGGTGTACATCCTCCTAGACCCTCGCTACCGGGACAACTTACAAACCCTCATCACACCGGTGAACCGGGACCGTAAAATGCAGGAGTACCAAGACACACTGGTGCAATCCATACTGTTGTACATTCCAGCCGAGAGAGCTGCTGCTGCTGCTACTGCTTTACAAAGCAGCTCTGTGTGTCGAGGCAGTGTAGACACCTCTACAACAAGAGGGAGCAGAAGCAGCGCCTCTGCACAGGGCAAGAGCTGTATGTTACAAATGTGGAAAAGTTTTGTGACAGCGCCAGCAAGGTCTACACCATCCGAGACGGCTCCAGTCACCAGGAAGGAACGTTTCCGTAAGATGGTGACAGACTACTTGGCTTTCCCTCTAAGTGTACTCCCAGATGCCTCTTCCCCTTTCAAATTTTGGGTCTCTAAGTTGGATACATGGCCAGAGCTTAGCCAGTATGCATTGGAGGTGCTGGCTTGCCCTGCTGCCAGTGTATTATCTGAGCGCGTCTTTAGTGCTGCAGGTGGTGTAGTAACAGACCGTCGCATGCGACTATCCTCAGAGAATGTAGACCAGCTTACTTTTCTGAAAATGAACAAGGCATGGATCTCACCTGAATTTGCCTGTCCGTTTTCAGATTAAATAACTGTTTGGCAATGTTTTCCATGTCTCCTGTTATGTTCATCTTTCTACCACCTGAACTCTACTCCCTGGGCTACAACACCGCCATTTGTTGCTCGTAAGTAATTGGCAGGGGTACTGACTCATGGCCAGCCTGGTTACAGCACGACAGCTGTTTCCTGGCAGTGTGAACGTCAATTATCCTCCAATAAGTTGTGCTGTCGTGTTGCATTCGGGTTAGCCGACTCTATGGTGCCTGCAGTTTAGGTGATTCCTATGTGTGCTGTGGGATATGTAAATAAAGGCGGTTTCCATTGTGACAATAGGACAAGCACCCACTGTAGGACTGTGTGATTCGGTAACTGCGGACGGCTTGCGTCCTGTCAACTTACATTTTCATGGGTGCGTTCTTCTACCCGTCCGGGGTCCAGTACCGTCAACTGGTTCTCCCCAGTACCTTTGGCCTAGGTGCCTCCATCTCCGTATCCGAGTTCCACCAACGTCTGCTGGTCCTTGGTAGTGCTTTGGAGCACAGGTACCTCCTGCTTAGTAACCGTGTCACAGTAACGTCAGCTGGTACTCGGTTGTGACATTGCCTCTTTTCCTTCTGCTACCCGTCCGGGGTCCAGTACCGTCAACTGGTTCTCCCCAGTGCCTTTGGCCTAGGTGCCTCCATCTCCGTATCCGAGTTCCACCAACGTCTGCTGGTCCTTGGTAGTGCTTTGGAGCACAGGTACCTCCTGCTTAGTAACCGTGTCACAGTAACGTCAGCTGGTACTCGGTTGTGACATTGCCTTTTTCCTTCTGCTACCCGTCCGGGGTCCAGTACCGTCAACTGGTTTCTCCCCAGTACCTTTGGCCTAGGTGCCTCCATCTCCGTATCCGAGTTCCACCAACGTCTGCTGGTCCTTGGTAGTGCTTTGGAGCACAGGTACCTCCTGCTTAGTAACCGTGTCACAGTAACGTCAGCTGGTACTCGGTTGTGACATTGCCTCTTTTCCTTCTGCTACCCGTCCGGGGTCCAGTACCGTCAACTGGTTCTCCCCAGTGCCTTTGGCCTAGGTGCCTCCATCTCCGTATCCGAGTTCCACCAACGTCTGCTGGTCCTTGGTAGTGCTTTGGAGCACAGGTACCTCCTGCTTAGTAACCGTGTCACAGTAACGTCAGCTGGTACTCGGTTGTGACATTGCCTCTTTTCCTTCTGCTACCCGTCCGGGTCCAGTACCGTCAACTGGTTCTCCCCAGTGCCTTTGGCCTAGGTGCCTCCATCTCCGTATCCGAGTTCCACCAACGTCTGCTGGTCCTTGGTAGTGCTTTGGAGCACAGGTACCTCCTGCTTAGTAACCGTGTCACAGTAACGTCAGCTGGTACTCGGTTGTGACATTGCCTCTTTTCCTTCTGCTACCCGTCCGGGGTCCAGTACCGTCAACTGGTTCTCCCCAGTGCCTTTGGCCTAGGTGCCTCCATCTCCGTATCCGAGTTCCACCAACGTCTGCTGGTCCTTGGTAGTGCTTTGGAGCACAGGTACCTCCTGCTTAGTAACCGTGTCACAGTAACGTCAGCTGGTACTCGGTTGTGACATTGCCTCTTTTCCTTCTGCTACCCGTCCGGGTTCCAGCACAGTCAGCTGGTCCTCGTTACTTCCATTGTCTCTCGCTCCATCTGATACCCGTCAGGGTTCCAGTAACGTCAGCTGTTTCTCGGAAATTAGACGACCTTAAAGACCACCCAGAAGAAGATGACGACAACAAGGACGACGAGCATGAAGCCAACCAGCCTGAACACCATCACAAAGAAAAAATAAAAGATTACCCAGAAGAAGATCACCAACAGGACAAAGAAGGTTAAGACAAACTACAAGATACAGAACAAGAGACAGAAGAACAATAAGCAGAAGATCAAAAAGCAGAAGAACATGAAGTATAAGACCAAAATGAAGAGCAAAATATATGCTCTAAATTCTAAGCAGAAGAAGACTAAGCAGTGTATGGGGGTGAGTCCTTTCCTCCTCGAGGTGCCCCTGGAAAATGCCTGCTGCTGCAGGCTAAACTGGACACGGACAAATACTGTTGTAATTTAAATCTTTTGTGACAGCAAGAACGGAAGGATGAAAATTCATACTTTTACAGATTACAAGTACAGGAATCTCTGTCACAAATAAGAATATGATGAAAAAGATGAAGAGGAAGAAGATGAAGAATTTGAATATGAAGAAGATTAATAGTTTAATAATAACAATATGAGTAATGTAAACAAAAACATGAATAGCAAGAAGTTTAAGAAGAAGATTAAGAAGGTGAAGATGAAGAATAATTTGATGAGAAAGATGATGGTGCTGCTGAAGATTATGAAGGAGAAAGTGTGGCACTGGCAAAAGTTAAAAAGGTGAAGAGCATGGAAGTTGTGAAACATACATATTTGCCAAAATAGAAAAAAGGTTAACAACATTGTCAATTTGTTAGTCAATCCAAACGTATTTCCAAAAAAATATATATTAATGCTATTCCAATGCATTGGGTTAAACATGTATGCCTTTATTGTCTCCTCAACCTCCCCCAATACATTCTACATTAGTCTTTGTTTTTTCCTTCATGTACAATTAACCAACAAGGCAAGAATGGGTTTTTTTAATGTCGATATTTGGTTCCAATAGACTTACATGGGACTTCCGGTATCGGAATCGGATATCGACGATATTTAGTGATATCGGTGATACCATTCCGATCCGATATTTTTAGATATCGAGCAGTATCGCTCAACACTAGTCCTTATAGGACCGAAACGTCTCTTGTCTTTGTGTGGACTGACTGCAATAAAAACCTTTTTCGGATTATTCCATTAAGCGGAGTGCCAAGTTTTATTCTTATACTTATTGGCTTGGGAACCTACTTGTGCACCACTTCACAATGGCTGTGCTACATTCTACACCAGACTGAGAAGTACAACCTGAGAAGCAGGGGCGGCAACCATTTGGCTATACAGTATCCACGGTCCTTGCTGAGCCCTGGAGTGCCTAATACAGGTTAGTGTCCATTTAACTGTTCGCGACCAGTTCCCGGATACCTCTTGCTCTCAGAGGCGTCCTCTCCAGAGGTAGTTTGCAGGCTTCCTCACCCTGGCTTACTCTAGCCATCACTGCCGCTTGTGCACAGACACACAGGCTCCATCTTGGGTATTCAGACACACCCCATGGGGTGGGGTATGTAGGTGACTGGACCCACCCATCTCTCCAAGTCACCTGGAAGCCTTCCCAATGTATAGTAAACCTCAGCAGTAGATCTGCTGAGCAAAACAAGCCCAAACTTCCATCACAGGGCCACCCACCTCTGTGATACCTACCTCCCATTAACCACATGGCCAGTCGCCATACCACAATATATATATATATATATTTCAATGCGTTGAAATCAGATGTGTATGTACTATATTTTCATTGTGAGTTCACCAATGACTGACCTAGTAGTGAAAGCAGCCAAGGTCTTGTCCATCAGTAGTCAGCCAATTGCGTAAATGTCTTGGTGACTGGAAGTGGCGGAGTGTTGGTTCATGATCATATGGTGGGGAGAGAGATGCGGGATCTACCGGCTGTTCTGTGACATTTTGAATTTCCTAAAATTCGACATGAATACGGTTCACGTTGAATCGATTCTCTTATCTCTAGCTAGAACCCTTTTAAACAATGTTTGGAATTACTTGTGACCCATAAGATATGTTGCACCTACACATTGACCTACAGAGTAACTATCCAGAAGAATATTACGGTCTTATGATGTCCACATCACTGCTCTGGGTGGGCTGCCGTTGATGAGACCAGCCGTGCACATTTTTCATATGCACGTCTTAAAGCTGTCACTGATCTTAATTTACTTCTGTTTCTTTTCAGCCATCGAGTCCAGGGTTTTTTCCATCATTAAAAGGTTTATAAATCAGAAGCAGATATATGAAATAAAAATCCCATTGCCACAAGTTGGATTTGTTTGTGCCATTAATTTGATTTAATAAACATCTCCTGAAGCAGTTTTACAACCGGAAGATATTAATAAGTGCCCCCTCCCTCCTGGGAATTTTATTTTTTTACTGCACTTTGAAATTGATGTTTCACGAGTCTCTGAGTATGAGATGAGAATTAAGCAGCTGGCTACTACAAGGAGTGCTATGGCCCTATGCCCAGAACCTGCCATATATGTAGGATTACGGAGGAGCCTTAAATAAATACATAAATCTATTTAATCTTTAACTTCCCTGTCATTTATCTAAGAATTTTCCAGTATCAAATAATCATAGCAAATAAAGTTCCCAAGACTTCTTAATGATATGCAGAGGGCAGGGGGAGTTCTCTATAAATCTATAATACTATCTGGGTCAAGGGGTGTACAGTGTGTACGGAAAGTATTCAGACCCCTTTAAATTTTTCACTGTTTGTTTCATTGCAGCCATTTGATAAATTAAAAAAGTTCATTTTTTTTCTCATTAATGTACACTCTGCATCCCATCTTGACTGAAAAAAAAAACAGAAATGTTAAAATTTTTGCAAATTTATTAAAAAAGAAAAACTGAAACATCACATGGTCATAAGTATTCAGACCCTTTGCTCAGTATTGAGTAGAAGCACCTTTTGAGCTAGTACAGCCATGAGTCTATCTTGGGAATGATGAACAAGTTTTTCACAACTGGATTTGGGGATCCTCCGCCATTCTTCCTTGCAGATCCTCTCCAGTTCCGTCAGGTTGGATGGTGAACGTTGGTGGACAGCTCATTTTCAGGTCTCTCCAGAGATGCTCATAGATTTAGGTCAGGGCTCTGGCTGGGCCAATCAAGTATGGTCACAGAGTTGTTCTGAAGCCACTCCTTTGGTATTTTAGCTTTGTGCTTAGGGTCATTGTCTTGTTGGAAGGTGAACCTTCGGCCAAGTCTGAGGTCCAGAGCACTCTGGAAGAGGTTTTCATCCAAGATATCTCTGTACTTGGCCCATTCATGTTTCCTTCAATTGCAACCAGTCGTCCTGTCCCTGCAGCTGAAAAACACCCCCATAGCATGATGCTGCCACCACCATGTTTCACTGTTGGGATTGTATTGGGCGGTTGATGAGCAGTGCCTGTCATGATCTGCTACAAGCACTAAGGAAAGGTGGGAATTCTGTCCCTACAATAGGACTGAGCTGGATCCCTACGATGTAACGGGGAACCTGATTCTGCGACCAGACCCGCTAAAGTCCTCAGCTAGTCTGAACGAAGACCTATAGTTGCGAGGGAGGAATCCCTACAAGATCTAGGGACTGGGTGAAAAGGTGGACACCTCCTAACAGAAAGTGTAGCAGGGAAAATAAAACAGAAAACAAATACTAAGAGATACTAGATCTAGCAAAACTGACAGAGTAAGGCATCTAAGCACCCGGCTAGCTTAAGAGTAGATAATACAATGAAGTCCAGCAAAGCCAGAAGGGCGGAGCCAGACTAAATAGGGTAAAAAGGTCATGTGACCAGCAAACTGAAACAAAACCTAACAAGAGGGTTCTAACAGTGCCTGGTTTTCTCCATACATACCGCTTAGAATTTGTCACCAAAAAGTTCTATCTTCTTCTCATCAGACCAGAGAATCTTATTTCTCATAGTCTGGGAGTCCGTCATGTGTTTTTTAGCTCTATGCGGGCTTTCATATGTCTTGCACTGAGGAGAGGCTTCCATCGGGCCACTCTGCCATAAAGGCCCAACTGGTGGAGGGCTGCAGTGATAGTTGACTTTGTGGAACTTTTTCCCATCTCCCTACTACATCTGTGGAGCTCAGCCACAGTTATCTTGGGGTTCTTCTTTACCTCTCTCACCAAGGCTCTTCTCCCACAATTGCTCGTTTGGCTGTACGGCCAGGTCTAGGAAGACTTCTGATGGTCCCAAACTTCTTACATTTAAGGATTATGGAGGCCACTGTGCTCTTAGCAACCTTGAATACTGCAGAAATTCTTTTGTAACCTTGGCCAGATCTGTGCCTTGCCACAATTCTGTCTCTGAGCTCCTTGGCCAGTTCCTTTGACCTCATGATTCTCATTTGGTCTGACATGCACTGTGAGCTGTGAGGTCTTATATAGACAGGTGTGTGCCTTCCCAAATCAAGTCCTATCAGTTTATTTAAACACAGCTGGACTCCATCTCAGGAGTAGAACCATCTCAAGAGGATCACAAGGAAATGGACAGCATGTGACTTAAATATGAGTGTCTCAGCAAAGGGTCTGAAAACTTATGACCATGTGAAATTTCAGTTTTTCTTTTTTAATACATTTGCAAAAATTTCTACATTTCTGTTTTTTTCAGTCAAGATGGGGTGCAGAGTGTACATTAATGAGAAAAAAATGAACTTTTTTGAATTTACCAAATGGCTGCAAAGAAACAAAGAGTGAAAAATTTAAAGGGGTCTGAATACTTTCCGAACCCATTGTAAATATAGTGGGGTCAGCTGGTACAGATGCACCCAGGGCCTGGAGCCTAGGGTGGTCCAAAAGGAGTTTTTTGACCCACATTATTCTAATAAAGACAATGTTGGAGATTTTGCATCGGGGCCCATGAGCTTCAAGTTACCCCACCGTCTCATTACATCATCATAAAATAGTGGCAATTTTTGCAATGTTAAAAAGTAACCGTCATTTTAATTCTCTTCCTTAATTTAATAATACACGTTAAATTAAAAAACTGCGTAATATATCTTATTTGAGAAATCGTCTCATTTCTCCTTCTGGAATGATAATTCCTTCTGACAAATCTCAATTCTCTGGTAAAAATGTGTCCTCCTTAGTGAATTCTGACATTTTCATTATTGAGATTGGAGATGACAGTTGGTTCTCATTAAGTTCTATGGAGAACTGTAACTGTCATTTCAGGAGAACTTGCAGCAGAATGTCTGTGTTGGCCTCTAGCTCCTCCCTAGAATGTCTGTGTCGGCTTCTAGCTCCTCCCTCTCTGTAGAATTATACAAGCACCAACTGTCATCTCTTCTCTCATTAATTATAAAATGTGTCTTCTCTGAATATAGATTTTACAAATTTTACTCATAAATTGAGAGTAGAAGATCAGTCCAACAGGAGAAAGAAGTGCGAGGCCATCAGCTCCAGCCTCACCAGATCTTCAGGAAAGTTCTGTCTGCATCAATAAGTCACCCCATATAGCTGTGCGGGGAGCCGATGGGTCTTTGCGCCACAATACATTTCAGCTGAATGTGCGTCCTAAAGTTATGGGAGAACAAAAAAAGAAAGAGTAGATAAACTAATAATCGCTAAGTCCTTAAAGGGGTATAACTGCACTTTCAGATGACTTTTCAGAATAAGTTGTTGTGTGTGCATATGAATAATAAATAACATTATTTCCGTTTTTTACATGACTTGTATCCAGCGGTTTTTCCTCTGCGCTAAAAACCTCAGCAGTTTCTCTTTATGTACACTGCATTTTCTCCCTTCAGCTTCTCTTCCTTTCCCCTCTCAATAGAGTTTTATAAGCAAAAGGTGTACTTTGATCCCTCACTGAAGACAGATTTAGGGTTTGTGCACACAATGTCTTTTTCAGGCGGATTTCAGTTGGAATCCCCCTGAAAAAGTGGCGCAACGCATGAACATAATGTACAGTAGTGGAATTAAAGGGGACAGAAATATTGATTGCCTATCTTTAGGGTTGAATTTCAAATGTACCCAAATGGAGATTAAATTACCTGGGAAAGGTGTAACCATCTAACTTGAAAATCCTACAAGTGCAAAGCCCCACTAGATATTGCCCCTCTTGCTGAATTATGGTAATGTCATGTCCCCTGATGACACCGATGTTTTGGTGAAACGTGCTGTATGTGTAAATTATACACATCCAATATTTGCCTCATAACTTATTGATGGTACCCCGGCATGCTATCTTTAATACATGCAGATAAGCAACTGGGAACTGAATTTTATATTGAATAATTAATAATGCAAATCCAAAGAAAGTATAAGAGCATGTTCACACTTCTTATTAAAGAAAGGTTAAGGTTTATTGACCTGTTCCAGAGGGGTAACATCTAGTTGGGCTTTGCCTTTTAGGGTTTTTGATTTATATCTTTAGGGTGAAAGAGCTAAAGCTTTCTAAAGAGTGCCCCATTGCATGGCACAACATCATTACTGCAGAGCTAGTGATTCTGGCTAAGATGCAGTACGAGAACATTCACAAGCATAATGGGGCACAGTCCTACCGGGATAAACCATACATCGCCCTTTCTTCAATCAGCAGATCCCGTCGGTGCCAGAAGTTGGACCTCACTGATCAAATCTTGATGGACTGTCCTAAGGACAAGCCATAAGTATTACTCGATTCTGGGTTCCTAAACCCTAATGTATCTTATCACAAAAGGACTATTCATATCATGAAACCCCTTTTAATAAATATTCCCCAAATATTTGCCCCCTACATTCTCATCTGTATGACAAAGTGAAGAATTTTGTGTGCAAATTTCCCAATTTCCCAGTGAATCATTATATACAAGAATTTGTAATGTAATTAATAATTAGCTCTACTGTCAGATTTTCAGATAATTAACTCCAGCAAACCCAACCAGTACGGCATATTCCTCCTACATAATTGTAATTAAGAATATCGGACTATTATTTCTCATTAGTGGGGATGTCATTTCTGTAGAATAATTACTTACACTGTGGTATAAGAACAATCCATTCATGTGAAGCGAAGACAATATCAATGGAGAGAAATGATTCTTCTACATAATACGCTTGTGTCACGCTGTCACTGCGTACAGGAGGTCAGGGTCCTATGCTGACCCTAAGCTGGGGCCCTAACTAATCCCTCTACCTGGAGGTACTGTTAATGGTACAGAGGTCCAGGCCGCCAGCGTAACCCTACCTCCTGAGAATCCCTGAACCTCAGTAATCTAGTCCTGAGAAGGACCCCGATCACAACAGTAGGGGACAGGGTAGTAAATGCTTATACACAGTTCTAGACGAACGAGACAGTACAAGGGGAAAACCAAAAAACACCTTGCATACAAAAACTCACACCACAATAACAGAGGGAACACAAACGGGTAAGGAGATAAATGATAAAGCGAGGAAGGGAAACAACCACACCGAGTACACTTTACTCCAAACTCTTCAATACCACGATCCGCTCTGATGGTCTGTATGAAATGCTTTCACCGACAACTACCCTATCAGACCGACAGGTGTTTGAAGGAGTCCCAATACTGCAGAATTAACTGCAGCTGGGTGAGGCTGGGCCTCGTCTAGCAAAGAGAGAGAAAATTAACTCCCTCACTGCCGAAAAACACCAAGCACCAAAAACTCAGCTGCGAGAAGTCAGGCTGTGCAGTCGCGACGATCTTCGTGGCGACACACCCGTGACAGTTTGCTAGCTGATATTTCACAGGTAATGAGAGGAGTTACTGTTACATTAATTACCCAATAATTAAATAGTGCTGGACTGAGAACGCACTCACATTCACTGCTAGTAAGAAGTTCCTTGGGCTCGCTCTTACTCACCCGTTCCAGTGCCACCACTAAGTACTGCCTTGTGTCCCCTCTCCGACGTCCCCAATTATATCGTCCTCCAGGGTTATTTAACCTCATCATGACTTGCCAATTTTCCTTTTTTCATTTGTTTCCTACCTTTCTTTCAAGAGCCATAATTTTTGTTATTTTTTCATTGACAACCATAAATGCCACTGTAAAAGTTTAAAGGATTAGCAGCAGTGGTCTGTGCTTAGAGTCATGCTGTGCTGGCTAGTAACACAGCTGGCATATACTGGCTATCATGTGGGTTTGGCTCACATTTATTTCCGATTTCGGGAAGAGATTATATCTGGTTCAGGCAGCAGCATGACACCTGAGTATTCAGGTCATTGGTGCAGTTTGGGAACTAGCTGAATCTTTACTTCTTGATTTTGTCCACATCTTCAATAACAACAAACTTGGCCTCAGATTTACTCACGAGATAAATACAAAAGAGACTAATTTTCTTGATTTCACAATATGGATCTAACCTTAGAAATTTGCTAGTTCCAAGCCATTTTGCAAAGGTATAGCAGACCAAATACTACCTGACTTCAAAACAAATCAATGAGATCGTTTAAGTGTGGACATTGCAAAGCGTACAGTTTTATTCCAACTATGAAACAATTTCAAGGTCCAAAAAGTACGAAAGTATATACCATCAAAGATTGTATAAATTGTACAACCTCTGTGTTGTTTATGCAGCAAAA
>JARQOD010000004.1:522134076-522201557 GCA_033576555.1 Oophaga sylvatica | reverse complement strand
GGAGCGGTCACGGACCGCTCCCGGCACATTAACTCCTTGCACACCGCGATCAAACATGATCGCGGTGTACTGGGGGCACAGGGGAGGATCGCGCAGGGTGGGGGCTCCCTGCGCGCCCCCCTGAGACCCTCAGAGCAGCGCGATGTGATCGCGCTGTTCTGAGGGCTTCCTCCCTCCCAGGACCCGGATCCAAGATGGCGCCGGGGTCCTGGAGGGAGGCGGCTACCTCAGTGCCTGCCGAGAGCAGGCACTGAGAAGCCTGCATCTATGCCTGTGCGATCGCTGGTGTGACAGAGTGCTGTGCACACTGTCACACCAGCGATCTGATAAAATACTGTGATGTCCCACCCTGGGACAAAGTAAAAAAGTTAAAAAAGTAAAAATAAACATGTGTAAAAAAAAAATCCAAAATAAATAAAAAAAAAAAAAATATTCCCCAATAAATTCACTTCTTCCTGTAAATAAAAAAAAAAAAACAATAAAAGTACACATATTTGGTATCGCCGCGTCCGTAACGACCCCCCCTATAAAATTGTCCCACTAGTTAACCCCTTTAGTGAACCCCTTAAAAAAAAAAAAAAAAAACAAGCAAAAAATCAATGCTTTATCATCATACCGCCGAACAAAAAGTGGAATAACACGCGATCAAAAAGACCGATATAAATAAACATGGTACCGCTGAAAACGTCATCTTTCCCGCAAAAAACGAGCCGTCACTAAAGCATCATCAGCGAAAAAATAAAAAAGTTATAGCTCGCAGAATAAAGCGATGCAAAAATAATTATTTTTTATATAAAATTGTTTTTATTCTATAAAAGCGCCAAAACATGAAAAATGATATAAATGAGGTATCGCCATAATCGTACTGACCCGAAGAATAAAACTGCTTTATCAATTTTACCACACGCGGAACGGTATAAAACGCCTCCCCCAAAAGAAATTCATGAATTGCTGATTTTTGTTCATTCTAACCTCCCAAAAATCGAAATAAAAAGTGATCAAAAAACGTCACGTGCTCAAAAATGGTACCAATAAAAACGTCAACTCGTCCCGCAAAAAATAAGACCTCACATGACTCTGTGGGCCAAAATATGCAAAAATTATAGCTCTCAAAATGTGATGATGCAAAAACTATTTTTGCAATAAAAAGCGTCTTTTAGCGTGACAGCTGCCAATCATAAAAACCCGCTATAAATAGTAAATCAAACCCCCCTTTATCACCCCCTTAGTAAGGGAAAAATAATAAAATTAAAAAAAAGTATTTATTTCCATTTTCCCATTAGGGTTAGGGTTAGGGTTGCGGCTAAAGTTAGGGTTAGGGTTGGCGCTAAAGTTAGGATTAGGGTTAGGGTTGGGATTAGGGGTGTGTTAGGGTTAGGTTTGTGGTTAGGGTTGGGACTAGGGTTAGGGGTGTGTTGGGGTTAGGGTTGGAGTTAGAATTGGGGGGTTTCAGCTGTTTAGGCACATCAGGGGCTCTCCAAATGTGACATGGCGTCTGATCTCAATTCCAGCCAATTCTGCGTTGAAAAAGTCAAACGGTGCTCCTTCACTTCTCAGCTCTGCCATGCGTCCAAACAGTAGTTTATCCCCACATATGGGGTATCAGCGTACTCTGGACCCCAAGAGTTATTGTGCAATTTGTCCTATTTCTTCTGCTACCCTTGGGAAAATAAAAAACTGGGGGCGAAAATATCATTTTTGTACAAAAAAAAATATTTTTTTATTTTTACGGCTGTGCGTTATAAACTTCTGTGAAGCACTTCGGGGTTCAAAGTGCTCACCACACATCTAGACAAGTTCCTTGTGGGGTCTATTTTCCAAAATGGGGTCACTTGTGGGGGGTTTCCACTGTTTAGGCGCATCAGGGGCTCTCCAAATGCGACATGACGCCCCCAGACCATTCCATCAAAGTCTGCAATCCAAAACGTCACTACTTCCCTTCCGAGCCCTGACGTGCGCCCATACAGTAGTTTTCTCCCACATATTGGGTATCAGCGTACTCAGGACAAATTGGACAACAACTTTTGGGTTCCAATTTCTTCTGTTACCCTTGTGAAAATAAAATTTGGGGGCGAAAAAAATCATTTTTGTAAAAAAAAAAAGATTTTTTATTTTTACGGCTGTACGTTATAAACTTCTGTGAAGCACTTCGGGGTTCAAAGTGCTCACCACACATCTAGATAAGTTCCTTGTGGGGTCTATTTGCCAAAATGGGGTCACTTGTGGGGGGTTTCCACTGTATAGGTGCATTAGGGGCTCTCCAAATGTGACATGACGCCCCCAGACCATTCCATCAAAGTCTGCAATCCAAAACGTCACTACTTCCCTTCCGAGCCCTGACGTGCGCCCATACAGTAGTTTTCTCCCACATATTGGGTATCAGCGTACTCAGGACAAATTGGACAACAACTTTTGGGTTCCAATTTCTTCTGTTACCCTTGTGAAAATAAAATATTGGGGACGAAAAAATCATTTTTGTAAAAAAAAAAAAGATTTTTTATTTTACGGCTGTACGTTATAAACTTTAGTGAAACACCTGGGGGTTAAAAGTTCTCACCACACATCTAGATAAGTTCCTTGAGGGGTCTAGTTTCCAAAATGGCGTCATTTATGGGGGTTTCCACTGTTTAGGCAGATCAGGAGCTCTCCAAACACGACATGGCGTCCTGCCAATTCTGCGTTGAAAAAGTCAGACGGCGCTCCTTCCCTTCCAAACTCTGCCATGCACCCAAACAGTGGTTTACCCCCACATATGGGGTATCAGCGCACTCAGGACAAATTGCACAATAACTTTTGGAGTCTTGTTACCTTGGAAAAATAAAAATTGGGGTGAAAAGATCATTTTTGTGGCAAAAATATGATTTTTAAATTTTACGGCTCTACGTTATAAACTTGTGTGAAGCACTTGGGGGTTCAAATTGCTCACCAAAGATCTAGAAAAGTTCCTTAGGGGGTCTAGTTTCCAAAATGGGGTCATTTGTGGGGGGTTTCCACTGTTTAGGCACATCAGGGGCTCTCCAAATGCAACATGGCATCCAATCTCAATTCCAGCCAATTTTGGTTGGAAAAAGTCAAATGGTGCTCCTTCCATTCCGAGCTCTGCCGTGCGCCCAAACAGTGGTTCCCACCCACATATGGGGTATCAGCGTACTCAGGACAAATTGGACAACAACTTATGTGGTCCAATTTCTCCTGTTACCCTTGAGAAAATAAAAAATTAGTGACTAAAATATAATTTTTGTGGGAAAAAAATAGGATTTTTTATTTTCATGCCCGGGCATTATAAACTTGTGTGAAGCACTTGGGGTTCAAAGTGCTCACCAAAGATCTAGATAAGTTCCTTAGGGGGTATAGTTTCCAAAATGGGGTCACTTGTGGGGGGTTTCCACTGTTTAGGCTCATCTGGGGCACTGCAAACGGAATATGACCCCCATCAACGTCTGCATTCCAAAACGTTACTACTTCCTTTCCAAGCCCTGCCGTGCACCGAAACAGTTCCCCCCCCCACATATGGGGTATCAGCGTACTCAGGACAAATTGGACAACAACTTTTGGGGTCCAATTTCCTTGGGAAAATTCAAAAATTTGGGACTAAAAAATCATTTTTGTGGAAAATTGTTTTTTTTTTTTTTCACACCCAGGCATTATAAGCTTTTGTGAAACACTTGGGAGTTCAAAGTGCTCACAACAGATCTAGATAAGTACCTTAGGGGGTCTAGTTTCCAAAATGGTGTCACTTGTGGGGGTTTCCACTGTTTAGGCGCATCAGGGGCTCTCCAAACACGACATGGCGTCCAATCTCAATTCCAGCCAATTTTAGTTTGAAAAAGTCAAACGGCGCTCCTTCCCTTACGAGCTCTGCCGTGCGCCCAAACAGTGGTTTTCCCCCACATATTGGGTATTGGCGTACTCAGGAGAAATTGCATAACAACCTTATCTGTCCATTTTCTCCTTTTACCCTTGTGAAAATAAAAAAAAAGTTTGTAAAAGATCATTTTTGTGGCTAAAAAGTTAAATATTCATTTTTTCCTTCCACGTTGCTTTAGTTCCTGTGAAGCACCTGAAGGGTTAATAATCTTCTTGAATGTGGTTTTGAGTACCTTGAGGGGTGCAGTTTTTAGAATGGTGTCACTTTTGGGTATTTTCTGCCATATAGACCCCTCAAAGTGACTTCAAATGAGAGGTGGTCCCTAAAAAAAATGGCTTTGTAAATTTTGTTGTAAAAATGAGAAATCGCTGGTCAACTTTTAACCCTTATAACTTCCTAACAAAAAAAAAATTTTGGTTCCAAAATTGTGCTGATGTAAAGTAGACATGTGGTAAATGTTATTTCTTAACTATTTTATGTGACATATTTCTCTGTTTTAAGGGAATAAAAATTCAAAGTTTTAAAATTGCAAAATTTTAAAAATTTTCACCATATTTGCGTTTTTTTCAAAAATAAACGCAAGTTATATCGAAGAAATTTTACTTCTAACGTGAAGTACAATATGTCACGAGAAAACAATCTCAGAATCGCGAAGATCCGTTGAAGCGTTCCAGAGTTATAACCTCATAAAGAGACAGTGGTCAGAATTGTAAAAATTGGCCGGTCATTAACGTGCAAACCACCCTTGGGGGTGAAGGGGTTAATACTTTAGGGGGACCAAACAGAATTCTTGTGGTTTGAGGGGTTGAATAATAAATGACACTCTGAATTAACTTTTAACGTTTTTTTAAAAAAAAAAAAATTAAAACAAAAATTTTTGCTGCAGTGCATTTCCCACTTCCAGGCTGATCTACAGTACAAATGTCACAATGCCAAGTTAATTCCGCATGTGTCAACCAGCTAAATCTGCAGGGGGCTGAATACTACTTGTAGGCACTGTATGTACTACTGCAACAGCTGCACAAAGGTAAACAGGAGTGTTCACATTCACTGACAGCAAACACATTTCCTGAAAATGGTGAGCAGGTGATATGCAAAGAATATTATAAAGTTGCAAAACCTTTCATGTATACAGTGATTAAGTATCATGTATATACAACTTGAAAACTTTTATTTATTTTGTATAGACTAGATAAATAAATGACCAATAGTTCTTTCTCACTAGGCTGTATAATAACGCTCATTTCAAGTTACATCCAATCCATTTTTAGTTCTGTTTCCTCCATAAGCCCATAATAATATATTATACAGCTCCGTCATCTAGGTACAAAATTAAAGCTCCTTTTATCATAGTGAAAGATGTAATTACTCAGCCTAAAATTACCTTTTTGCTTCCACAGTTAGTAAGAACTTTCTCCTGTGCGCAGAGAGGCTGGGGGGTGGTTGGGTGGATGGAAATATCCTGACTAAATAAGCACTCTACCTGAAATATCTCACCTCAGCTCGGTGCCACGAAGACCCAGAGCCACAGTGCAGTACATAAAGGGTAATGTGTGATAGGAAGGACACGGAGAACTTATTCTTGACACAAAGAACTTCTGTCATTGCTATAATCTGTTCTTTTTTTTCTTTTTTACCCTCCCAGAACATTACATTCTCTGTCTTCCTCAATTCCAAATATGTATATATATATATACATATATATACATATTTGGAATTGAGAAGACAGAGAATTAAGTTCTGGGAGGGTAAAAAAGAAAAAAAAAAATATATACAGTGCCTACAAGTAGTATTCAACCCCCTGCAGATTTAGCTGGTTGACACATGCGGAATTAACTTGGCATTGTGACATTTGTACTGTAGATCAGCCTGGAAGTGGGAAATGCACTGCAGCAAAAATTTTTGTTTTAATTTTTTTTTTTAAAAAAAACGTTAAAAGTTAATTCAGAGTGTCATTTATTATTCAACCCCTCAAACCACAAGAATTCTGTTTGGTCCCCCTAAAGTATTAAGAAGTAGTTCAGGCACCAAGAATAATGAGCTTCACATGTGTGGATTAATGATCTCTTTTGCCAGCCTTTTCTGACTATTTAAGACCCTCCCCAAACTTGTGAACAGCACTCATACATGGTCAACATGGGAAAGACAAAGGAGCATTCCAAGGCCATCAGAGACAAGATCGTGGAGGGTCACAAGGCTGGCAAGGGGTACAAAACCCTTTCCAAGGAGTTGGCCCTACCTGTCTCCACTGTTGGGAGCATCATCCGTAAGTGGAAGGCTTATGGAACTACTGTTAGCCTTCCACGGCCTGGACAGCCTTTAAAGTTTCCTCCCGTGCCGAGGCCAGGCTTGTCCGAAGAGTCAAGGCTAACCCAAGGACAACAAGGAAGTAGCTCCGGGAAGATCTCATGGCAGTGGGGACATTGGTTTCAGTCAATACCATAAGTAACGTACTCCACCGCAATGGTCTCCGTTCCAGACGAGCCCGTAAGGTACCTTTACTTTCAAAGCGTCATGTCAAGGCTCGTCTAAGTTTGCTCATGATCACTTGGAGGACTCTGAGACAGACTGGTTCAAGGTTCTATGGTCTGATGAGACCAAGATCGAGATCTTTGGTGCCAACCATACACGTGACGTTTGGAGACTGGATGGCACTGCATACGACCCCAAGAATACCATCCCTACAGTCAAGCATGGTGGTGGCAGCATCATGCTGTGGGGCTGTTTCTCAGCCAAGGGGCCTGGCCATCTGGTCCGCATCCATGGGAGGATGGATAGCACGGCCTACCTGGAGATTTTGGCCAAGAACCTCCGCTCCTCCATCAAGGATCTTAAGATGGGTCGTAATTTCATCTTCCAACAAGACAACGACCCAAAGCACACAGCCAAGAAAACCAAGGCCTGGTTCAAGAGGGAAAAAGTCAAGGTGTTGGAGTGGCCTAGTCAGTCTCCTGACCTTAACCCAATTGAAAACTTGTGGAAGGAGCTCAAGATTAAAGTCCACATGAGACACCCAAAGAACCTAGATAACTTGGAGAAGATCTGCATGGAGGAGTGGGCCAAGATAACTCCACAGACCTGTGCCGGCCTGATCAGGTCTTATAAAAGACGATTATTAGCTGTAATTGCAAACAAGGGTTATTCCACGAAATATTAAACATAGGGGTTGTATAATAATTGACCCACACTTTTATGTTTAAAATTTATTAAAATTCAACTGAGCAACATAACTTTTTGTTTTGTAAGATTTATGCTTCTGTTAATAAATCCTACTCTCGTTTGCAGTTTGAAGGCTCTAACTTATTTGCATCTTATCAAACCAGCTAAATCTGCAGGGGGTTGAATACTACTTGTAGGCACTGTATATATATATATATGCAGTTGTGCTCAAAAGTTTACATACTCCGGAATAAATTTTGCTTTCTTGGCTTTTTTTCAGCGAATATGAATGATAACACCAAAACTTTTTCTCCACTCATGGTTAGTGGTTGGGTGAGACTGAGACAGTAGCTAGTTCAACCATAATGAATCCCCATTGCAGTCGGAGGCGGATGATTTCTCCCTGTATGTCATTGCTTGTGAAAAGGACAAGACGATGACCAATGAGGCAGAGATTCCTGAATTGGGGGTTTCTGGAGGGAATTTTGGGACTGCTAAAATGTGGGATCTTATTTTAAAAGGGGCATTTGACACTTTGGCACTGTGATAAATGGGGTCGTTCAAGAGCCAGGTTTCCACATTTTGCTTTAAATGAGTAGCTGCTATATCGGGTCACTAAACTGAGAGATGAAGTGATAGAGCAGCTGTTAGTACTGGGCCCCTATAGGCTTATGGTGCTAGACCTGACCCATCCTCATGTCTTGTGTGGGCATCTTGACAAAACTCAAGAGCGGGTCCTTCAGAAGTTCTACTGGCCTGGATGTCACAGAGAGATTGTTAGCTGTCTGTCCTGCCCTATCTGTCAGCTAACTGCTCCCGTATCCCATTTCCAGTGATTAAAAATTTAGTGACGTAAACTACAAGGTTCACCAGCCAGGGAGAAGAAAGTCGTACCAAGTGTACCATAGCAACCTACTGAAACCATAGCGAGACAGGGAACCGGTGGAGGCTACATGCCTGGGGGGCTAATCCTGAAGCCAGGGTCGAGGTTGTCACAGTGGCAGAGACACTGTCACCGGCCCAGAAGTAACAGTGCCAAGAACTGCTTCAGCGGAAACAGGACCTGTTTTTGGAGTTGCCAGTGTTAGGGTTACAGTTCCCGCTGCTGCACAAGGGGAGTCTCGAACCAGTCCCGCTGCAGTCCCCCATCCATCTCCGTCCGCAGTGGAGCCTGCTCAACAGAGACGTCGGTCCCAGCGTCTTGCCCATTTCAATACTGTGCAGAGACTTGCTGCTTCTATTATAGCCAGTGCTGGAGCAGACGTCTTTGGGAAGAAGTCCTACGTTTCCCCTTCTGAGCATGCCCAGGGTAAGATCTCTCATTGGAGATCAGGGGTCACATGTTCAGGTACTGCAGTAGCTCCTATTGGTCCGCCAGGAAGGTCCTGAAACTACATGTGTTTTGGAACAGTTTCTCATTGGTCCTTGTTTCTGGCAGGTCCTGTAGCTGTTACTATAAAAGGGTGGCATGGCTGGGCCGCCATGCGCTAGTATCAATTGCATTATGTGCTTTGCGCCAGTGTGATCATGCACGCATGTGGTTAGGGCTCAGCTGAAATAAGCCCCTAGAATACCGGCACCTCCTGTGAAGAGATTGCTTGATTGCGTTGCTGTCTGCATGATCACGGACTGCTATCCGCACAGCAGCTATCTGTGTATCCCTGTGGTGTTAACAGGACACAGTCGTTTTCTCAGTGGCTCTGTGACGCAACAGGGTTCGCTTTATAACGCTGGTTCAGCGCCCTAGCATTTTACTTTGTGGCTCACTGAAGCTAAGTGAGTTCGCCCTTATCGCCATATAGCGCTGTGGCATTCCCGTTAGCGGCTCTGGGAATTAACAGAGTTCGCTCTAACTGCCACAGCGCGCTAACGGCGTTTATTTTAGCGACTCTGCGAGATAACAGAGTTTGCTACTTTCCCCATCTTATTAGCAGCGGGCTTCGCCTGCACGGTGGACCCCGGGCTGCGAACGCACCTCTCTACTATATCTATTAGGTGCGTTCCGCAGACCCTAACAGCCAGGGTGTACGTTGTGGAGCATGAAATCCTGACAAAATTGCATATGTGGGTGAACCAAAAGCCGTATCAGATTCATGAATCCTGCCATGAGGTGATCTCGAAGGAGGTGAGGAGAATGTTAAGCCTGGGCATCATCGAAGAATCAAAGAGCAGCTGGTCCAGCCCCATTTTCCTGGTGCCGAAGCCTGAAGGAGAATGACACTTTTGTATCAACTACAGGAAGCTAAATGAAATATCCAAATTTGACGTGTATCTGATGGCCCACATTGATGAACTCACTGAGAGGCTAGGGTCAGCCACATACATCACCACCCTGGACCTAACGAAAGCATGCTGGCAAATCCTCCTGTCTCAAGGTGCCAAGGAATAGATGGTCTTCTCGACACCTGATAGGTGCTTTCAATATACAATTATGCCGTTCAGTCTCAGGGAGCCCCAGCCACCTTCTAGAGTACCATGGGCCGAATCCTTGCCTCCCACAAAAAGTATGCTGCTGCTGACCTCGACGACATTGTGGTCTTCAGCCTGGACTGGGGAAGTCACCTTCAGAAGGTCCAGGTGGTACTGGATGCACTGAGGAAGGCAGGGTTTACCATAAACCCAAAGAAATGCACCATAGGGAAAGAAGAGGCAAAATTCTTGGGCTACATCATCAGAAGAGGCAAAATAAAGTCGCAAGTGAATAAGGTAGACGCAATCCAGAATTGTCTGCAACTGGTGCCCAAAAAGCAGGTTATGGTCTCTGACCAACCTTCTTAGGGGACAAAAAGACATCAATGGGCAAATGGTCTTCTGAAGCAGAGATGGCATTCTAAGAGATGAATCTTGTCCTGTGTAAGCAGCTGGTCTCGATTGCACCTAACTTCAGTAAGGAATTTGTGGTCCAGACGGATTTCTCAGAGGTCGGGTTGGGAGCCATGTTTTCCTAAGAAGTAAACAGGGAGGAAGATCTAATCTTGTGTCTAAACAGAAAACTCTCTGCCTATGAGAAAAACTACGCCATTGTGGAAAAAGAGGTTTGACCATCTGGATCGTCCGCCAGGACAGTGGGATACTCAGTACCGGGCCGGTGTCTTAACGGGATGTGTCACGGCAGCAGTGACCTGGTCCGTGGCCCTGGGCGTCCAATAAAAGGGGAATATTTACAGGGGATGATAGTAGATAGTAGGTAGTAGGGTGTTCTTGACGCCACCTGTGGTATCTGGTCAGAGGTGACCAGCGCTGCAGTGCAGATCCTCTGAGACTGATGGTGTGATGCAGCAGAGTTGGAATAGCTTCCCACAGGTGAAGCTTGTCTCAGGGCAGAGAGAGATGTTGTAGAAAGTAATGGTGCTGGGAGATGTAGCAGAGTGGAGTGTGTTTTGCAGGAAGAACTTGAGAGGACACAGTCAGATGCAGTTTCCAAAGCTTTACTCACAGTTTTTGCAGGCAAAGTATCCAGGGCATTGAGTACAAATGGTGCTGGAGTCAGTCGGCCTGAAAGCAATTTGGAATCTCCTTATTTCAGGTGGGATGTGAGGTCTCCTTTCTAGCGCTATTCTTTGAGGCACTTGTTGCTATAAGCTCTGTCCAAGTTCCTCTCTCTGTCTCTTGTCTAGGTAGAACTTCACTCTCATAACACACAGCTGTAACCTGCTTCAGGAATCACTCATCTATGGAGTCTCCAGCTCACATGTGCTGCTGTGTAGTAGAGTCTTAGTTGGGGCAGAGAACCTGCTGTGTCCTGCTCTCTGGATTCTGCTGCTGGGAGTTTAGTTACCCACTCAGCCACAGACTCCAGGGTCCGGTTTCTGGCGCTCAGACCTGGGGGTGAGCTCTCTATAGCTCCTCTTTCCCCCAGCTTGTCTCCACATGTCTTTCCTCTCTCGTCCCTCCAGCCAGACTCCCTAACTCCTCCCCCAGCCAGAATTTTTTAGAGCAGCTCTCCTGAAATCAGGCATTAGAGCTCCCCCTTCTGGTCTGGAGTAAGAAAGGTGTTGTATGCTGTGTTACCTGTTAAGGGGATCCTTCCTTGCTTTCAGGCATGACATCACTCCCCCCCTGGAGGGAGGCAAGTTGACTGTGGCAACCGAACTCCTGGGATGCCATATGCCCCCCAAGTACAATTCAGTACTCCTGGACTGAGGAAACATAAAAGAAAACATATTATAACTATTTACAGAATTTTAACAACAAATATATGAATTTGGCGAAGTCTTGAAATGGGGTGTCCTTTTTCACCCTAGCAAAGTACAATGTGAGGGACCCATCTCAAACCCTCAACGTAGGCCTTGGGCGGGCTACAAGGCATGGCTGGTTTCCCTTTTGGACCACGTCTTCGGCCACGCCAGATGTTTTTTGTTCTGTAGTCATTAATATTGGCTATTTACAGGCATTGTCCTGGTCACTACGAGTCAAGTGAACAAATCGTCCATTTAAGAATGAAATCAGAATGGTTAAAAGTTGCAATTATAAACATTAACTTATTTACATTACTAGAACAATAGCATTCTAGTCCATATACCTGGCTGGGATCTGACCTCTAGTACTACTGGTTGTTTTACGCAGTACAGGTGTCTCTAGTGATCTAGCCTGGTCTAGTATGTGTATTGGTAAACTGAGCAGTAACCTTATGCAATTTCCTAGACTCACTGTGGGTGTGACAGATTCACCGCTAGCAGGGGGCAGATTTTCAAGTTCCACTGCAGGTGTGGCTTCTGGCACTTGAACTGGCTGATCCTGAGTCACTTCTCTTTCAGGCACTGCCGGTTGGGCAAAGGTCAAGACGGGCACTGCTATGGCCTGGTTTACTCTTGTTCAACTCTACAGGAACTCGCCAAGTACAGTGCGGACCTTTTCTTCCACTTTTTCTACTGACAAAGGAATGGTCAGGGCACTCTGCCAGTCCTTGATAACAGTGACTTTGTCAGGGTCTGGTGCCACATCTTCTGCGCTTACTATGTGGCCTAGGTACTGCACCTTGGGCTTCAGGAGGTGGCATTTGGACGGCTTCACTTTTAGGCCAAATTTGGACAGGGCTTCGAACACCTTGGCCAGGTGCTTCAAATGTTCCTCATAGGTCTTGGAGAAGACAATGACGTCATCTAGGTACAACAGAACTGTCTCCAAGTTCATATGTCCAAGACAGCACTCCATCAACCTCTGGAACGTTCCTGGCATGCTGCAAAGTCCAAACGGCATGTAGTTGAATTCAGAGAGGACCATTGGTGTTGCAAAGGTGGTCATCTCTTTGTCTGCCTCTGCCACGGGAACCTGCCAATACCCACTAGTGAGATCTAAGGTAGAGAAATAGTTAGCGGTTCTCAGTGCAGCTAGTGATTCCTCTATCCTAGGTAATGGATAGGCGTCTTTGTGGGTAATGCTGTTGAGTTTTCTGTAGTCAACACACATCCTCATTGTACCATCTTTCTTTCTAACGAGGACTAACGGAGCTGCCCAGGGGCTACAGCTGTCTCTGATCACTTCAGCGTCCTTCATCTCTCGTAGCATACTCTTGCCACATTGGTAATGATTTGGAGGTACAGGCCGGTACCTTTCTTTAATGGGCGGATGATTTCCAGTGGGGATATGATGTTGGACCTTTTTTGCCTGCCCAAAATCTAAAGGGTGTTTGCTGAATACCCGTTCAAACTCTTGAACCACTCGGTAAACCCCATTCTTTTGGTGTGGAAGGGTGGAGTCAGTGCCTACATGCAGCTGTTGACACCAATCCTCCAGCTGTTTTGCAGAGCCATTGTCCTCTGCCTGTTCGGATGAGACCAGGGGTTCTGCTGTCTGAATGGCGTTGTTATTGACAGTGAACAGCTTAGCAACGGTGGCATACCGAGATAGTTTGGCCTCCTCCTCCCCACAATTTAAGATGCGTACAGATACCCTCCCATTGCGTACATCAACTACCCCTCTGGCTGTCAGGATAGTGGGCCTACTATCAGAGTACACTGGTTCTACCAGAGCTCTGTAATCTCTTCCTCTGAGGCCTATAGCTGCCCGACGCCAAATTAACATTTCACTTTTTGGGGGTATTGCAATGGGGAATGCATCACTCACTCTGACACTGCCGACTTCTTCACCAGATAGCTCTACCTGCTGTCTTTGCATCAGGGCCTTGATCTCCTTTTGCAGGACCCGCTGCTCACTGGAACCAGCAGTTTCAGCTACTGTTGCAACAAAACAATAACCTCGGCAAGACAATTTTCTATCACATTAGTACCTAAGGTCATCATTGGGTTACATTCTCGTCGATCAATGTCTACAATTATCATACCTTGGGCTTTTAATTCTACTCGCCCCGACTTAATGGTCTCTTATACCCCTTCTGTGGCAAAGGCTGACTATTGCTGGCGACTACTGTCAGCTCATCATCTGGGCCGCGAGTAAGATCAGTCAGCCCAGTTTGTAAAGAATATATGGCTTAGTTGTCACCTGAGAGCCAGTGTCCAGCAAAGCGTTTATCGGGATGCCGTCAATCACAACTGGGAGGACCGGTCGACCTCTGACGTACTTGGCTCGCCAGTTTCTGTGGGCCTTGTCGCCTTACTCCTGGGGGTTGGCCCTCTGCTCCAGGGGTCGCTCATTTAAATAACAGAACCTTGCGATGTGCCCTGCTTTTCTGCAGCGGTGGCAAATGGGACGTCTGTCCTGGTCGTAGTGATCGTTGTCTCTCCCTCTGATTGGTGGGATCCTCTTCTTCCATCGCCACGGGACGTCATCTGGACTGGAGGCCAACTCTTTCCTCTCCTTTTGGGGACTGCACGGTTTTGGTTAGTGCAGCCACACTTTTGGTCAGCTCCTAAACCTGCAGACGTTGCTCTGCAGATGGGTCATCATCCAGGGTCTGTGCATCAGCCTCAGCGAGAGCCTGAGGGAAGGATGCTGCCTCCTGGTGGAATGTAATGGCTGGGCGCCTAGGGGGCGCTGGACGGCTGACATTTGGTTCTTGTAACGCCCGGATAGCCCTGTCTTTAAAGTCTGCAAAGCTCAGGTCAGGGTTTTGTTGGGCCATGATGCGCAGCTGTGACCTGTGGGTGCTGGACAGGAGTCCCTCAACAAACTGCTCCTTTAACAATCTGTCTCCATCCTGCATGCTTTCTGGGTCAATCTGTTTTATGGCTCACAGTGCTTCCTGAAGGTTAAGGGCATAGTCCCGTATACTGTCCTTCACCCTTTGTTTGCACCCAAAGAACCTCATCTTTATTTCTGCTGCGGTGCGGGTGTCAAAGGTGCTCTTTAGCTTAGCTAGAATTTGCTTGACAGTCTCTTTATCAGTGTCCTGCCAGGACTTTACTTCTCTTTGAGCTGCTCCAGTTAACTGTCCAATGTGAATACTTACTTTTTGGTTTTCAGACAGGGGGTATACTATAAACTGCACAGTCTCTCCCTGAAATTGCTCAGGGTATACGGCTCCCCTGAGTATTGTGGTAGCCAGGCGCTCCCGGTATATATGGCATTGAGAGCGGCATTATAGGGACCGCTGCGGCGGTCACCAGATCTTGCTGTGCTCTGGGGACTGTGGCTGCGCTCGCCGCTGGGTTCTGCTGTGCTACAGGAGCTGCGGCTGCACCTGACTCTGCATCTTGCGGCGCTATGGGGGCTGCGGCTGCGTCCGCCGCTATATCTTCTCCTGCGTGAGACATTCTCTTCCACCCCCTAGTTAATCTTAGCCAGGCTCTGCGTTTCCACTGGCTTACCAGGCTATTGCTCTGCCGGCGCCGTGAGCGGTGCACACCGTGACTCCAGGTCTCAGCTCTCTGTTCTCTGCAAGCTGCCGTTTTTCACGCGCAGCACCTCACTTTTTGCGTGCTCTCTCTGGCTCCGCCCACGACGGCACGCCTCTCTTCTCCCTGCGCACCTCGTGGCGCTGTAATGGCGGCAATCACACAAAACTTTCAGCAAAGTCTCTGGCACAACAGACAGTTCAAAATAGGCACACAGGACCCGGTGACGCCGGGGATGATAGCGTTTGTAGTAAGGTGTTCGTGACGCCACCTGTGGTATCTGGTCAGAGATGACCAGCGCTGCAGTGAAGATCCTCTGAGACTGATGGTGTGATGCAGCAGAGTTGGAATAGCTTCCCACAGGTGAAGCTTGTCTCAGGGCAGAGAGAGATGTTGTAGAAAGTAATGGTGCTGGGAGATGTAGCAGAGTGGAGTGTGTTTTGCAGGAAACACTTGAGAGGACACAGTCAGATGCAATTTCCAAAGCTTTACTCACAGTTTTTGCAGGCAAAGTATCCAGGGCATTGAGTACAGATGGTGCTGGAGTCAGTTTAAAAGCCTAAAAGCAATTTGGAATCTCCTTATTTCAGGTGGGATGTCAGGTCTCCTTTTTAGCGCTATTCTCTGAGGCACTTGTTGCTATAAGCTCCGTTCAAGTTCCTCTCTCTGTCTCTTGTCTAGGTAGAACTTCACTTCAGGAATCACTCATCTATGGAGTCTCCAGCTCACATGTGCTGCTGTGTAGTAGAGTCTTAGTTGGGGCAGAGAACCTGCTGTCTCCTGCCCTCCGGATTCTGCTGCTGGGAGTTTAGTTACCCACTCAGCCTCGGACTCCGGGGTCCGTCTTCTGGCGCTCAGACAGGGGGTGAGCTCTCTATAGCTCCTATTTCCCCCAGCTTGTCTCCACATGTCTTTCCTCTCTCGTCCCTCCAGCCAGACTCCCTAACTCCTCCCCCAGCCAGAATGTTCTAGAGGAGCTCTCCTGAAATCAGGTGTTAGAGCTCCCCTTCTGGTCTGGAGTAAGAAAGGTGTTGTATGCTGTGTTACCTGTTAAGGGGACCCTTCATTGTTTTCAGGCATGAGATTGAGTCGCACTTAGTACCAGGGCAATGGGGTACTCGGCACCGAGCCCATGAAAGTCTATGGGGTTTGTCACTGGCAGCGGGACTCGGTCCGTGGCCCTGGGCGCTCATACAATGGGGGAAGATATTTACAGGGGATTATTAGGATAGGTAGTTCGTGACGCCACCTGTGGTCTCTGGTCAATTGGACCAGCGCTGCTGTAAGGGTCTTCACAAGGGATGTTATGGGGGCAGCTGGGTGGTAAGTCTCCCACAGGGGAGACTGGTCCCTGGAAGTCTATGGTGGTGATGATGTAGGGTGTAAATAAGGATTTAGTCACACACAATGCAGCTTCTTTCCATACCTTTACTGGCAGATGGTTCAAGCAGATCCCGGGGAGCTGGTCGGGGTGGAGAGTGCACATTCGGGTAACCGCTGAGCAGGTTAGAGGCCTCCTTAACTTCAATATGGATGTGAGTCCAACTTGCCTGAAGCGAAGTTAACTCCGAATCTCCAGCTTTCTCAATAGCTGTACTGCCCGGCCAATATTGTGGTGGAGCCTTCTATGTGGTGAGAACAGAGTCCTTCTATGCGGGGCCCTGCTAAAAGTCCTTGTTCCTCCTGACTCTGATTACGTATTGACACTTAAGGCTGCACTCTGCGACCTGTAGTCCAGATGCCTCCGGTTATCTTGTTACTAAGCTTGAAACTGTAGCAACGCCTCGGACTCCGGTGTCCGGCAATTTAGTGCAGGCAATCCAATACCTAAAGCACTTCTCTATCTTCTCCACTGCCCTTCGCCCTGCTCTCGCTCTTAGCACAAGCAATTGTAACTTCGATGGTAATGTCAGCTTTCTTCTAGAGCTCGCTGAGCAGCTCTCAGTATCCTCCTTCCTCCAGCTTCTGTTGAGGTACTGATTAAGGGTAGCTCTGACTAGGCTAGGATGATCCACTTCACCCGTACTAGCCTCCACTTGCTTGTCAGGTGAGCTACGTTAGCTCTGCGAGGATTCAGTCCTCCCTTCTCTCTCTCCAAGTCCAGACTCCACTGGACTGAACTGCACTTCCGAAGACAGGAAACTGACTGAACAGTGATTGCTAAGTGTCACTTCCTCTTGTACCCCCGATGGGTGTGTCTAAAAGTGTGAGTGAAGTGCATAAATATCAAGCTTTTGCGATTACCTTCCTGTGCACTCTCCTGGATTTTATGTGTGCCTGCATAGCTGGGCTACACATCCCCCCTTGGTAAAACACAGCACTCCCGGGCTGTAAAAGAGAAAAAGAAAACATTTTTTTTGTTTTGCATTAACATCAACATTATAACTCTTCCCATCCAGGAGGTAAGACTTCTTGAACGTTACAATTTGTACAATGAAGAATACAAAAGTATCAAAATATTTAAACATGTTCATAAATACAAGATACTTGTGGAGGACCCGCACCAAAAACCTCCCACGTGGGTCCTGGGTGGTTTGCAGGACTTCTGACTGCAGACCTCACTCTAGGCCCACCATACGGGTTTTTCTTCAGAGGTAGATAGTAGTGGTTTCATGTGAAACCAAGATAAAGCACCGAAGCGCAACTATTTACAAAGCAAGTTCTTGGGCTGGCACAGTCCACAGCCACGCAGTCCTTTGGCATGGTTAAAACACATTGATATATATAAATTTTAAACTTTATACATTTGGTCAGTGACAATAAACCCTGTCTGGGTCTTGCTAACTAGTCTACTAGGACTACTCCTGATAGCGAATAGGTAGTTTACCTTTAGTGATACGTTCTGACCTACGTGGGGTAGCGTCAGGTATGGTATTCTCTAACCTTTCTGTTCTGCGTAACGGCAAACGATAATACTGTCTCAACCTTTCTATGGATCTGGCAAGCGTGCTAGTGACTGGACGAGGCGGTACTGCTTCACCAGCTTCACCAAGGGATTCCACTTCTTGTGGCGCTGCTTCTTGCGGGTCCGCTTCTTGGGGTTCTAACGGTTGAGGTTCCTCTGGAACTGGCTCAACTGGCACAATTGGTATGACCGGTGGTAGAGACTCCTCTTGCGGTTGATAAAACTGCAGCACAGGAATAATTACAGCGTCTCCTAATCTGGGCCAATCTGCAGGTAAATCTCCCAAATCCGTGTGTATGACCGCTTCAGCACTCTCTTCTTGATGAACAACAGGGTTTTCTTCACGGAGCTTTAATGGGCCAGGACACAACTTCAAATGATCTCTAGACACAGTTGCCGTCGTTTTTCCTCCATCCTTACTGATGGTACAGACCTTGCTGTTATCAAAATTGGAATTTTGCATGACATATGGCTCCTGTTCCCACTGATCATCCAACTTGTGCGTTCTTCTTTTCCTTTTGAGCACCATCTCTCCAGGCATTAAAGGCTTAGCGGGAGCATTTTTGTTATAGTTCATCTCTTGCTTTTCTCTTACTCTATTGAGACTGTCTTCCACGCAGGTTTGTACTCTCTTGTACTGTTCTTGTCGATTTGTGTCCCAATCTTCAGCGTTGTTATCAGCCTCTGGTTCTACCACACCGAGTTCTAAGTCCATTGGCAGCCTTCCCGGTCTTGCTCTCATAAGGTAGGCTGGAGTGCAGTTGGTGGAACTTACTGGGATGTGGTTGTACAAGTCGACCAGGTCAGGTAACAAGTCTGGCCACCGATTTCTTTCTTCCAGGGGTACAGTTTTCAGTAAATCCATGACAATGTGATTCATCTTTTCACAAAGGCCGTTGGTCTGGGGGTGGTATGGTGTCGTTCTGATCTTCTTACATCCATACAATTGACAGAATTCCTGAAACAATTCAGCTTCGAATGCAGGACCTCGATCAGTCAGCACCTGCTCCGGATATCCGTGTGGTCTGCAGAAACTTGCTTGGAAGGTTCTTGCTGCTGTCTCTGCTGTCAGATCTTTGACAGGGGCGACCACCAGAAACCGGGAATAGTGATCCACCATGGTCAGGGCATATGTGTATCCTGACCTGCTTGGGGACAACTTGACGTGATCCAATGCCACGATCTCCAAGGGACGAGTCGTCCGGATAGGCTGCAAGGGTGCCTTCTGGCTACTGTAGTCTTTTCGCCTGAGGCCACAGGGTCCACAGTTCCGGCACCACTTCTCGATGGACTGCGCATCCCTACCCAGTAGAACCGGCACCTCAACAGGGTCTCCAGCTTTCTCCAGCCAAAGTGTCCTGCTTGATCGTGGTATGCTTCCAGCACCATTTGGATGTCTGCTCTCGGGACCACTATTTGCCAAACCATCTCATGGGTCCTTGGGTCGACGTATCTCCTGCACAATTTCTCACGGTAAATGAATAACCGGCTTCTCTCGTTCCACAGGAGCTTTGCTGGCATGGATGCATCTTTCTCCAAGGAGGAACCTTCCTGTTTTATCAGCTCCTTGACACGGCTGACCACGGGATCGCTGTCCTGAGTCTCTCTCCAGCTGTGATGAGGTAAAGGGTTCAACATCTCACCACACCGCTTCCTGTAGACTCGTTGCTCTTGGACCATCCCATTTCGGTGGAACGCAGGTAGCTCGATTTCTTCCAGATCGTCTGATTCTTCCTCCGTGTCGGATTCATGCGGCATTCTGGACAAGGCGTCCGCATTAGCATTCTTACGGCCCGCTCTGTATTTGATGGTAAACTGGTAGTTTGACAACCGAGCCATCCAACGTTGCTCCATGGCTCCCAGCTTAGCTGTTTCCAGATGCGTCAAGGGGTTGTTGTCTGTAAACGCAGTGAACTTGTTGGAGGCAAGGTAATGTTTGAATCTTTCGGTAATGGCCCAGACCAGCGCCAGAAACTCCAGTTTGAAACTGCTATAGTTTTCCGGGTTCCTCTCAGTTGGCCTGAGTTTTCTGCTGGCATATGCGATGACTTTTTCTTGGCCATTCTGCTTCTGACTGAGGACAGCTCCCAATCCTTCGTTACTGGCATCTGTGTATAGCAGGAACGGTTGGCTGTAATCTGGGTAGGCTAAGATTTCATCGCCTGTCAGAATCTCTTTCATCTCTTTGAATGCCTCAGCTTGTTCTTTTCCCCAATTGAATGGAGGGTTTCTGCTCTTGAGAGGTTGTCCGACCAGGAGGTCCTGTAAAGGCGCCGCTTTCTTAGTGTAATCTCTTACAAACCTCCTGTAGTAACCTGTTAGTCCAGGAACTGACGCACCTCCTTTAGATTCTTCGGCTCCGGCCATTTCTGGATGGCTGTGACCTTCTCAGGGTCCGGCGCTACTCCTTCGGAACTGACAATATGTCCCAAGTATTGTACCTTCCGTTTGAGCAGATGGCATTTGGAGGGCTTCAGTTTCATCCCATACTTGGACAGTGACTCGAATACCTCTGCCAGGTGCTTCAGATGATCTTCATATGTCTTGGAGTAGACAATCACGTCATCCAGATACAGCAACACGGTTTCGAAGTTGAGATGTCCTAGGCAGCTCTCCATCACTCTCTGGAATGTTCCTGGGGCACTGCTGAGGCCGAACGGCATTCTGTCAAACTCGCAGATTCCCATTGGGGTGGTGAAAGCAGTCTTTTCCCGATCCTCCTCAGCCACAGCTACTTGCCAGTACCCACTAGTAAGGTCGAGGGTAGAAAAGTAGTTAGCCGTTTTCAGAGCAGCTAAGGATTCCTCTATGCGTGGTAATGGGTAAGCATCTTTATGTGTTATACGATTTACTTGCCTATAATCTACACACATTCGCATGCTACCATCCTTTTTCTTAACTAGCACTAGAGGTGCCGCCCAGGGGCTACAACTATCCCTTATCACCCCGGCTTTCTTCATGTCATGCAGCATTTCCTTAGCTTTCTGATAGTGGGCTGGAGGTATAGGCCTGTACCGCTCTTTGATGGGAGGATGACTGCCTGTAGGGATATGATGCTGTACTCCCTTAATTGTCCCAAAATCAAGTGGGTGCTTGCTAAATACTTGTGCGTACTCTTGTACCACCCGTAGTACCCCTGTTTCTGGTGGACGGAAGTGGTGTCTGTCCCAATATGAAGCTGCTGACACCAGTCCGCTACCGGGGTTGCCGGATCATTATCCTCCGCTGGTTGGCAGGAGGCTAAGGACTCGGTTGTGAGGATAGAATTGTTATCTACGGCATGTAATTTAGCAACTGTAGCATAACGTGGCAAATTTACTTCATCGTCCCCCCAGTTGAGAAGTCGTACTGGTACTCTCCCATTTATTACTTCTACTACCCCTCTAGCAATCATGAGTGTAGGTCTGTGTTCTGAGCGATGGGGTTCTACTACTGCTTGGTAGTTCTGTCCTCTCAGACCCATGGCTGCTCTACACCATATTAACATTTCGCTCATTGGGGGTATTACAATGGGGTTCGAGTCTGTGACCCGTACATTACCGATTTCACCATCTGTAAGCTTCGCTTGCTGCTGGCACATCAGGGCCCGGATCTCCCTCTGGATCACTCCCTTCTGCTTCGGCCTGGCAATTTCAGCGAGCTGTTGGAGCAAAAACACAACTTCTCCCAGACAGTTACTGATAATGTTAGTACCTAGTATCACATTTAAGGCATTCTCCTCATTTACAGTCTTTACCACTAAAAGTCCCTGATCCTTCAGCTCCACCCTGCCCACTTTTACGTTCACATTTTTGGCTCCAATTACTTCAACAGGGAGACCATTGGTGGCGTACACTGTCAAGTCAGGGCTCAGGGGCTGGAGACTGTCCATGGACCAAAATTTATTGTAAAGGACGTCAGGTATGATGGTCACCTGAGATCCCGTGTCCAGCAGTGCAGGGATTGCAATCCCGTCCAGAATCATGGACAGGTAGGGCCGTCCACCCACGAACCTGCGGTTCCAGTCTAAGGGGCCTGATGAGTCTACTCCTGGGTGTTGGCCCTCTGACCCAGGATCGGCTCATTTAAAGGACATTGCTGAGCCATATGACCTTTTTGATTGCAGCGGTAGCAGATGATCTCCCGGCGAGGATGGTGTTGCTCAGGAGTCGCTCCTGGGGGTGGCGTGGTCCTCCTCCGGTGAGGCGACGTCCTCCATTTCCTCCGGTTCATCCAAGGACATCCTCCGGACAGTAGGATCTTCCCTCCTTCCTCTTTCCGCAGTTGCAGGGCCTCCATTACAGTGACCAAGTTCTTAGTCAGCTGGCGCACTTCTGAGCGCAGACATTCCAACTCACTAGGGGGCGCCACCTGCGTTTTAGCTTTTGCCATCTGCGGGGAAAAGGTGGGTACTGCCGGCTTAAGAGTGGCTTCACCCGGGTGATACTGATTTGCCACCTCAGGCTTTTCCAGGGGTCGCAGTCCTTTTATTGCCATGTCCTTGAGGGCATCAAAGGTGGCATCTGGATGATCCAAGGACCACCAGTTTACAGTCCTGCTTTCCTCTGGAGACCTCAGTCCCCGCACGAATTGCTCTTTCAACATTTGGCTCTCATCAATGGGACTTGTAGGGTTAGCCTGTTTAAGAGCTCGCAGGGCCCCCTGTAGTCGGCAGGCGTAGTCCCTAATACTGTCACCCGGTCCCTGGAAGCACTGATAAAATGCCATCCGGAGATCCGTTTCTGTGCGGTCCTCAAAGATGGCCTGTAGCTTTAAGAGAATCGCAGGTACGACTCCTGGTCTGCAGTGGGCCAAGTCTCTACTTCTCTCTCAGCCGCACCAGCTAACTGTCCTATTACCACAGCAGCTTTTTGCTTCTCAGTCATTGAGTACATATCTAAGATGCTACATATTTTTCCTTTTAAACCCTGGCAGGGTGTCGGGCTCGCCGCTGTATTGAGGGAGCCACTTCGCTCCTGGCATGTATGGGAGCGCTAGGGGCATAAGCGGGACACCGGACCAGGTGAGGGGCCCGCACCTCCATCCTGCACTACAACGCCAAGCAGTGGGTTATTGGGGCCACCGGCGGGGGCCGCTCCGTCTGCTGGTTGCTGCGACATATTGATGCCCCCTTGGTTAATCTGAGCCTACCTCTTTCGCAGGCTGCAGCGTCGCAGGCACAGCGGTGGAGACAGGACCTTCGTGGCAGGCACAGCGGTGGAGACAGGACCTTCGTCGCAGGCACTCTGATGTCAGAGCGTTCACTTCCTGTTTCACAGGACCTGCCGCAGCGTCAGAGCTGGGGGCGGAGCCAGGCAACAGCGCGCTTTTTCAGGTACGCCCCCCTTCTTCACCATCGCCTGAGGGCGCGAATATTGCGGTAAAGATGGCGGTATTATGGCGCCAACACAGCAAACAGTCTTTTTCACCAAACAGTTCAATATAGGCACACAGGACTCACAATTGCAAGTTTCGCATCCTGTTCGTGACGCCAAAGATTGAGTCGCACTTAGTACCAGGGCAATGGGGTACTCGGCACCGAGCCCATGAAAGTCTATGGGGTTTGTCACTGGCAGCGGGACTCGGTCCATGGCCCTGGGCGCTCATACAATGGGGGAAGATATTTACAGGGGATTATTAGGATAGGTAGTTCGTGACGCCACCTGTGGTCTCTGGTCAATTGGACCAGCGCTGCTGTAAGGGTCTTCACAAGGGATGTTATGGGGGCAGCTGGGTGGTAAGTCTCCCACAGGTGAGACTGGTCCCTGGAAGTCTATGGTGGTGATGATGTAGGGTGTAAATAAGGATTTAGTCACACACAATGCAGCTTCTTTCCATACCTTTACTGGCAGATGGTTCAAGCAGATCCCGGGGAGCTGGTCGGGGTGGAGAGTGCACATTCGGGTAACCGCTGAGCAGGTTAGAGGCCTCCTTAACTTCAATATGGATGTGAGTCCAACTTGCCTGAAGCGAAGTTAACTCCGAATCTCCAGCTTTCTCAATAGCTGTACTGCCCGGCCAATATTGTGGTGGAGCCTTCTATGTGGTGAGAACAGAGTCCTTCTATGCGGGGCCCTGCTAAAAGTCCTTGTTCCTCCTGACTCCGATTACGTATTGACACTTAAGGCTGCACTCTGCGACCTGTAGTCCAGATGCCTCCGGTTATCTTGTTACTAAGCTTGAAACTGTAGCAACGCCTCGGACTCCGGTGTCCGGCAATTTAGTGCAGGCAATCCAATACCTAAAGCACTTCTCTATCTTCTCCACTGCCCTTCGCCCTGCTCTCGCTCTTAGCACAAGCAATTGTAACTTGATGGTAATGTCAGCTTTCTTCTAGAGCTCGCTGAGCAGCTCTCAGTATCCTCCTTCCTCCAGCTTCTGTTGAGGTACTGATTAAGGGTAGCTCTGACTATGCTAGGATGATCCACTTCACCCGTACTAGCCTCCACTTGCTTGTCAGGTGAGCTACGTTAGCTCTGCGAGGATTCAGTCCTCCCTTCTCTCTCTCCAAGTCCAGACTCCACTGGACTGAACTGCACTGTCCGAAGACAGGAAACTGACTGAACAGTGATTGCTAAGTGTCACTTCCTCTTGTACCCCTGATGGGTGTGTCTAAAAGTGTGAGTGAAGTGCATAAATATCAAGCTTTTGCGATTACCTTCCTGTGCACTCTCCTGGATTTTATGTGTGCCTGCATAGCTGGGCTACACAACATCACTCCCCCCTGGAGGGAGGCAAGGAACCGAACACTGTGCCAACCGAACTCCTGGGTGCCACACTTCAAATGGGAAATTTACACCCTGAGGTACTGCCTGTTACGCCAGAATCTCAGGCTTGTGTCAGATCATGCGCTCCTGACAAGGATGAGGGAAAGGAAGGGGAAAAATGTCAAGGTGACTAGGTAGTTTGTTCTACTTCAGGACTTTAGTTTTCATGTGGAATACAGGCCCGGTAGCTACACGGTAATGCAGATGACCTGTCTAGACTTCGCTGTTTGGTGACTGAAGGTGCCAAAACCCTCAGATTTGGGATATGTGACAAAGTCACTGGCAATGTACCGGAGGGGAGATATGTTTCACTGAGGCTATTAGCTTCAGTAATTTCAAACCTAGAAGTTTGCTCCAGCTCACTAAGTGCTTAGAGGGGTTAACTGGCCATTTTAAGGGCTGTGTTTTATGTGAAATAAAGAGCAGGTAGGAGGTTGTTCACCATATCTCCACCTCAGGGTGGGGTTTAGCTGGTAAATAGTCACCCTTCTCAGTCTTTAATTGTTCAGTATGTCTGGAAAGGCTAACTCCAGAGTGGTGCTCGTGTTTGTGGTAAACTGAAACGTGTGTTTGGTAATCCTGAGTGGGCAGACCCCCGCCTAGTAAGAACAGGGCCTCCCTATGCTTCAGTCCATTTGTTTGGAGGACATAGGACAAAGGGAGGCTGCCCAGTAGTGGACCCTTTGAGGTCGGTCGCTATCTCTCAGAGAACTCTCTTGTCGACCCTCTTCAATCTGGTTTCTGCTCTTTACACTCTACTGAAACTGCCCTCACTAAAGTCTCTAATGATCTTCTAACAGCTAAATCTAATGATCACTACTCCATGCTAATTCTCTTGGATCTCTCCACAGCATTCGACACTGTGGACCATCAGCTCCTCCTCACTATGCTCCGCTCCATCGCCTCAAGGACACCGTTCTCTCCTACCTCTCTGACTGTTCCTTCACTGTATCTTTTGCTGGCTTCTCCTCCTCTCATCTTCCCCTTACTGTTGGTGTTCCTCAAGGATCAGTCCTAGGCCCCCTCCTCTTCTCTTTGTATACTGCCCCTATTGGACAAACAATCAGTAGATTTGGTTTCCAGTACCATCTCTATGCTGATGGCACCCAATTATACACTTCTTCAGCCGTTATCATGCCTGCCTTTTTAGAAAACACCAGTGATTGTCTTACCGCTGTCTCTAACATCATGTCCTCCCTCTATCTGAAACTGAATCTGTCAAAAACGGAACTCCTCGTGTTTCCTTCCTCTACTAACCTACCTTTGCCTGACATTGCCATCTCCGTGTGTGGTTCCACCATTACTCCCCAGCAACATGCCCGCTGTCTTGGGGTCATACTTGATTCCAAGCTTTCATTCACCCCCACATCCAATCACTGGCTCGCTCTTGTTATCTCCACCTCAAAAACATCTCTAGAATTCGACCTTTTCTTACTTTCGACTCTTCAAAAACTCTTACTGTTTCTCTTATTCATTCTCGTCTGGACTATTGTAACTCTCTACTAATCGGTCTCCCTCTTACCAAACTCTCCCCTCTCCAATCTGTCTTGAATGCTGCAGCCAGGATCATATTCCTCACCAATCGTTATACCGATGCCTCTACCCTTGCCAGTCATTACACTGGTTACCCATCCACTACAGAATCTAGTACAAACTTATTACCCTCACTCACAAAGCACTCCATGGCTCAGCACCACCCTACAAATCCTCCCTTGTCTCAGCCTACCATCCTACCCGTGCCCTCCGTTCTGCTAATGACCTGAGGTTAGCATCCTCAATAATCAGAACATCCCACTCCCGTCTCCAAGACTTTTCACGTGCTGCGCCAATTCTTTGGAATGCACTACCCAGGTTAATACGATTAATCCGCAATCCCCACAGTTTTAAGCGCTGACTAAAAATGCACTTGTTCAGACTGGCATACCGCCTCAACGCATTAACCTAACTATCCCTGGGTGGCCCATTCAAAAAAATGTTCTACCATAATCAGGTACCTCGTATTATGTTCTCACCCGCTTTATGCATTTAATAGCCCTCTGTGTCTGTACTGTTACATACTTTGGCTGTTAACTGGTTCATGCAGAATTACATGAACACCCGATTCTTACACTATGGCTGGTTCGAACAATGAAAGCAATTGTTACCATCTACCTTTTGTGTCTCCCCTTTTTCCTCATAGATTGTAAGCTTGTGAGCAGGGCCCTCATTCCTCTTGGCATCTACTTTGATCTGTGTTTATTGTTATGCTGTAATGTCTATTGTCTGTACAAGTCCCCTCTATAATGTAAAGTGCTGCGGAATATGTTGGCGCTATAGAAATAAAATTATTATTACTAATTATTATTACATAATCACCCCTGAGCATGCCAGTATCTCCGTTTTTAGTTTGGAATATTTCTGGGCATCCTGTAAGGCCAAGTCATAATAAGCCTTCTTGGGCTCACCAGTTAAATAGGGGGCCAGCACATCTACCCAATGCTCCAGTGGCAGGTTCTCCCACTCTGCTTCCCTTTCAAACACAAACAAAAAAGCTTCTACATCATTGCCCGGGGTCACTTTTGGCATAGCTTGTCTACTGCCATCCGGATGTATGTGTCGTCAACTGGACATGGGAGAGGGGCTGCCATCCTCCCACAAATGGCCTCTGCGAGGAGTTCCATCTGTCGTGTAAGCACCTCCTGTTGCTCCTGCTGAGTCGGTTGGAGCTGCTGCACCAACAATTTATTAGTTTCCTGTTGTGCCAGCTGCTGCTGCTGTTGTATTTTCTGCTGATGTTGGACTTGGACCAGGTGTTTGATCAGCTCTTCCATGCTGTCTGACCTTGCTTCCTGGCTTATGGCTGCCTTTTTAAATTAAGGTCTTTATTATTAAGGGAAAAAGAAATGCAAACCTACAGGGCCCTGTGTGAAAAAGTGATTGCTCACAAAACCTAATAACTGTTTTAAAAATATAGAAAGGTTGGGAAATAATGGAAAGTCAGCTCACCACATCACGATGTACCTTGTCGAGCAGAGTTGGATCGCACTGAGCCGTCCCTGTCTTGGGTGTAAGCAGCAAATACAAATAGTAAAAATCCTCCAGCGATAGATGGCAAATTTGGAAAAAAAATGTAAAAAAGATTTGCTTTATTGTATCCAATATAAAAATAGAAAGCACTGGTCATCAGGAGATATCTGTGGAAGACAAACCGACGCGTTTCAGCTAGGAGCTTTAATCATGTGCTGTAAAATGGTTTTAGTAAGTGGTAGGAGGCTGCTAAAGGAAGCAAAATGGGGCTAAGAGCAGGACCATTGCCCTGCAAATAAATGTGGAAAGGGAAATTACTTAAAGGGGTTCCGTTGTCAGGGGGTGGATGAAGGTTCTTTCACCGTCCTACAAATGGGGTTAAGGCAATGACTTAAAATAAAATTTAAAAAATCTTGAACCAGGAGGCCGAGGTCCAGGTGGACGTGGTCGTGGATGGTGATGTACGTGTAAGAGGCAAAGCAGAAGGTAGCCAACATATTTTTTTTGTTATTTTTATCTTTTTTTGGTATTTTTAATTGTTATAGGGAACTAATGGAAATAATAGAGAATAAAATACAAAACCAAACAATAATCATGAACCAGGAGGCCGAAGTCCAAGTCGAAGATGTGAGTCGCCCGCCAGCGCCGTGGGGTACTCGGCACAGAGCCCATTCACTTCTATGGGGGATGTCACGGCGACACAGCTCGGTGCGTGGCCCTGGGCGCTCACTGAAAAGGGGGAAATTTACAGGGAATTAAAGTATTTGTAGGATGTTCGTGACGCCACCTGTGGTACCTGGTCAGGGTGACCAGCGCTGCTATACAGATCCGCTGAAGGGTTGGTGTTGGGCAGCAAGGTGTTAAGCCTTCCACAGGCAAGGCTGGGGTCCTTCATGGTAAACGGAGTGTAGGGGTGCAGGATGGAGGAGGGGAGTTCAGCAGCGGGAGTAATAAGGTGGACACACACAAAAGTCTCTTTCTGTACCTTTACTGATGGAATGGCAGGTACGTCCCGGGGTGCTTGCAGGGTGAAGGATGCACGTCCAGTTCTTCCCACTGAGTAGGTGTAGGGCCTCCTCTCTCCTGTAATGTGAATCTCTGACCTGTATGAAACGAGGTCTAACTCTGTCTTCAGCTTTACACCAGGCTGACTTTGTGTAGGGCCTTCTATTGGAAGAATACAGTCTCTAATGGCTGTTCCTGCCGACTCCTGTCTTCCTAACCCAGCCACGTATCAACACCTATGGGCTCCTGCGACTTGTAGTCCCGCAGGGTCTCCGGTATCTCCTGCTAGTCGTGAAGGATCCAGCAAGCTCGGACCCGGCGTCCGGTTAATCAGAGTAGAGGTAAGCTATCAATGCTATTTCCTCCTCTGTCACTCTCTCCTTTTTCCACTCGCCTTTCGTCCTACTCGACCCTCACATAAGCACACGCTAGCAGATGGTGGACTGCTTCTTTCCTTTCTTCACCACTCTCAAAGCGTCAGCACGCTTGCTCACTGAACTGCACTCGGTTGACTCAGTTCTGACTACAGTCATGGCCAAAAGTTTTGAGAATGACACAAATATTAATTTTTACAAAGTCTACTGCTTCACTTTTTCTAATGGCAATTTGCATATACTCCAGAATGTTATAAAGAGTGATCAGTTTAACAGCAATTACTTGCAAAGTCAATATTTGGCTAGAAAATGAACTTTATCCCCCAAAACACATTTCAACATCATTGCAGCCCTGCCTTAAAAGGACAAGCTAACCTCTTTTCAGTGATTGCTCCATTAACACTGGTGTGGGTGTTGATGAGGACATGGCTGGAGATCAATCTGTCATGATTAAGTAAGAATGACACCACTGGACACTTTAAAAGGAGGCTGGTGCTTGGCATCATTGTTTCTCTTCTGTTAACCATGGTTATCTCTAAAGAAACACGTGCAGTCATCATTGCAATGCACAAAAATGGCCTAACAGGGAAGAGTATCGTAGCTAGAAAGATTGCACCTCAGTCAACAATCTATCGCATCATCAAGAACTTCAAGGAGAAGGTTCCATTGCTGCCAAAAAGGCTCCAGGGCGCCCAAGAAAGACCAGCAAGCGCCAGGACAGTCTCTTAAAAGTGTTTCAGCTGTGGGATGGGCTACCAGCAGTGCAGAGCTTGCTCAGGAATGGCAGCAGGCAGGTGTGAGTGCATCTGCACGCACTGTGAGGCGGTGACTCTTGGAGCAAGGCCTGGTCTCAAGGAGGGCAGCAAAGAAGCCACTTCTCTCCAGAAAAAACATCATGGACAGACTGATATTCTGCAAAAGGTACAGGCAGTGGACTGCTGAGGACTGGGGTAAAGTTATTTTCTCTGATGAATCCCCTTTTCGATTGTTTGGGACATCAGGAAAACGCCTCATTCAGAGAAGACAAGGTGAGCGCTACCACCAGTCTTGTCTCATGCCAACTGTTAAGCATCCTGAAACCATTCATGTGTGGGGTTGCTTCTCAGCCAAGGGAATCGCTCTCTCACAGTCTTGCCTAAAAACACAGCCATGAATAAAGAATGGTACCAGAATGTCCTCCAAGAGCAACTTCTCCCAACCCTCCAAGAGCAGTTTGGCGATCAACAATGCCTTTTCCAGCATGATGGAGCACCTTACCATAAACAAAAGTGATAACTAAATGGCTCAGGGAACAAAACATAGAGATTTTGGGTCCATGGCCTGGAAACTCCCCAGATCTTAATCCCATTGAGAACTTGTGGTCAATCATCAAGAGACAGGTGGACAAACAAAAACCTAAAAATTCTGACAAAATGAAAGCATTGATTGTGCAAGAATGGACTGCTATCAGTCAGGATTTGGTCCAGAAGTTGATTGAGAGCATGCCAGGGAGAATTGCAGAGGTCCTGAAGAAGAAGGGTCAACACTGCAAATATTGACTTGCTGCATTAACTCATTCTAACTGTCAATATAAGCTTTTGTTACTCATATGTTTGCAATTATATTTCTGTCTGTGATTAAAACATCTGTCAAACACACATAAAAACCAGAGGGCAGCAGATCATGTGAAAATATAATATTTGTGTCATTCTCAAAACTTTTGGCCATGACTGTAGGCTGGAGTGGCTACCTTTCCACTTGTACTAGCCTCCAAATGTTGAACTAAGCTTGGAGCTGCAGATTTCAGGTTCTTTCAACAACTGCTGTTCTCTCTCTCTTCTCTCCAAGAGAACTAAACTCAGACTGATCTGAGAACTGATCTACTCTCCACGTAGACTCAGACTAATCTGTCTGTGATCTGTCTGAGGTGACTACTGACTGCAGCCCTCAGACTAACTAACGTCCTGTGGCTTCACCATCCTTATATACACTACTAAGGCTCCCTCTGGTGGCTCTAAGGATTGGTGAAGATGTGTGTATGCATATTGGGTCCTCTAGTGGTCATTACCTTCGATGCATCCCTCTGGGAAATGAGATTCCAAGCGCAGCTGGGCTCTACAGATGAGGTACACGTTGTGATGTAGGTATAACAATCCAAGTAGGAGGTAGCCAACATTTTTTTAGGCACTTATATATATATTTATATATATTCTTTTCTGTAGGGTAAAATGTGTCATGAACTCTTGTGTCATTGTCTTTTTTTCTGGATGTTATATGCGAAATGCAAATTCATTTCATTCTTATTGATCTACTGAAAAAATTCCAGAGTAAAATCATGTGGAATGGATAAAGTGCGACAACATTGCACGATATCCAAATACAGGTGTCAGACCATTTTGTACTATCCAAAGAGGTGACATGTTTAGTGTCCTGATATATCCATGGATGCTGGACACTAATGATTGTAGGTTCAAATCTATTGTTCTCCTGGGCTCCCTATTCCTACCACTTTCAGTCTCAAAGTAAGAGGAATAATATTTTTGTGGATTCTGAGAGGGGAGTGAAGTATAGGGATAATGGGAAATTCAACATATAAATCATTCCTGGTACAGTGGGTACGGAAAGTATTCAGACCCCTTTAAATTTTTCACTCTTTGTTTCATTGCAGCCATTTGGTAAATTCAAAAAAGTTCATTTTTTTCTCATTAATGTACACTCTGCACCCCATCTTGACTAAAAAAAACTGAAATGTAGAAATTTTTGCAAATTTATAAAAAAAAAAACTGAAATATCACATGGTCATAATATTCAGACCCTTTGCTCAGTATTGAGTAGAAACCCCCTTTTGAGCTAGAGCAGCCATGAGTTTTCTTGGGAATGCTGCAACAAGCTTTTCACACCTGGATTTGTGGATTCTCTGCTATTCTTCCTTGCAGATCCTCTCCAGTTCCGTCAGGTTGGATGGTGAACGTTGGTGGACAGCCATTTTCAGGTCTCTCCAGAGAGGCTCAATTGGGTTTAGGTCAGGGCTCTGGCTGGGCCAGTCAAGAATGGTCACAGAGTTGTTTTAAAGCCACTCCTTTGTTATTTTAGCTGTGTGCTTACGGTCATTGTCTTGTTGGAAGGTGAACCTTCAGCCAAGTCTGAGGTCCAGTGTACTCTGGAAGAGGTTTTCATCCAGGATATCTCTGTACTTGGCCGCATTCATGTTTCCTTCAATTGCAACCAGTCTTCCTGTCCCTGCAGCTGAAAAACACCCCCATATTATGATGCTGCCACCACCATGTTTCACTGTTGGGATTGTATTGGGCAGGTGATGAGCAGTGCCTGGTTTTCTCCACACATACCGCTTAGAATTATCACCAAAAAATTCTATATTCATCTCATCAGACCAGAGAATCTTATTTCTCATAGTCTGGGAGTCCTTCATGTGTTTTTTAGCAGACTCTATGCGGGCTTTCATATGTCTTGCACTGAGGAGAGGCTTCCGTCGGGCCACTCTTCCATAAAGGCCCGACTGGTGGAGGGCTTCAGTGATAGTTGACTTTGTGGAACTTTTTCCCATCTCCCTACTACATCTGTGGAGCTCAGCCACAGTGATCTTGGGGTTCTTCTTTACCTCTCTCTCCAAGGCTCTTCTCCCACGATTGCTTAGTTTGGCTGGACAGCCAGGTTTGGGAAGACTTCTGGTGGTCCCAAACTTCTTCCATTTAAGGATTATGGAGGCCACTGTGCTGTGGAACTTTGAGAACTGCAGAAATTCTTTTGTAACCTTGGCCAGATCTGTGTCTTGCCACAATTCTGTCTCTGAGCTCCTTGGCCAGTTCCTTTGACCTCATGATTGTCATTTGGTCTGACATGCACTGTGAGCTGTGAGGTCTTATATAGACAGGTGTGTGCCTTTACAAATTAAGTCCTATCAGTTTAACTAAACACAGCTGGACTCCTGTTGTCAATATGCTGGAGGCGGCTTCTGAGCTGGGGCTCCCTCCGGTGGTTGCTGAGGGTAATGAACTGATTACTGAATGGCCTTCAGCTGGCGCTGAATGGTAGGATATAAGTGGCAGATAGAAATAGCATGGGAAGCGTCACGACAGTAGAAACATAACCGATTGCGCTTACTAAACTCATGACGCTGAGCCCCAGAAGTCACTCCATCACACTGCATGGGCTCAGGAGCTGGCTCACAAGGCAACACTATCTCACGCATACCTCTGCGCTCACGCAAACGTCTGTCAATTTGAATAGCCAAAGACATAGAATCATTGAGACCAGAGGGAACAGGGAATCCCACCATAACGTCCTTTACTTTTTCTGACAGACCCTTTCGAAAAAGGACTGCCAAAGCATCATCATTCCATTTGGCCTGGACTGCCCACTTTCGAAATTTCTGACAGTACAGCTCAGCGTCTTCAAGACTCTGATTTAATGCCAACAAGATCTTTTCAGCTTGATCAGTGACATTAGGTTCATCGTACAATAACCCCAGAGCCTGAAAAAATACATCAATATCATTCAAAACAGGATCCCCAGGTGTCAGGGAAAAAGCCCAATCCTGAGGGTCGTCGCGCAGCAGGGAGATGACAGTTTGAACCTGCTGTGCTGCGTTCCCTGAGGACTTAGGCTTTAAGGCAAAAAACAACTTACAGTTATTTTTGAAATTCAGAAATTTAGATCGATCCCCCAAAAACAAATCTGGCATGGGGATCCTAGGTTCCACAACCAGCAACCTAGCAAGATAGGTAGCAATACTCCGAACCTCAGTGGCAAGCTGATCCACACGGCCAGACAACTGTGCAAACTCCATTGAGAAGAAAAAAAAAATCCTCCTCAGCACCCAGAGAAAAAGAGGGAAAAAAAATGCAACAAACAGAGTTTCCTTATTACTATTTTCCCCTTCTGTGAGTACCATACAATTTTCAGTTTTTGGGCCGGTTATACTGTTATGTTTCAGTAACTGAGGAGAAATAGCAAAAAATAGCAAAAGCGGAAATACACCAGAGAGGCTGGAACCTATTGGATTGCAGTAAAATGAACTAACCACACAACTAGAAGTAGCCGTGGAGCGTTCCTACGGTGATCCTAGATGCCTCGTCACAGCCTGAGAGATAACTACACCTAAAGGCAGAAAGATGAAAGCTATCTGCCCCGGAGCAGATCCCAAAGAAAATAGGAAGCCCCCAAACATGTAATGGCGGTTAGACAAGAAGAAAGCACGGACATAGACAGAAAATAGAATGAGCAAAGCTGGGGTCCAATCTGTCTAGACAGAAAAGTACAGGAAAGAATTCTGACTGCAATCCAACAAAACCCTAAAAATACCAACACTTCTGATTGCCAAAAAACCTGAGATCACACAATCTCATCCACCTAAATCAGATCTCTGGTGTAACAAAACGCTATTCAGCAAATAAAAAGTAACAAAGGAGCAAAGCAAAAGTGCGGACACAAATGGAGCACAATTGCAGCGCCAGACCCCCAAAAACCAGCAGAGAAAATCAAACAGAGGAAAAAAAAAAACAGCAAACACTTATCTGAAGTAGAGCAGGAAACTAGCAGTGCTTCAAGCAAGACCAGAAGGAACAATTGATAACCGGCAAGGCCATTCAGTAATCAGTTCATTACCCTCAGCAACCACCGGAGGGAGCCCCAGCTCAGAAGCTGCCTCCAGCATATTTACAACAGATCCAATGAAGGAGTAAAACCATCTCAAAGAGGATCTCAAGGAAATGGACACAGCATGTGACATAAATATGAGTGTCTGAGCAAAGGGTCTGAATAATTATTGACCATGCGATATTTCAGTTTTTCTTTTTTAATAAATTTGCAAAAATTTCTACATTTCTGTTTTTTCAGTCATCATGGTTTGGTGCAGAGTGTACATTAATGAGAAAAAAAAGAATTTTTTTGCATTTTACCAAATGGCTGCAATGAAACAAAGATGAAAAATTTAAAGGGTTCTGAATACTTTCCGTACCCACTGTAGATTGTGAGCCCTCAGGGGCATGGTCCTCCCTCCTCCTGTACCAGTCGTGACCTGTGTTGTTTAAGATTACTGTATTTTTGGGGGGTTTTTTTATGTACACCCCTCCTCACATGTAAAGCGCCAAGGAATAAATGGCGCTATAATAATAATAATAAATAAATAATAATTTGAGAGTTTTTTTATTGAATTCACCAATGGATACATCTTTCGCTGATAAATTGGATAATTTTTGTTGGATGATTACTGTTGGATTGGGATTTAATTTATGATAAATGTCCATATTTCCATAATAAATAATAATAAAAAGCATATTTCATTTTCCATACAGTCCTGCTTTCAGAAGAACTACGGAGCCTCCTTTTTTCCGCCTTCCTCAGAAATGAGGTTGTCGTTCTCCTTTAATGCTTTCAAAGCCTCTCTTTCCACGACAGACAGATTGTGACTGTGAGTCCTTTAGTCTTAAGAGTTTATGTTGTTTTAAATTGAGTAATTCCTCTTCAATAATTTCTTGAAAGGTGTCTAAAACAGATGGTCGAGATTTAATCGGATAGTAGAAAGGATTTTTTACCATAAAGGAATGATTGGGATTATCTGTGTGTTCAAATTAATCGCTTCTTAAAGTTCTCAATTCTGATAATGCATATTGTTCATGAAAAGGTCCAATTTTATTACAGATATTAGTAGGGGAAAACTCTAGAGAAGATTTTTATTTATTGCTATTTCATCTTTATCCAAAAAATGACAATGCAAGGTTATATATAATATAACTACTATAATACTGCCCCAATGTTATATAACTACTATAATACTGCTCCTATGTACATCAGTATAACCACTATAATACTGCCCCCTATGTACAAAAATATAACTACTATAATACTGCCCCTATGTACAAGAATATAACCACTATAATACTGCCCCCATGTACAAGAATATAACTATTATAATACTGCCTGCTATGTACAGGAATATAACTACTATAATACTGCTCCCTCTGTACAGGAATGTAACTACTATAATACTGCCCCTATAAACAAGAATATAACTAGTATCATATTGCCCCTATGTACAAGAATATAACTACTATATAACCTATATAAGGCTAGCACCAACTAGCAAGGATATAATAGATGAATATATCAGGGTGCAAAATATAAAGCCTCAGTGCAAATAGAGTATATCACCTCAAACAAAGAAACTTGCACACAGAGAGTATATTATAAAACTGCAAAACATTTTATTGAAAAATATTTTAAAATTTGAGCGAGAGAGAATAACAGTGGAACCCAGGATTGGAGTGGAACCACAAAAGTACCCAGGTAAGTTCACATTTGTAATGCTAGTACATATTGTATACATGAGATGAACAAGACCATAATATGCATGCCACTGGTCCGTACGAGCAGACTATATATAAAGTCACAAAGCATGAGGACTGGGCAGCTAGAAACGGTCGCTAAAATAGTAACTCACGCATCATATTAGATGATACAAGTACAAATGGGCAATGAGCGAACACATACCTGAGACCCAGTGGTGCCACTCTCCCCAACGCGCGTTTCGGCGTTGTGCCTTCTTCCGGGGGAGTGGCATCATAGGTAACCAGAGGATATTTATGCGTCAAAGAACCAATAAAAACACCTGAATCAGAAGAACAGATTCCCCGCAGTATGTAAACGGCGCATGTCACGCCGAGTGAACCGGATGTGGCCATCACCAGAAGCGTCATCAGTCCAGCCCATCGGTGTCATCAAGGACCGCCCACACAAACCATGTGATCGGAACGTCAGACCCGATGCAGGGCAAGGCCGAGAAAGACGCGATCAATGATGACCAGCAGCCAGCCCCCAGCGCACATGCGCACCAGCGGGTATCCGACTCTCACATACAAATGATCAAATCACGTAAGTATTCTTTTAGGAGATTATGTAGGTCAGAGAGAAATCCGAAACTCAACCAAATAACATGCAAAATAGGCATAATTGTGCATATATGAATACAGTGCATATTGAAATATTGTGACACAAATCACAACAGGTGAACAAAATATCAGTAATTAATAAAGTGCAATAATATAAGTATAGACAATGAAAGTGTGGCCCATGCAATCACAAAATATTACAAAAAATATATAAAAAATATATATAGTGATATATATAAACAGTCATCATAATCGTGCATGTATATTAAGATGAAAACATATTAAAGTATTATAACACAGATCACAAAAGTGGACAAAATATCCATAATTAATGAAATGCAAAAATAAGACTATAGATAATAAAAGTGTAACCTATAAGATCACAAAATATTACTAAGCATATAGTGGTATATATAAACAATCATCATAATTGTGCATGTGTATTAGGATGAATACATAATAATATGCATGCAACAATGCATACAAAAACATGAAGACACTAATAATAACGAACAGAATATACATAAATCAAACATAATTATTTTTGAGTCATAGGACAATACACAGATATTTCTTGACCACGTGATGGACTTGATGGCCCAGACGCATATGCCATATGTAGATGGCAGGCTTCTTAAGGAGATGTCATACACCAAATGGCAATTCACAAGAATCTAAAATACATAAAATAAAATCAGAAACAAAAAAAACAACAAATGATGCCTAAAAAATGAAGATGCGGGTGATCAGAGAAATGGCGCAAAACTTAGGGACTCATTTAGACCTTTAGGATGGAGGGAACGGAGCTTCCAGATCCAAAAAGCTTCTCTCTGTGCTAGAAGCCTACTTAATTGACCGCCCCTTAGATTGGGAACCACACGATCGATACCTCTGAACTTCAATACCGATGGATCACAACCGTGGTGCATTTTAAAATGTCGGGGGATTGTCTTTAAACCATCCAGATTAACCTCCTCCGCTGCTGCTGTAATATCACGGATATGTTCCCTCACCCAAATTTTAAAGGCCCGTGTGGTTAAACCCACATAGATTTTTCCGCAGGGACATGAGGCATGGTACACAACAAAGGTGGTTGAACATGTGATGGACTGGGTTATAGTAAACGTTTTTCCATCAGATGAGAAAAATTCTTTCGTTTGTAATATATTGGGGCATGCCACACACCGTTGCATGGTTTACAGCCCCATTGTGAAATTGGCCTAGCATTGGCAGTGAATATTGATGGTTGAGGACTCGGGACAAAATAACTTTTAACCAAGTGATCTCTCAAATTACTAGATCTTCTTGCAGTCATACTTGGTCTATCTGTTAGATATTGTCTCAGTACGGGGTCTGCTAGCAAGATGGGCCAATGCTTGGCCAAAATCCCCCGCATGTTTTCCCATTGCACATTATATTGAGAAACAAGTCTCACCTGTGAACTATCTTTGACCCTTGGAGAGGAATAGAGAAGATCGTTCCGTCTTGTATTTCTTGCCCTGTTGTAGGCCCTCTTTATACATCTTTTGCTATAACCTCTATCAAGAAAACGTTCGGATAGATCTTTGGCTTGAGCTTCAAAATCTGTATTAGATGAACAAATCCTTCTGATCCGCAGAAACTGACCGGTAGGCACAGAGTTAATGACATGAGGTGGGTGTGAGGACCTGGCATGTAATACAGAGTTCACTGAAGTATCCTTGCGGAAAACATCAGACAAAAGGGTGCCATCAGGGCCTCTCCTCACAGTGACATCTAGAAAATCAATTGTGGAAAAATCATATTTGTAAGTTAGATGGATATTTAAATCATTTTTATTCAAGAATATAACTACTATAGTACTGCCCCTATATGCAAGAATATAACTAGTCATAGAATCATAGAATCATAGAATGGTAGAGTTGGAAGGGACCTCCTGGGTCATCTGGTCCAACCCCCTGCTCAAAGCAGGATTCTCTAAATCATCCCAGACAGATGTCTATCCAGCCTCTGTTTGAAGACTTCCATTGAAGGAGAACTCACCACCTCTTGTGGCAGCCTGTTCCACTCATTGATCACCCTAACTGTCAAAAAGTTTTTTCTAATATCTAATCTGTGTCTCCTCCCATTCAGTTTCATCCCATTGCTTCTAGTCTTTCCTTGCGCAAATGAGAATAAAGATGATCCTTCTATAATGTGACAGCCCTTGAGATATTTGTAGACAGCTATTAAGTCTCCTCTCAGTCTTCTTTTTTGCAAGCTAAACATTCCCAAATCCTGCAACCGTTCCTCATAGGACATGGTTTGCAGACCGGTCACCATTCTGGTGGCTCTTCTCTGAACTTGCTCCAGTTTGTTGATGTCTTTTTAAAATGTGGTGCCCAAAACTGGACACAGTATTCCAGATGAGGTCTGACCAAAGAGGAGTAGAGGGCAATAATGACCTCACGTGATCTAGACTGTATGCTTCTGTTGATACATCCTAGAATTGCATTTGCCTTTTTTGCTGCTGCATCACACTGTTGACTCATGTTAAGTCTGTGATCAATTAGTATACCCAAGTCTTTTTCACATGTGCTGTTACTTAGCCCTATTCCTCCCATTTTGTATATGCTTTTTTCATTTTTATTGCCCAGATGTAGTACTTTGCATTTTTCCCTAGTATAATATTGCCCCTATGTGCAAGAATATAACTACTGTAATACTGCCCCCAGGTTATAAAACAACTATAATACTACACCCTTTATACATCGATATAACCACTATAATACTGGCCCCTATGTTCAAGAATATAACTACTATAATACTGCCTGCTATGTACAGGAATATAACTTCTATAATATTGCCCCCTATGTACAAGAATATAACTACTATAATACTGCTCCTATGTACAAGAATATAACTACTATAATACTGCCCCTATGTACAAGAATATAACTACTATAATACTGCTCCTTATGTAAAGAATATAACTACTATAATACTACCCCTATGTACAAGAATATAACTACTATAATACTGCCCCTATGTACAAGAATATAACTACTATAATACTGCCCCTATGTACAAGAATATAACTACTATAATACTGCTCCTTATGTAAAGAATATAACTACTATAATACTACCCCTATGTACAAGAATATAACTACTATAATACTGCCTGCTATGTACAGGAATATATCTTCTATAATATTGCCCCCTATGTACAAGAATATAACTGCTATAATACTGCTCCTTATGTAAAGAATATAACTACTATAGTACTACCCCTATGTACAAGAATATAACTACTATAATACTGCCTGCTATGTACAGGAATATATCTTCTATAATATTGCCCCCTATGTACAAGAATATAACTACTATAATACAGCTCCATATGTAAAGAATATAACTACTATAATACTACCCCTATGTACGAGAATATAACTACTATAATACTGCTCCTATGTAGAAGAATATAACTACTATAATACTGCCTTTGTGTAGAAGAATGTAACTACTATAATACTGCCTCCTATGTACAAGAATATAACTACTATAATATTGCTCCCTATGTATAAGAATATAACTACTATAATACTGCCCCCTATGTATAAGAACATACCTACTATAATACTGCCCCTATGTACAAGAATATAACTACTATAATACTGCCTTTCTGTACAAGAATATAACTATTATAATACTGCTCCCTTTGTTTGGGAATATAACTATTATAATACTGCTCCATATGTACATGAATATAACTACTATAATACTGCTCCTATGTACAAGAATATAACTAATATAATACTGCTTCTTATGTATAAGAATATAACTACTATAATACTGCCCCTATTTACAAGAATATAACTACTATAATACTGCCCCTATGTACAAGAATATAACTACTATAATACTGCTCCTATGTACAAGAATTTAACTACTATAATACTGCCCCTATGTACAAGAATATAACTACTATAATACTGCTCCTATGTACAAGAATATAACCACTATAATACTGCCCCAATGTACAAGAATATAACTACTATAATACTGTCCCCTATGTACAAGAATATATCTACTATAATACTGCTCCTTATGTAAAGAATATAACTACTATAATACTACCCCTATGTACAAGAATATAACTACTATAATACTGCCTGCTATGTACAGGAATATATCTTCTATAATATTGCCCCCTATGTACAAGAATATAACTACTATAATACTGCTCCTTATGTAAAGAATATAACTACTATAGTACTACCCCTATGTACAAGAATATAACTACTATAATACTGCCTGCTATGTACAGGAATATATCTTCTATAATATTGCCCCCTATGTACAAGAATATAACTACTATAATACAGCTCCATATGTAAAGAATATAATACTTAACTCATTAGAGAATTACTAATAAACTGTCCTATGTAGAGAATATAACTACTATAATACTGCCTTTGTGTAGAAGAATGATAACTACTATAATACTGCCTTGTGTACAAGAATTAACTACTATAATATTTCCCCCTATGTAAAGAATATAACTACTATAATATGCTCCCTATGTATAAGAATATAACTACTATAATACTGCCCCTATGTAAAGAAATAACTACTATAATACTGCCTTTTGTACAAGAATATAACTATTATAATACTGCCTCCTTTTTTGGGAATATAACTATTATAATACTGCTCCATATGTACATGAATATAACTACTATAATACTGCTCCTATGTACAAGAATATAACTACTATAATACTGCTTCTTATGTATAAGAATATAACTACTATAATACTGCCCCTATTTACAAGAATATAACTACTATAATACTGCCCCTATGTACAAGAATATAACTACTATAATACTGCTCCTATGTACAAGAATATAACTACTGTCAAGCAGCTGTAATGCAGGGTAGTGTGTGCTCCACCTGTAGGTTACAGAGGGGAGAAGGGATTACATACTACCAGAGTAGGCCTGCACTGCAGCAGCCAAAACCACCACCAGGTGGCAGCAAAAACGTCCAAAACTGAGTCAGGAAGAATCACAGGTCTCAGCAAGTCCTCTACAGAGCAGAAACACAGGCGCCACCAAGTGGCGTGAGCGTGGTCAGGCAAGCCAAGTCAAAACCGTACGGAGGCAGCAGGACAAAAGGAATAAGCAATATGCGTGGTCAGGAGAAAGCCAGGAGGTCAGCAACGGTCAGAAGCAGATAAGACAAAGACAGAAATCAGAAACGAGTCCGAATACAGGCCGAGTCAAAAACCAGAGAATCAAACAGACAAGCAGGGAAATGCAGGGAACAGGGCAGACAGAGGGAAACAACAGACACGGGACAAGTCAGGGATAACAGCAGGACAAATCAAGGGTTACCAGTCAGGTTCACAAGCCGAAGGTAGCAGTATAGCTCACACTGCTAGCAGGATGTGTGAGAGCTAAATAGCCAACCTGAACCCAGAATGAGGCAGAGCAAATTTAACCCTTGACATGATCCACCCGGACCAAGGGCAGACAGACTAAACCCAGGAATGGATCATGACAACTACTATAATACTGCTCCTATGTACAAGAATATAACTACTATAATACTGCTCCATATGTACATGAATATAACTACTATAATACTGCTTCTTATGTATAAGAATATAACTACTATAATACTGCCCCTATTTACAAGAATATAACTAGTATAATACTGCCCCTATGTACAAGAATATAACTACTGTAATACTGCCCCAAGGTTATAAAACTACTATAATACTACCCCCTTTATACATCGATATAACCACTATAATACTGGCCCCTATGTTCAAGAATATAACTACTATAATACTGCCTGCTATGTACAGGAATATAACTTCTATAATATTGCCCCCTATGTACAAGAATATAACTACTATAATACTGCTCCTATGTACAAGAATATAACTACTATAATACTGCCCCTATGTACAAGAATATAACTACTATAATACTGCTCCTTATGTAAAGAATATAACTACTATAATACTACCCCTATGTACAAGAATATAACTACTATAATACTGCCTGCTATGTACAGGAATATATCTTCTATAATATTGCCCCCTATGTACAAGAATATAACTACTATAATACTGCTCCTTATGTAAAGAATATAACTACTATAATACTACCCCTATGTACGAGAATATAACTACTATAATACTGCTCCTATGTAGAAGAATATAACTACTATAATACTGCCTGCTATGTACAGGAATATATCTTCTATAATATTGCCCCCTATGTACAAGAATATAACTACTATAATACTGCTCCTTATGTAAAGAATATAACTACTATAATACTACCCCTATGTACGAGAATATAACTACTATAATACTGCTCCTATGTAGAAGAATATAACTACTATAATACTGCCTTTGTGTAGAAGAATGTAACTACTATAATACTGCCTCCTATGTACAAGAATATAACTACTATAATACTGCTCCTATGTACAAGAATATAACTACTATAATACTGCTCCTTATGTAAAGAATATAACTATTATAATACTACCCCTATGTACAAGAATATAACTACTATAATACTGCCTGCTATGTACAGGAATATATCTTCTATAATATTGCCCCTATGTACAAGAATATAACTACTATAATACTACCCCTATGTACGAGAATATAACTACTATAATACTGCCTCCTAGTGTGTAGCCCTGGTACACAATACCAGGAGGATGAGTGGAGAGGTAACAGTTAAGGTCTCTTCATGACATCATGTACACTTCTGACACACCCAGCAGGGGTGTGGAAGGGAGTGATTTAGTTAGTCAGTGTCCGGACTTCAGAGTGAGAAGTCAGTTTCCTGTCCTTGGACAGAGTAGACGTGTCCAGTTTAAGTCTATCATCAGTTCAGAAAGTGGAGTCTGGTGTAGGTGTCTGTATACACCTTAGTCTAGTCAGAGCTGTGCCCCACTGGAAGAAAGACTGAACTATCTATTAAGAGACAAGCAAGGCGAAGGGCAAAGTGGAAGGAAGGTAATTGGAGAAGTGCTTTTGACTTGGAAAAGTCCTGCACGTTGCAACCGGTTACTGGGGACCGAAGGATCACTATTGTACAGCATAGTGAAGAGAAAACCAGGAATCTACCGGACCCTAGGTCGCGGCAGACAAGCCCCTTTATAGTCAGAACGTAGCTGGAGTCAGGGGGTGTGAAGACTTTGAGTTGTGCACGACAAGAAAAGGATTCAGCTCCCTCGCAGGAAGGCTTCTAACACAAATTTGACTGGGCAGAACAGCTAAAGACTAGCTGGAATCATAGAGAGGATTACGCTTCAGGCTGGTCGTACTCAGCTTCATTGGAAAGTAAAGGAGGCCCCTAACTTGCTTATCTGTTGCCTCAAAGCTCATCCTCCATCAACCCCATCAGCCTCCCTGGGACCTGCCTTATCATCCTGCAAGTAAAGGTATGGAAAGACGTTGACTGTGTGAGACTGAGTTATTATTGCATGCCTGCACAATCCTCACCTAACTACCGACCTGAGGGAAGAGTCCCACCTGTAGGGGACCCGACATCTAGCTGCATCACCATCCCCTCAGAGATCTATAGCAGCGCTGGTACAAATTACCAGAATACTACAGGTGGCGTCACGAACTGTACATACATCAATCCCCTGTAAATATATCCCCAACATACGCCAGACCGCCCGGGCCACAGACCGAGCCACAGCTACCTGTGACAAGAATCCCCATAGACTTCCATGGGCTCGGCTCTGAGTACCCCATTGCCCTGGTAACCCACAATTGTGGTGGCGGGTCGACACAACTTTGGCGTCACGAACAGGATACGAAACTTGCAGCATTGCGAGCCCTGTGTGCCTGTGGAGTGTTTTTGTGAAAAAGGATCGTTTGCACTTTTGGCGCCAAAATCGCCATTTTTGTCGCCATATTCGCGCCCTCAGGCGCTGGAGAAGAAGGTGGGCGTACCTGAAAGAGCGCGCAAAGTCTTGGACACGCCCCCGGCTCTGACTCATCGGCAGGTCCTGCAACAGGAAGTGAACGCTCTGACATCAGAGCGCCTGCGACGAAGGTCCTGTTCCCACTGCTGTGCCTGTGAAGTAGCAGCGTCTGAAACCGGTAGGCTCCGTTTAACCAAGGGGGCGCTAAGATGTCACAACAACCGGCTGACAGTGCGGCCCCGGCCGGAGTCCCCAATCCCGCACCGCTTGGTATTGTAGCGCCGGATGGGGGCGCAGGCCCTGCACCCAGTCCGGTAGTCCCGATCATGCCACTAACGCTCCCATATATGCCTGGGGCGAAATGGCTTCCCCAATACAGCGGTGGGCCAGGCACATTAGCAGGCTTCAAGCGGAAGTTATGCAGCATCCTAGAAATGTACTCCATGCCTGAGAGACAAAAAGCTGCTGTGCTAATAGGGCAGCTAACTGGCGCTGCTGAGAGGGAAGTGGAGACTTGGGATACCGTTGATCAGGAGTCGGTGCCTGCGATCTTCCTGAAGCTTCATGCCATATTTGAAGACCGCACAGAAACGGATCTCCGGATGGCCTTCTATCACTGTTCACAACAGCCAGGTGACAGCATCCGGGACTATGCTTGCCGACTACAGGGAGCCCTGAGAGCCCTCAAGCAAATTAACAATTTAAATGCTATCGACGAGAATAGAATGCTGAAAGAACAATTTATACAGGGATTGAGATCCCCAGAGGAACGCAGAACTGTAAATTGGTGGTCCTTAGATCATCCGGATGCTACCTTTGATGCCCTAAAGGACATGGCAATAAAAGGGCTGCGGCCCCTGGGCAAACCTGAGGTGGCCACCCAACATCATCAGGGTGAAGTCACTCTGGAACCGGCAGTAACCCCTGTTCCCCGCTAGTGGCTGAAGCCAAAGCGCAGGTGACACCTCCTAGTGAATTGGACTGTCTGCGCTCAGAGGTGCGCCAGCTGACTAAAAATCTGGCCGCTGTGATGAGTGCCCTACAGCTGCGGAAAGAAGAGGAAGGGAAGATCTTGCTAGCTGACTGCCCAGAGGACGTTCCGTGGATGCACCGGAGGAGAAAGAAGACGTCGCCCCCCCGGAGGAGGACAACGCCACCCCCAGGAGCAACCTCTGATCAACACCCTTCTCGTCGAGAGATCATCTGTTATCGCTGCAACCGGAAAGGTCATCTGTCTACACAGTGTCCTTTAAACGGGCAGAACCTGGGTCCAAGGGCCAACACCCAGGAGAATACCCGTCAGGCCCCCTAGATTGGAACCGCAGGTATGTGGGCGGGCGACCCTACCTGTCCATTATTCTAGATGGTATTGCTGTTCCAGCATTGTTAGACACTGGGTCCCAGGTGACCCTCATACCTGATGCTCTATATACCAAGTACTGGTCAATGGACAGTCTTAAACCTCCGAGCCTTGACTTTACTGTGTATGCTTCGAATGGTCTTCCTGTAGAAGTACTCGGAACAAAATGTGTAGATGTAAAGGTGGGCAGAGAGGAGTTGAAGGACCAAGGGCTTCTGGTAGTAAAGACTGTAAATGAGGAGAACGGTTTAAATATCATTTTGGGTACTAACATTATCGGTAATTGTTTGGGAGAAGTTGTGTTCTTGCTCCAACAGCTCGCTGAGATTGCCCGACCAAGGCAGAGAGGAGTAATCCAAAGAGAGATCCGGGCCCTGGTGTGTCAGCAGCAAGCGAAGCTTACCGACGGCGAAATTGGTAATGTACGGGTCACTGACTCAGATCCTATTGTGATACCCCCAATGAGTGAAATGATCATTTGGTGCAGGGCGGCCATAGGTCTGAGGGGACAGAATTACCAAGCTGTAGTAGAACCCCACCATTCAGAACATAGACCTACACTTATGACTGCTAGGGGAGTAGTAGAAGTGGTGAATGGAAGAGTACCGGTACGGCTTCTCAATTGGGGAGATGATGAGGTAAATTTACCCCGTTATGCAACCATTGCTAAACTTCATGCTGTTGATAATAATTCTATTCTCCCGGCTGAGTCCTTAGACTCCTGTCAAATAGAGGAGGACAATGACCCAGCAACCCAGGTGGCGGAATGGTGTCAGCAACTCCATGTTGGGACGGACACCACTCCCGCTCACCAGAAGCAAGGGGTATTACGGGTGGTGCAAGAGTACGCCCAAGTGTTTAGCAAAAATCCACTTGATTTTGGGACAATTAAGGGAGTACAACATCATATCCCTACAGGCAGTCATCCTCCCATCAAAGAGCGGTATAGGCCCATACCTCCAGCTCATTATCAGAAGGCTAAAGAAATGTTGAATGATATGAAGAAAGCTGGGGTGATAAGGGATAGTTGTAGCCCCTGGGCAGCCCCTCTAGTTCTGGTTAAAAAGAAAGATGGTAGTATGAGAATGTGTGTGGATTACAGGCAGGTGAACCGCATAACACACAAGGATGCATACCCGCTACCACGCATAGAGGAATCATTAGCTGCTCTGAAAACGGCTAACTACTTTTCTACCCTTGATCTGACTAGTGGTTACTGGCAAGTGGCTGTGGCTGAGGAGGATCGTGAGAAAACGGCTTTCACCACCCCAATGGGGCTCTGTGAGTTCGACAGAATGCCGTTTGGGCTCAGTAGTGCCCAGGAACATTTCAGAGAGTGATGGAAAACTGTCTGGGACATCTCAATTTTGAAACCGTGCTGCTATACCTAGACGACGTTATCGTGTATTCCAAGACATATGAGGACCATCTGAAGCACCTGGCAGAAGTGTTTGAGTCCCTGTCCAGGTACGGGATGAAATTAAAACCCTCAAAATGCCATCTACTCAAACAGAAGGTACAATACTTGGGGCACATCGTCAGTTCGGAAGGAGTAGCGCCGGACCCAGAGAAAGTCACTGCCATCCAGAAGTGGCCGGAGCCGAAGAACCTTAAGGAAGTGCGACAGTTCCTGGGACTAACGGGTTACTACAGGAGATTCGTGAAAGATTACACGAAGAAGGCAGCTCCTTTACAGGACCTCCTGGTAGGACAATCCTTAAAGAGCAGAAACCCTCCCTTTAATTGGGGTAAAGAACAGGCTGAAGCATTCCAAAAGATGAAAGAGATCCTGACAGGTGATGAGATCTTAACCTATCCTGATTACAGCCAACCGTTCCTGTTGTACACCGACGCCAGTAATGAAGGGTTGGGAGCCGTTCTCAGTCAGAAGCAGAATGGACAAGAAAAAGTCATCGCATATGCTAGCAGAAAACTCAGGCCAACTGAAAGGAATCCGGAAAATTATAGCAGCTTCAAGCTAGAGTTTCTGGCGCTGGTCTGGGCCATTACTGAAAGATTTAAGCACTATCTGGCCTCCAATAAGTTCACGGCGTACACAGACAACAACCCGTTAACGCACCTGGAAACCGCCAAGCTGGGTGCCATGGAGCAGCGATGGATGGCTCGGTTGTCCAATTCCCAGTTTACTATCAAGTACCGGGCATGTCGAAAGAATGCTAATGCTGATGCGTTGTCCCGAATGCCGCATGACTCTGATACGGAAGAAGAATCGGACGACCTGGAAGAAATTGAGCTACCCGCGTTCCATCGAAATGGGGTAGTCCATGAGCATCGAGTTCACAGAAAGCAGTATGGTGCAACATTAAATCCTTTACCCTATCACAGCTGGAAAGAGACTCAGGACAGTGATCCAGTGGTCAGCCGCATCAAGGAGTTGTTAAGACAGGAAGGCTCCTCTCTGGAAAAGGATGCACCTATGTCAGCCAAGCTCCTGTGGAACGAGAAAAGCAGGTTGTTCCTATACCGTGAGAAGTTGTGCAGGAGATACGTCAACCCCAGAACCCATGAGATGGTCTGGCAAATAGTGGTCCCCAAGGCAGACGTCCCAATGGTGTTGGAAGCGTACCACGATCAAGCAGGACACTTTGGCTGGAGGAAGCTGGAGACCCTGTTGAGATGCCGGTTCTACTGGGTAGGGATGCGCAGCTCTGTCGAGAGGTGGTGTCGGAACTGTGGACCCTGTGGTCTCAGAAGAAAGGACTACGGTAGTCAAAAGGCCCCCTGCAACCTATCCGGACGACTCGTCCCTGGAGATTGTGGCCTTGGACCACGTCAAACTGTCGCCGAGTAGATCTGGATACTCATACGCCTTGACCATGGTGGACCATTACTCCAGATTCCTGGTGGTTGTTCCAGTGAAAGACCAGACCGCAGTGACGGCCGCAAAGACCTTTCAAGCAAGCTTCTGCAGACCGCATGGGTATCCCGAGCAAGTCTTAACCGATCAGGGACCTGCTTTCGAAGCTGATTTATTCAAGGAATTCTGTCATATGTACGGGTGCAAGAAAATAAGAACAACACCATATCACCCTCAAACCAACGGTCTTTGTGAAAAGATGAACCATATTGTCCTTGACTTGTTGAGATCCATACCGTTGGAAGACAGGAATCGATGGCCGGATTTACTACCTGATTTGGTTGATTTGTACAACCATATACCTGTAAGCTCAACTAACTGCACTCCAGCCTATCTTATGAGAGCAAGGCCCGGAAAACTACCAATGGATCTAGAACTTGGAGTGGTAGAACCGGAGGCAGACGACGCTGTTGAGAACTGGGACGTCAATCGGCAAGAGCAATACAGAAGAGTACAAATCTGTGTGGAGGAAAGTCTCAATAAGGCACGGGAGAAACAGGAAGATGTTTACAACCGAAATGCTCCTGCCAAGCCTCTGATGCCTGGAGGTAGTATTAAAAAGAAAAAGAAAGATGCACAAATTGGATAATCAGTGGGAGCAAGAACCCTACGTCATACAAGATTCTAAATATGACAACAGGAAAGTTTGTGTCGTCAGTAAAGACGGAGGAAGAACAACAACCACTGTGTCCAGAGATCATTTGAAGTTGTGTCCAGAACACTTAAAGCGTTGTGAAAAGAACCCTGTCCTCAATCAAGGAGAAAGAAAGGAAGAGGTCATACACACCGATCTGGGAGATTTTCCTGCGGATTGGCCCCGACTGGGAGATGCTGTGATAATTCCAGTGTTGCAGTTTTATCAGCCACAAGAGGAAGTTCTACCTCCAGTTGTGCCTGTGGTGCCAGTTGAGCCCGCTCAGGAGTTACCCATCCCAGCAACACCTCAACCTGTGGAACCTCAAGATGGATCATCTGAAGCAGCGCCCCATACTATGGGATCTCCTGGTGAAGCTGACTCACACCGCCCAGCCATCAGTACGCTTGCCAGATCCATAGAAAGGTTAAGGCAGTTCTATAGTTTGCCGTTACGCAGTGCAGACAGATCGCAACTTGTTATACCTGAAACTACACCACGTAGATCAGAAAGAATCACAAAAGGGAAATTACCCATTAGATATCAGCAGTGATTATAACGAATTTGTGTGAACATTGTAAAAGTCTATATATATAAATGTGTTTTTTCTCTATTATGTCTTCGTTTAACAATGGACTCAGAGGCTGAGGACTGAGCCAGCCCAAAAACTGTATCCTGTAAATAGTTGCACTAAAGTGCCTTCTTAATGGTTTCACATGAAACCTTGACTCACCTCTGAACCAAAAACCCGTGTGGTGTGGCACTGAGTGAGGTCTGCATTTGGATGTCCTGCAGCCCACCCAGGACCCACGTTGAAGGTTTGGTGCGGGTCCTTCACAAGTATCTTGTATATATATTTATTAAATGCTATTTGATACTTTTGTATTTCTATATGTAGAATGTTATTGTTCGTAACGTTCAAGGTGTTCTCACCTCCCGGATGGGAAGATGTTATTGTTTAATGTTTATTGTATGAACAAAAATGTCTCTTTATATTTTACAGCCCGGGAGTGCTGTCGTTTACCATGGGGAATGTGTAGCCCTGGTACACAATACCAGGAGGATGAGTGGAGAGGTAACAGTTAAGGTCTCTTCATGACATCATGTACACTTCTGACACACCCAGCAGGGGTGTGGAAGGGAGTGATTTAGTTAGTCAGTGTCCGGACTTCAGAGTGAGAAGTCAGTTTCCTGTCCTTGGACAGAGTAGACGTGTCCAGTTTAAGTCTATCATCAGTTCAGAAAGTGGAGTCTGGTGTAGGTGTCTGTATACACCTTAGTCTAGTCAGAGCTGTGCCCCACTGGAAGAAAGACTGAACTATCTATTAAGAGACAAGCAAGGCGAAGGGCAAAGTGGAAGGAAGGTAATTGGAGAAGTGCTTTTGACTTGGAAAAGTCCTGCACGTTGCAACCGGTTACTGGGGACCGAAGGATCACTATTGTACAGCATAGTGAAGAGAAAACCAGGAATCTACCGGACCCTAGGTCGCGGCAGACAAGCCCCTTTATAGTCAGAACGTAGCTGGAGTCAGGGGGTGTGAAGACTTTGAGTTGTGCACGACAAGAAAAGGATTCAGCTCCCTCGCAGGAAGGCTTCTAACACAAATTTGACTGGGCAGAACAGCTAAAGACTAGCTGGAATCATAGAGAGGATTACGCTTCAGGCTGGTCGTACTCAGCTTCATTGGAAAGTAAAGGAGGCCCCTAACTTGCTTATCTGTTGCCTCAAAGCTCATCCTCCATCAACCCCATCAGCCTCCCTGGGACCTGCCTTATCATCCTGCAAGTAAAGGTATGGAAAGACGTTGACTGTGTGAGACTGAGTTATTATTGCATGCCTGCACAATCCTCACCTAACTACCGACCTGAGGGAAGAGTCCCACCTGTAGGGGACCCGACATCTAGCTGCATCACCATCCCCTCAGAGATCTATAGCAGCGCTGGTACAAATTACCAGAATACTACAGGTGGCGTCACGAACTGTACATACATCAATCCCCTGTAAATATATCCCCAACATACGCCAGACCGCCCGGGCCACAGACCGAGCCACAGCTACCTGTGACAAGAATCCCCATAGACTTCCATGGGCTCGGCTCTGAGTACCCCATTGCCCTGGTAACCCACAATTGTGGTGGCGGGTCGACACACTAGCTGAGAGGTTGTGTGTTTGTAGCTCTCCTGATGTCTGGAGCAAGCCCAGGGAGGGGCCACCCTGGGCGGGGAAACTCCCCAAGCAAGGCCCAGGCTTCCAGGCCTACACTGGGAAGAAGCGCCCAAGCTGTTTCTAATGCAGATGGAAATCCTAAAGTGATTTCTGATGGGAAGAAAGCTCCGAATGGAAGTAGCAGCAACAAGAAAGATGAAGCTGTGAAAGTGAGTAAAGTAACGGAACAAGGAAAAGCCATTGTATGTAAGAAAGTTGCAGTTAAGCAGTCGGCCAGCCAAGGCAAGCAAAGTGAAGTGCAATTAGGAGAAATCCAGAAGAAATCTCCTGGTGAGAAGCTGAATGGAGGAAAGCAGCCTGCAGCTCAGGAGAGGCCATCAGCGGCTTCAGGTTTGCAGCTGACTTCCAGCAGGCAGAGGAGAACCTCACTGGAGAGACAGACGCTCCAGGCAAATTTGCAGTTGAAATATGTGGTGACCAGCATGGCGAGCTCTGGACGCACAAGGTCGCAGTCAGGTGGCAGCAGTAAAAGTGCTGTGGAGCCTGGAGCCATGAAACCAGCGGTGGTGAAAATTAAGGAGACGTCTGGGTTCAAGCAGCCGGGGACATCGCTGAATGCAGGATCCCAGGAGGAGACGCCACGTGCACCTGAGCTTCAGCTCGCAGAGGAGATCCCAGGACTGGTCAAGAAGTTCGGTGAGTTACAGCAGCAGAAAGACTCACTACAGATGCAGATAGACACTTGCTATAAGCTAAAGGCTATTAATCCAGGGAGTCATGATTTTTATGACGAGACTCTGAACACACTGGGTGTATTGCTGGCAAAAGTGGTGAGGGACATGGACTGCGTCCTAGAGAGGATGGGGCCCCTGGCAGAGACTTATAGGAACCAGGAACTGTTTAATTCACAGAAGCAGAACTCTGCAGGTTCCAGGTCAGACATTGTCCCAGGTGGACCCCAGAAGCAGGTGCGGCCAGTGCTGCAGCCTGCAAGTTTCTGCTTCCAAAAGGGGCAAATGCCGCACCAGCAGCAGCCTGTAGTGCAGACCCCAGCAGAGGTACCACAAGTCTCAGAATGCCTAGCACAGCCGCCTGCAGCAGATTCCAAGCAGCAGCATGGACATATTTCAGCAGAGGGACTACAGGTCTCAGAATGCCAAACACAACAGCCTGCAGCAGATTCCAAGCAGCAGCATGGACATATTTCAGCAGAGGGACTACAGGTCTCAGAATGCCAAACACAACAGTTGGGCAGTGGACATGTGCCGGTAGTTCCTGATGGTGCCCAGCAGGGCTCTGATGCTGGGGATAACCACGCTGTATCTGAGGGGTCGGGGGTTTGGGGGAGCACAGTATCTTTGCTGGACGCTGCGCAGTCTGATAGTGACATTGATGTTGATGATAACAATGTGCATGATGATGTCTGTGATTTCCCCCCTTTAATTCCGAGCACACAAGGTGTAGCAGCCCCCCCTGCTGCTGACCCTCACCTCGTCAGTCAGCCTAGTGTGACCCCGCAGGTTCCCCCCAGTAATGCCTGGAGTCGTGGTGCTCCGTCCTTCACCTCTGGTGCCAATTATACCGGCCAGGCGTTTAAACGGAGAAACGTCGTGCGTTTCCGGCACAGAGGTGCCAAGGAGGATCTGCCAGATAGAAGGTTTGTGGTCAGGGAGCTCTTGTGTCGCCAGATGGGGTTTGCGCCAGTCAGCATCTTGGCGGTGATTAATCTTCCAGACAGGCAGGGCTATGACGTCAGCTTTAAGCTCAGACTGACCTGGACAGATTCTGGTCTAATTTCCCCAAGTTTAGAGACTCTGAGGGCTGGAGTAGTTTCAACTTTATTCCTATCTCTAAGCCAGATACCGTTACTGTAAATCTCATCTTCTGGAATGAGTCTGTTCCCCCGCAGGACATTGTGGTGTGGCTCCGGAGGCATTGTGACCTGGTCTCTGACCTCACCAAAAGCAGAGACAATGATGGTATCTGGACAGGAGGGTGGAGGGTTTTGGTGAAACTGCGCCAATGCGATAATATCACTGCCCACTTACCCAACTCCTTCTTTATTGGGAGGGAGAGGGGTGTGTGTTTCTATCCTGGGCAGCCTTGTAAGTGCTTCAAATGTGGCAAGGCGGGTCACCTGGCAAATACGTGTACTGTGGTGAAGTGCAACCTGTGTGGGGAGGTCGGCCATGTGGCTGCAGACTGCCAGAACATCAGGTGCAACCTCTGTGGGAAGATCGGTCACCCTCACAGGGACTGTCCTGACGCCTGGCACAATATCTGTAAGGACTATCCTGATGAGGATTTGGTGGCAGGGGCAGAGATTCTGGAAGAGGCAGCTTTACTGTCAGGGGAAATACTGGCCAGACCGGAGGCGCACCAGGGGTCTACTCAGGTGACACCAGAGCAGCAGGGTTCAGAGGGTGCACAGGGGAGTATGGAGGTTGTCTCTCAGGGGCAGCAGTCACAGGGAGGCATTACTTCAGTGCTACCATCTGTGTCTCAGACTAAAAGAAAGAAAAAGGACAAGACCTCCGTAAACCTGAGAAGGAGTATGACACTGGCCAAGGAGCCAGGAAGAAGGTCCAGTTTTCTGCAGGTGTAATGGACTTATCTAATAGGTTTGGTGTTCTGTCTGAGTCTGACGGTGATTTTGAGGATGACCTTAGAAGAATTGACGCAGAGTTTGATAGGGACGTAGAGGACTGTCCTCCGCCCAAGCGGAAGCCATTACCTGAGGGCTCTCGGTAGAGTCTGAAATGGAGACCGGTGGTGACCAGAATAACTCCGACTCAGATCTGTGATGCTGTCAACCACATAATGTCTGACCCCAGATAGATAAAATCATTAGGAAATGTTAAGTTAAGGAAGGATGTGTCACTGGGTTGAAATATGATGGTTTTTTTTTTTTTGTTTTTTTTTTCCAACCAGGTGTATGGACTCTTTAAGATAATTTTATATGTATAATCCGGATATGTAATGAATGTATCTACAATCCAAGTGAATTTATTTTTGTATTACTGGAGGAATGTCAGTATTTTTGTATTTGTTTGGTTTTTACAATAAAAATTGCCCCCTATGTACAAGAATATAACTACTATAATACTGCGCCTTATGTAAAGAATATAACTACTATAATACTACCCCTATGTACAAGAATATAACTACTATAATCTGCTCCTATGTAGAAGAATATAACTACTATAATACTGCCTTTGTGTAGAAGAATGTAACTACTATAATACTGCCTCCTATGTACAAGAATATAACTACTATAATATTGCTCCCTATGTATAAGAATATAACTACTATAATACTGCCCCCTATGTATAAGAACATACCTACTATAATACTGCCCCTATGTACAAGAATATAACTACTATAATACTGCCTTTCTGTACAAGAATATAACTATTATAATACTGCTCCCTATGTTTGGGAATATAACTATTATAATACTGCTCCATATGTACATGAATATAACTACTATAATACTGCTCCTATGTACAAGAATATAACTACTATAATACTGCTTCTTATGTATAAGAATATAACTACTATAATACTGCCCCTATTTACAAGAATATAACTACTATAATACTGCCCCTATGTACAAGAATATAACTATTATAATACTGCTCCTATGTTCATGAATATAACTATTATAATACTGCCCATATGTACATGAATATAACTACTATAATACTGCTCCTATGTACAAGAATATAACTACTATAATACTGCTCCTATGTAAAGAATATAACTACTATAATACTGCCCTATGTTACAAGAATATAACTATTATAATACTGCCCCTATGTTATGGAATATAACTATTATAATACTGCTCCTATGTACAAGAATATAACTACTATAATACTGCCCCTATGTACAAGAATATAACTACTATAATACTGCTCTATGTGATATGTATATAATCTACTATCTATAAGCCTGCCCCATTGCGGAAGCTAGTAAGCTATTTATTAACTGGGACAGCCTCCCATGTTCAATGAATATATATCCCAACCACTGCTCCATGATACAAGCGATAACAAATCTGCCCAGTATGTGAAAGAAATAACTACTATAAGTTACTGTGTAAGAAAAACCTTCTTAATGCTCACTATGTAGCAAGAATAAATGTCTACTGAATACAGCCTTTGAAGTCAGAATAACTCCATACAGCATGCCCCTTACGTCACAGGTAATACCCACTGTCAGATACTGCTCCATGCTACAGAGAATATACTACTTAAAGACCACCATGTAAGAACTTAACACTATAGAGTCAGGCCCCTAGCGTCGTGAGCGGATTTATGTGGAGCCTCATCAGTCCAGGAGCCAAAACCATCTGTGGGGAACGCACTGGACGGTGAAGCCCCCAGCAAAGGCCCAGGCTCTCGGCTACCGGCGACAAGCTCCAGGACTCGTCTAATACGGGATTAATCGCAGAACCGCTATCGAGACCATATATACAGGAGACCAAACCCTGCGCGTTCTGATAGTGAGAAAAAGCTGTCGTACAGTTGTGTGGAGGAATATCCTTTAGAGCACCGCAAAGAACAGGATGGAAAAGTTTGTCGGTGAGTGATGGTACAGCACATGTAAGTCAGGAACCCCCAGCAGCACAGTCCGCCGGTGCACAGGTGCCGTTCATGCCCCATAGCCTGTGACGCATCACTTCGTCCTGCGTCCCAGGCAGAGGAACAGGACGTCTTATGGAAGATCAAACCATCCGGGAGAACTACAGTCAGCTATGCAGTATGGCGCAGTCAGGACGCACACGGTCGCAGTCAGGTGTGTGCGATATAACCTGCTGCGGGCCTGCATCCAGCTAGGAGCCACCAAAACCATCTGTGGTGGAACCGCACAGGACTGTGTTCAGATGTCGCGACCACGCACCACAATTGTGGGTTACCAGGGCAATGGGGTACCCAGAGCCGAGCCCATGGAAGTCTATGGGGTTGTCACGGATAGCGGTGGCTCGGTCTGTGGCCCTGGCGGTCCGGCGTATGTTGGGGGGAATATTATTTACAGGGGATTAGTATATAACAGTTCGTGACGCCACCTGTCGTTGTCTGATCACTGAGACCAGCGCTGCTGAACAGAACTCTGAGGGGATGTTGTAGCAGCTAGGTGTTGGGTCCCCCACAGGTGGGACTGTCCCTCTGAGTCTATGGTGATTGTAGTAAGGAGATGTGGATAAATGACACAGTCTCAGACAATAAAGCTTCTTTCCATACCTTTTACTTTCAAGTTGTTTAGGCAGGTCCCGGGAAGCTGTTGGGGTGGATGGAGGATGCGTTTCGAGGTAACGGCTGAGCAGGTTAGAGGCCTCCTTAACTTTCCATGTAACGAGTCCAACTTGCATAAAGCTAAGTTCACTCAAAAACTCCAGCTAATTCTGTAGCTGTACTGCCCGATCAGCATAGTGGTCGGAGCCTTCCAAGTGATGGAACTAGGTTCTTGCTTTTGTCGTGCACAGACTCAAAGTCCCTATTCCACCTGACCCCTGTTACGTACCGACAATAGGCTTGTTCCTGTGACCTGAAGTCCAGCGAACCTCTGGTTTTTCTATCACTACGCCTGAAGCTGTAGCGACACTTCGGTCCCCAGTGACCGGTGACAGTGCGGACAATCCAATGTCCAGGGCACTTCTAGAATTCCTTTCCACTGCGCCCTTCGCCCTGCTCGCGCTCTTAACATAAGCACTCCACACTTCCTATGGTAATACCAGTCAATCTTTCTTGCTTCTTCCTTAGAGCTCGCTAACAGATTCTCAGTATTCTCCTAGTTCAGGAGCACGTCGACTGAACTTCACTGTCCTTGAGACAGGCGACTGAAGTCTCTGTTGCTAAATCTTCTTTCTTCCTTAATTGTCTCTGTCTTCTGGTTAGGCACAGCTCTGACTAGGCTAAGGTGAACTGGCTCACCCTACTAGCCTCCACTTTCTGAACTGCTGACAGGATCTGGCTGAACTTCTTCCTCCCTCCAAGTCCAGGCTAGACACTGACTCCCGGTCAACAACCACCACCACACTAAACAAAACAACTCTCAACAACTGAATAACCCTTCCTTATATATCCTGTGGGTGTGTCTAAAGGTGTGTGATAGAGTGAATGGATATCAAGCATTAAACTATTACCTATCCACGCATCCTCCTGGTATTGTGTGCCTTACATACCAGGGCTACACATTCCCCTTTGGTAAAATACAGCACTCCCGGGCTGTGAAATAGAAAAAAGAAAGAATTTTTGTTTTGCATTTAAACATTTAACATCAAACTCTTCCCAGCAGGGAGGTGAGAAATTCTTAAACGTTGCATTATGTACAATGACATAGAAAAATACAAAAACATACTTTCAATAAATATGTCATTTCAAACAGTATTCTTGTGAAGGACCCGCACCAAACCTTCAACGTGGGTCCTGGGTGGGCTGCAGGACATCTGGCTGCAGACCTCGCTCAGTGCCACACCACACGGGTTTTATGTTCAGAGGTAATAATTGTGCTGTGGTTTTATTGTAAAACCAAGATAGGGCACAAAGTGCAACTATTTACAATTTTTGGGCTAAAAGTGTCCATAGCCACCAGTTCTTTGGCATAGTAAATATTTTCAAGTAACTTCACATTTTCAATAATACAGTAAAACTCTGTAAAGTGCAAAAACTCCCATTATCAATTTTCAAAACTGTTTATCAACTTCTGTATCTGGTACCCAGCCGGGTATTCTACTTATTGCAAAATATGTATACATTACATACTTATATCACAGGTGCAAATTATTTTTAACTTTTATAAACTATTCACATATATCCAAAGTGGTAAACCCTTGATTGGGTCCTACCGATATTTACTTTTTATTAATCTCAATTACACTTTCCATCCCGGGGGCTGGAACGACGCGATGATCCTTAGATCCCATGACAAACAAGTCGTGACTTGCTATTAACGTTTGTGTCGCTACAGTCCTCGTGCGAACCACTGGGGGCGCAACGGATATCTCTTCATTACAAGACGCCAATTGCGTTGCTGCTGGTGCCGCTAAGTCCGGCGGTGCTATTGATGATCTGAACGGGGTCGCAGGTTGCGATCTAATGTGAGGTACCGGTAGAGAATAAGATTCAGGGGGCGATGCAGGGGCACGGTCTGGTGCAGCAGGAGCTCGGGACTGTGACGCGCCGGCAATGGTGACGTTACCAGCTACGGGGACGGGGTCACGGACGATTTCCACATTAAGGGCATACCACCCCTTCAGGCCCCAGTGCCTTGTGTATTTGACTATGTCCCTGTTGTACAGGTCCCTTCCGGGATGGCCTTGCGGTAGGTGGGATTCCACGTCCCTGCGGCTGACAAAGATCCCCGGGTAGAGGCCCGGTTCACGGATGAAGCCCCAGCCCTTGCGGAGCTGGAACTCCGTAACACTCCCCTGTCGCCGCGGTTCCCGTAAGGTACCTTTGTCGCGACGGACAGTCTCCTTGTCGGCAATCAGCTCCTCATGCTGCTGCTGTCTGTTGCGCTTGCTCTGCCGTTCCTCCTCCTGTCGTTGTTGCCACTCGCTTTCCCACACTCCGGCGTATGCGACGTCATCAAGTCGCTCCATCGCGTCCCAGTTAATTTCAGGTAACGACGGGCAAGATCCCTCCGGTGTCCCTACCGGGGAACAATCATCTGCTGCGGCCTCCTGGCCGGGCGGGCGTTCCGGTACTGGCTGGACCTCCTCAACCTCCTTCGCCTCCACCGCTCCATCGGTGGGATCAGGGTCGGTCCTTTTGGGGGTAGCCTCCGGTTGCTCCTTAGCCTTGGGCAGCAGAAGTTTGGGCAATTCAAATGGCGGAGGGTCGTCGAAGGGAGGGAACACCGCGTCCCACAGCCGCCGCTGTATCTGGTTACGCCGGCGTCTCTCAATCTCCTCCATGCCAGGTTGTTGCAGGATCATTTTCTTTAACCTTGCGTTTTCTTCTCCAATCTCCAGCAAGGTTTGCTGCAGATGCCGGACCACAGATGGCTCCGGTTCCAGTGGCAGCTTGGCTGGGGAACGGGGCCTGCCTTCCACCGCTTCCCTGCTCGGCTGCACACGTCCTGCCTCCATCCTGTCCCAGAACATCTCTTGATTACTTTTAGGAACGCACTGGTTCTCTCCGTGGAGGCGGGCTTTGCGTCTCCTCCTCCTTGGATTGGGGATGAAGAGGAGGCGTATTTCTTTTGCAGTAGGGCAGGACCGTATATTGTAATAGCACTTTGAGAGGGCAGGCATTTTCTTCGCGCCTTAGGGGCACACGCCCACGAATCCACGCCCACCTTCTTCTCCGGCGCCTCAGGGCGCGAATATGGCGACAAAGATGGCGATATTTGGCGCCAAAAGTGCAAACAGTCCTTTTTCCACAAAACACTCCACAGGCACACAGGGCTCGCAATTCTGCAAGTTTCGGATCCTGTTCGTGACGCCAAGTTTTTGTCGCGACCACGCACCACAATTGTGGGTTACCAGGGCAATGGGGTACCCAGAGCCGAGCCCATGGAAGTCTATGGGGTTGTCACGGATAGCGGTGACTCGGTCTGTGGCCCTGGCGGTCCGGCGTATGTTGGGGGAATATTATTTACAGGGGATTAGTATATAACAGTTCGTGACGCCACCTGCGGTTGTCTGATCACTGAGACCAGCGCTGCTGAACAGAACTCTGAGGGGATGTTGTAGCAGCTAGGTGTTGGGTCCCCCACAGGTGGGACTGTCCCTCTGAGTCTATGGTGATTGTAGTAAGGAGATGTGGATAAATGACACAGTCTCAGACAATAAAGCTTCTTTCCATACCTTTTACTTTCAAGTTGTTTAGGCAGGTCCCGGGAAGCTGTTGGGGTGGATGGAGGATGCGTTTCGAGGTAACGGCTGAGCAGGTTAGAGGCCTCCTTAACTTTCCATGTAACGAGTCCAACTTGCATAAAGCTAAGTTCACTCAAAAACTCCAGCTAATTCTGTAGCTGTACTGCCCGGTCAGCATAGTGGTCGGAGCCTTCCAAGTGATGGAACTAGGTTCTTGCTTTTGTCGTGCACAGACTCAAAGTCCCTATTCCACCTGACCCCTGTTACGTACCGACAATAGGCTTGTTCCTGTGACCTGAAGTCCAGCGAACCTCTGGTTTTTCTATCACTACGCCTGAAGCTGTAGCGACACTTCGGTCCCCAGTGACCGGTGACAGTGCGGACAATCCAATGTCCAGGGCACTTCTAGAATTCCTTTCCACTGCGCCCTTCGCCCTGCTCGCGCTCTTAACATAAGCACTCCACACTTCCTATGGTAATACCAGTCAATTCTTTCTTGCTTCTTCCTTAGAGCTCGCTAACAGATTCTCAGTATTCTCCTAGTTCAGGAGCACGTCGACTGAACTTCACTGTCCTTGAGACAGGCGACTGAAGTCTCTGTTGCTAAATCTTCTTTCTTCCTTAATTGTCTCTGTCTTCTGGTTAGGCACAGCTCTGACTAGGCTAAGGTGAACTGGCTCACCCCTACTAGCCTCCACTTTCTGAACTGCTGACAGGATCTGGCTGAACTTCTTCCTCCCTCCAAGTCCAGGCTAGACACTGACTCCCGGTCAACAACCACCACCACACTAAACAAAACAACTCTCAACAACTGAATAACCCTTCCTTATATATCCTGTGGGTGTGTCTAAAGGTGTGTGATAGAGTGAATGGATATCAAGCATTAAACCATTACCTGTCCACGCATCCTCCTGGTATTGTGTGCCTTACATACCAGGGCTACACACAGAAGCCCTGTACCCGTGGTGAAGACTAAAGCTGTGGAGCTGGCGCGTGCACCCGAGCTGCAGCTAGCGGATGAGATACCGGGACTGGTCAGAAAACTGGGTGAGTTACAGCAGCAGAAAAAAGCACTGCAAATGGAAGTAGACTTTATCTATACCCTAAAGACCACTAATCCTGCCAGTAATGATGCGTATGACCTGAGACTGAACACACTGGGTGTACAGCTGGCTAGTGTTGTGCAGGACATTGAGTCTGTGATGGAGGGCATGGGGCCCCTGGCAGAGACCTACAGGAACCGGGAGCGGTTCGCCTCCTATAAGCAGGGCTGTGCTGTAGAGACCAGGACCCCTGATGTTCAGGACGGGACCCCCCAGCAGCGGACACGGCCAGTGTTACAGGCTGCCCGCTTCTGCTTCCAGGAGGGAAAACAACCGCAGCAGCAAACAGCGAAGTGTGAACAGGAGCATACACTTCAGACTCCAGCAGAGGCACCACAGGTCCCAGAGTGCCCCACACAGGAGCAGGACAGTATATGTGAGACTGTTTGTGCTGATGAGGCTGAGGCAGCTGAGTGTGAACAAGAACATACACTTCAGACTCCAGCAGAGGCACCACAGGTCCCAGAATACCCCACACAGGAGCAGGACAGTATATGGGGGACTGTTTGTGCTGATGAGGCTGGGGCACAGACTGTGGCTGGTGATGCTGTGCCCATGGGGTCGGGGGTTGGAGGGATTTCACATTCTGTAATTGACGTGACACTGTCTGATGATAATGATGCTGCTAATGATAATGTGCATGATATGTGTGACTATCCCCCTTTACCATCTAGTCCACAAGGTGTGACAGCCCCCCCTGCTGCAGGCCCTCTCCCTGTCAGTCGGCCCAGTGTGACCCGGCAGGTGCCCCCCAGGAATGACTGGAGCCGCGGCGCCCCATCCTTCACTTCCAGCGCCAGGTATACCGGCCAGACATTCAAATGCATTAATGTGGTGCGGTTTAAATACTTAGGTGCCAAGGAGGATCTGCCACAACGCAGGTATGTGGTGAGAGAGCTGCTCTGCGGACAGATGGGGTTTGAGGTGAATGAGATACTGGCGGTGTCTAATCTTCAGGACAGGCAGGGCTATGAGGTCAGCTTCAAGCTCATGTCTGACCTGGACAGATTCTGGGCCAATTACCCCAAGTTCAGGGATGCTGAAGGCTGGAATAAGTTTATGATGGTTCCTATCTCCAGGCCGGACACAGTCACAGTAAATGTCACCTTCTGGAATGAGGCTGTTCCCCCGCAGGACATCGAGGTGTGGCTCTGGAGACACTGTGACCTTGTCTCTGGACTCACCAAGGTCAGAGATGAGGACGGTATCTGGACAATGGGGTGGAAAGCTTTAGTGAAACTGCAGCAGTATAATAACATCACTGCCCACTTACCCAACTCCTTCTTCATTGGGAGGGAGAAGGGAAGATGTTATTATCCCGGGCAGCCCAGAAAGTGCTTCTGTGTAGCCCTGGTACACAATACCAGGAGGATGAGTGGAGAGGTAACAGTTAAGGGCTCTTCAAACATCATGTACACTTCTGACACACCCAGCAGGGGTGTGGAAGGGAGTGATTTTAGTCAGTCAGTTTCCTGTCCTTGGACAGAGTAGACGTGTCCAGTCTGAGCCTGTCATCAGTTCGGAAAGTGGAGTCTAGTACAGGTGGTCTAGTTCACCTCAGCCTAGTCAGAGCTGTGCCCCACTGGAAGAAAGACTGAGCTAACTATTAAGAGTCGAGCAAATCGAAGGGCAAAGTGGAAGGAAGATTATTGGAAAAGTGCTTTTGACTTGGAAAAGTCCTGCACATTGCTACCGGTCACTGGGGACCGAAGGATCACTATTAGCTTCAAGCATAGTGGTGAGAAAACCAGAGATTTACCGGACCCTAGGTCGCGGCAAACAGCCCCATATAGTCAGTACGTAACTGAAGTCAGGTGGAATAGGGACTTTGAGTCAAGCGCAGACAAAAGCAAGAACCTAGTTTCATCAATTGGAAGGCTTCACCACAAATCTGACTGGGCAGAACAGCTTTGGAAAGCTGGAGCTATAGAGAGAACTACGCTGCAAGCTGGTTGCACTCTTCATCATTATTGAACAGTAAAGGAGGCCCCTAACTTGCTTAGCTGTTGCCTCAAAGCTCATCCTCCATCAACCCCATCAGCCTCCCTGGGACCTGCCTTATCATCTTGCAAGTAAAGGTATGGAAAGACGCTGACCGTGTGAGACTGAGTTATTTATTGCATGCCTGCACAATCCCTACCTAACTACCGACCTGAGGGAAGAGTCCCACCTGTAGGGGACCCGACATCTAGCTGCATCACCATCCCCTCAGAGATCTACAGCAGCGCTGGTACAAATTACCAGAGTACTACAGGTGGCGTCACGAACTGTATATAAATCTATTGTGTAGCCCTGGTACACAATACCAGGAGGATGAGTGGAAGGTAACAGTTAAGGTCTCTTCATGACATCATGTACACTTCTGACACACCCAGCAGGGGTGTGGAAGGGAGTGATTTCTAGTCAGTCAGTTTCCTGTCCTTGGACAGAGTAGACGTGTCCAGTTTGAGCCTGTCATCAGTTCAGAACGTGGAGGCTGGTACAGGTGGTCTAATTCACCTTAGTCTAGTCAGAGCTGTGCCCCACTGGAAGAAAGACTGAACTATCTATTAAGAGTCAAGCAAATCGAAGGGCAAAGTGGAAGGAAGATTATTGGAAAAGTGCGTTTGGCTTGGAAAAGTCCTGCACATTGCTACCGGTCACTGGGGACCGAAGGATCACTATTAGCTACAAGCATAGTGAAGAGAAAACCAGAGATTTACCGGACCCTAGGTCGCGGCAAACAAGCCCCTTATAGTCAGTACGTAACTGGGGTCAGGGGAAGTGAAGACTTTGAGTCTCTGCAGGACAAAATAAGAATTCAGCTCCCTCACAGAAAGGCTCCACCACAAACCTGACTGGGAAGTACAGCTTTGGATTAGCTGTAGTTATTGAGAGAACTACGCTGCAAGCTGGTTGTACTCATCATTGTGTTGAAAGTAAAGGAGGCCCCTAAGTTGCTTAGCTGTTGCCTCAAAGCTCATCCTCCACCAACCCCATCAGCCTCCCTGGGACCTGCTTGAACATCTTACAAGTAAAGGTATGGAAAGACGCTGACCGTGTGAGACTGAGTTATTATTGCATGCCTGCACAATCCCTACCTAACTCCCAATCTGAGGGACCAGTCCCACCTGTAGGGGACCCGACATCTAGCTGCATCACCATCCCCTCAGAGATCTACAGCAGCGCTGGTATAAATTACCAGAAGACTACAGGTGGCGTCACGAACTGTATATAAATCTATCCCCTGTAAATATTCCCCCAACATACGCCAGACCGCCAGGGCCACAGACCGAGCCACCGCTACCTGTGACAATCCCATAGACTTCTACGGGCTCGGCTCTGAGTACCCCATTGCCCTGGTAACCCACAATTGTGGTGGCGGGTCGACACAAAAACTTGGCGTCACGAACAGGATCCGAAACTTGCAGCATTGCGAGCCCTGTGTGCCTGTGGAGTGTTTTGGTGAAAAAGACTGTTGCTGTTGTTTGGCGCCAAATACCGCCATATTTGCCGCCAGATTCGCGCCCTAAGGCGCTGGAGAAGAAGGTGGGCGTACCTGAAAGAGCGCGCAAAGTCTTGGACACGCCCCCGGCTCTGACTCATCGGCAGGTCCTGCAACAGGAAGTGAACGCTCTGACATCAGAGCGCCTGCGACGAAGGTCCTGTTCTCACTGCGGTGCCTGTGAAGTAGCAGCATCTGAAACCGGTAGGCTCCGTTTAACCAAGGGGGCGCTAAGATGTCACAACAACCGGCTGACAGTGCGGCCCCGGCCGGAGGCCCCAATCCCGCACCGTCTGGTATTGTAGCGCCAGATGGGGGCGCAGGCCCTGCACCCAGTCCGGTAGTCCCGATCATGCCACTAACGCTCCCATATATGCCTGGGGCGAAATGGCTTCCCCAATACAGCGGTGGCCAGGCACATTAGCAGGCTTCAAGCGGAAGTTATGCAGCATCCTAGAAATGTACTCCATGCCTGAGAGACAAAAAGCTGCTGTGCTAATAGGGCAGCTAACTGGCGCTGCTGAGAGGGAAGTGGAGACCTGGGATACCGTTGATCAGGAGTCGGTACCTGCGATCTTCCTGAAGCTACATGCCATATTTGAAGACCGCACAGAAACGGATCTCCGGATGGCCTTCTATCACTGTTCACAACAGCCAGGTGACAGCATCCGGGACTATGCTTGCCGACTACAGGGAGCCCTGAAAGCACTCAATCAAATTAACAATTTAAATGCTATCGACGAGAATAAAATGTTGAAAGAACAATTTATACAGGGATTGAGATCCCCAGAGGAACGCAGAACTGTGAATTGGTGGTCCTTAGATCATCCTGATGCTACCTTTGATGCCCTAAAGGACATGGCAATAAAAGGGCTGCGGCCCCTGGGCAAACCTGAGGTGGCCACCCAACATCATCAGGCTGAAGTCACTCCGGAACCGGCAGTAACCCCCTTTTCCCCGCTAGTGGCTGAAGCCAAAGCGCAGGTGACACCTCCTAGTGAATTGGACTGTCTGCGCTCAGAGGTGCGCCAGCTGACTAAAAATCTGGCTGCTGTAATGAGTGCCCTGCAGCTGCGGAAAGAGGAGGAAGGGAAGATCTTGTTAGCTGACTGCCCAGAGGACGTTCCGTGGATGCACCGGAGAAGAAAGAAGACGTCGCCCCCCCGGAGGAGGACAACGCCACCCCCAGGAGCAACCTCTGATCAACACCCTTCTCGTCGAGAGATCATCTGTTATCGCTGCAACCGGAAAGGTCATCTGTCTACACAGTGTCCTTTAAACGGGCAGAACCTGGGTCCAAGGGCCAACACCCAGGAGAATACCCGTCAGGCCCCCTAGACTGGAACCGCAGGTATGTGGGCGGGCGACCCTACCTGTCTATTATTCTAGATGGTATTGCTGTTCCAGCATTGTTAGACACTGGGTCGCAGGTGACCCTAATACCTGATGCTCTATATACCAAGTACTGGTCAATGGACAGTCTTAAACCTCCGAGCCTTGACTTTACTGTGTATGCTTCGAATGGTCTTCCTGTAGAAGTACTCGGAACAAAATGTGTAGATGTAAAGGTGGGCAGAGAGGAGTTGAAAGACCAAGGGCTTCTGGTAGTAAAGACTGTAAATGAGGAGAACGGTTTAAATATCATTTTGGGTACTAACATTATCGGTAATTGTTTGGGAGAAGTTGTGTTCTTACTCCAACAGCTCGCTGAGATTGCCCGACCAAGGCAGAGAGGAGTAATCCAAAGAGAGATCCGGGCCCTGGTGTGTTCAGCAGCAAGCGAAGCTTACCGACGGCGAAATTGGTAATGAACGGGTCACTGACTCAGATCCTATTGTGATACCCCCAATGAGTGAAATGATCATTTGGTGCAGGGCAGCCATAGGTCTGAGAGGACAGAATTACCAAGCTGTAGTAGAACCCCACCATTCAGAACATAGACCTACACTTATGACTGCTAGAGGAGTAGTAGAAGTGTGAATGGAAGAGTACCGGTACGGCTTCTCAATTGGGGAGATGATGAGGTAAAATTTACCCCGTTATGCAACCATTGCTAAACTTCATGCTGTTGATAATAATTCTATTCTCCGGCTGAGTCCTTAGACTCCTGTCAAATAGAGGAGGACAATGACCCAGCAACTCAGGTGGCGGAATGGTGTCAGCAACTCCATAGTTGGGACGGACACCACTCCCGCTCACCAGAAGCAAGGGTATTACGGGTGGTGCAAGAGTACGCCCAAGTGTTTAGCAAAATCCACTTGATTTGGGACAATTAAGGGAGTACAACATCATATCCCTACTGGCAATCATCCTCCCATCAAAGAGCGGTATAGGCCCATACCTCCAGCTCATTATCAGAAGCTAAAGAAATGTTGAATGATATGAAGAAAGCTGGGGTGATAAGGGATATTGTAGCCCTGGGGA
>JARQOD010000004.1:522010047-522133976 GCA_033576555.1 Oophaga sylvatica | reverse complement strand
CATGTAAAGTTTAAAAATACTTAATATGCCCCAAGTCAGTTAAACTACAAAATACTGCCCCTATGTACAAGAAATAACCAATAATATCCCCCATTGTCAAGAATAAATGCTATAATTGCCCCCTATGTCAAGAATATATCTAAAATATGCCCCTTGTCAAGAATCTATAAAAACTTTTTATTTTCCATATAAATACTTTATTAAACGCTTTTAGTAAAGAAAAAAAACACTAAATATGCTTCTTATGAAAAGAATATACTACTTAATATGCTCCTTTTAAAAGAAAAAAACTACTATAATACGCCAATTTTACAAAATATAACTGCTATATACTCCCCCTATTTTCAAAAAAATTTACATAAACGCCCTAGGTACAAGAATTAACTACTTTTACTCCCCCTATTCGGAAAAACTACTTAAACTGTCCTGCTGAGGGTTTTTTGTTTGTAGCTCCCCTGATTTTGGGACAGCCAGGGGGGGCCCACCGGGGGGGGGAAAGCTCCCCGGAAAGGCCCCATTTTCCCGGCCTACCGGGGAAAACTCCGGGGCCCCCCTAAGGGAATTAACCCCCTTAAGACCAAGCCAAATTTTGGGTTAAGCCAGGCCAATTTTTAAAATTTTGCCACTGTTTTTTTTGGGTTTAACTCTGGAAGCTTCAAGGTCTTGGCGATTTGAGAGTGTTTTCTCGAGACATTTGTACTTATGGGGTTAAAATTTTTTTTCTTTAAAACCCTTGGTTTTTTATAAAAAAAAAGGGAAAAATAGGGAAAAAATTTTTAAAAATTTTGCAATTTTCAAACTTTTAAATTTTAGCCATTAAATAGAGAGTTGTCACAAAAATTAGTAAAAAAATACATTTCCCCAATGTTATTTTCCCACGCAAAATTTTTTAACCAACTTTTTTTTTTTTTAGGAATTATAAGTGTTAAAATTTGCCCCAATTTCTTTTTTTTAAAACAAAAATTTAAAAAACCATTTTTTTTGGGGGGCCCCCTACTTTTTGAAGTAAATTTTTGGGGGTCAATATGAAAAATCCCAAAAGTGACCTTCTAAAAAAATCCCCCCCTCCTTCAAAGCCCATTCAAGAAGTTTTTTAACCTTCGGGGATTCACAAGAATTGAAGCAATGTGAAGGGAAAAATTTAACATTTAACTTTTTTTCCCAAAATTTTTCTTTCGACAAATTTTTTAAATTTTGTCAGGGGATAGTAGAAAATGAACCAATATTTGTTGTACAATTTCCTGATCAGGAAAACCCCATTTTGGGGGGGTAAACCACTATTTGGGGCATGGCGAGCTCGGAAGGGAAGAGCCCATTTGATTTTTTTTGGAATTGAGTTGGACCCGTCGCATTTGGGGTCCCTGTTCCCCTAAACAGGGGAAAAACCCCCCACAAGTGCCCCCTTTTTGGAAACTAAAACCCCCCAAGTAACTATCTAATTTTTTAGGGAGCTTAAAACCCCAAGGGTTCACAGGGTTTTAAAACGTAGACCTTTTAAAATTTTAAAAAATCATATTTTTCCCAAAAAATTTTCTTTTACCCCAATTTTTTTTTTTAAAGGAAAAAGGCCCCCAAATTTTATTGTGAAATTTAGCCCTAGTAGCTGATCCCCAATTGGGGGGGAAAACCCTTTTGGGGCATGGCAAGCTCGGAAGGGAAGCAGCGATTTGATTTTTTGGCGGGAAATTTGAGTTTGGAGTGTGTATTTGGAGACCCCCTGGGGCCCAAAAGGGAAACCCCCCAAAGAAAACCCTTTTTGGATTTAGACCCCCAAGGAACTTATTAGATGTGGGTGAGAGCTTAAACCCCCCAGGGCTTAAGAAGGGTTTTAAAAAGGCTTTTTAAAATTAAAAATATATTTTTTCGTTATTTTACGGTGCTGAGGAGTGCTGAAAAAAGAAATACCCCAGAACAGTTGGAATCTATGAGATTGCTTACCCGATAACCACCGAATAGAGGCAGCCCTGGAGGGTTTCCTACGTTGGGCCTAGGCCTATCCAGCCTGAAAAAAACTACCCCTAAAGAAGAAATAGGAAAGACTGCCCCTACGAACCCCAAAAAAAATAGAAAGCCCCCCAAAATGTATGGCGGTTAGACAAAAGGGAAATATACACAGAAAGAAATAGTATGAGCAACGTGGGCCCCCAATAATAAAAAAAAGGACGGAAGGGTACTTTTGCAACCCCAGAAAAACCCTGAAAAAACCAAACTAAAATTTCAAAAATGAGATCACACGCCTTTACCCCCCTAATTATTCCTGGTGTAACAAAAACAGCAGCCACAAAAAAAAGGGGAAAAAAGCAAAATACAAAACACAGTGCTGGAAAAACGGAAGGGAAAAACCCCCCGGGGGGGGCCCAAAAGGCCCCCCACAAAAAGTGCGGGGCCCAAATGCAAAAATTAGCAAAAAACAAAATAAGAAAATTGTTTTATTGATGAGGAGATGCAGCACGAAAAAGCAGGCTCAAGGGAAACGGGGAAAAAAGGGTTTCAGCCGAACAATTGATAAGGGAAACCCCCTGAGGGGAAAACACCCCCTTTATAAGACCAACATAACACCTTTCCCAGTCCTCACAACCCATAGCCGTTGAACCCCCAGAGGGAGCCTCTGCTCAAAAATATTAAAACCCCTTACAACATTCCCCCCCCCTTGGGAGGGGTCAGCCCCTCATTTGAGAAACCAGGTCGGTCAGGAGGGTTTATGTACCCCGGGAAAAAGTTCCTAGCAGGACCCGAAGCAAACCCCCAAAAATTGTCTTCCCTCCAAAACCCCTTTCCCCATTTAACCAAAACGGAGTCTTCGTCTAAAAAAACGAGAATCCTGTTTTCTCAAACAACTAAATTCCCCTCCCCAAAACAGGGGGGGAGGAACACAGCAGGCCCCACTGGCTCAACAAACCTCTTCAACAAGGCTTGTGGAACAGTTAAGGATCTTAAATGTCCCGGAAAAAGCAACCCAAAAAAAACAGGATTTAAAATCTCCATGTCTTTTAAAAGGGCCCCAAAGAACCCAGGGTTTTAAATTTGGGATGCTACTTCAAAGGAATATTTTTTTGGGGAAACCCGCCCCAAATCCCCCCTTTTAAAAGAGGACCCTCGTCCTATGCCCGGGTTTGCAAAAAACCCCGGGGCCCTTTCCTGAGGAGGGAAACCTTACTCGGTCCCCAAAAGCTGCATGTCAACAAAAGGAACACCCGGACGCGAAACCCCCCGTCTGTTGAGAAAATCGAGGGTGGGAAAACCCGAATTTCAGAAAAAAGGAGAATCAAAATGGCAGAGCTAGCCCCATTATTTAAAACAAACTGCCAAAAGCAAAAAAAAGACCAGTCACCTGATCGCAGACCCCAAAGCATTTAATAAGTCCCAAATTTTGGTTTTTTTTCTTCAGTTTGACCCTTGGTTGAGGTGAAATGCCGAGGAAAAGACTTTTAACACCCATTAGAACAAAAAATTCCCCAAAACTGGAAAAAAAAGGGCCCCCGTCAGAAACCCCAAGTTTCGGAATGCCGTGTAAACGAACCACGTGCGAAGGAACAACGGAAATTCGAGGAGGGAAAGGCAACTTAGGTAATGGGAAAGATGTATTTTTTTGGAAAAAACCCTTTACAAATTTCCCCCGTGGGGCATTCTCTGAGAAAAGGAAGATCGGGAAATGAAATCCATAGGATTGGGATGGTTCTTTGGGGGAAGGAAAAGGCATAACAAACCACAGAGCGAGAGCAAGGCTGGAGGAGAGCAAGCCCGCAGGACTGCACAAATTTGACATGGAAAACAAGGGAGGCCACCAAAAGGCCGACTAACCAAGTCTTGGGTACCAAAATTTCCGGGGATCCCCCAGCCTGCGGAACAGAATCTCAAAAAACCTCTTTTTCCATTGGCCGGACAAACAATTTTCCAACGGGCCGTCGGGCTACCCTTAAACCCCCCCAGAGCAAGCTCAAATTGGGCGAATGGCGGAAAGAAAAAACCCCCCTTAAAAATAACAGAGGTCAGATAGCTCAGGAGTCCGCAAGGAAACCCCCAAAGGGGCACCCGCCAAACTTCTTAGTCCGGGAAGAAAGGAACCAAAAAATTAAAAGTTGAAAAAAAAGGGGCCCCGGGCCCCTGTTGGGGTTTGAGTCCTTGGCGTTTCCCGATGACCAATTTTATGGTCCGTAAGGCCCAAACCCCCTGTTTTGGCCCCCTACCAATGTCCCACTCTTAAAACCCCACTTCAGGCCAAAACCCTCCCCGATTCCCCACGCCCTAATTCGTTCGTAGGAGAAAATTTGGGGAGAAAAGGAAAAGGGTTTAATTTTTAGGGTCTCTGGACTTTTTGGGACAAAACGGCACCTCCCCCAATTTCAAGGCTAACCTCCCCTGAATGCAGGAAACTCAGGCTGCCGTAGAACGGGACAAAATGAATCTTGTTTAAAGTTCCTAAAACGCAGAGACCCCTAGGGGCAATTCCGACATCGAACCCCTTTTGGGTCAAATCGTTAATGGTTTAACAATAACGAAAAATTCCCAATAAATTTACGATAAAAATTGGAAACCCAAAAATTTTGAGGCCTTTAAAATGAAGTAGGTTGGACCCCAAACACGATGGCCGAACCCTTGCCGGGGCCCTTAATAAAAGATGGGGACAAATAATCCCCGAAAAGGTTTGTACGCCAAAAAGAAATTTTTATCCCCCCCAAAACAGGAAATTTTTTCAAAATTGGAATAAAAGTTCGAACATGTTCCATGAGATCCCCCTCTTTGAAAAAAATCAAGATTACCAAATAAACAATCAGAAAATTTTCCCCAAAATCCCCGAAAAAATATTCTGAAGGGCTGGAAGACGGGGGAGCATTAGTGGCCCAAAGGGATAAAGGTACTCAAATGCCCCTTTAGGGGTGTTAAATGGTCTTCCATTCATCCCCCTGCTTAATGCGAATAAGGGTTTTCGCCCCCTGAGGGCAAGCTTTTGGGAAACCAGTGCGTTTTTACCCCGGAAAACAGGTCAGAAAACAAGGGGAACGGGATTTATATTTCCAGTATATTGTTCAAAGAGACGATAATAAAACCGCCTTTTGAACCCTTTTTTTTTGGCCACAAAGAAAAAACCCGGACCTAAGGGGAGGGGTGGTTGATTGACCCTTTTCCCAAAGATTCCTTGAAATTTGAGATAGGTAGTTTAGGTACAGAAAGTTAAAAAGGGACCCTTTTGGGGAATTTTCTACCCCCACTATTCATAGGCCGTAATTCCAGGGGGGTAAAGGGTGCAGAATTTTCTTTTGTAAAAACATCCCGAAAAATCAAACAAAAGCAGGAAATCCTCAGGGGGGGGAGCAGAAAAACGGGAGTTTTGGGTTTTAAACCCTTTGGACCCCCCAAGGTTACGGGACAAGTTTTCCAAACCAAAACAGGATTAGGACTGAACCCAAGGGAAACCCGATATAATGTCAGGATTATATAGAACAAAAATTTGCAGCCCCCCGGTGACAGGTTAACCCTCTTTATCACCGAGTAGAAAAGGGGGTTTATTCTCGCCAAAGGGGTAGAATCGATCCCAGTAAAAGGGAAAAGGCCCCCTTTTGTAGGGGTATCAAAAGGGAACCCCCAAAGTTTAGCAAAATTAAACCTGGTTAAAAGCTGTCCAGAATCCGAAAAGGGGAGAAAAATGGGACAGAGAGCATTCAAGTGCGTTAAAAAAATTGTTGAAAAAATACCAAAACAAATGAGCAGCAAAATTTTCCCCCTTAGGGCAAGGGAAATAGAAGAGAGGTCCCCCCGTAGAAAAAAAACCCCTTTCGTTTTTTAAAAATCATGAGCTGTCCCCCCAAAAACCCCCATTTCCCCGCAGGGTAAAAAGGGGGGCAAAGGCCAAACCCACTCCACCTATTTCCCCCCCCCCCCCCCCCCCCCCCCCCCCCCCAAACCCCCAAAATTTTAATCGCTAAGCTGAATCATTGAGCCAGGGGGACGGGAAAAAACCCCATAACCCCCCCTTTAATTATCCCCGGCCCCGGGAAAAGGGCCCCCCAAAAGGCGTCATTCATTTGGTGGATCCCCCCCGGGGGGGAATCTCAAAACCGGCAACTCAGCGTCATCGGGGCCCCTGTTTTAAACCCCCCAAAAAAGGGCCCTTTTTCCCCCCCCCTTGAAAAATTTTAGGCTCTCGTAAAAAAACCCCCCAAAGCCTAAAAAAATGCATCAACTCATTTAAAAAAAGGGGCCCCCCGGGTTATCGGGAAAAAACCCCAATTGGGATCCCCGGGGGGGAAAGAGATGAAAATTTGAATGTGCCGGGGTTTTTCCCTGGGATTTAAGTTTTTAAGGCAAAAAAAAATTTTTAAAATTTTTTTTTGAAATCTGAAGGGGGCCCCCCCAAAAACCCAAATCGGGGGGGGGCCCCCCTAGGTTCCCAAAGGAAACCCCTAGCAAGTATGAAAAAAATTTTCCGAACTCAGTGGCACGTCCAGGGGGGGCCCAAAACCCTTTGGGAAAAAACCCCTTTGGGAAAAAAGACCCCCCCCACACCGAGTAAGAGGGAAAAAAAAAAAAAAAATGAAACCCAAACAAAAAAATTTTTCTCTGACAACTTTTTTTTTAAAAAAATTTTTTCCCTTCTGTGAGAAAAAAAAATTTTTTTTGGCCGGTGATACTTTTTTAGGGTGGGGGGAGTGCAAAAAAAAAAAAGGAAAAAACACCAGAGTTTTTGGGAAAAATTCTATGAGTTTTAAAAACCCCCTGACAACCACCGAAACTGAGGAGGGGGAGGTTTATTCCCCCTACCCCCTGTCCGCCTGGAAAAACCCCTAAAGAAAAAAAGGAAAGTTTTTTCCCGTACCCAAAAAACCCCAAAATAATAGAAAACCCCCCAAACAGAAGGGCCCGGTTAGAAAAAAGGGAAATACGGAACAGAAAAAAATAGTAGAGAAACGGGGGGCCAAACTAAAAAAAAGAAAAGGGGGGGGAAGGGGGTACTTACTGCAACCCAAAAAAAACCCGGGAAAAAAAACCCAACATAAAATTTAAAAATCCCCAACAACCCTTCCCCCTAAATTAGTTTTTGGTGTAAAAAAAAAAGAAAAATAAAAAACGGAAAAAAAGAAAAAAAATTTGGCTGGATAAACTGAGAGGGAAAACCCCCCGGGGGGCCCCAAGGGCCCCCCAAAAATGCAGGCCCCAAAAGAAAAAAATTTTGCAAAAACAAAAAATTTAAGAAATTGTCTTTTGATAGCAGGGATGCGCACACCCCGGAGGTACAAGGGAACTGGAAAAAGGATTCAGACCAAAACAATTGATCACGGAAACCCCCGTTGGGAAAACCCCCTTATATAAGCCCCAAAAAAAAACCTGTTTCCCCCGTCCCCAACCCCACTAGTCCCCTTTTAAACCCCCGAGGGAGCCCCCCCCAAATTTTTTAAACCCCTTACAAACTTTTCACTAAAAAGTTTTTCCCCCCCCAATTTTTTTTTTCCCAAAAGGGGGTAAAAGGCCCCCAAAAATTTTGTGAAAATTTTTCCCGGGGTTTTACCGATATGGGGGGAAACCATTTTGGGCGAGGGGGGTTTGGGGGAAGGGGGGAACGGGCCCCTTTGACTTTTTTGGGGGGGTTGAGTTTTGGGGCGATGTCGCTTTTTGGGGCCCTGTGTGAAAAAAGGGAAAAACCCCCCCAAAGGGGCCCCCCTTTTGGAAACTGCCCCCCCCAAAGGGAAATTCTAGAGTTGGTAAAAAAGTTTAAACCCCCCAAGGGCTTACAAAAGGGGTTTTAAAAAAAGGCTAAAATTAAAAATCATATTTTTTCCCAAAAAAATGATTTTTCCCCCCCCAAATTGTTTTTAAAAAAGGGTAACCCCCCCCAAAATTTTTATTGTGCAATTTGTCCTAGTACGGCCCCCCAATGGGGGGGTAAACCATTTTTTTGCGAGGGCCCAGAGTGGAAGGGGGGAAGGGGCCCCCTTTTTTAAAATGAGATTTTGTGGGGGGGTTTTGGGGGGTGCATGTTTTTTTGGGAAACCCCCTAAAGTCCCAAAAACCGTAAAAACCCCCCCAAAGTGACTTTTTTTTGAAACTCCCCCCCAAGGAATTATTGATGTGTGGTGACCCCTTTTAACCCCCCAGGGTTCCCCGAGTTTTAATTTACCCCCGAAAAAATAAAAAAAAAAATTTTTTTTCCCCAAAAAATAATTTTTTCCCCCCAAATTTTTTTATTTTTTAAGGGAAAAGGGAAAAAATACCCCCCCAAAAAGTATTGTGCTTTTGTTGGTACGGGGGAAAACCCCTGGGGGGGGGAAAATTTTATTTTTGCTTTTTTTTCCCCCCCGGGTTTTTTTGGGGGCAAAATGAAAAACCCAAAAAAAGGGGAAAAAATTGGTTTTTTTTTTGCCCCTTTTTCCGGGGAAAGGGTTTGGGGGACTTTTTTCCCCCGGATCGGGCGTTTACGCGATCCCCGATTTCCCCTTTTTTCATGTTTAGTTCTGCACACAAAAAGTGTTTTTTTTTGGGAAAATTTTTTAAGAAATTTTTCATCGCCGTATTTTGAGACAAATTTTTTTCCCTTTTCGGCCCCACCCGATTTAAAATTTTGGGGTTTTTTTTGGGGGGAGTTTTGTTTTTATTGGTTCTTTTCGGGAATACCTTTTTTGAGCTTCCAATTTTCCTTTTTGTGGAATAGAATGAACAAAAAAAAAAATTTGGAAATTTTTTTTTTTTTTTTTTTTTCCCCCCTTCCCCTTGTTGGGAAAAAATTTAAAAAACCTTTTTTTTTGGGGGGCTTGGGGTTGGGATTTCATTTTTTAATTTTTTTAAAAAATTTTTTGGGGTTTTTTTAAAAATAAAAATTTTTTTAGAAAAAAATTTTTATTTTGCATCCCCTTTTTTCCCCGACCCCCAAATTTTTTTTTTTTTTCTAGATGCTGTTTTAGTGGTTGTTTTTTTGAGGGCAAGTGATTTTTTTAGCGGCCATGATTATTTATTTCTGATTTTTTTGATCGGTTTTATTCCCCTTTTTTCCCAAAGGGGATAATATCGCTTGGAAAAAAATTAATTTAAAAACTTTTTTTGTTTTTTTTTTTCGGCTTTCCCCCAAAGGGGTTATGGGTTTTTTTTTTTTTAGATGGGTTTTTTTTAAAGGAGTGGCAAACCCCAAAAAAAGTGATGTTTTTTGTTTTTTTTTTTTTATTCATAAAATGTGTAAATTTTTTTGGGGTTTTTTTTAAAAATTTTTTTTTTAAAATTTTTTTTTTTAAAAATTTTTTTAAAAAAAATTTTTTTTTTAATTGTCCCTTTAGGGGGCTTTCATTTTTTTACTTTTTTAGGGGTTTTTCAATTTCTTTTCAAATTTCTCTGGCATTGCAATGCATTTTTCCATGGGGGAAAAAAACCCCGTAAAAAAAAAGCAGTTTTTCCCCTAGAAAGGCCCCGGGGGGTTGAAAGGGAAAACCCCCGGGGCTAAGGGAATAGGCCCTGCAATCATTGCGGGGGCCCCTGATCGAGGCGGGGGGGTCCGCCCCTTTCCCCCCCTGACTTTGGGCCCCTCGACGCACAGTCGGGGGGTTTTAAAAGCAGGGGCGGGGGGGGGGCTCCGCCCCCTGAGTGAGGAAGCTGGCCACGCAGCGTGGCTCCTCCCCGATGGGGGGGGAAAAGGGGAAAAATTTTCGTTTTCCCCGCAGACCCCCCTGTTTTTGGGGCCCTCGATTGAGGGCCAAAAACCGCGTTTTGGGGTGCGGGGACCCAGGGCCCCAAAAGGCCCCCACCGTCCCCTGTGCGCTGTCTGGACAGTGTCGGCACTGTCTCCCCTGGGTTTACACCAGGGGTAGAAAAAGGATGACTCCCGGGGTTTTTGGGGCGGAAAAGGATGAAGGGGGGTTGAGTCAGTGGACTTAAGGGGGTTTTTCCCCCCCCTGTAGGGGAGTAAAATTTCGAGAAAGCTGCACCCGTTTGTAAAAGGGGGAAAAACCTCAGTAAATTTTTTGGGGGAAAACCTTCTCCAAGTTAGAAAAAAAGCAAAAAGGGAAAAAAGGGCGGTTTGTGATGGTTTTAAACCCCAAAGTGAAGTCAGTTAACCCCCCGTTTAAAACCCCCTCCCCCCAGGGCACGGGGGGATCACCCCCCGGTGAGATACCCCCTGCCCCCAGGCAGGGGGCTTTTTGGAAAACCCAAAACCCCCGGGAAAAAACCCAAGGGTAAGGGGGGCGGTCAGGGAAAACACAGGGGGGGGTTTTGGAGCCGTAAAAGTGCTGTGGGGGGGGACCATAACCAGGGGGGGGAAAATTAAGGGGTTTTGGGGGGAAGCGGGGGGGAAACATTAAAAAGCGGCCCCGGGGGGGAGCAGGCATGAGTAAATCGCAGGGAGTCCCGGACTGGTCAAAAAGGGTTTGGTGGTTTTAAAACAAAAAAAGGGCCCTCAGTTTCAGAAAACACTTGCATAACTAAAGGTATTAATGGGGTCATGTTTTTATGAGGGCTCTGAAACACTGGGGGGATTGGGGAAAAAAGGTGGGGACATGGACTGGTTTGGAGGATGGGGGGGCGGAGACTTATAAAAGGGAAAATTTTTTAAATTTACAAAGCCGAACCCCCCGGTTTAGGTAGACATTGTAGGGGACCCCAAAAAGGGGCGGGGCCCCCGCGCAGCCCCCCAAAAATTTTTTCCCAAAGGGGGAAATGCGACCCGGGAGAGCCGGTAAGACCCCCCCCGAGTACAAAGTTCAGAAACCCCCCCAAAAAAAAGCAGCAGACCAAAGCAGAAGATGTTTTGCAATTACGAGGTACAATAAGTAAGTCCCCCAAAATCAAGAATTTAAGCAAAAAAATTTAAGGGCACTTCCCCCAAGGTAAACGTAAATGAGACAGCGCCCCAAAAATTAAAAGGGAGATGGCAAATTTTAGAAGGGACTACAAGTTAATGCAAAAAAACCCAGTTGGGGGGGGGGGACAGGGGTGTTTGTGGTGAGCGGGTTGTTGGGGGTAACGGCTGTATCTGAGGGGTCGGGGGTTTGGGGGGGAGATCTTTGTGGAGTGCGCGTTGATAGGGGGACAATTTTTTTTTTATGATAACTGTGAGGGTGATGTCGTATTTCCCCCCTTTAAATTTTCCCCCAAACAAGGTTTTTCCCCCCGTGTGACCCCCCCCCCCCGTAATTTTGACCCCCCCCCGGTCCCCCCCTAAGGGGAGTGTGGCGTCCGTTTCATTGGTGCCCCCAAAAACCGGCCCCCGGGGGTTTAAAAAAAGGGGAAAAGTTTGGGGGGTTTTTTTTTTAAGAGGGGCAAGGGGGGGGTCTGCCCCATAGAAGGGTTTTTTGGGAGGGAGTCTTGGGGGGAGGGGGTTTGCGCCAGTCAGCCTTTCGGGGGTTTAAACTTAGGGCGGAGGGCTATGATCGCTTTGTCTGAGTGACCTGGACAGGGGTTTGGGGGAATTTCCCCCCCCTTTTTTGAATGGGGGCGGAGTAAGTTAGTTATTCTATTCCCAAAAAGATTTTGTCTGTAAATTTTCTTTGAATGGTTGTTTTCGGCCCTTTTGGGGTGGGGAGGCATTGTGATGGTTTTTCCCCCCCCCAAAAAAAAAAGGGCAAAAAAAGGTATTTTGGGCGGGAGGGTGGGGGGTTTTTGAAAAAAGGGAGGGATAAAATTTTGCCCCCCCCCCAACCCTTTTTTTTGGGGGGAAGGGGTGGGTTTCTATCGGGGTTTGTAAGGTTCAATGTGGCCCAAAGGGGGGATGGCAAAAAGGGATGTGGGGGAAATGCAACCTGTGGGGGGGGGCGGATGTGGCCGCAAAAACCCGAAATGGGCAATTGGGGAAAAAGTAACCCCCCGGGCGTTGGCGGGAAAAAATTTTAAAGCTTTTCCTGATGAGGATTTGGTGGAGGGGGGGAGATTTGGGGGGGGGCAGCTTTTTGTCGGGGAAAAAATGGCCCCCACCCGGGGCCCACCGGGGGATCAGGGCACCGGGAGGGGGTTTGAGGGTGCCCCGGGGGTATGGAGGTTGTATTTTCCCCGGGGGGGGGGTCCCGGGGGAAAAATTTACCGTACTACCAAACTGTGTTCGACTAAAAAAGGGAAAAAAAAGGGCAAGATCCGTAATGAGAAGGAGATGACATGGCCCCAAAGGGGCCCCGGAAAAAGGTGAGTTTAGGTTAATGGCTTTTAAAAGGGGTTTTGGTGTTTTGTTGAGTCTGACGGTTTTTTGGGGGGACCCTTGAAAAAATTTGCCGATTTTTTTAGGGGTAGGGCCCCGTCCTGCCCAAGGGGAAGCCTTTTTGAGGGCCCCCGGGGAGAGTCTAAAAAGGAGACCGGTGGTGACCAGAATAACTCCGACTCAGATCTTTGACGCTGTCAACCACATAATGTCCGACCCCAGATAGATAAAATCATTAGGAAAATTAGGAAATGTTAAGTTATGGAAGGATGTGTCACTGGGTTGAAATATGATGTTTTTTTTTTTTGTTTTTTTTTCCAACCAGGTGTATGGACTCTTTAAGACAATTTTATATGTATAATCCGGATATGTAATGAATGTATGTACAATCCAAGTGAATTTATTTTTGTATTACTGGAGGAATGTCAGTATATTTGTATTTGTTTGGTTTTTACAATAAAAATTGCCCCTATGTACAAGAATATAACTACTATAATACTGCCCCTATGTACAAGAATATAACTACTATAATACTGCCCCTGTGTACAAGAATATAACTACTATAATACTGCCCCTATGTACAAGAATATAACTACTATAATACTGCCCCTATGTACAAGAATATAACTACTATAATACTGCTCCCTATATACAAAAATATAACTACTATAATACTGCTCCTATGTACAAGAATATAACTACTATAATACTGCCCTTATATACAAGAATATATAACTACTATAATACTGCCCCTATGTACAAGAATATAACTACTATAATACTGCCCCTATGTACAATAATATAATTACTATAATGCTGTTCCTATGTACAAGAATATAACTACTATAATACTGCTCCATATGTACAAGAATATAACTACTATAATACTGCCCAATGTACAAGAATATAACTGCTATAATACTGCCCCTATGTACAAGAATATATCTACTATAATACTGCTCCTAGGTACAAGAATATAACTACTATATTACTGCCCCTATGTACAAGAATATAACTACTATAATACTGCCCCTATATACAAGAATATAACTACTATAATACTGCCCCTATGTACAAGAATATAACTACTATAATACTGCCCCTATGTACAATAATATAATTACTATAATGCTGCTCCTATGTACAAGAATATAACTACTATAATACTGCCCCTATGTACAATAATATAATTACTATAATGCTGCTCCTATGTACAAGAATATAATACTATAATACTGATCTTATGTACATGAATATAACTACTATAATACTGCCCCTATGTACAAGAAAATAACTACTATAATACTGATCTTATGTACATGAATATAACTACTATAACATTGACTCTATGTATACAATTATAATTACTATAATACTGCTCCCATGTACAAGAAAACAATTTTTCCCATGTTATAGTTTTCTCTGCCTCGGTCAATTTCTATCAGTATTTTCTTCCTTTATCACTCTCTTGCCTTATCCTTCATCACTGCTTTGTTTTTTCCTGTCTAGAAAGCAATGAATTTATATTTGGTACTTTTGGAAAAACAGAACCCTGCCATATGTATGTATAATTTAGATTGATTTGCTGCCAAACCCACACAATCTGCTTGACCACACGTCTAGAAGAAACTCTGCATGTTCAATTAGCCATTTTCAGTTGTAGAGAATAGCAATCTATAAAAGGTCTGCGTTATAAAGTTGATATAGATAGAAAGATCAAATGATGTATTGTTAAAGGGCATCTGTCAGCAGGATTTCACCCACTCAACCCTTCCATGCACATGTGGCTCTTTCATAGACTTGTCTGGCATTTCCTTTATATTTACAGTCCCGACTCCCTACAATTACCTTAGGGACTTGAACCTGTAACCGTCTGATCTCTTGTTCTACGTACTGCAATATCATAGAACTTCGGTGTATAGCAAATATCACTGTCACCTGTTTAACGGCGCTCCATGTTGACAGGCGCACGGGCCTTCAGTAGCTCCCCCAGCCACTATAACAACCCATCAGCTTCCAGCGATCGCGTCATGGGAGCATGAATGGGAGCATAGAATGACACACGCCCATGCCGGCGCACTGTCAAAGATCAGTGGCATTTAACAGGTTAGCAGTTGTAGGCAAAGCTTCTCTGTACCCGCGATTATTAGAGGCAGGTCCACGCTGTACACCGAGCCATTATCTGTTGGGTATGGGTGGGCTCATATACGGCGGATATCTGGAAGGGGTTACGGAGCTTGGGAAAGCTGAAAACTTATTTGAAAATTTATCCAAAAATTTGGAGATTTTTTGTTTTGATGTAAATCCTCTTTGATTGAATTCCCTCAAATATGCACTAACTGTATGTGTTTGAAGAAATAAGGCTTTGTTCACACTAAGTTTATGCAGAATTTAAAAATGACAAGTTTTTCATGCAGAAATTGCTACTGGAAACAGTTCTTTTTGGGGGATAGATTTTGGAGATTTTCTTTTGTTTAAGTGGTTTTGAAGAGTTTTGGAAGAGTTTTTTAATTTCCTGAGCGGTCTTTGCAGCCTTTTCATTGGACAGTGTCTAGTTTAGAGAGCTTTCCTTCAGAATTCGCTTCAAAGAAGTGACACGCATGTTATTTTTCCACCGAACATGTTTCAAAACCTAAACAAATAGCTCTAAAAGCTCCTGACATAAACAGCAAAGTGAATTTCCCAAAGAAATGAATTGGAACAGTTTTCCACGCATTTTTTTAATCAAATTTTGGAGAGGATCCACTTAAAAAACTAATTGTGAACATAGCCTAACACTCTAATTTTATAATTTTAGTTTTTTTTACTCTTTTTGGCTTTTGTAAACATTGAAAACTACATAAAAAAAAGCAATCAAGAAAAACAAGGTTAAAAGAAGTTTCAAATTTGAAAAAAAAATATAAAGAATTCTTCATTTTAATCTTACGGATATCTGAGCTGGGTAAGAAAACAGTATTAGTCGTTTTGTTCCCAAGCTGTTTCCCATTTTCCACTCAGTGTCAGCCTGGTCAGAAGCCATTGCCGCCTGTCACCACAACTTACTGCCAGCTTGACACTGAGCAGAGAGCAGGAAGTGGCTTTGACCTTCCCAAGCTGACATGGACCAGAAGGTAAGACTCAAAGAAAGAAAGAGCCCCGAATGTAGACATATATTGAAAACTCCAACAACGCTATAGCTGGTGATTCTCTATAATGTCACAATGGGAAGGATTGTAAACTAACAGTACAGCCATAATCAGAATTATTCATACCCCACCACCCCCCACACTGACAGTCAGGTTTATTAGCACAATGAATGAACTTTTCACTGTTTACAATAAACCAACGATAAGAAGAATTTAAATAGTTCAACACAATTAGTATAACGAGTGGATTCGCCAGATTTCAGGCAAAATTCCACTTTTACTGACTACTGCGGTCTCAGAATTGATCAACGCCCTGAATAAAATCCCTCATAGGAGAATGTATCTGCAAATCAGGTGTTGTTTCAAGAATCAAGGACTAAATTAGATGAATCAGGTTTGCTTGAGATAAAAATCATCAAATACCTGGACTGGCTAGGAGTCACGGGTGTGTCAGGTGTGACAGACAGTCATCCTGGATCCGGCTGTAGATGGTCATTGCAATTAGCTCTTCAATCACCTTCTTGAATTTGCATCTCTGTTATGGTGTGATCTCCTTCTCCCTCTAAGACCCAACAGTTACCTTCACCTTCTGCTGCTAATTAACACAACCTTGCTGAAGGTTTAAATACCTTCAGTCTCTTCAGTAAGGTGCTGGTGTTCCCTCTGTCTGGTTGGAAGTGCTAGAAGCTGGCTAGCATCTTCTTGGAGTACTCTTGGAGGATTGCTGGCGTGATATCTCGGTGATCTTCTCAAACTTAGTGTATCCCCTCGTTTGTCCACCCTCTCTGTCTTTAGTTGTAGTGGGGGCTGACTAGCACTCACACCATCCCCCTCTATCCAAGGCCTATCGCTAGGGTCAGGCAGGGATTGGGCTCCTGCTCGGTGATAGGTGCCTAACCTATTTAGGGACGTTTAGGGCAGACAGGGTGTTGTAAGATCTGCCTAGGGGTCTCCCTTCGCTAGTGTTTGGGCTTCCCCTCCCTCTCCCTGTTGTTGTGCACCTTGCTTCTCCCTCACCCAGCGTGATACTAGGGCTTTATTGACAGTCATGTTTCATTGATATTTGATGGCTTATAGAAAGTAATGCAAACAGTTAATGAAGCACTCCTCCTTCCATCAAAATTTTTATCTTAATATATTGCAGTCATCATATTATACAGCACTTTGTGCTTACAATTGCTCCTTTTGTGTTTCTACTTAGTTAATTCTTCTCTTTTCCATTAGGCCTATGACATCTCGTGATTAAAAATTGACTAGCTGAATTCTTCTAAGCTCTTTGTAGAAACAGGAGGTCAATTTTCCCTCCATGACTCATCAGTCACAGCAAAAGTCTATGGCAGCGGGGAGGAGGCAGCAGCTGGGTCAGGAGCTGAAGAGGGGAATGATAAATGCAGGGATAAGAGACTTCCTGTTGCTACTTAGAAAAGAGAAGAATTATCTGGGTAGAAAAGCAAAATGAGCAATTGTAAGTACACAGTGCTATAGGGCATAGGGCTATCTCTGCAGTTTTAAGGCTATCATTTTAGGACTAAAATTAATGTCAGTCAGCGTATGAAGCAGTAGTGGATGTTATCCCACAAACAACCATGTGGATACCCCAACTGTTTTTCAAGTTATCGGTTTAGGATTACTTTTATGAATGCTTGATATGTTATGATGAATTATAGTGGCCATTAGTGATAAGCGAACGTGCTTGGATAAAGTGTTATTTGAGCATGCTTGGGTGCTAACTAAGTGACTTCAACGTACTTGAAAAATATGTTCGAGTTCCTGCGGCCGCAACACATAGGTGTCACGTTACTGGCGATACAGGACTGGAAGTCAGTGGCCGGAGCAGAAGTGTGCAGGTGAGCGGACCAAGGAAGGACTTCTGGAAGTGCCGTATATGGCGGTGGTGGTTCACTATGTTGGCAGATGCCGGAGCCCGCCCGAGCACGGGCCGGCCGAGATCACACACAAGCACCAAGTCCGTTTAGATGAATAGAGTTGGAGGTAGGAACAGCAGGGTTTCCACAAGAGACAGGAAGATGTCAGCAGAACACCTTCCAGATCAGGAGCTCAGATAATGCTTCACTCAGTTAGACTGAGCACCACAATATACTCAGCAACAGGAAGCTGCACAGGGCCAGGTATATATAGCAGGTCCAATCAGGCGAGAACAAACAGCAGGGCAGGTGATGATCTCTATCCAATCAGTCTCAATCAGGGAGGGAACAATCAGCAGGGCAGGTGATGATCTCTATCCCAGAAGAAGGTCATATGGTTTCAGGCTGAAGTTATTCAAGTTCCGAAATAGCTCCACAGCAAGGGAACAGACCAGCAAGCCATGGTTCACAGGTTCAAATCCTAACAATACTCCCCTCTTAACGGCGGCCTCTGGACACAACTTGTCCAGGTTTTGCAGGATACCGCTGGTGAAATTGTCTAATCAAACGAGGAGCATTGACGTTGCTTACTGGTTCCCATGAATTTTCCTCCGTGTGTCGTAGCCCTGCCATTTGATTAAATATTGCAAACGATTTCTGTGTATTCTGGAATCCAAGATCTTTTCCACCACAAACTGCTCCTGTCCGTCCACTTCAATTGCATCGGGAGGCGAAGGGGATCGTTCTGGAAATGGATTGGCTGTGGCGGCTTTCAACAACGACACATGAAACACAGGATGAATCTTCATTGATGTTGGTAGCTGTAGACGTACGGCCAATGGACTCACAATCTTACTGATTTTGTATGGTCCCACAAATTTTTGTCCTAATTTAGGAGAAGGAATCTTCAATTTCAAATTCTTAGTGGATAACCACACTCGATCTCCAATCCTAAACGTGGGAGTGGGTCTCCGATACCTGTCGGCCGCTTTTTTATATTTCTCCTGAGCTTCCTTTAGAGTGTCTTTCAGAACATTCAGATTTTGCTGTAGCAGAGAGATTCTTTCTGCGACTGCTGGTATTAATGGTGCCACAGGATTTTTGGGAAGGATGTTTGGGTGATATCCCAGATTTGCAAAAAATGGCGTCTGTTTCGTAGAGGCATTCTGTGAATTATTATATGAAAATTCCGCAAATGGCAGCAGATCCACCCAGTCGTCTTGCAGATGGCAAATATAACAACGAAGATACTGCTCCAGCGTCTGATTTGTACGTTCTGTCTGGCCGTTAGATTGCGGATGGTAAGCGGTTGACAATCGTACTTTGATGTCTAGTGCTGAGCATAAACTGCGCCAAAATTTAGATGTAAATTGCACACCTCGATCTGAAACGACTTCATCCGGCACTCCGTGGAGGCGAAAAACATTGCAAATTATCAGATCAGCTGTATCTTTTGCTGAAGGTAGACCTGAACACGGATGAAATGCGCTGCTTTTGTAAGTCGATCCACTACTACCAGAATGGATGTCTTTCCCTTGGACTCTGGTAGATCTACAATAAAGTCCATTGAAATTGATCCCCATGGTCGTGTTGGGATGGCGAGAGGCTGCAATAGTCCCATAGGGGATGCACGTGGAGTCTTATATCTGGCACAGATGTCACAGGAATTAACATACTTCTTCACGTCTTCTTGAAAGTTCGGCCACCAAAAGAAACGTGACAAAAACTCCTGCGTTTTCTGTGTCCCTTTGTGTCCTGCAATTTTAGAATCGTGCACTAGTTGTAGGACTCTTAACCGAGCTGCTTCTGGTACATATAGTCGTCGACCATCAGTCCATACTTGATTTTTAAAAAACAGATGCACGTCCCCTGATGGATGTGATAGAAACGAGTCTGTTTCGTATGCTGCCTTCAAATCTTCCAGCAAATCTCCATCATGTATTACTCCCAAGATCTTAGTATCTGCCACAATGGGTTTGGGTGTTGTTACAAGATTAGTTTAGCTTGAAAACATTCTGGATAATGCGTCTGCTTTCTTGTTGCGGGAGCCTGGTCGATATGAAATTACAAAATTGAATTGATTCAAAAACAGACTCCAACGGGTCTGCCGAGGAGAGAGGCATTTTGCAGACCTGATAAACTCTAGATTGCGATGATCGGTCAACACCAAAATTTGTTGTGCAGCCCCTTGGAGATGATGTCTCCACTCTTTGAATGCTGATATGATGGCGAGCAATTCTTTATTTCCCACGTCATAGTTCTTCTCGGCTACAGACATACGTTGTGAGAAAAATGCACATGGATGCAGCAACTTCTTTTCCCCTGTCCTCTGAGACAGGATAGCGCCGACCGCACAGTCTGAAGCATCCACCTCGATGATAAAAGCCAATTCAGGGTCAGGATAGCGTAATATGGGAGTCGTTGTGAATTTCGTTTTTAAACGAGAGAACGCTTCTTGCGCTTGGGGTGTCCAGATGAATTTTGCTCCTTTTTTTGTTAATTGCATGATGGTTAGCACGATTTCTGAAAAATTCTTAATAAAGCGTCTGTAAAAGTTGGCGAACCCCACAAAACGCTGAACTTCTTTCACATTTTTAGGGATAGGCCACTCGGTGATAGCTTGCGTTTTCTTAGCATCCATCCGTAATCCTTGAGGTGAAATGACGTATCCCAAGAACTGAATCTCTTCTCGATGGAATTCACATTTTTCTAATTTAATATATAATGAATTCTCCCTTAACCGTTGTAGCACTTGTCTTACGTGCGTCTGATGTTCCTCCATAGAGTTTGAAAAGATCAGGATGTCATCTAGATAAACGACCATGAACTGATCCAACAGGTCTCGGAAAATATCATTTGCCAGGTGCTGGAAGGTAGCTGGAGCATTAGCGAGTCCGAAGGGCATCACTAGACTTTCAAAGTGTCCGTATCGGGTACGAAAGGCCGTTTTCCATTCATCTCCAGGCTTTATACGTACTAAATTGTATGCCCCTCGTAAATCTAACTTAGTGATGATCTTCGCACTTTGTACTCTTTCTAGGAGTTCCGGGATCAACGGTAGAGGATAACGGTTTTTTACCGTGACTTTATTAAGCTCCCTGTAGTCCACTACTGGGCGTAATGTTCCATCCTTCTTCTTGACAAAGAATATAGGGGCTCCAGCGGGTGAGGATGATGGACGAATAAATTTTTTGCTTAGATTTTCATCAATAAATTCTTTAAGAGCCTTCAGTTCAGAACCCGCTAAAGGGTAGATAGTTCCAAATGGTATAGCCGCCCCCGGGAGTAGTTCTATTGGGCAGTCGTATGGTCGATGCGGGGGAAGTGTATCCGCTCCCTTCTTGTCACAGACATCCAAGAAATCTTCATACACCGCTGGTAGCTGAGGCAATTCTGGATTCTGAACTGCTTCTAATGTGGATTCGCTTGGAACCTCCGTCTGAACTTCCTTTTCGGGGAAACTGATCTTTTTCATCTCCCAATCGATGATAGGATTGTGCTTCTGCAACCAGGGAAACCTAAAATGATAGGAAAGTGTGGAGAAGAAATAATTAGGAATGTCAACATCTCACGATGCTGCGGCTCAATATAGATCTCCAAAGGTCCTGTCTCATGATCCACTGGCCCCGAATTCAGTGGAGATCCATCTACCGTCTCCATCACAATAGGTGAACGTCTTTTCTGCATATCTATGCCATGATTTTGAGCAAATGCAGAATCCATGAACATCCCGCTGGCCCCAGAGTCGATCATGGCTGATGCAGTGATCCACTGGGAGTTAACCTTCAGTTTGATAGTTACAAAATAGTGGGATTCACGGATCTCCTTCCTGGTAGGTGGAACTATGGATGATATGGACTGGATCTCATCTTTAGCATAATCAGTCTCTGAGATGAAAGACTCCTCGTCGGAAGAATCAGGATCCATTATAGCCGCCACCATTTTTCTTGAACGGTTTGTGGGACGACTTGGACAGTTAATAAGAAAATGTCCCGCTTCCCCGCAGTACAGACATAGATTCTCTTTAAATTTTTGTTCTCTTCGTTCTGCACTCGCTCGTCTCTGGATCCCATCCACTTGCATTGGCTCTAGTTCTGTATCTCGGACATTCCGGCTAGGCACTTCTTTAGTGACCGATGGCAGGGAGAAGTTATAAGAGTTAGTTGAACGATTCATGGAGGTCCACTTCTCTTGTCGTCGTTCAGACAGACGGGTGTCAACCCGGATGCAATGCTTGATGAAATCATCCAGATCCGAAGGGGTCTCTCCACGGGCAAGTTCGTCCTTTACTGCACTAGAAAGTCCTCTTTTAAAGAAAGATATTTTTGCTGCATTATTCCATTCAGTGTCAACGGCCCACCTCCTATACTCCATAGCATACTCTGCGACGGGGCGTTTGCCTTGTCGTAATGCCAGCAACGTTGATTCAGCAGTAGCTGCACGGTTTGGGTCATCAAACATCTGCTGCATCACTCGAATAAACTCGTTCAGATTGTCTAAACGTGCGTCCCGAGTCTCAATCAGAGGATTAGCCAAGCGATCGCTTTGTGGGTTAACAGTATAATGATGCATATCACCTTTGACCTATCAGTCGGAAACTGATTAGCATGTGTATCGAAGAACAGGTAACATTGATTCAAAAATCCACGAAATTTATCTTGATCACCGCCAAAACGAAAAGGTGGTAGCTTGGGGGGCGTGGCAGACGCTGAGGCGGAAGCTTGTCCTTCTTGCTGGGTAATTCGAGCAGTCAACACTTGTACTGCATTCTGCGATCTTGGATAGCTTGTTGGTGGTTCTGGACATTATGATCGCTTTGTGCAATAAATGCGTCCATCCGTGCTTTTCCATTCACCTGTTCGGTGTGCAAACTGGACATTGCACCCTGCAGTTTTCTGACACGTGTTTCCAAAGTTTCTGCTCCAGCGGCCTCCATTTTTGAGAGGCTGAGTATTCTGTCACGTTACTGGCGATACAGGACTGGAAGTCAGTGGCCGGAGCAGAAGTGTGCAGGTGAGCGGACCAAGGAAGGACTTCTGGAAGTGCCGTATATGGCAGTGGTGGTTCACTATGTTGGCAGATGCCGGAGCCCGCCCGAGCACGGGCCGGCCGAGATCACACACAAGCACCAAGTCCATTTAGATGAATAGAGTTGGAGGTAGGAACAGCAGGGTTTCCACAAGAGACAGGAAGATGTCAGCAGAACACCTTCCAGATCAGGAGCTCAGATAATGCTTCACTCAGTTAGACTGAGCACCACAATATACTCAGCAACAGGAAGCTGCACAGGGCCAGGTATATATAGCAGGTCCAATCAGTCTTAATCAGGGCGAGAACAATCAGCAGGGCAGGTGATGATCTCTATCCAATCAGTCTCAATCAGGGAGGGGACAATCAGCAGGGCAGGTGATGATCTCTATCCCAGACGAAGTTCATATGGTTTCAGGCTGAAGTTATTCAAGTTCCGAAATAGCTCCACAGCAAGGGAACAGACCAGCAAGCCATGGTTCACAGGTTCAAATCCTAACAATAGGGATTGCCTAACAAACATATAGATTTTTGGAGATATCTTAGTTCATAATTAGTCACCACCACATGGAACATGAAAATTACCATACTCTTAATTAATAAAAATGCTGTATCTTATAGAGTAATATTACCCCTGCTCCAAAAAGTAATTGCACTCCCCCGACTGCCTGTTATAATGACCCACCTTGGTACCCCTAGTAGCTAAAAGAGGTTCCTTTGTTCCTCAGGAAAAAGCCTTATACTGATCTAACATCGATACCTGATCCCATGGTTTGAGGGTTTGGATATCGTTGAAAATGGCATTTGTTTAAGTCAGAAGTGGAAGTCTGGTGCCAACAATGCCAATGCAAAACACTTCTCTCAACCATTATACTTAAGCAACTTTTACCATCTATACATTGGATATTTGATAAATTTATAATCACTGGGGGTCTAGCTATTGAGACACCAATCCCAAGAACCTAAAGTCTCTGTACGAATGGTGCTGGAGTGAGCATGTGCGTCCACCAATCCTATAGTCAGTGAATGAAGCAGTGGTCGCACATGCTCACTAATACTCCATTCACACAGGAAACTTTGGCACCCAGGGCTATTGTCAGCCACTCGGCACACCTATGCAAGTGCTGGACAAACAGGGGGCCAACTTGACGTCAGGGACCGGGCCGGTGGCGCCCCCAACAGCTGTGCGGGACTGCCTGTTTCTTTGGTGCTTCTTCACGGCAGTCAATTTAGTAGACATGGCCGTGCACAGTGCAGATTGTGGTTGAGTCTGCTAGTAGTGACGCAGCCGGGCTGACACACAAGCAAAATGAAAGGTGCGGTGCCTGCCCGGCATGTCAGTGTGTATGACAGTGTATATATTATGTCTGTTTAAGTAGAAAGCACAGGAACGAGGGATGCAGTGACGGACAGGAGGCAGAGCAAGGTTTAACAGGTTTATTTACAAGGGAATACTCCACATAGGGAGGTAGAGGGTTAGACATGAAGTTAACAGTTTAAAGGCAAAGGATATGAAGAAGTGGAGAAACAACGTTCTAGACAAGGGCAGTTCGTTACCACGTGTCAGGAAGTCCTTAAACTGCAGCTCCTGCTGCAAACTCCATAGCACCGGCAACAGGGGCACAGTGTCTTTTTTTCCAGGAAGGTACTGTAGCGCGATGGTCCATCTTCTGGTAGCAGTGGTCGGTCTCCGGTACCTTCCTCTGCCCCTAGTCCATATACTGCAGTGGCTAACAAAGGCACGGGCTACAGTCCTGTACGAGCCCAACGTGGCTCCTCAACTATCTTCACTGGTGAAGTCAGGTCGCAAGTGTCAGGGCAACTGTAAGGTTCTTTGTCTCTGTTGACATGTTCCTTGAAACTCAGTTTTCCGTCGGCCATTTTGCTTTATGTCTTTCTGCAGCTCTTGCCCTCAGTTAATATGGAGTTTCCAGTTTTCATGTTCCCGCCCTGATTCTTCCCTCTTGCTTCTTAAGCAGCCTCAGCTGAACAATCAGTGCTCCTGAATCAAGCCTCAGTCAGTCTGTGACCTGACTCCTGGAAGCCTTGGACTTGTACTCCAGCTATTCCCTACTGAGGAACCTTGGAACACTTTTGGACTCTTGAAACCTGCTGTTTGGTGAATCCATGTTTGCAGAGGAATTACGGTACAGAGAAGAGATCCTGAACCTGCTTTGGAGATTTATTGTAGTGCTTGAAGTTACTCTGGCCTGCTGTGTCTCCTGTCGCTGTTCCTGCAAACTGTGTGAACTTTTCAGCGTGCTTGTATGAAGTAATACAAGTCATTTCATTTCAACCTATGTCTCCTGTGTTTTCCTCGCACCCAAGCACAAGACGCTATAGGAACTGTACACTATACATGACAGCAACTTTCTGCTGACAATGTCAGGGCGCAAGGGTCAAGTCTCATATGCGGTCCCTCCTGGACAGCGCGTGTGCGGTACTCACGGTCACGTAGTGTACGGCTCCTGGTTCTCTCTGGCAGTCACTGGGCACACGCCGCACGTCCAGCTCTCCCTGGTCCCCGCTGTTGACGGCGGGCGACGCTGATCTGCTTAGTGCTGGTTCTCCCAGCCGGAGAACTCCCCTCTGTGGCTGCTGCAACACCAGACTCGGCTCTGCTCTGCGTGCACGGCTCTGCTCTGCACAGCTCTATCTCTCTGGGTTGCTGCCAGGCACACTGCTTCCCTCAGCGCAGCAGTCCCTACCCTTCAGGTCAACTGCAGCACAGCCTGTCGCAGAGCCAGTACTCTGTGTTGGGATGGAGAGCGGAGCGCACCGCTCACATGACTCTGCACTGCGCTGCTCTGCCCTGGCGCTAAACTGAACTCCTTTGCGCGCTTTTTCTTTCTCTTCTTCCTCCCCCCTCCGACAGCAGGAAGCCCCTCCTCTCTAGAGCTTCCCCCCAGGCAACAGGGGAAAGTCCGCCTCACTCAGGCGTCCCCCCAGGAACAGTGGATGCAGCCTCTCTAGTTCCAGACCCAGCACGCAGGTAGCCTCTGCTTCGTTGACCCCCTACATTTATATATATTTTTACGATTTTTTATTCAACTATGTATATAAACATATGCCTGTATGCAGGGTCGGACTGGCCCACCGGAGAACCGGAGGATTCTCCGGTGGGCCCTGGCACCTGCTGGCATACATGGGCCAGTTGCCTAGGGCCCCCGCTGCTCCAGGGGCCCCCAGCCGGTGGCGTGTCGCTAATAGCGGCACACCACGCAGCTGCCATGGGGGCCCCGTGCCAGCGGAGCAGCAGCGGGTGACAGGAGGCAGGAGCCCCTGTCCCCGCTGCTAAAGAGAAATGAATATTCACTGCTTCCCACGCCCACATGGGCGTGGGAAGCAGTGAATATCATTACTTACCTGTCCCGTTCCACCGCAGAGCGCCGCTGTGTCATCGCGTCCTCTCTTGCTGCAATGTTCAAGCAGAGGGCGCGATGACGTCATTAGTGAGTGCCGCGCCCCCTGCCTGAGCATTCACTGCCGGAGGACCGAAGACAGCGGCGCTCAGCAGTGGACCCGGTGACAGGTAAATATCGCAGGTGCCCAGGACACCAGCACCTGGCCCCCAGCGACGAGAGGTGAGTATGTCTTTTTTTTTTTTTTTTTGCAGCATCTATGGGGGCACAGTGGAGCATCTGTGGGGGCATAATCTGTGGAGCATTTATGGGGGCATAATCTATGGGGCATAATCTGGAGCATTTATGGGGGCATAATCTATGGGGGCATAATCTGTGGAGCATTTATAGGGGCATAATCTGTGGAGCATTTATGGGGGCATAATCTGTGGAGCATTTATAGGGGCATAATCTGTGGAGCATTTATGGGGGCATAATCTGTGGAGCATTTATGGGGCATAATCTATGGGGGCATAATCTGTGGAGCATTTATAGGGGCATAATCTGTGGAGCATTTATGGGGGCACAGTCTGTGGAACATTTATAGGGGCATAATCTATGGAGCATTTATGGGGGCATAATCTATGGGGGCATAATCTGTGGAGCATTTATGGGGGCATAATCTATGGGGGCATAATCTGTGGAGCATTTATAGGGGCATAATCTATGGAGCATTTATGGGGGCACAATCTATGGAGCATTTATGGGGGAATAATCTAAGGAGCACTTATGGGGGCATAATCTATGGAGCATCTATGGGGGCATAATCTATGGAGCATCTATGGGGGCATAATCTATGGAGCTTCTATGGGGGCATAATCTATGGAGCATCTATGGAGGCATAATCTAAGGAGCATCTATGGGGGCATAATCTATGGGGGCATAATCTAAGGAGCATCTATGGGGGCATAATACATGGGCAGCATATGGGGCACAATCTATGGAGCATCTTGTGGGGCATAATACATGGGGCAGCATATGGGGCATAATCTCATTTTCCACCCTAGACTTATACTCGAGTCGATAAGTTTTCCCAGTTTTTTGTGGCAAAATTAGGGGGGTCGGCTTATACTCGAGTATATATGGTATCTATCTATTATCTATATATATATATATATATATATATATATTTTAATATATATATAATATATACAGTTAGGTCCATAAATATTTGTACAGAGACAACATTTATCTAATTTTGGTTCTAGACATTACCACAATGAATTTGAAACAAAACAAATCAGATGCAGTTGAAGTTCAGACTTTCAGCTTTCATTTGAGGGTATCCACATTAAAATTGGATGAAGGGTTTAGGAGTTTCAGCTCCTTAACATGTGTCACCCTGTTTTTAAAGGGACCAAAAGTAATTGGACAAATGACTCCAAGGCTATTTCATGGACAGGTGTGGGCAATCCCTTTGTTATGTCATTCTCAATTAAGCAGATGAGAGGGCCGGAGTTGATTTGAGGTGTGGTGTTTGCATTTGGAAGGTTTTGCTGTGAAGGAAACATGTGGTCACAGGAGCTCTCCATGCAGGTGAAACAAGCCATCCTTAAGCTGCAAGAACAGAAAAAAACCCATCCAAGAAATTGCTACAACATTAGAAGTGGCAAAATCTACAATTTGGTACATCCTGAGAAAGAAAGAAAGCACTGGTGAACTCATCAATCCAAAAAGACCTGGGAGCCCACGGAAGACAACAGTGGTGGATGATCGCCGCATACTTTCTTTGGTGAAGAAGAACCCGTTCACAACATCAACTGAAGTCCAGAACACTATCAGTGAAGTAGGTGTATCTGTCTCTAAGTCAACAGTAAAGAGAAGACTCCATGAAAGTAAATACAAAGGGTTCACATCTAGATGCAAACCATTCATCAATTCCAAAAATAGACAGGCCAGAGTTAAATTTGCTGAAAAACAACTCCAGAAGCCAGCTCAGTTCTGGAAAAGTATTCTATGGACAGATGAGACAATGATCAACCTGTACCAGAATGATGGGAAGCCAAAAGTTTGGAGAAGAAAGGGAACGGCACATGATCCAAGGCACACCACATCCTCTGTAAAACATGGTGGAGGCAACGTGATGGCATGGCCATGCATGGCTTTCAATGGCACTGGGTCACTTGTGTTTATTGATGACATAACAGCAGACAAGAGTAGCCGGATGAATTCTGAAGTGTACCGGGATATACTTTCAGCCCAGATTCAGCCAAATGCTGCAAACTTGATTGGACGGCGCTTCATAGTACAGATGGATAATGACCCCAAGCATACAGCCAAAGCTACACAGGAGTTCATGAGTGCAAAAAAGTGGAACATTCTTCAATGGACAAGTCAATCACCAGATCTTAACCCAATTGAGCATGCATTTCACTTGCTCAAATCCAGACTTAAGAGGGAAAGACCCACAAGCAAGACCTGAAGGCTGCGCTGTAAAGGCCTGGCAAAGCATTAAGAAGGAGGAAACCCAGCGTTTGGTGATGTCCATGGGTTCCAGACTTAAGGCAGTGATTGCCTCCAAAGGATTCGCCACAAAATTTTGAAAATAAAAATATTTTGTTTGGGTTATGTTTATTTGTCCAATTACTTTTGACCTCCTAAAATGTGGAGTGTTTGTAAAGAAATGTGTACAATTCCTACATTTTCTAACACATATTTTGTTCAACCCTTCAAATTAAACGTTACAATCTGCACTTGAATTCTGTTGTAGAGGTTTCATTTCAAATCCAATGTGGTGGCATGCAGAGCCCAACTCGCGAAAATTGTGTCACTGTCCAAATATTTCTGGCCCTGACTGTATATATATATATAGCATTATACCCTATGAGGGGGGCAGCATTATCCTCTATGAGGGGGGCAGCATTATCCCCTATGAGGGGGGCTGCTTTATAATCTATGAGGGAGGCTACCCCAACTCCTGCTACATAATTAAGACATGTACTACCTTATATTATACCCTGATATTAGTGTGTTTTACTGCACAATTTGTGGTCTTGTATTTATTTCTATGTAGCTACATAGTGGGCCCCAAGAATGATTTTCTCTGGTGGGCCCAAGGTGTTCCAGTACGACGCTGCCTGTATGTGTACATATCTGCGTATATGTTTGTGCATGTGTGTCTGTGTAACAAGAGGGCACGGAGTGGTAGTCGTTGGCGAGTCCAATAGGTCAGTCAGTGAGCACCCTGGCACCTTGTTCATAGATAGACAAGTGAAGTCCCAGTCCTGCGTTACAGTCAGTTACCTTCATCACACGTTCACTTCAGTTGCAGGGGATCAGGTCTCAGGAGACACCACAAGTCTTGTCCATATATGTTCATGTTCTGACACATCAGCATCACTTTATTGAGTCAATTGCGTATTTGCACTTTTTTGATACATCATTGTATTTTTGCTGCTAACATTAATACCATTCCTTGTGTTTTGCGTCCTTTCATGTCTCCTGAACATTTGTTTCCACTCCTACCTTTGCTTTGTTTAATTTTATTAATCAATAAAATATATATTTTCTTACTATATTGGGTCTTAAAGTCAGTCTTTTTCTTGATTCATTACCACAATATACGTGTGGCCTGAAGATCCACTGGAGGAGGACTCACCACTGTTCCTCCGACTTCTTTCCTTTGGCAATGGCCGACTCCGCAAACTTGGAGCCTCCCGCTCCCATGACCCGCCTGTGGCCATCGCTTTCTTTAAGGGTGCCTCTGGCTTTCTGTAGGGGCTTCCGCCGTTTCATGTCAATAACCTTCCTCACACACCGAGCCTCTCTCGCTGTAGGGACCTGGGTCTCATCTGGATACCCGCTGTGGGGAGATGTGGGCACCAGAGAAGGTGTCTGGGTCGGAGCAGGTGCAGGGACTGGGGTGAGGGCCGGTGTTACAATCACCGAGGTGGCAGCCAGCGGTGACGGTTCTCCACTGCGGCCCCGCGAACTTAGAATCACGGCTGCGACGGTCCCTCTCTCCACAACTTCCAGTTTCTCTATCTCTTCTTCTGGTTCCAGCCTCTCCACGTCTGCGGTGTTCCAGCTCCGAGCGATCCTCCGCTGTGCTCAGACAGGTACCTCACTAGATATTGGCGTCTCTTTTCTGTGCACGCCGTCTTGCTCTTCTGGGCTCCACCCGTTCGTGGGTGGAGTTACTTCCGGCTGCCCCATCTGTTCCTTCAGATTCTGCTGCAGGGTCGGGGCTTCCTTTTCGGCCGTGCCCATCTCAAGCGGGCACCAGTCACTCTGGGATGTGGCCTCGGCTCAGGCCACTGCTTCTTCCTTCTTCGCGCTTTTCTTTCCAGGATGCCCACGAAGGATGGCACCACCCTTCATTTTCGCGCCACCAACTGTCTCCTTCTCGACAGTGTATGGCACCATCTTGGACCATAACTCAATCATCAGTCCACAAGTCCCAGGAATCGTTTCCACTAGTCCTGTAGCTGCAGGGCTTCTGGATTCGATCCTGCCGACTACGACAAATGTAACAAGGGGGCACGGGGTGGTAGTTGTGGGCGAGTCCACTAGCCTAGTCAGTGAGCACCCTGGCACGTTGTACATAGAAAGACAAGTGAAGTCCCAGTCCTGTGGTACAGTCAGTTACCTTCATCACATGTTTACTTCAGTTGCAGGGGATCAGGTGTCAGGAAACACCACAAGCCACAGTTCTGGTCCAACTGTAAAACTTTACTGAACACGGTGCAAACAAGACAATGCTTCCTGTACTTTCCCTGCAGCTTCTGTATGTGGCACTCCACTGGTTTCTATCCTCGTCCCGAACCCAGTGTTTCTCCTGGGGTCGATCCTGCTGAGCCAGTGCCCATCCACGCTGCCCGTCCACCTGGGAATCCTCTGTCCTCACTAGGGTGTATGTCCTGCCCTGGGCAATCCTGCCAGGACTCTGCTGCTTATATAGGATACAGGAAGATGTTTCCCTAAGTCTCTGAGGCTTTGCATCATCCCCCTTTTAATTCCTCCCAACTGTTTAACCCTTTGCTAACTAAGCCTAAGCTACTAATCCTATTCCCTATCTCTAATGTGCCCCATTACTCTAACCCCACTATTGTTCTATACCAACTTATACCCTATCCTAGCCCTAAACTTATACACAACACATGGTACATTTTACATTACAGTGGTAAACGTCACAGCATAATACAGCACATTACACATTACAGGAACATTAATTACACTGCACATTACATTAACATTGACAAACGACAAGGTGTCACACGTGTTACATGTGTACAGTGTTCACAGGAGAGAGAAGGCAGTCGAGGGTCTCCGCCACCTCCTTACATCTGCATGTGTATGTCTGTGTATTGTATGTGTGCATATCTGTGTAGCGTGTGTGCATGTCTGCTTGTATTGGCATGTCTGTGTGTAGGGGCATGTTTGCGTGTGTGCGCATGTCTGTGTTCCATGTGTGTGCGCATGTTTGCATGTAGGGGCATGTCGGCGCACCATATGTGTACACATGTCTGCGTACCAGATGTGTGCGCATGTCAGCATACCATATGTATGCATGTATGTGTACTGTATGTGTGTATGCATGTGTGTGTATGTCTGCGAATGTGTGTGCACGGTGGCTAGCACTGCAGCCTTGCAGTGCTGGGTTCAAATCCTACCAAGGACAACATCTGCAAGAAGTTTGTATGTTCTCACCGTGTTTGCGGGGGTTTCCTCCGGGTTCTCTAGTTTTCTCCCACACTCCAAAAACATACAGATAGCGAATGTAGATTGTGAGCCTCATCAGGGACGGTGATGATAATGTATGTAAAGCGCTGCTGAATGTGTTAGCACTATATAAAGATTATTATTATTGTACTGTGTGTGTACATGTCTGTGTACCGTATGGGTGCATGTCTGTGTATACAGTTTGTGTTTGTCTGTATACTGTGTGTATGTCTGCATATTGTGTGTGTGAGCATGTCTGCATAGGAGAAGGCTGAGGGGGCAGGCTGTACCCTGTGTTGTATACCTACAGCTCTGCCATAAATTAAGAGACCACCACATCAAAACCCTGTCATGGGCAGACCATTCTCCAGACCTGAACCCTATTGAAAACCTCTGGAATGTGATCAAGAGGAAGATGGATAGTCACAAGCCAACAAACAAAGAAGAACAGCTTGCATTGCGCCAGGAGCAGTGTGAAAGACTGGTGGAAAGCATGCCAAGACGCATGAAAGCTGTTTTTAAAAATCATGGTTATTCCACAAAATATTGATTTCTGAACTCTTCCTGAGTTAAAACATTAGTATTGTTGTTTCTACATGATTATGAACTTGTTTTCTTTGCATTATTTAAGGTGTGAAAGCTCTGGGTTCTTTTTTAAATTTGGATAATTTTTCTTTGTCAGAAAAAAATACAGAATTTATTGCTTGGAAATTCGGAGACATGTTGTCAGAAGTTTATAGACTTAAAGAACAATTTATATTTTACTCAAATACATACCTATAAAGAGAAAAATCAGACAAACTGAACATTTGAAAGTGGTCTCTTAATTTTTGCCAGAGCTGTATATATCTCTGCCGTATCTGTGCGTCATGAATCGTGGTCTGTGTTAAAGGGGCCCACTGAGACTCTTTCGCTCGGGGCCCACAAAAACCTGGAGCCGGCCCAGTTGGCTCCCCTTCCTATTATAATGGTCTCAGCAGCCGGACCCCAGTGATCATTTATTCTTCACCTATCCTGTGTATAGGTGATGCATGTTTTAATGCTCACTATTTTAGATGTGCCTCGAGAACACATTTTTTAAAAAAAATATGTGTATGTCACATACGCACAGTCCACAGCCCAGTGTCGGGAATGTTGGGGTATTTCACCCGTGTTTATATCTGGAAAGTCTGATGGAATGAGGTTTCTCATTTCTGTTAATAATTTACATTTCTATGTCTGTTAAAGCAATAGAAAATACAGCTGACTTGGTAATGATTAAGTATCTGTGGATTTACATTAATAATATAAGAGACTGAGCGCTAGGTACGTATAATAAACCTGGTGTCCTGTTCTAGGAAAACTTTCCCTCTCTTTGCAATTATTTACATTGATTCTCCAGCTGATACATTTCTTAGTATATCGCTCTAGTGCTCTCAGCATTATTTATCTAAGGACGGTTTCACACGTCGGTGTCTCCGGTATGTGTAGTGACAGTTTTCTCAAGTACCGGAGACACTGACACATGTAGATCCATTAAAATGAATGGGTCTATGTACATGTCAGCGTGTTTTCACGGACCGTGTGTCCGTGTGCAAAATACGCTGACATGTCCGTTTTTCTCCGGCAGCACGGTCCGCAAGATTGCAGCACACGTGTGAGCCGCCCGCCAGGGCTGTGGGGTACTCGGACCCGAGCCCGTTGAATTCTATGGGGGATGTCACGGTGGCCACGGCTCGGTCCGTCGCCCTGGGCGCTCACCCTGAAAAAGGGGGATATTTACAGGGGATAAAGTCAGTGAATCGTGACGCCACCTGTGGTGTCTGGTGAGGATCACCAGCGCTGCAGCAGTCCACTGAGGCCGGTGTTGTGGCAGCTTGGGTGGTATCGCTCCCCACAGGTGGAGTGGGCCTTCAGGGCAGCGTAAGTGTAGGGATGCAGGACAGAGGGAACCCAGCCGGGTAAGAACAAGAATGGGAGAACACACAAGTCATTTCTGTACCTTTACTGGAGTTAGTGCAGGAACATCCCGGAGCACTGTAGGGTGATGTCACGGGTGTGTCGCGGCGGAGATCGTCGCGATTGCACACCCTGACTTCGCACAGCTGAGTTTCTGGTGCTGGGTGTTTTTCGGCACTGAGGGAGTTAATTATTTCTCTCTCTGTGCTGGGCTGACCAGCCTCGCCCAGCTGCGATTGATGTTTTGTTAATTAGCTTCCTTCATATACCTGCTGGTCTGCTGGGGAAGTTGCCGGTGAAAGCATTCATTCAGACCAGCAGAGCGGATCGTTTCTGAGAAGACTTAAGCTAAGAGTGCCTGTTGTGGTTTTTCCTCTCCTCGCTTATTGTTTATCTCCTTAACCTTTTGTGTTCCTCTGTAGTGGAAGTGTTGTATGCAAGGCTGTGTTTTCTTTACCCCTTGTCTGTCTCGTTTGTCTTAGACTGTGTGTAAGCTGTGACCTGCCCATTCCCTGTGATGGTAATCAGGGTCCTTCTCAGGACTAGATTACAGTGGTCAGGGATCTACAGGAGACAGGGTTACGCTGGCGGCCTGGACCTCTGTACCATTAACAGTACCTCCAGGTAGAGGGACTAGTCAGGACCCCAGTTCAGGGTCAGCATAGACCCCGGTCCACCTCTATCCAGAGACAGCGTGACACGTACACAGTATTGACCCACAATACATAGGATATTATGTCAGGTAAGACATTGCTGGCAGATACTATGTATACATGTTGATTTTCTCTATTATATGAAATTTAGAATGATGTCACATTAGATATAGGTTGCTATCTTTGAATATATCTGTTATACGTCGTGACAGGTGAAGGGTGCACGTCCGGATTCTCCCCAGTGAGCAGGTGTAGGGCCTCCTGTTTCTTGCCTCTGTGTAGTAAGTTTATGACCTGCCTATACCTAGGCCTAACTTTGTCTCTGTCCTGCACTGGCTGACTTTGTGGTAGAGCCTTCTCCTGGAGTACACACTCCCTGTGTCAAGTATGGTGTACAGTTCCTATAGCGTCTTGTGCTTGGGTGCGAGGAAAACACATGAGACACAGGTTGATATGAAATGACTTGTATTACTTCATACAAGCATGCAGAAAAGGTCACACAGTTTGCAGGAACAGAGGCAGGAGACACAGCAGGCCAGAGTAACTTCAAGCTCTACAATAACTCTCCAAAGCAGGTTCAGGATCTCTTCTCTGTACCGTAATTCCTCTGCAAACATGGATTCACACAAACAGCAGGTTTCCAGAGTCCATAAGTGTTCCAAAGTTCCTCAGTAGGAAAAAGCTGGAGTACAAAGTCCAAGGTTTCCAGGAGTCAGGTCACAGGCTGACTGAGGCTTGATTCAGAAGCACTGATTGCTCAGCTGAGGCTGCTTAAGAAGCAAGAGGGAGAGAATCAGGGCGGGAACATGAAAGCTGGAAACTCCATATTAACTGAGGGCAAGATAGCTGCAGCAAGACAGAAAGCAAAATGGCCGACGGAAAACTGAGTTTCAAGGAACATGTCAAAAGAGACAAAGAACCTTACATTACTCCCCCCTTAGGGACAACCTCCGGATGACCTCAGACCAGGCTTGTCAGGGTACCTCTGATGAAACTGGCGGAGCAGGCGAGGAGCATTAACGTTATTGACTGGTTCCCATGAGTTGTCCTCCACTGGGTAGCCCTGCCATTTAATCAAATATTGCAACTGATTTCTGTACAACCTGGAATCTAGAATCCTTTCCACCATAAATTCTTCCTGACCATCGACTAGCACTGGGTCAGGACAAGGAGAAGAGCGTCCAGGAAACGTATTGGGTGTTGCAGCCTTTAGTAGGGATACATGAAAGATAGGGTGGATTCTCATAGTTCTGGGCAGTTGAAGACGACAAGCAACAGCACTTATAATCTTACTGATCTTATAAGGTCCAATGTACTTATGTCCCAATTTAGACGATGGAATCTTTAATTTAAGATTTCTGGTTGACAGCCAGACCAAGTCTCCTACCTTGAAAGCTGGTGCAGGTTTATGAAATTTATCTGCTGCTTTCTTGTACCTTTCCTGAGCCAATTCCAGATTTTCCTTTAGAAGATCCATATTCTTTTGTAAGGAAGTGATTCTTTCAGCCACTGCCGGCAAGGGCGTATCTATGGGAAATCGAGGAAGAATGTTAGGATGATAACCTAGATTGGAGTAAAAAGGAGACTGCTTAGTGGAGGCGCTCTGAGAGTTGTTATAAGAGAACTCAGCCAGTGGAAGTAGATCCACCCAATCATCCTGTAGGTGGCAGATAAAGCAGCGGAGATACTGCTCCAGGGTCTGATTGGTTCGTTCTGTCTGTCCATTAGTCTGGGGATGAAAAGCAGAAGAAAGGTTTACTTTAATGTCCAATGCGGCACAGAAATTTTGCCAAAACCTTGAAGTGAATTGCACCCCTCGATCCGAAATGACCTCATCCGGTACTCCATGTAAGCGAAACACATTCTTAATCATCAAGTCTGATGTCTGTTTTGCAGTGGGTAAGCCGACACAAGGGATAAAATGAGCTGCCTTTGTTAGACGATCAACCACCACTAGAATGGTGTTCTTCCCTTGAGAGGTTGGTAACTCCACAATGAAGTCCATAGAAATGGATCCCCATGGGCGGGACGGGGTGGGAAGGGGTTGCAACAGACCAGTTGGTGAGGAGCGAGGTGTTTTGCATCTTGCACAGACTTCACATGAAGTGACATAGTTTAAAACATCTTTCCTGTAAGTGGGCCACCAAAAGAAACGAGAAAGAAATTCTTGTGTCTTTAGAATTCCTCTATGCCCGGCTACCTTGGAATCGTGGATGAGTTGCAATACTCTCAATCTGACTGTTTCAGGTATATACAGACGTTGTCCCTGAATCCACACACCATTCTTAAAGACAAGACTTACGTCCCTTGGGGGTTGAGCCAACAAAGAATCCGCATGGTATGCTTCCTTGATGTCCTTAAGTAGGTCTTGATTATGAATCACTCCCAGGAATCTAGAGTCAGGAAGAATAGTCTTAGGAGGAGTAAGTGGACGTGTCTCTGCTGAATGAATCCTAGAGAGTGCATCAGCCTTTCCATTGCGCGATCCTGGTCTATAAGAAATTACAAAATTAAATTGGTTTAGGAAAAGATTCCAGCGAGCCTGGCGAGGAGTCAGGCACTTAGCCGACCTGATAAATTCAAGGTTACGATGGTCTGTCAGGACGACTATTTGCTGTGCAGCTCCCTGAAGAAGGTGTCTCCATTCCTTGAAGGCGGCAATAATGGCCAACAATTCTCTATTGCCCACATCGTAGTTCCTCTCAGCCGAAGACAACTGCTGGGAAAAGAAGGCACAGGGATGCAAGACATTCTTCTCACCTGTTCTCTGAGAGAGTATAGCTCCAACGGCACAGTCTGAAGCATCCACCTCTATTATGAAGGCAAGCTCGGGGTTGGGATGTACTAAGATAGGTGCGGTGGTAAATTTATCCTTTAGACAGGAAAATGCTTCCGAGCTTGCGGGGTCCAGGAGAACCTAGACTGTTTCCGGGTAAGTTGGGTGATAGGTGACACTACCTCAGAGAAATTCCTAATGAAACGTCTATAGAAGTTGGCAAACCCGATGAAGCGCTGCACCTCCTTCACATTTCTAGGAATTGGCCAATCCTTGATGGCTTGGGTCTTGCTTCCATCCATACTAATCCCTTGCGTAGATAGTACATACCCCAGAAATTGAATTTCGGTCCTATGGAATTCACACTTTTCAAGTTTGATGTAGAGATGGTTTTGTCTTAGGCGTTCTAAGACCATTCTCACATGTCCATGATGTTCCTCTGTGGAGTTAGAAAAAATTAGAATATCATCCAGATAAATCACCACAAATGTATCTAGGAGATCCCTGAAGATGTCATTCACCAAGTGTTGGAAAGTGGCTGGGGCGGTACTCAGACCAAAAGGCATAACTAGATATTCAAAGTGTCCATAGCGTGACCTGAATGCAGTCTTCCATTCATCCCCAGGTCTAATACGGACCAAGTTATAGGCCCCACGGAGATCCAGTTTAGAGAAAATTTTGGCATGCCGCACTCTCTCCAACAACTCAGGGATTAAAGGCAATGGATAACGGTTTCTAATAGTAACCTTATTGAGTTCCCTATAGTCTATGCAGGGTCTCAGAGATCCATCTTTCTTCTTCACAAAGAAGATGGGTGCACCTGCGGGAGATGAAGAGGGGCGTATGAAGCCCTTGGCTAGATTTTCGTCTATGTAGTCCTTCAAAGCTTTTAGCTCAGGCCCCGCCAGGGGGTAGATGTTACCAAAAGGTATCTCTGCTCCAGGCAATAATTCAATTGGACAATCATATGGACGGTGAGGAGGAAGCTGATCAGCGTTCTTCTTGTCACATAAATCCACATAGTCCTGGTATACAGCTGGTAGTTCAGGGACTGACATGGTTCCTTTAGGAACAGAGCAAGCTGAAACTCCTGGACTCATCTGTTTCTCCGGAAAGTGTAATTCCTTGGTCTCCCAGTTAATCGTAGGATTCTGCGCCTGCAGCCATGGTAGCCCTAGAATAATGGGAAAGTGGGGAGAAGAGATAAGCATAAAGGACATTTTCTCCTGATGATCTTTACCCATAAGGACCCTCAAAGGCTCTGTTTCTGATCCACTGGTCCAGAGGTCAGCAGGGAGCCATCCACAGTCTCCATCTGTACTGGAGTAGCCTTCTTCACTGAACGTATCCCCTGTTTCAGAGCAAAGGAGATATCCATAAAATTTCCACTTGCTCCTAAGTCGATCATAGCAGAGCTAGACACCCAGACTGAGTCAACCCAGAGTTTGATGGAAAGGAAGCAATGAGAATTGTTTATTTTACAACTCAGATGGGACACCGCTGAGGAAACTTGAAAAATTGCAGCGTTTATACCGTCATCGTCCCCAGAACTAACGGAGTTTAAGTCCGAGAAATCAAGATCTCTTGCAGCAAATCTCTCTGGAGCCTGAGGCTCGGACATGACAGAGCTCCTCTCGCAACACTCACAGTGAATGACTGCTGCAGTAGTCTTACGAGAACGGCTGGGGCAGTTTATAATGAAGTGCCCTGACTTACCACAGTAGAAACATAGATTTTCCTTTAAACGATGTTCTTTGCGTGCATCACTAACCCGTCTTTGTAAAGAGTCCACCTGCATGGGTTCAGGTTCTGGTTCCCTTGTGATCCTACTCAAAGGTTCCTTAGCTGAGGAGGGAGGTAGGAAAAGGTTAGTGCGATTATTTTCGAACCATCTCTCTTGTCTGCGTTCAGTCAGACGAGCATCAATACGGATACAATAGTTAATAAAGTCACCTAACGCAGTGGGAGGGTCGGCACGAGCAAGTTCATCCTTAATCAGTGGAGACAACCCTTTCCGAAAAATAGATTTTTTGGCGGAAGTGTCCCAAGTGGTATCAAGAGCCCATCTCCTGAAATCCAAGGCATATTCGGCTACTGAACGCTTACCTTGGCGCAAAGTTAACATGGCTGCTTCAGCTGTTGCACCTCGATTGGGGTCATCAAACACCTGCCCCATGGCTGAAATGAAAGCATCAAGGTGATTCAAACAATCATCCTCAGTCTCAATCAGAGGGTTTGCCCACATCAAAGCCTTATTGGTAAGCAACATGATTATAGTAAGCACTTTGGATCGTTCAGTGGGAAATTGTGAAGCATGTGCAGAGAAAAATAGATTGCATTGGTTAATAAATCCCCTGAATTTCTCACGTTCACCGCCAAAACGAAAAGGAGGTAACTTGGGGATCCCAGAACTCGGGGTTATGGCAGGAGCCTGGACTCGTTCCTCTAGAGCCTCAATCCTGGCTCGTAATTCCTGGGTAGTTTGACCAAACACTTGCAAATTATGATTAGTGAGGTCCTGTAGGCTTGCAAAACGGGTCTTTAAAGCCTGTATATCTGCATGGATTAAATCAGTCATTCCGCAAAGCTCCTTTATGCGAGCCTCCATCTTCCAGATCTTTTAAGGCAGAAGTGCTGGAAGGAGAAGAGGAAAGGAAAAAAAAAAAAAAAAGCAATAGTGTTTACCTGTGGTAACACTCCAGAGTAAAATTAAGGGAATGCGCTCACCTGGAATGGTTGTGAGAAGTCACAACCACTGTCATCACAGAAGGTATAAACGCACATCTGATATCCACAGTCACAGCAGACACGGCTTTCCCAGACCCAGCAGACACTAAACATTGGCTTCTGAATCTTGTCAAGTATGGTGTACAGTTCCTATAGCGTCTTGTGCTTGGGTGCGAGGAAAACACATGAGACACAGGTTGATATGAAATGACTTGTATTACTTCATACAAGCATGCAGAAAAGGTCACACAGTTTGCAGGAACAGAGGCAGGAGACACAGCAGGCCAGAGTAACTTCAAGCTCTACAATAACTCTCCAAAGCAGGTTCAGGATCTCTTCTCTGTACCGTAATTCCTCTGCAAACATGGATTCACCAAACAGCAGGTTTCCAGAGTCCATAAGTGTTCCAAAGTTCCTCATTAGGAAAAAGCTGGAGTACAAAGTCCAAGGTTTCCAGGAGTCAGGTCACAGGCTGACTGAGGCTTGATTCAGAAGCACTGATTGCTCAGCTGAGGCTGCTTAAGAAGCAAGAGGGAGAGAATCAGGGTGGGAACATGAAAGCTGGAAACTGCATATTAACTGAGGGCAAGATAGCTGCAGCAAGACAGAAAGCAAAATGGCCGACGGAAAACTGAGTTTCAAGGAACATGTCAAAAGAGACAAAGAACCTTACACCCTGCTTGTAGGGTCTCCGTGTCCCCTGGCTCTGTTACATATCAGCTCTTGGGTGCTCCTGGGACCTGTAGTCCTTCAGAAATTCCGGTTGTCTCCTACGGGGTCGTAGAGATCCCTGTAAACTCGGGCCCGCTGTCCGGTATGTGCTTTCCGGGGTGAGCTGGTAAGGCTCCTCTGCCCACTTGCTACTCTCTCCTCTAGCCTTCGGCCTACTCGGGCCCTCACTAGGCTATACACACTGGCAGTTAGCTGGCTGCCTCTTCTGCCGCTCTCTAGAGCGTCGGCACGCTCCTAGCTCGCTGACTTGAGCTGAGTGAGTCTCACACTGCAGACTGACCTGTTTCTGTGTCTCAGTGTTCTCTGCTAGAGCAAACTGCACTGTTCCTAGAGTGTCCTCTCTAGAGTGTGCTGACTTCCTGCCTTCTCCCTCCTTTTTATCTACCTATACAGGCTCCCTCTGGTGGTCTGAGGAAGGGAGAAGGTGTGTGAATGCTCTGAGGGCCTCTTGTGGATGAATCCTTTAGTGCACCCTTCTAGGATTTGTGGCACCAAGCGCAGCTGGGCTCCACACGTGCACACGGAGAACAGTTCACACTGTCCTTCGTGCGCACAGACTGCCGCCGGTGAAGAAGAAGCGGCTACTGTAAGGTGCTGTCCCCCTGCTTGTGTTGCTGAAGTCGGCTGTCATTCTCTTCTGTCGGCAACAGCTTGAGCAGGGAGAATAAATGAAAAACAAACCAACGTTGGGTCCCCCTTATTTTTTGAACCAACCCGGAAAAACTATACAGGTGGGGGCTGCTACTCTCAGGAGGGGCCATGAATAGGTGCCATGAAAGGGGCCATGAATATGGTCTCCCCAGCCTAAAAACAGCAGCCCGTAGCTGCCCAGAAAAGGCGCATCTATTACCTATAGTAATTAAGGGGTTAAATAAACACACACACATACAGAATAAAGTCTTTTAATGAAATAATACATCACACAGGTTTTCCATCTTTATTACACTGCTATTCCGCGAAGCCCTCGATCTCCTACAAAAAAGTTTAAAAAAATAAACCAACAATATACCCATACGTCACCAGCGTACAGTCAAGTCCCACGGCGCAATTCATCTCGGGGGGGTTATTCAGTTTACAGCCGGAGCGCTGCTAATGCAGCCGCTCCGACTGTAATCTACTGGGGAATGAATGGAAGCAGCGTGCACAGGCTCAGTGAGTACCGGTGACGTCACTGAGCCTGTGCTCTCTGACAACTGAACTCCTGTGACCTCAGCACCGTCATTTTCCCACGGTGCTGATGTTACAGGCGTTCAGCTGTCAGCGAGCACAGGCTCAGTGATGTCACCCCCAGTCACTGAGCCTGTGCACGCTGCTTCCATTCATTCCCCAGTAGTTTACAGTCAGAGTGGCTATGGGATTAGGAGTATAATAAAGATTTTAAAACTGTGTAGTGTATTCTTTCATTAAAATACTTTCTTCTTATTGTGTGTGTTTATTTAACCCTTGAATAACTCTAGGGTTAGTAATGAACAGGTGACATTAACCCCTTATTAACCCCACTTGCCACCTCTTCAGTGGGCAAGTGGGAAGAACCCGACAAAGCTCCAGAATAGGCACATCTAATAGATGCGCCTTTTCTGGGCAGCTATGGGCTGCTGTTTTTAGGCTGGGGGGGCCATATTCATGGCCCCTTTCCAGCCTGAGAATAGCAGCCCGCATCTGTATAGTTCTGCCGGGTTGGTTCAAAAACTAAGTGGGAACCCACGTTAGGTTTTCTTTCATTCATTCTCCCTGCTCGCTGTTGCCGGCAGAGCAGGGAGAATAATGACAGCCGGCTTCAGCACCACAAGCAGGGGAACAGCGTTTACATTAGCGCTTCTTCCCCTACGGCCATCCATGTGGTCCTGATGCTGCACAAGTGCGACACACTTGTGGCACACGTGTGCCACACGGATATAGCCAGAATTGAACCAGAAGGTAACTGGATACAGTCATTGTAAGCAATGTTTCTGATCACTTTTACTCTGATCCCTATAATCCTTCACTTTCTGCTAACCCCCTAATCCCTACACCAAGAAAAGAACTGTTCATCTCTTCTTCAATCCTTCCCATCCATCTCACCTCTTCTTCAGATCTGTTTCTCAACATACAATCCTCTGTCTCCAAACACAGACAGCCCCCTCATGCCCTCTCCTGCTCCCACCTGCTAATACTTTCTCTGCTCCTTCTCACTGCTGATGATGTCTCTCCAAATCCTGGTCCTCCTCACCACATCCCCACAGTCATTTCTACCTCCCATCCACGCTCTATCACACATTTCCGTAACCTCTCCAACCTTATACCCATTCGCCCGGCCCCAGCTTCCCCAGTCCCACTAACAGGAGCTCTGTGGATCGCTCGCTCTGTCTGCAATAAACTTTCCTTCATCCATGATCTTTTTATTAAAAACAAACTTTCCTTCCTCGCCATCACTGAAACCTGGCTCACCCCCTCTGACACAGCCTCTCCTGCTGCACTCTCCTATGGTGGATTCCACCTTTCCCACACCCCCCGCCCCAGCAGCAAGCATGGTGGAGGAGTTGGTTTTCTCATGTCAGATAACTGCTCCTTCTCCCACATCCCACTGCCACCTTGTTACCTTCACTTCCTTTTAGGTGCACTTTGTGCGCATCTACTCCCCCTCCAACCTTCAACTAGCTGTCATTTACCGCCCCTCAGGACCAGCCACCACCTTCTTTGACCACTTCACGACCTGGCTGCTTCATTTCCTTTCCACCGACATCCCCACTATCATCTTGGGGGACTTCAATATCCCCATCGACACTTCCCTCTCAGCTGCCACTAAACTTCTATCCCTCACTTCCTCCTTCAGCCTCACTCAGTGGTCTTCTGCAGCCACTCACAAAGATGGCCACACACTAGACCTCATCTTCACCCGCCTCTGCTCCCTATCTAACCTCTCTAACTCACCTCTTTCTGACCACAACCTACTTACATTCTCTTCCCTCTCCTCTCCAGGTCCACAATCCCCACCCCACAAACTTGCACACCCTCTCAGAAACCTTAAACACCTCGATCTACACTCACTGTCTGAATCCCTCCTCTCTCTTACAGACATAAGTTCTCTACACAATGCGGATGCCGCTGCCGCTCTATATAACACCACAATAGCTGGAGCTCTGGAATCTGGCGCCCCTCTCACACACACCAAAGCTCACAAAATCAACAGACAGCCCTGGCACACCAGCCTGACCAAAGAACTGAGGCGAGCTTCCAGGGCTGCTGAGCGGAGAAGGAAAAGATCGCACTCCAATGAGGACTTCATCACATTCAAACAGTCCCTCACTACTTTCAAGACCACACTCGCTGCAGCAAAACAATCCTACTTCTTATCTCTGTCTCACAACCCTAAACAGTTATTCAACACCTTCAATTCTCTCCTCCGCCCCCAGCACCTCCTCCCTCCCCCCTCATCTCAGCCAAAGACTTTGCCTCATTTTTCAAGGAGAAGATTGATAACATCAGATACAGTTTTGGTCAACAACCCCCAGAGCCCTTCCTCCTAACTGCTCTGCCCTCCTCCTCCAAAACCAACTTCTCCACCATTACAGAAGATCGACTCTCCACCCTACTCTCAAGATCACATCTCACTACCTGTGCACTTGACCCAATCCCATCCCACTTCATCCCAAACCTCACCACAGTGTTCATCCCAACCCTAACCCATCTCTTCAACCTATCACTAACAACTGGTGTTTTCCCCTCAAGCTTTAAACATGCCTCAATCACACCTATCCTCAAAAAGCCCTCTCTTGACCCAACCTCTGTATCTAGCTATCGCCCTATATCACTTCTCCCCTATGCCTCAAAACTACTGGAACAACACGTCCATCTTGAACTGTCTTTCCACCTCTCATCTTGCTCCCTCCTCGACCACCTACAATCTGGCTTCCGGCCACACCACTCCACTGAAACTGCCCTAACTAAGGTCACCAATGACCTACTATCTGCCAAGGCCAAGCGACACTACTCTGTCCTCCTCCTCCTGGACCTGTCCTCTGCCTTTGACACAGTGGACCATTCCCTATTACTACAGACCCTCTCATCTCTTGGTATCACAGGCTTGGCCCTATCTTGGATCGCGTCATACGTAACAGACCGGACATTCAGCGTCTCCCACTCGCACATCACCTCCTCACCGCACCCTCTATCTGTTGGAGTCCCGCAAGGTTCAGTCCTAGGGCCCCTGCTCTTCTCCATCTACACCTTCGGCCTCGGACAGCTCATAGAATCTCACGGCTTTGAATATCACCTCTATGCTGATGACACACAGATCTACATCTCTGGACCAGATATCACCTCCCTACTAAACAGAATCTCTCAATGTCTGTCCACTATTTCATCCTTTTTCTCCGCTAGATTCCTAAAGCTTAATATGGACAAAACAGAACTCATCATCTTTCCCCCATCTCACACAACCCCTCCAATGGACCTATCAATTAATGTAAACAACTGCCCACTCTCTCCAGTCCCACAAGCTCGCTGCCTCGGGGTTATCCTTGACACTGATCTCTGTTTTAAACCACATATCCAAGCCATCTCCACCTCCTGCCGACTTCAACTCAAAAATATCTCACGTATCCGTACATTCCTCAACCAAGAATCTGCAAAAACCCTAGTCCATGCCCTCATCATCTCCCGACTCGACTACTGCAACCTCCTGCTCTGTGGCCTCCCCTCTAACACTCTCGCACCCCTCCAATCTATTCTAAACTCTGCTGCCCGACTAATCCACCTGTTCCCCCGCTATTCCCCGGCCTCTTCCCTCTGTCAATCCCTGCACTGGCTCCCCATTACACAAAGACTCCAGTTCAAAACCCTAATCATGACATACAAAGCCATCCACAACCTGAGTCCTCCATACATCTGTGACCTCGTCTCCCGCTACCTACCTGCACGCAACCTCCGATCCTCACAAGATCTCCTTCTCTACTCCCCTCTTATCTCCTCTTCCCACAATCGCGTACAAGATTTCTCCCGTGTATCCCCCCTACTCTGGAACTCTCTACCACAACATATCAGACTCTCGCCTACCGTGGAAAACTTCAAAAAGAACCTGAAGACCTACCTCTTCCGACAAGCCTACAACCTGCAGTAACCACCGATCCACGAAACCGCTGCACGACCAGCTCTACCCTCACCTACTGTATCCTCACCCATCCCTTGTAGATTGTGAGCCCTCATGGGCAGGGTCCTCTCTCCTCCTGGACCAGTCGTAACTTGTATTGTCTAAGATTACTGTACTTGTATTTATTATGTATACCCCACCTCACATGTAAAGCGCCATGGATTAAATGGCGCTATAATAATAAATAATAATGATATATCACGTATTTACACGGACACGGATATCTCCGGTACCGTGTTTACCGGTACCGTAAATATCTGGACATGTGAAACCGGCCTAACACAGAGCTCCACATCCACTGTACAGACCTGTGATAACATATACATGTCACCTGCCCCCAGAGTGAGAATACAGCATCTCGTCTTAGTAGTGATAGAACTGTATGCAGTAAGCGTTCATGCTCCCCCTAGTGGTGGCTGCAGTAAACCACAATTTTGTTATTTACTGGCTAGAAGAAAATTAATAACTATGTAGAAAATGAAATTAGTTTGTGTGGATATTTTCTTAGACCCATAACCTTTTTATTTATCTGTCCATAAAGCTATAAAAGTGTTTTTTTTTCTTTTTTGCTTTGCAAGTTATAGTTTTTATAGGCACAGTTTTATGGCTCCCTATGACTTTTTGATCAGTTTTTATTGCTTTTTGGGGTGTGGGGGGTTAAATAATTATTTGTAGAGATTGACTCTCTCTGGTAGGCATTAGGTAGCTTTCACATAGGCACTGCACTTTTGGTCCAAACACGTGCAGTTTTTATTCATTTCCACAGGTTGCTCAGCACCAAAACATAAATCCCTCTCCTTGTCCAGATGCTAAGTACACAGAATAGACTCTGGCTACTCATACACGGCTGAGGTAGCCCCAGCTCGGTCACACAAAACCGATATTGTCCATAACAAGCACTGATACTTGCGGATATCTGCACACGGCCTGTGCATTTAGTCATGCTCACATTTGTCAGTGCGGCCTCACCCGGACAGTCCTTTCTCGTGGAGCAGACTTCATACATACTTCCTGGTCTTTGTGCGGCCAGTGCCTGAACCCGAACCCCTGGTCCTTGTACTGCCGATGCGTGAACCCGAACCCCTGGTCCTTGTACTGCCGATGCCTGAACCCGAACCCCTGGTCCTTGTACTGCCGATGCCTGAACCCGAACCCCTGGTCCTTGTACTGCCGATGCGTGAACCCGAACCCCTGGTCCTTGTACTGCCGATGCGTGAACCCGAACCCCTGGTCCTTGTACTGCCAACGTGTGTAGCCCAGCTACGCAGGCACACATAAAGTCCAGGAGAGTGCACAGGAAGGTAACAGCAACGCTTGATATTCATTCACTGTCACTCACACTTTCAGACACACCCATCTGAGATATAAGGGGGAGTGACACGTGGCAGACTCAGTCTGTTTCCTGTCTGAGAAGAGCTCAGGACAGAGGGAGTCAGTCAGACAGTTTCCTGTCTTCGGACAGTGCAGTCATTGAGTCAGATCTTGAGGAAGTAGTGTTCAGTCGAACTTCAGTCTGCTAGCTTCTGTCTAAGGACAGAGCAGCCATTCAGTCTCGGTCCAGTCTGGACTTTGGAGGAAACTGAGAGCTGTGCAGCGAGCTCTGGAGGAAGCTGACATTTTCCACAACTGCCACAAGTGCTTATGTTAAGAGTGGGAAGCAGGGCGAAGGGCGCAGTGGAGAAGTTAGAAAAGTGCTACAGGTATTGGATTACTTGCACTAAATTGCCGGACACCGGGGTCCGAAGTGTTGCTACTGTTTCAGGCATAGTAACAAGAAACCCAGAGGCATCTGGACTACAGGTCGCAGAGAGCAGCCCTAAGTGTCAATACGTAACCGGAGTCAGGAGGAACAAGGACTTTTAGCAGGGCCCCGCATAGAAGGACTCTGTTCTCACCTCATAGAAGGCTCCACCACAATATTGGCCGGGCAGTACAGCTATTGAGAAAGCTGGATATTCGGAGTTAACTTCGCTTCAGGCAAGTTGGACTCACATCCATATTGAAGTTAAGGAGGCCTCTAACCTGCTCAGCGGTTACCCGAATGTGCACTCTCCACCCCGACCAGCTCCCCGGGATCTGCTTGAACCATCTGCCAGTAAAGGTATGGAAAGAAGCTGCATTGTGTGTGACTGAATCCTTATTTACACCCTACATCATCACCACCATAGACTTCCAGGGACCAGTCTCACCTGTGGGAGACTTACCACCCAGCTGCCCCATAACATCCCCTGTGAAGACCCTTACAGCAGCGCTGGTCCAATTGACCAGAGACCACAGGTGGCATCACGAACTACCTATCCTAATAATCCCCTGTAAATATCTTCCCCCCATTGTATGAGCGCCCAGGGCCACGGACCGAGTCCCGCTGCCAGTGACAAAACCCCATAGACTTTCATGGGCTCGGTGCCGAGTACCCCATTGCCCTGGTACTAAGTGCGACTCATCTTTGGCGTCACAAACAGGATGCGAAACTTGCAATTGTGAGTCCTGTGTGCCTATATTGAACTGTTTGTGCAGAAAAGACTGTTGCTGCATTTGGCGCCAAATACCGCCATTTTACCGCCAAGTTGGCGCCCTGAAGCGCTGGTGAAGAAGGTGGGCGTGCATTCGTGGGCGTGTACCCCCCTGAGGCGCGAAAGATATGGCCGCCCTCTCCAAATGCTACTACAATGTGCGGTCCTGCCCCACTGCTAAAGAAATCCGCCTCCTCTTCATCCTCTATCCGAAGAGGAGGAGACGCAAATCCCGCCTCCACGGAAGAGACCAGATTGTTCCTGATGGACACTACACTCTGGCCTGGGACGAGGTGGCAGAAGGACAAGAGCAGCTATGCAGTGGAGCAGTGGAGCACAGGCCCTGCTCCCCGGAGAAGCTGTTGTTTGAACCAGAGCCATCCCTAATACAGAAACTTCAACAAATTATGCTGGAGCTGCAGAAGGAGAACGCGGTGCTCAGAAGGTTAATCCAGCGCCATGCAGACTTGCAGGAGACAGAGAGACGCTGGCGTGCCCAGATACAGCGGCTGCTGTGGGACGCAGTGCTCTCTCCCACAAGCATAATGCCGTCACCTGCTTTTCCAAGATCCCTGCTGAAGAAAGCTGAAGGAAAACCGGAGGCTGCCCCCAAAAGTGCTGTACCTGATCCCACGGTGGAGAGGTGGAAGCGAAGGAGGCTGAGGAGGTCCTGCCTGTTCCGGAGTGCCAGCCAGGCCTGGAGGCCGCAGCAGAATGCCAATCCCCGGTAGGGACCCCGGAGGAGACCCAACTGTCAGCGATAGAAAACGACTGGGAGCAGCGACAGCAGCAGGTTAGTGCGTTCCCAACTGAGCCCCTGCGCGCACCTATGTCCTACTCGGAATCGCAAGCCCCAGCAGCGTTATTGTTGGTATCCGCACCAGGCTGTGCACCCACAACGCAACCTGCGACCGCTTCTGCACCGCAAACTGCAAAGTATTCTGTCTTGTACCCTGCGACTACCTCTGCATCGCAATCGGTGACCTACTCTGCATCGCCCCCTGCATGCTCATCAGCGACCTGCTTGGCATCGCAACCAGCATCGCAAGCCAGATCTGACTTTGTGGCACCATCAGCAACGCCACTTGCGTCATACATGACAGAGGTACCCGATGGGACCTTAGTAAGAATGAGGACTGTGGCTACGCAAACACTAATATCGGGCCATGACTTATTTGTTATGAGATCCAGAGAACATCGCGTCGTTCCGGCCCCAGGTGTGGAAGACATAATTGAAGTCTGCAAGAGATGTGAAGACCGGTAGGACCCAGACAGGGGTTTACCGCATTCTAGAAATTGTAAAAAGTTTTAAAGAAATATTTGCCATTTTTGCACTTTATTACTGTGTATGTATAGTGTTTACATATTGAGTAGAATACCCGGCTGGGTACAAGGAAAGGAATTTTGAAAAATTAAAAAGTAATGATTGCCTATTTGCATAGAATACCCCGGTTGGGTAAATCCAGTGGAATTATATTGAGTATACTTGAAAATTGAAGTTAATATATGTGTCTATTACTATGCCATTGGACTGAGAGGCTGTGGACTATGCCAGCCCAAAAACTTTCACTTGTAAATAGTTGCGCTTCGGTGCATTATCTTGGTTTCACATGAAACCACTACTATTAAGCTACCTCTGAAGAAAAACCCGTATGGTGTGGCCTAGAGTGAGGTCTGCAGTCAGAAGTCCTGCAGCCCACCCAGGACCCACGTGGGAGGTTTTTGGTGCGGGTCCTCCACAAGTATCTTGTATTTATGAACATGTTTGATATTTTGATACTTTTGATACTTTTGTATTCTTCATTGTACAAAATGTAACGTTCAAGAAGTCGTACCTCCCGGATGGGAAGAGTTATAATGTTGATGTTAATGCAAAACAAAAATGTTCTTTTCTCTTTTACAGCCCGGGAGTGCTGTGTTTTACCAAGGGGGGATGTGTAGCCCAGCTACGCAGGCACACATAAAGTCCAGGAGAGTGCACAGGAAGGTAACAACAACGCTTGATATTCATTCACTGTCACTCACACTTTCAGACACACCCATCTGAGATATAAGGGGGAGTGACACGTGGCAGACTCAGTCTGTTTCCTGTCTGAGAAGAGCTCAGGACAGAGGGAGTCAGTCAGACAGTTTCCTGTCTTCGGACAGTGCAGTCATTGAGTCAGATCTTGAGGAAGTAGTGTTCAGTCGAACTTCAGTCTGCTAGCTTCTGTCTAAGGACAGAGCAGCCATTCAGTCTCGGTGCAGTCTGGACTTTGGAGGAAACTGAGAGCTGTGCAGCGAGCTCTGGAGGAAGCTGACATTTTCCACAACTGCCACAAGTGCTTATGTTAAGAGCGGGAAGCAGGGCGAAGGGCGCAGTGGAGAAGTTAGAAAAGTGCTACAGGTATTGGATTACTTGCACTAAATTGCCGGACACCGGGGTCCGAAGTGTTGCTACTGTTTCAGGCATAGTAACAAGAAACCCGGAGGCATCTGGACTACAGGTCGCAGAGAGCAGCCCTAAGTGTCAATACGTAACCGGAGTCAGGAGGAACAAGGACTTTTAGCAGGGCCCCGCATAGAAGGACTCTGTTCTCACCTCATAGAAGGCTCCACCACAATATTGGCCGGGCAGTACAGCTATTGAGAAAGCTGGATATTCGGAGTTAACTTCGCTTCAGGCAAGTTGGACTCACATCCATATTGAAGTTAAGGAGGCCTCTAACCTGCTCAGCGGTTACCCGAATGTGCACTCTCCACCCCGACCAGCTCCCCGGGATCTGCTTGAACCATCTGCCAGTAAAGGTATGGAAAGAAGCTGCATTGTGTGTGACTGAATCCTTATTTACACCCTACATCATCACCACCATAGACTTCCAGGGACCAGTCTCACCTGTGGGAGACTTACCACCCAGCTGCCCCATAACATCCCCTGTGAAGACCCTTACAGCAGCGCTGGTCCAATTGACCAGAGACCACAGGTGGCGTCATGAACTACCTATCCTAATAATCCCCTGTAAATATCTTCCCCCCATTGTATGAGCGCCCAGGGCCACGGACCGAGTCCCGCTGCCAGTGACAAAACCCCATAGACTTTCATGGGCTCGGTGCCGAGTACCCCATTGCCCTGGTACTAAGTGCGACTCAAATGCGTGAACCCAAACCCCTGGTCCTTGAGCTGTCGGTGCCTAAACCCGAACACCTGGTATTTGTGTGGTGACTGCCTGATCCCAAACCCCTGGTCCTTGTGCGGCCAGTGCCTGAACATGCTCCCTGGTCCGTGTGTGGCCAGTGCCTGAATCCGTTCCCGAGACCTGTGTGCCTGAACTTGCTTTTTCTGTATCCCGACTGTTATAGCAGTCTCCGAATCCAGTCCTGTCTGTGACTCTGTGTCAGTGTTCGTCCTGCCCGAGGAGTAGTCTGAATGGAGCCTGAGTCCGTGTCTGGGTGTGTGACCCTTGGGGTCAGCAGCTGCAGTACTGGGGACTGCCTAGGAGTGGTACCTAGCGGCTACCTGCAGCCCAAATGTGACTCCACCATCAAGTGATCCAGTGAACACCAGGTAACCGTTTAACTGCGCCCCTCCTAGGTAAGCCCTGCCCCGTGGCACAGTGGGTCTATGAAGCATGTGCGCCACCTATGTGCGTGACACCCTACAGGTGCATCTAAACAAGACCCTGTAGAGCTGGGATTTAACCTTGTACTTCTCAACTATGCTACATGGGTTAATGGTTTACTGCTGCCGAGTGGCCTACCGGGGGATTTACCTGTTTACCTGTGGGCCAGTCCAAGCGTGCACCCACTCCATATGTTTGTGCAAGTGATTTGGAGCTCTGTATCAGAAAAATGGAAATGACTTCTATAAAAATATACTAAGAAACTAAGAAGTAACTCAGCACAACATTTCATACCTTCAGCGGTGAACATTTTACTTTCAAACGATTATCTAGCACAAAAATCACCAGCAAAGACCCCTTATTCATAAGTGATAGACCACCACTGGATGGCTTTTTTTTCTATATGTTTGTTTTCATATTGCGGCTTCTTGTATCATACCAAAATAATACCAATATCTTTTTGCATTCTGTAAGTTTTATTTAGGGGAACATATGCCGATGTAATACTCTAATAATAATGTCATTTTGTGAGAATCCAAGTATGCGGACTTCATTCAAAGTCCTAGAACTAGTGTTTTATTCTATTATATTATATCTAAGTAGTCAGTGAGAAGGAACAGATCACTTCCGCTCCCTGTCACCTTCCAAGAAATGGGTTGTCACAGTGACTCCTCTGTTCGGGGTTTTGGGATAATGGTGCTCTGACTTTCCCAAACACAACTCAAAGTGACAACATAAATTGAAATCTGTGCAGCACATGGCCTAAGGCGAAATGCTGCCCTACCCCCTACCATAAATTGAAGAAATGCAGAGATACAGCATGTCTCCAGGCTTTCTCACCTCACATCATGGATGGTGCTCCCTCCCCTGGAGATCCAGAGCTACAAGTTTCAGCTTTAGTCAAGGTAACCACAGTTCAGATTCCCCAAAAAAGCACCTCAAAAAAGATGATCATACATTCCCGGCTTTATTAACCTGGATCACCATGGATGCACCTTAGGCCTTAGGCCCCCAAAAATAAGACCACTATACCCCCTGTGGGTGCTATTGAATTTGGGCATTGTTGTATTTCAGAGCCCCCTATTTTGGCTCAGTTTTTGGAGGGCAGTCTTGTTAGTGTGGAATAATGGCTTTAATTATATTAGTTTAGTTTACTTTTTTTATGATGACATTTATTTCTACAGTATGGTAGTGTTATTTATGTGTACTGTATGGTAGCATTTGTAATGTATATTTATGGTGGCCTTATATATGCGTACTGTACAATGGCCTTAGTAATTTTACAGTATTGCCGTGTTATTTGAGTTCTGCATGATAACATTAATAATATATACAGTATGCAGGTGTTATTTATGTGTACTGTATGATTGCATTAATGTATAAAGTACAATACAGTAGTGTTATTTATGTTTACTGTACAATGGCCTTAGGCTGGGTTCATACTGCGTTAATGTAGGCCGTTTAACGGATTGTGTTACACCGCAGCATAACTCGATGTAACGCAATCCGTTAACGCTGCCATTAACCCCCATTATCGAGCGCATCGCTAACGCATGCCATAAGCAGCATGCGCTAGCGATGTGCCGTCATTCTGTGACGGACCCTCAGAGGCGGGCTGCAGCATCCAAGGGTCCGTCACCGCTAGCGCAGATGAAGCATAGCATGGTATAGCATAACTCGATCGCATAACGCAGTATGAACCTAAGGCCAGGTTTATACTGCGTTCATGCAGTCCGTTCAACGCATAGCGTAGACAAACTGCGTTAATGCGATAGCAGCCTGCGTCCGAGAATGACGGCACATCGCTAGTGCATTAGTAATTTGATTTTTTTAATAGTGACATGTATTTGCACAGTTTGTCTGTGTTATTGATGTGCACTGTATGATAGCATTAGTAATACAGTGGGGGAAATAAGTATTTGATCCCTTGCTGATTTTGTAAGTTTGCCGACTGAAAAGACATGAACAGTCTATAATTTTTGGGATAGGTTAATTTTTAACATTGAGAGGTAGAATATCAAAAATAAAATCGTGAAAATCACATTGTATAAATTATATAAATTTATTTGCATTTTGCAGTGAGAAATAAGTATTTGATCCCCTATCAATCATTAAGAGTTCTGCCTCCTACAGACCAGTCAGACGCTCCTAATCAACTCGTTACCTGCATTAGAGACATCTGTCTTACATAGTCACCTTTATAAAAGACTCCTGTCCACAGACTCAATTAATCAGTCAGAATCTAACCTCTACAACATGGGCAAGACCAAAGAGCTTTCTAAGGATGTCAGGGACAAGATCATAGACCTGCGCAAAGCTGGAATGGGCTACAAAACCATAAGTAAGACACTGGGTGAGAAGTAGACAACTGTTAGTGCAATAGTAAGAAAATGGAAGAAATACAAAATGACTGTCAATCGACATCGATCTGGGGCACCATGCAAAATCTCACCTCGTGGGGTATCCATGATCATGAGGAAGGTGAGAGATCAGCCTAAAACTACACGGGGGGAACCCGTCCCCACTGTCAAACATGGAGGTGGAAACATTATATTTGGGGGTGTTTCTCTTCTAAGGGCACAGGACTACTTCACCGCATTAATGGGAGAATGGATGGAGCCATGTACCGTAAAATCCTGAGTGACAACCTCCTTCCCTCTGCCAGGACATTAAAAATGGGTCGTGGCTGGGTCTTCCAGCAAGACAATGACCCAAAACATACAGCCAAGGCAACAAAGGAGTGACTCCAAAAGAAGCACATTGAGGTTGTTGTGACCCGCACCACAATTGTGGGTTACCAGAGCAATGGGGTACTCAGAGCCGAGCCCATGAAAGTCTATGGGGTTGTCACAGGTAGCGGTGGCTCGGTCTGTGGCCCTGGCGGTCAGGCGTATGTTGGGGGGAATATTTACAGGGGATAGGTGTATAACAGTTCGTGACGCCACCTGTAGTTCTCTGATCACTAAGACCAGCGCTGCTGTAGATCTCTGAGGGGATGGTGTGGCAGCTAGATGTCGGGTCCCCCACAGGTGGGACTGGTCCCTCAAAGTCTATGGAATTAATGATGTCGGGTGCAGATAAATAAATCAGTCTCACACCATCCAGCGTCTTTCCATACCTTTTACTTGTCAGATGATAAGGCAGGTCCCAGGGAGGCTGGTCGGGTGGAGGATGTGCTTTGAGATAACAGCTGAACAGGTTAGGGGGCCTCCTTAACTTTCCAATATGATGAGTCCAACCTGCATAGAGCTAAGTTCACTCCAATTTCTCCAAAGCTGTACTGCCCGGTCAGTTTTGTGGTCGGAGTCTTCCAGTGATGGAACTAGGTTCTTGCTTTTGTCGTGCACTGACTCAAAGTCCCTACTCCACTTGACCCCTGTTACGTACCGACACTCCAAGGCTGCTTTCTGCGACCTAAGGTCCAGTAAGACTCTGGTTTTTCTATCTCTACACCTGAAGCTGTAGTGACACTTCGGTCTCCAGTGACCGGAGAACAATGCCGGATAGTCCAATCCTTAAGGCACTTTTATAATTCTTTCCTCTGCGCCCTTCGCCCTGCTCAACTCTTGATATCAGCACTGACTAGGCTAGGATAATATTCGGTTATCCGTACTAGCCTCCACTTTTGCACTGTCTCTCTGTATTGACAGGAATCTCGTTTCTCCAACAGGCACTAATCCTGACTTCCTCCACTCTCTCAGGAGAACTTCAGACCACTGTCCTACAGGACACTCCCCTATACACCCCTGCTGGGTGTGTCTGAAGTGTATGTGAGTAATGTCGAGCTCTTAACCGTTACCTCTCCGCACATCCTCCAGGGTACTGCGTGTGCCTTCACACCAGGGCTACACATTCCCCCATGGTAAAATACAGCACTCCGGGCTGTGAAATACAAGAAGACATTTTGTTTTTCATTAACAATAAACATTAAACTCTTCCCATCCGGGAGGTAAGAATTTCTTAAACGTTGCATTATGTACAGTAGGAAAATACAAAAAGTATTAAAGCATCAAAACATTCAATAAATACACAGTATTCTTGTGAAGGACCCGCACCAAACCTTCAACGTGGGTCCTGGGTGGGCTGCAGGACATCTGGCTGCAGACCTCGCTCAGTGCCACACCACACGGGTTTTATGTTCAGAGGTAATTGTTACAGTTTGATATAGAACCACGAAAATGCATGAAATGCAACTATATACATTATCAGTTCTGGGCCGGCATAGTCCACAGCCTCAAAGTCCATTTTTCCACATATTTAGTGATGCACAATACTATAACAATACTTTTTACAATATTCACATAAGGTAACCTTTTTCTGGGTTAAATTACATTATTTTACTTGAACTACTGTTGATATCGAATGGGTATTTTCCCTTTCGTGGTTCGCTCTGATCTACGTGGAGTAGCTTCAGGTATATTGGTCTGTAATCTATCTGCTCTGCGTAACGGCAAACTATAGAACTGCCTCAATCTTTCCATGGATCTGGCAAGCGTACTGATGGCTGGGCGGTGTGAGTCAGCTTCACCAGGGGATCCCATAGCATGGGGCGCTGCTTCTGATGGTCTTTCTGAAGATTCCGTAGGTTGGGGTGTTCCTGGAATAGGTAACTCCTGAACTGGCTCCACTGGCACCATGGGCACAACTGGAGGTAGAACTTCCTCTTGTGGCTGATAAAACTGCAACACCGGAATGATTACAGCATCTCCCAGTCTGGGCCAATCCGCAGGGAAATCTCCCAGATCCGTGTGTATGACCTCTTCTTTTCTTTCTTCTTGATTGATGACAGGGTTCTTTTCACGAAGCTTTAAGGGTTCTGGACACAATTTCAAATGGTCTCTGGACACAGTGGATATTGTTCTTCCTCCGTCCTTACTGATGATACAAACTTTTCTGTTGTCATATTTGGAATCTTGTACGACGTAGGGTTCTTGTTCCCACTGGTTATCCAATTTGTGCATCTTCCTTTTTCTTTTCAATACCACTTCTCCAGGCATCAAAGGCTTGGCAGGAGCACTCCTGTTGTAAATATCTTCCTGTTTCTCCCGTGCCTTGTTGAGACTTTCTTCTACACAGACTTGCACTCGTCTGTACTGCTCTTGCCGATTGATGTCCCAGTTTTCAACGGCGTCGTCTGCCTCCGGTTCTACCACTCCAAGTTCTAAATCCATTGGTAGTCTTCCGGGCCTTGCTCTCATAAGATAGGCTGGAGTGCAGTTAGTGGAACTTACAGGTATATGGTTATACAAGTCAACCAAATCAGGTAGTAAGTCCGGCCACCGATTTCTGTCTTCCAACGGTATGGATTTCAGCAAATCAAGGACAATGTGGTTCATTTTCTCGCAAAGGCCGTTGGTTTGGGGATGGTATGGTGTTGTTCTAATTTTCTTACACCCATACATGTGACAGAATTCCTTGAATAGGTCAGCCTCGAAAGCAGGTCCTTGATCCGTTAATACTTGCTCCGGATACCCATGCGGTCTGCAGAAGCTTGCTTGAAAGGTTCTTGCTGCCGTCACTGCTGTTTGATCCTTTACTGGAACAACCACCAGAAATCTAGAGTAATGGTCCACCATGGTCAGGGCGGATGAGTATCCAGATCTACTTGGCGACAATTTAACGTGGTCCAAGGCCACAATTTCCAAGGGACGAGTCGTCCGGATAGGCTGCAGGGGTGTCCTCTGACTACCGTAGTCCTTTCTTCTGAGACCACAGGGTCCACAGTTCCGACACCACCTCTCGATGGAGCTGCGCATCCCTACCCAGTAGAACCGGCACCTCAACAGGGTCTCCAGCTTTCTCCAGCCAAAGTGTCCTGCTTGATCGTGGTATGCTTCCAACACCATTGGGACGTCTGCCTTGGGGACCACTATCTGCCAGACCATCTCGTGGGTCCTGGGGTTGACGTATCTCCTGCACAACTTCTCACGGTATAGGAACAACCGGCTTCTCTCGTTCCACAGGAGCTTTGCTGACATAGGTGCATCTTTTTCCAAGGAGGAACCTTCCTGTCTTAACAACTCCTTGATACGGCTGACCACTGGATCGCTGTCCTGCGTCTCCTTCCAGCCGTGATGGGGTAAGGGATTTAACGTTGCACCATACTGCTTTCTGTAGACTCGATGTTCGTGGACTACCCCATTTCGATGGAACGCAGGTAGCTCAATTTCTTCCAGGTCGTCCGATTCTTCTTCCGTGTCAGAGTCATGCGGCATTCGGGACAATGCGTCAGCATTAGCATTCTTTCGGCCTGCCCGGTACTTGATGGTAAACTGGTAATTGGACAACCGAGCCATCCAACGCTGCTCCATGGCGCCCAGCTTGGCGGTTTCCAGGTGCGTTAAGGGGTTGTTATCTGTAAACGCAGTGAACTGATTGGAGGCCAGATAATGCTTAAATCTTTCAGTAATGGCCCAGACCAGCGCCAGAAACTCCAGCTTGAAGCTGCTATAATTTTCCGGATTCCTCTCAGTTGGCCTGAGTTTTCTGCTGGCATATGCGATGACTTTTTCTTGGCCATTCTGCTTCTGACTGAGAACTGCTCCCAAACCTTCATTACTGGCGTCGGTGTACAGCAGGAACGGTTGGCTGTAATCAGGATAGGTTAAGATCTCATCACCCGTAAGGATCTCTTTCATCTTTTGGAATGCCTCAGCCTGTTCTTTACCCCAATTAAAGGGAGGGTTTCTGCTCTTTAGGGATTGTCCTACTAGGAGGTCCTGTAAAGGGGCTGCCTTCTTCGTGTAATCTTTCACGAACCTTCTGTAGTAACCCGTTAATCCCAGGAACTGTCGCACTTCCTTGAGGTTCTTCGGCTCCGGCCACTTCTGGATGGCAGTGACTTTCTCTGGGTCCGGCGCTACTCCTTCCGAACTGACGATGTGCCCCAAGTATTGTACCTTCTGTTTGAGTAAATGGCATTTTGAGGGTTTCAACTTCATCCCGTACCTAGACAGGGACTCAAATACTTCTGCCAGGTGCTTCAGATGGTCCTCATATGTCTTGGAATACACGATGACGTCGTCTAGGTATAGCAGCACGGTTTCAAAATTGAGATGTCCCAGGCAGTTCTCCATCACTCTCTGAAATGTTCCTGGGGCACTGCTGAGCCCAAACGGCATTCTGTCGAACTCACAGAGCCCCATTGGGGTGGTGAAAGCCGTTTTCTCACGATCCTCCTCAGCCACAGCCACTTGCCAGTAACCACTAGTCAGATCGAGGGTAGAAAAGTAGTTAGCCGTTTTCAGAGCAGCCAATGATTCCTCTATACGTGGTAGCGGGTATGCGTCCTTATGTGTTATGCGATTCACCTGCCTGTAATCCACACACATTCTCAAGCTACCATCTTTTTTTCTAACCAGGACTAGAGGTGCTGCCCAGGGACTACAACTATCCCTGATTACTCCGGCTTCTTTCATATCTCGCAACATTTCTTTAGCCTTCTGATAATGGGCTGGGGGTATAGGCCTGTACGCTCCTTGATGGGAGGATGACTGCCTGTAGGGATATGATGTTGTACTCCCTTAATTATCCCAAAATCAAGTGGATTCTTGCTAAACACTTGGGCGTACTCTTGGACCACCCGTAATACCCTTGCTTCTGATGAGCGGGAGTGGTGTCCGTCCCAACATGGAGCTGCTGACACCATTCCGCCACCTGGGTTGCTGGGTCATTGTCCTCCGCTATCTGGCAGGAGTCTAAGGACTCAGCCGGGAGAATAGAATTATTGTCGACAGCATGTAGTTTAGCAATGGTTGCATAACGGGGTAAGTTTACCTCATCATCTCCCCAATTGAGAAGCCGTACCGGTACTCTTCCATTCACCACTTCCACTACCCCCCTAGCAGTCATAAGTGTAGGTCTATGTTCTGAATGATGGGGTTCTACTACAGCTTGGTAGTTCTGTCCTCTCAGACCTATGGCTGCCCTGCACCAGATTATCATTTCACTCATTGGGGGTATCACAATGGGATTCGAGTCAGTGACCCGTACATTACCAATTTCGCCGTCTGTAAGCTTCGCTTGCTGCTGACACACCAGGGCCCGGATCTCTCTTTGGATTACTCCCTTCTGCCTTGGTCGGGCAATCTCAGCGAGCTGTTGGAGTAAGAACACAACTTCTCCCAGACAGTTACTGATAATGTTAGTACCCAAAATTATATTTAAACCGTTCTCCTCATTTACAGTCTTTATTACTAGAAGCCCCTAGTCCTTCAATTCCTCTCTGCCCACTTTCACATCCACGCATTTGGTCCGAGTACTTCTACAGGAAGACCATTAGAAGCGTACACGGTAAAGTCAGGGCTCGGGGGTTTAAGACTGTCCATTGACCAGAACTTAGTATATAGGGCATCAGGTATTAGGGTCACCTGAGACCCAGTGTCTAACAATGCCGGAACTGCAATACCATCTAGAATGATAGACAGGTAGGGTCGTCCACCCACATACCTGCGGTTCCAGTCTAGGGGGCCTGACGGGTCTTCTCCTGGGTGTTGGCCCTCGGACCCAGGTTCTGCCCGTTTAAAGGACACTGTGGAGACATATGACCTTTCCGGTTGCATCGGTAACAGGTGATCTCCCGACGAGGAGGGTGTTGATCAGAGGTCGCTCCTGGGGGTGGCGTTGTCCTCCTCCGAGGGGGCGACGTCTTCCTTCTTCTCCGGTTCATCCACGGGACGTCTTCTGGGCAGTCAGCTAATAAGATCTTCCCTTCTTCCTCTCTCCGCAGCTGCAGGGCACTCATCACAGCAGCCAGATTTTTAGTCAGCTGGCGCACCTCTGAGCGCAGACAGTCCAATTCACTAGGGGGTGTCACCTGCGTTTTTGCTTCTGCCACTAGCGAGGAAAAGGGGGGTGCCGCCGGTTCCAGAGTGACTTCACCCTGGTGATGTTGGGTTGACACCTCAGGTTTGCCCAGGGGTCGCAGCCCTTTTATTGCCATGTCCTTTAGGGCATCAAAGGTAGCATCAGGATGATCTAAGGACCACCAGTTTACAGTTCTGCGCTCCTCTTGGGATCTCAATCCCTGTATAAATTGCTCTTTCAGCATCTTATTCTCGTCGATAGCATTTAAATTATTAATCTGCTTAAGGGCTCTCAGGGCTCCTTGTAGTCGGCAAGCGTAGTCCCTGATGCTGTCACCTGGCTGCTGTGAACAGTGGTAGAAGGCCATCCGGAGATCCGTTTCTGTGCGGTCTTCAAATATGGCATGTAGCTTAAGGAGGATCGCAGGTACCGACTCCTGATCAACGGTATCCCAAGTCTCCACTTCCCTCTCAGCAGCGCCAGTTAGCTGCCCTATCAGCACAGCAGCTTTTTGTCTCTCAGGCATGGAGTACATTTCTAAGATGCTGCATAACTTCCGCTTGAAGCCTGCTAAAGTGCCTGGCTCACCGCTGTACTGGGGAAGCCATTTCGCCCCAGGCATATATGGGAGCGTTAGTGGCATGATCGGGACTACCGGACTGGGTGCGGGGCCTGCGCCCCCATCTGGCGCTACAATGCCAGGCGGTGCGGGATCGGGGCCTCCGGCTGGGGCCGCACTGTCGGCCGGTTGTTGTGACATCTTAGCGCCCCCTTGGTTAAACGGAGCCTACCGGTTTCAGAAGCTGCTATTCCACAGGCACAGCGGTGGGGACAGGACCTTCGTCGCAGGCGCTCTGATGTCAGAGCGTCCACTTCCTGTTGCAGGACCTGCCGCTGAGTCAGAGCCGGGGGCGTGTCCAAGACTTTGCGCGCTCTTTCAGGTACGCCCACCTTCTTCTCCAGCGCCTCAGGGCGCGAACATGGCGGCAAATATGGCGGTATTTGGCGCCAAACAATAGCAACAGTCTTTTTCACCAAAACACTCCACAGGCACACAGGGCTCGCAATTCTGCGAGTCTCGGATCCTGTTCGTGACGCCAAGTTTTTGTTGTGACCCGCACCACAATTGTGGGTTACCAGAGCAATGGGGTACTCAGAGCCGAGCCCATGAAAGTCTATGGGGTTGTCACAGGTAGCGGTGGCTCGGTCTGTGGCCCTGGCGGTCAGGCGTATGTTGGGGGGAATATTTACAGGGGATAGGTGTATAACAGTTCGTGACGCCACCTGTAGTTCTCTGATCACTAAGACCAGCGCTGCTGTAGATCTCTGAGGGGATGGTGTGGCAGCTAGATGTCGGGTCCCCCACAGGTGGGACTGGTCCCTCAAAGTCTATGGAATTAATGATGTCGGGTGCAGATAAATAAATCAGTCTCACACCATCCAGCGTCTTTCCATACCTTTTACTTGTCAGATGATAAGGCAGGTCCCAGGGAGGCTGGTCGGGTGGAGGATGTGCTTTGAGATAACAGCTGAACAGGTTAGGGGGCCTCCTTAACTTTCCAATATGATGAGTCCAACCTGCATAGAGCTAAGTTCACTCCAATTTCTCCAAAGCTGTACTGCCCGGTCAGTTTTGTGGTCGGAGTCTTCCAGTGATGGAACTAGGTTCTTGCTTTTGTCGTGCACTGACTCAAAGTCCCTACTCCACTTGACCCCTGTTACGTACCGACACTCCAAGGCTGCTTTCTGCGACCTAAGGTCCAGTAAGACTCTGGTTTTTCTATCTCTACACCTGAAGCTGTAGTGACACTTCGGTCTCCAGTGACCGGAGAAACAATGCCGGATAGTCCAATCCTTAAGGCACTTTTATAATTCTTTCCTCTGCGCCCTTCGCCCTGCTCAACTCTTGATATCAGCACTGACTAGGCTAGGATAATATTCGGTTATCCGTACTAGCCTCCACTTTTGCACTGTCTCTCTGTATTGACAGGAATCTCGTTTCTCCAACAGGCACTAATCCTGACTTCCTCCACTCTCTCAGGAGAACTTCAGACCACTGTCCTACAGGACACTCCCCTATACACCCCTGCTGGGTGTGTCTGAAGTGTATGTGAGTAATGTCGAGCTCTTAACCGTTACCTCTCCGCACATCCTCCAGGGTACTGCGTGTGCCTTCACACCAGGGCTACACAAGGTCATGGCGTGGCCTAGCCGGTCTCCAGACCTTAATCCCATAGAAAACTATTGGAGGAAGTTGAAGCTCCGAGTTACCAAGTGACAGCCTCAATGTTAATGATTTAGAGATGATCTGCAAAGAGGAGTGGACCAAAATTCCTCCTGACATGTGCACAAACCTCATCATCAACTACAAAAATCATCTGACTGCTGTGCTGCCAACAAGGGTTTTGCCACCAAGTATTAAGTCTTGTTTGCCAGAGGTATCAAATAGTATAATTTATACAATGTGATTTTCTGGATTTTATTTTTGATATTCTATGTCTCAATGTTAAAATTAACCTACCCTTAATATTATAGACTGTTCATGTCTTTGTCAGTGGGAAAACTTACAAAATCAACAAGGGATCAAATACTTATTTCCCCCACTGTATATAATTTATGGCGACATTATTTATATTTACTGTATGGTAGCATTAGTAACATTTACTTTATAGTGGTATTATTTATGCGTACTATATGATAGCATTAGTAATGTGTACAATATGGTGGTGTTTACGTGTACTGTACAATGGCTTTAGGTGTTATTTATGTGTAAAGTCTGAATAGAATTAGTACTGTGTATAATACAGCAGTGTTGTTTATGTATGCTGTATGATAACACTAGTCACATGTGCACTATGGCAGTGTTATTTATTCATACTATGTGTAGTGATTAGTGAATGATAGCATTAGTAACATGTGCAGTATGGCATTTATATGTGTAGTGTCTGCTAGCATTAGTAATTTGAATTTTTATAGTGATATTTATGTGTATAGTATGGCAGCATTATTAATGTGCACTGTATTAGTAATGTATAATTTACAGTGCTGTAATACATGTATACAATCGCATTAGTAACATGTAGAGTATGGTGCTATTACTTATGTTTACTGTATGATAAAATTGATAACATACAGTTCAGCGGTGTTATTTATTATGTACAGTATGGTAGTATTACGTGTACTGTTTGATATCATTAATAATATATATATGTATAGAATGGCTGTATAATTTGCATACAGCATATAGATTCACTATATGGAAACATTATAAAATTCACTTAATAATTAGGACAAAAGGAAAAAAGTAAATTCTGCCTCACCTTAGTTTCTTAGGGCAGATGTAGGGCACTGTGGTGCTCATGGTATATGGGGCAACCATGTTTGCCCTTGTTATATCACCAGTAACCTTTTTTGGCTACAAACAGGCCCTTTATATTTCTTTTCCGCTATTCTCAATAGTTCAGTAGTATAAAAATATTTTTAAATGAGAACCATTCACTCCAATTACACAGATTCTTGAGTATGCAGACTGACACAGTGAATTACCCGCTATATGGGTCTGGGAATTAGGAAAATGAAAGAAAATACATTAAAAAGGAAGCAGGTTGCATTTGTCTAGACTTGTAATTAACACATTAAAGACTTTTACCACTTTTGAACATTAAGTCCATTTTTTTACTGTCAAATTGTATTTATTAGTATATATATATATATATAATAGTTGCAGGGATTTTAGTTTAATTAATGAAAGGGTTGTTTCAATGATGCAAATGTGTAGCCCTGGTACACAATACCAGGAGGATGAGTGGAGAGGTAACAGTTAAGGTCTCTTCATGACATCATGTACACTTCTGACACACCCAGCAGGGGTGTGGAAGGGAGTGATTTCTAGTCAGTCAGTTTCCTGTCCTTGGACAGAGTAGACGTGTCCAGTTTGAGCCTGTCAGCAGTTCAGAAAGTGGAGGCTGGTACAGGTGGTCTAATTCACCTTAGCCTAGTCAGAGCTGTGCCCCACTGGAAGAAAGACTGAGCTAACTATTAAGAGTCGAGCAAATCGAAGGGCAAAGTGGAAGGAAGATAATTGGAAAAGTGCTTTTGACTTGGAAAAGTCCTGCACATTGCTACCGGTCACTGGGGACCGAAGGATCACTATTAGCTACAGCATAGTGAAGAGAAAACCAGAGATTTACCGGACCCTAGGTCGCGGCAAACAAGCCCCTTATAGTCAGTACGTAACTGGGGTCAGGGGGAGTGAAGACTTTGAGTCAGTGCACGACAAGATAAGAATTCAGCTCCCTCGCAGGAAGGCTTCACCACAAATCTGACTGGGCAGAACAGCTTTGGAAAGCTGGAATCATAGAGGGGACTACGCTTCAGGCTGGTCGTACTCATCTTCATTGGACAGTAAAGGAGGCCCCTAACTTGCTTAGCTGTTGCCTCAAAGCTCATCCTCCATCAACCCCATCAGCCTCCCTGGGACCTGCCTTAACATCTTGCAAGTAAAGGTATGGAAAGACGCTGACCGTGTGAGACTGAGTTATTATTGCATGCCTGCACAATCCCTACCTAACTACCGACCTGAGGGAAGAGTCCCACCTGTAGGGGACCTGACATCTAGCTGCATCACCATCCCCTCAGAGATCTACAGCAGCGCTGGTACAAATTACCAGAATACTACAGGTGGCGTCACGAACTGTATATAAATCTATCCCCTGTAAATATTCCCCCAACATACGCCAGACCGCCAGGGCCACAGACCGAGCCACAGCTACCTGTGACAAATCCCATAGACTTCTACGGGCTCGGCTCTGAGTACCCCATTGCCCTGGTAACCCACAATTGTGGTGGCGGGTCGACACAAAAATTTGGCGTCACGAACAGGATACGAAACTTGCATCATTGTGAGCCCTGTGTGCCTGTGGATTGTTTTGTGAAAAAGGACTGTTTACATTTTTGGCGCCAAAATCGCCATTTTTGTCGCCATATTCGCGCCCTCAGGCGCTGGAGAAGAAGGAGGGCGTACCTGAAAGAGCGCGCAAAGTCTTGGACACGCCCCCGGCTCTGACTCAGCGGCAGGTCCTGCAACAGGAAGTGAACGCTCTGACATCAGAGCGCCTGCGACGAAGGTCCTGTTCCCACTGCGGTGCCTGTGAAGTAGCAGCATCTGAAACCGGTAGGCTCTGTTTAACCAAGGGGGCGCTAAGATGTCACAACAACCGGCTGACAGTGCGGCCCGGTCGGAGTCCCCAATCCCGCACCGTCTGGTATTGTAGCGCCAGATGGGGGCGCAGGCCCTGCACCCAGTCCGGTAGTCCCGATCATGCCACTAACGCTCCCATATATGCCTGGGGCGAAATGGCTTCCCCAATACAGCGGTGGGCCAGGCACTTTAGCAGGCTTCAAGCGGAAGTTATGCAGCATCCTAGAAATGTACTCCATGCCTGAGAGACAAAAAGCTGCTGTGCTAATAGGGCAGCTAACTGGCGCTGCTGAGAGGGAAGTGGAGACTTGGGATACCGTTGATCAGGAGTCGGTACCTGCGATCTTCCTGAAGCTGCATGCCATATTTGAAGACCGCACAGAAACGGATCTCCGGTTGGCCTTCTATCACTGTTCACAACAGCCAGGTGACAGCATCCGGGACTATGCTTGCCGACTACAGGGAGCCCTGAGAGCCCTCAAGCAAATTAACCATTTAAATGCTATCGACGAGAATAGAATGCTGAAAGAACAATTTATACAGGGATTGAGATCCCCAGAGGAACGCAGAACTGTAAATTGGTGGTCCTTAGATCATCCGGATGCTACCTTTGATGCCCTAAAGGACATGGCAATAAAAGGGCTGCGGCCCCTGGGCAAACCTGAGGTGGCCACCCAACATCCTCAGGCTGAAGTCACTCCGGAACCGGCAGTAACCCCCTTTTCCCCGCTAGTGGCTGAAGCCAAAGCGCAGGTGACACCTCCTAGTGAATTGGACTGTCTGCGCTCAGAGGTGCGCCAGCTGACTAAAAATCTGGCTGCTGTGATGAGTGCCCTGCAGCTGCGGAAAGAGGAGGAAGGGAAGATCTTGTTAGCTGACTGCCCAGAGGACGTTCCGTGGATGCACCGGAGAAGAAAGAAGACGTCGCCCCCCCGGAGGAGGACAACGCCACCCCCAGGAGCAACCTCTGATCAACACCCTCCTCGTCGAGAGATCATCTGTTACCGCTGCAACCGGAAAGGTCATCTGTCTACACAGTGTCCTTTAAACGGGCAGAACCTGGGTCCAAGGGCCAACACCCAGGAGAATACCCGTCAGGCCCCCTAGACTGGAACCGCAGGTATGTGGGCGGGCGACCCTACCTGTCTATTATTCTAGATGGTATTGCTGTTCCAGCATTGTTAGACACTGGGTCGCAGGTGACCCTAATACCTGATGCTCTATATACCAAGTACTGGTCAATGGACAGTCTTAAACCTCCGAGCCTTGACTTTACCGTGTACGCTTCTAATGGTCTTCCTGTAGAAGTACTCGGGACAAAATGTGTAGATGTAAAGGTGGGCAGAGAGGAGTTGAAGGACCAAGGGCTTCTGGTAGTAAAGACTGTAAATGAGGAGAATGGTCTAAATATAATTTTGGGTACTAACATTATTGGTAATTGTTTGGGAGAAGTTGTGTTCTTGCTCCAACAGCTCGCTGAGATTGCCCGACCAAGGCAGAGAGGAGTAATCCAAAGAGAGATCCGGGCCCTGGTGTGTCAGCAGCAAGCGAAGCTTACCGACGGCGAAATTGGTAATGTACGGGTCACTGACTCAGATCCTATTGTGATACCCCAATGAGTGAAATGATCATTTGGTGCAGGGCAGCCATAGGTCTGAGAGGACAGAATTACCAAGCTGTAGTAGAACCCCACCATTCAGAACATAGACCTACACTTATGACTGCTAGAGGAGTAGTAGAAGTGGTGAATGGAAGAGTACCGGTACGGCTTCTCAATTGGGGAGATGATGAGGTAAATTTACCCCGTTATGCAACCATTGCTAAACTTCATGCTGTTGATAATAATTCTATTCTCCCGGCTGAGTCCTTAGACTCCTGTCAAATAGCGGAGGACAATGACCCAGCAACCCAGGTGGCGGAATGGTGTCAGCAACTCCATGTTGGGACGGACACCACTCCCGCTCACCAGAAGCAAGGGGTATTACGGGTGGTGCAAGAGTATGCCCAAGTGTTTAGCAAAAATCCACTTGAATTTTGGGATAATTAAGGGAGTACAACATCATATCCCTACAGGCAGTCATCCTCCCATCAAAGAGCGGTATAGGCCCATACCTCCAGCTCATTATCAGAAGGCTAAAGAAATGTTGAATGATATGAAGAAAGCCGGGGTGATAAGGGATAGTTGTAGCCCCTGGGCAGCACCTCTAGTTCTGGTTAAAAAGAAAGATGGTAGTATGAGAATGTGTGTGGATTACAGGCAGGTGAACCGCATAACACACAAGGATGCATACCCGTTACCACGTATAGAGGAATCATTAGCTGCTCTGAAAACGGCTAACTACTTTTCTACCCTCGATCTGACTAGTGGTTACTGGCAAGTGGCTGTGGCTGAGGAGGATCGTGAGAAAACGGCTTTCACCACCCCAATGGGGCTCTGTGAGTTCGACAGAATGCCGTTTGGGCTCAGCAGTGCCCCAGGAACATTTCAGAGAGTGATGGAAAACTGTCTGGGACATCTCAATTTTGAAACCGTGCTGCTATACCTAGACGACGTTATCGTGTATTCCAAGACATATGAGGACCATCTGAAGCACCTGGCAGAAGTATTCGAGTCCCTGTCCAGGTACGGGATGAAATTAAAACCCTCAAAATGCCATCTACTCAAGCAGAAGGTACAATACTTGGGGCACATCGTCAGTTCGGAAGGAGTAGCGCCGGACCCAGAGAAAGTCACTGCCATCCAGAAGTGGCCGGAGCCGAAGAACCTTAAGGAAGTGCGACAGTTCCTGGGACTAACGGGTTACTACAGGAGATTCGTGAAAGATTACACGAAGAAGGCAGCTCCTTTACAGGACCTCCTGGTAGGACAATCTTTAAAGAGCAGAAACCCTCCCTTTAATTGGGGTAAAGAACAGGCTGAAGCATTCCAAAAGATGAAAGAGATCCTTACAGGTGATGAAATCTTAACCTATCCTGATTACAGCCAACCGTTCCTGTTGTACACCGACGCCAGTAATGAAGGGTTGGGAGCCGTTCTCAGTCAGAAGCAGAATGGACAAGAAAAAGTCATCGCATATGCTAGCAGAAAACTCAGGCCAACTGAAAGGAATCCGGAAAATTATAGCAGCTTCAAGCTGGAGTTTCTGGCGCTGGTCTGGGCCATCACTGAAAGATTTAAGCACTATCTGGCCTCCAATAAGTTCACGGCGTACACAGACAACAACCCGTTAACGCACCTGGAAACCGCCAAGCTGGGCGCCATGGAGCAGCGATGGATGGCTCGGTTGTCCAATTATCAGTTTACTATCAAGTACCGGGCAGGTCGAAAGAATGCTAATGCTGATGCGTTGTCCCGAATGCCGCATGACTCTGATACGGAAGAAGAATCGGACGACCTGGAAGAAATTGAGCTACCTGCGTTCCATCGAAATGGGGTAGTCCACGAGCATCGAGTCCACAGAAAGCAGTATGGTGCAACATTAAATCCTTTACCCCATCACAGCTGGAAAGAGACTCAGGATAGTGATCCAGTGGTCAGCCGCATCAAGGAGTTGTTAAAACAGGAAGGTTCCTCCTTGGAAAAGGATGCACCTATGTCAGCCAAGCTCCTGTGGAACGAGAAAAGCAGGTTGTTCCTATACCGTGAGAAGTTGTGCAGGAGATACGTCAACCCCAGAACCCATGAAATGGTCTGGCAAATAGTGGTCCCCAAGGCAGACGTCCCAATGGTGTTGGAAGCGTACCACGATCAAGCAGGACACTTTGGCTGGAGAAAGCTGGAGACCCTGTTGAGATGCCGGTTCTACTGGGTAGGGATGCGCAGCTCTGTCGAGAGGTGGTGTCGGAACTGTGGACCCTGTGGTCTCAGAAGAAAGGACTACGGTAGTCAGAAGGCCCCCCTGCAACCTATCCGGACGACTCGTCCCTGGAGATTGTGGCTCTGGACCATGTCAAATTGTCGCCAAGTAGATCTGGATACTCATACGCCTTGACCATGGTAGACCATTACTCCAGATTTCTGGTAGTTGTTCCAGTTAAGGACCAGACCGCAGTGACGGCAGCGAAGACCTTTCAAGCAAGTTTCTGCAGACCGCATGGGTATCCGGAGCAAGTCTTAACCGATCAGGGACCTGCTTTCGAAGCTGATTTATTCAAGGAATTCTGTCACATGTACGGTGCAAGAAAATAAGAACAACACCATACCACCCTCAAACCAACGGTCTTTGTGAAAAGATGAACCATATTGTCCTTGACTTGTTGAGATCCATACCGTTGGAAGACAGGAATCGATGGCCGGATTTACTGCCTGATTTGGTTGATTTGTATAATCATATACCTGTAAGCTCAACTAACTGCACTCCAGCCTATCTTATGAGAGCAAGGCCGGAAAACTACCAATGGATTTGGAACTTGGAGTGGTAGAACCGGAGGCAGACGACGCTGTTGAAAACTGGGACGTCAATCGGCAAGAGCAATACAGAAGAGTACAAATCTGTGTAGAGGAAAGTCTTAACAAGGCACGGGAGAAACAGGAAGATGTTTACAACCGAAATGCTCCTGCCAAGCCTTTGATGCCTGGAGAGGTAGTATTAAAAAGAAAAAGGAAGATGCACAAACTGGATAATCAGTGGGAGCAAGAACCCTACGTCATACAAGATTCTAAATACGACAACAGAAAAGTTTGTGTCGTCAGTAAGGACGGAGGAAGAACAACAATCACTGTGTCCAGAGATCATTTGAAATTGTGTCCAGAACACTTAAAGAGTTGTGAAAAGAACCCTGTCCTCAATCAAGGAGAAAGAAAGGAAGAGGTCCTACACACCGATCTGGGAGATTTTCCTGCGGATTGGCCTAGACTGGGAGATGCTGTGATAATTCCAGTGTTGCAGTTTTATCAGCCACAAGAGGAAGTTCTACCTCCAGTTGTGCCTGTGGTGCCAGTTGAGCCCGCTCAGGAGTTACCCATCCCAGCAACACCTCAACCTGTGGAATCTCAAGTTGGATCATCTGAAGCAGCGCCCCATACTATGGGATCCCCTGGTGAAGCTGACTCACATCGCCCAGCCATCAGTACGCTTGCCAGATCCATAGAAAGATTAAGGCAGTTCTATAGTTTGCCGTTACGCAGTGCAGACAGATTGCAACTTGATATACCTGAAACTACACCACGTAGATCAGAGAGAATCACAAAAGGGAAATTACCCATTAGATATCAGCAGTGATTATAACGAATTTATGTGAACATTGTAAAAAGTCTATTATATATAAATGTGTTTTTCCCTATTATGTCTTTGTTTAACATGGACTCAGAGGCTGAGGACTGAGCCAGCCCAAAAACTGTATCCTGTAAATAGTTGCACTAAAGTGCCTTTTTAATGGTTTCACATGAAACCTTGACTTACCTCTGAACCAAAAACCCGTGTGGTGTGGCACTGAGTGAGGTCTGCATTTGGATGTCCTGCAGCCCACCCAGGACCTACGTTGAAGGTTTGTGCGGGTCCTTCACAAGAATATTGTATATTTATTGATGTTATTTAATATTTGTATTTCTATATATAATGTTATTGTTCGCAACGTTCAAGATATCCTCACCTCCCGGATGGGACGAATTAATGTTATTGTTAATATTTTCATGCATAAACAAAAATGTCTCTTTATATTTTACAGCCCGGGAGTGCTGTCGTTTACCATGGGGGAATGTGTAGCCCTGGTACACAATACCAGGAGGATGAGTGGAGAGGTAACAGTTAAGGTCTCTTCATGACATCATGTACACTTCTGACACACCCAGCAGGGTGTGGAAGGGAGTGATTTCTAGTCAGTCAGTTTCCTGTCCTTGGACAGAGTAGACGTGTCCAGTTTGAGCCTGTCAGCAGTTCAGAAAGTGGAGGCTGGTACAGGTGGTCTAATTCACCTTAGCCTAGTCAGAGCTGTGCCCCACTGGAAGAAAGACTGAGCTAACTATTAAGAGTCGAGCAAATCGAAGGGCAAAGTGGAAGGAAGATAATTGGAAAAGTGCTTTTGACTTGGAAAAGTCCTGCACATTGCTACCGGTCACTGGGGACCGAAGGATCACTATTAGCTACAGCATAGTGAAGAGAAAACCAGAGATTTACCGGACCCTAGGTCGCGGCAAACAAGCCCCTTATAGTCAGTACGTAACTGGGGTCAGGGGGAGTGAAGACTTTGAGTCAGTGCACGACAAGATAAGAATTCAGCTCCCTCGCAGGAAGGCTTCACCACAAATCTGACTGGCAGAACAGCTTTGGAAAGCTGGAATCATAGAGGGGACTACGCTTCAGGCTGGTCGTACTCATCTTCATTTGGACAGTAAAGGAGGCCCCTAACTTGCTTAGCTGTTGCCTCAAAGCTCATCCTCCATCAACCCCATCAGCCTCCCTGGGACCTGCCTTAACATCTTGCAAGTAAAGGTATGGAAAGACGCTGACCGTGTGAGACTGAGTTATTATTGCATGCCTGCACAATCCCTACCTAACTACCGACCTGAGGGAAGAGTCCCACCTGTAGGGGACCTGACATCTAGCTGCATCACCATCCCCTCAGAGATCTACAGCAGCGCTGGTACAAATTACCAGAATACTACAGGTGGCGTCACGAACTGTATATAAATCTATCCCCTGTAAATATTCCCCCAACATACGCCAGACCGCCAGGGCCACAGACCGAGCCACAGCTACCTGTGACAAATCCCATAGACTTCTACGGGCTCGGCTCTGAGTACCCCATTGCCCTGGTAACCCACAATTGTGGTGGCGGGTCGACACACAAAGGCTCCTTCTGGAGACAGACACTTAAGGGGTTGCTTGAAACCTGAATGCATGGCTCTTTATTGCAGGTACAGCGCCACTCCATGGGTTGTGTCTGGTATTACACTTTATTTTGACTGACCTGCAATACCAAACACAGTCTATAGAAAAAGAGTTGTGGTGGTTCTGGAAAGAAACATGTAATAGGGATAAGAGTTAACGACTTGAGGTCTATCATGATACCCTCTACCTGGATGAAGTGGCAACACAGGTAGACGCAGTACTGGTTCCCATCTCCAAGATCCTATCCCAGTAAAGTAGTAGGTGTAATAATAATAATAATATTAGCAAATACCTCCAATTAGAAATGTTAGTATAGTTCTTCTGATTTGTGTGCAGGGCATTGCAGTAGCTTAGGTATCCATGGTTACGACCACTAACAACTAACTAAATGGAGCAAGTTCAGAGAAGAGCCACCAGAATGGTGACCGGTCTGCAAACCATGTCCTATGAGGAACGGTTACAGGATTTGGGAATGTTTAGCTTGCAAAAAAGAAGACTGAGAGGAGACTTAATAGCTGTCTACAAATATCTCAAGGGCTGTCACATTGTAGAAGGATCAATCTTTATTCTCATTTGCACAAGGAAAGACTAGAAGCAATGGGATGAAACTGAATGGGGGAACACAGATTAGATATTAGAAAAAACTTTTTGACAGTTAGGGTGATCAATGAGTGGAACAGGCTGCCACAAGAGGTGGTGAGTTCTCCTTCAATGGAAGTCTTCAAACAGAGGCTGGACAGACATCTGTCAGGGATGATTTAGAGCAGGGGTCTCAAACTCGCGGCCCACAGGCCAACTGCGGCCCTCGGGACACTAGTTTGCGGCCCTCACCTCATGGGCCCTCGGGACACTAGTTTGCGGCCCTCGGCTGGGATCACACATGCGAGAAACACCGCATGTGAAATCCCAGTCACTCGTAGTACTGCTCATTAAGGTCATAATATGGACGCCACTCTCTCATGGGCGTGGCGCCCATATTCATAAGCTTAATGAGCGGTACCACAGAAAGATGCCAGCGCCTGGCATACGCACCTCATCTGCTGCTGCTGCCGCCACCCCGGCGTTCCTGTCTCTGACACAGAGAGCAGCGCCGCTGGATGACGTCATCATTCAGCGAGGAAGCGCGGGCACCGGTGATGCTGCGGACAGGTGAGAGGTGCTGTGTGGTGTGTGTGTGTGTGTGTGTGTGTGTGTGTGTGTGTGTTGTGTGTGGGGAAAAGCAATAGGAAAAGCAATGATGGGAGTAATGGGGAAAAGCAATGTGGAAAAACAGTGATGGGGAAAAGCAATGTGGGAGTAATGGGAAAAAGCAATGATGGGAGTAATGGGGAAAAGCAATGTGGGAGTAATGGGGAAAAGCAATGTGGGAGTAATGGGAAAAAGCAATGATGGGAGTAATGGGGAAAAGCAATGATGGGAGTAATGGGGAAAAGCAATGTGGGAGTAATGGGGAAAAGGAATGTGGAAAAACAGTGATGGGGAAAAGCAATGTGGGAGTAATGGGAAAAGCAATGTGGAAAAACAGTGATGGGGAAAAGCAATGTGGGAGTAATGGGGAAAAGCAATGATGGGAGTAATGGGGAAAAGCAATGTGGAAAAACAGTGATGGTGAAAAGCAATGTGGGAGTAATGGGGAAAAGCAATGATGGGAGTAATGGGAAAAGCAATGTGGAAAAACAGTGATGGGGAAAAGCAATGTGGGAGTAATGGGGAAAAGCAATTGATGGGAGTAATGGGGAAAAGCAATGTGGAAAAACAGTGATGGTGAAAAGCAATGTGGGAGTAATGGGAAAAGCAATGTGGAAAAACAGTGATGGGGAAAAGCAATGATGGGAGTAATGGGGAAAAGCAATGGGGGAGTAATGGGAAAAGCAATGTGGAAAAACAGTGATGGGGAAAAGCAATGTGGGAGTAATGGGGAAAAGCAATGATGGGAGTAATGGGGAAAAGTAATGTGGAAAAACAGTGATGGGGAAAAGCAATGATGGGAGTGATGTGGAAAAAAACAATGATGGGGAAAAGCAATGATGGAGTGATGGGGAAAAACAATGATGGGAAAAAGCAATGATGGGAGTGATGGGGGAAAAACAATGATGGGAAAAGCAATGATGGGAGTGATGGGGGAAAACAATGATGGGGAAAAGTAGTGATGGAGAAAAGCAATGATGGGAGTGAGGGGGAAAAAGCAATGATGGGAGTGATGGGAAAAGCAATGATGCGGAAAAAGCAATAATGGGAGTAAATGGGGAAAAGAATGCTGGGGAAAAAGCAATGATGGGAGTGATGAGGAAAAGCAACGATGGGGTGATGGGGAAAAGTAATGGGGGAGAATGAGCGCTGGGGGGAATGACTTCTTGCTGTTAACCAGTTAATGTTTTCTTGTCCACCACACTGCAGTGTCAAAAGAGGAAGGAAGCGAGACAGGCAGCAACATCGCATCAGAGAGCTCTTGACCTCGAAACAGAAAATCCTCAGATCCTGGTATTGTAACAGAATATTAAGAATAATTCATTTATCGTGATAGCCTATTTCCACCTGTTTTGTAAGAGCTTTTCTTGTGGAAAACCTGATGCGGCCAAGCCTCACCCAGATTCTACCTCCAGCGGCCCCCGGGTAAATTGAGTTTGAGACCCCTGATTTAGAGAATCCTGCTTTGAGCAGGGGGTTTGGACCAGATGGCCCAGGAGGTCCCTTCCTACTCTACCATTCTATGATTCTATGGATATCTCAGCTATTGCAATGCTGCACATGAGGAAAGACACATAGCAAATCAGAAAGAACTATACTAAATTTTTAATTTTAGGTATTTGCTATTTTTAAATTACCTAATGGCAAGAAGGATAAACAAATCAAATTTGGAACAAATCAAGCCAGACATGTCACTCAAAGCAAGGATCACCAAGCTCTGACTTGCTAGTGTGGACACATCATGGAAAGAGAGCAATCACTGGAGAAGGACATCATGGTCAGAAGAACAGAAGGAACAAGGCGAAGAGGAAAACCAGCAACCCAATGGCTTGATAATACAAGATAACGGCCGAGAAGACCCTGGAGGACCTATCTAGGCTTGCACAAGATCGATCTTCCTACACATCGTTCATCCATCAAGTCTCCATGGTTAGAGATCGAGCTGAAGGCCATTAATAATAATACACATTGTGATAGGAGCTTGAAGATGGAAATACCCCTTTTACTCCAGATGGAGAACAAATCATAGTAGTTAAAGACACTGACACCAAGCCTGGCAGTTACAATCTTTGGTGCCCAGATGTCACGACTCTGTGTCAGGTGTCCTGGGACCAGGGCTCCTTCCCTGTCCCTTACGCTAGGGGTGTCCTAGCTGGCCCTGTTCCCCAGATTACTTCTGATGGTGAAGATGCCGGGGCCATGTACCTTGCCTTAGCTCCTGAATCTGCCTCAGTCGGAACCCTTCCCGACCCAGGGAAGATCGGAAGTAATAGCGTATGCACCAACAGACAAACAAGGTAATATGAATATAGATAAAGGAAAATACCAATCACATAAATATACACACATCAACAACAGATGTAACACCGGGGAGTGGAGGATGGGGTTAAGCCAAAGTAGGAGAAGAAAGAGAATTATCACACACTCAAAACCTAGCAACAGTCACAGATAAATCCACAAATGCCTTCTCAAACAACAACCATCACAACCACCAGCCATGCAGGGTAAGCTTCTCTGACAATGAGTGCTAGCCAGGGCCCAGATTATATAGAAGATGGGAGTGGCTAAAAGTGCACATGTGGTAATGTTCACTTTTTCCCGTCTTTTCCATCTGCCCAGGCCGACACGACAACTTCTCCAGCCAGGACTCACTGTAGATAGATATTACAACAAAGACACATATGATTTATCACATTTCCAGCACCGTTCCCGTCTATTCTCTGCCTGTACAACCTCCTCATCCTACTGATACACCAATACTGAACAGCATCTGCCGTATGTGTCCCTATTAATGCACCTGCTGTACAAAAACAGGTCTCCTCTTACTGCCCCACATAGTAATGCCACCTCTGTGCCACTGTGAAACAGTGTCCACATTTGGTCCCTAGAAAGAAATAATACCACCTTTGACAGTCACAAAAAACTGAGTGTCTATATAACAATAATGCTCTTAAGTGGCCACTTAACATTTAATAATGTCCCCTGAGTCTCCCCATGTACAGATCCCTATACACAGTATAAGGGGCCCACAGATTCCATATACACAGTATGATGGGCCCACAGCTCCTCCATGCATAGCATGAAGGGGCCACAGCTGCCCTATACATACAGTGGGTCCACAGCTCTCCTATGCACAGTATGAGGGGCCCGCAGCTGCCCTATACATAGCAGGGTGGGTCCACAGCTCTCCTATGCATAGTATGAGGGGCCCACAGCTGCCCTATAAACAGTATGATGGGCCCACTGCTCCCTCAAATACAAATAATGACCCGCACAGTAATCATCACAGTGTATAATGGCCCCCACAGTAACACTCACACTAAATAATGGCCTCCACACAGTTGATGGCTCCCACAGTAGCCCCAATACTATATATTGGCATCACACTTTATATTAGCCTCTACAGTAGTCTCCAGACTGTATGATGGCCCATAAACAATAGAATGGCACCCTATTAGCTCTCACTTTGCATAATGGCCTCACAGTAGTCCCCATACTTTATCTTGGCTCCCACACTGTATGAGGGCTTCTCACAGTAGTCCCCATATTAGCCCCCAAGCTGTAAAATGGCCCTCTCCTTAGCTCCCATGCTGTATAATGGCCCCCACACTATATGAGGGCCCCCTGAAAATTGTATTCACATTGGACTAATTGCATTGTGAATAAAATGTAATTCTTGTTGCATTCCTCTCGAGAGCTGATTTCTACTTACTGTATATTAACATTTAAAAATATATCCCCTGAGTCCCCCATGTAACAGTAATAATGTCCCCCGAGTTCCCCATGTACAGTAATAATGTCCCCGAGTCCCCATGTACAGTAATAATGTCCCCCGAGTCCCCATGTACCGTAATAATGTCCCCCGAGTCCACCATGTACAGTAATATTGTCCCCTGAGTCCCTCATGTACAGTAATGTCCCTTGAGTCCCCCCATGTACAGTAATAATGGCCCCAGTATCGGTTGAAGTGAATAGACGGCCATGTGACGCGGGTATACAACTTGCAGTTATATTCGACTACACTCTTTCGGCTTTCTCTCAATCCTTTTTTATTGAAAGACACCAAAAATATCTAGTGGCACATGCAAATCGCAAACATGAGCTTGCATGACCGTCTAATCACACCTGATGGAGTCATGGCAGCAGGCGCACTGCACCTTGTGATGATATGGCAGTCTGCAGTCACATAGATTGACTGCAGACTTTTATTTCAGTTGGATGACCCCTTTAAAAGGGAGCCTGAAGAAATTTTTAGGCCACGCCCCAAACACACCCATTTCACGACTAGTCACACCCATGTCCATGCCCAACCACACCATTTAGCACTGCTGATCACACTGACTGGTACTGAGGGCACAGTGGCTGGCATTAGGCCGGATCACACATGCGACAAAATCGTCCGACACTCGCATGTGAAATCCCAGCTCTGACGCCGGACTTGGGAGTGGAGTGCGCGGCTACATGTATTCTATGCAGCGGCTCGCTCCACTCCCGAGTGCCGGCGCCAGAGCTGGGATTTCACATGCGAGTGTCGGACGACTTTGTCGCATGTGTGATCCCGGCCTAATGGGCACAGTGGCTGGTACTTTGGGCACACTGAGTGGTACTGAGGAAAAGAAAGAAGAGAGGAGAAAAAAAAGAAAATAGAGAAAGAAAGGAGAGAAAGAAAGAACAGAGAGAGAGAAAGAAAGAAGCAAAGAAAGAAAGAAAGAAGAGGGGAAAGAAAGAAAGAACAGAGAGAAAGAAAGGGGAAAGAAAGAACAGAGAAAAGAAAGAAAGAAAGAAAGAAAGAAAAAAGAAAAAGAAAGAAAGAAAAAGAAAGAAAAGAAAGAAAGAAAGAAAGAAAGGGGAAAAAAGAAAGAAAGAGGGGAAAGAAAGAAAACAGAGAGATAGAAAAGAAAGAAAGAACAGAGAGAAAGAAAGAGGGGAAGAAAAAAGAACAGAGAGATAGAGAAAAAAGAAAGAGGGGAAAGAAGGAAAGAACAGAGAGGAAGAGAGAACAGAGAGAGACAGAAAGAAAGACGGAAAGAAAGAACAGAAAGAGAGAAGAGAAGAGAGAGAAAGAAAGAACAGAAAGAAAAAGGGGAAAGAAAGAGAACAGAGAGAAAGAAAGAACTGAGAGAAAAAGGAAGAACAAGAGAGAAAGAAAGATTAGAGAGAAAGAAATAAAGATTAGAGAGAAAGAAAAGAGGAGAAAGAAAGAACAGAGGGGGGAAAGAAAGAGGTAAAGAAAGAAAGAAAGAAAAGAGAGAAAGAAAGAACAGAGAGAGAAAGAAAAGTGGACAGAAAAAAAGAACAGAGAGAAAAAGAAAAAGGGGAAAGAAAGAACAGAGGAAGAGAGAAAGAAAGAGGGGAAAGAAATAAAGAAAGAACAGAGAGAAAGAAAGAAAGAAAGAACAGAGAGAGAGAAAAAAGAAAGAGGGGAAAGAAAGAACACAAAGGAGGAGAAAGAAAGAGGGAAAGAAAATAAAGAACAGAGAGAGAAAGAAAGAGGGGAAAGAAAGAACAGAGAGAAAGAAAGATGGGAAAGAAAGAAAGAACAGAGAGAGAAAGAGAGAATTAACAGAGAGAGAAAGAATAAGAGAAAGAAAGAACAGAGAGAGAGAGAGAAAGAGGAAAGAAAGAAAAAACAGAGAGAAAGAAAGGGGAAAGAAAGAGAACAGAGAGAGAAAGAAAGAACAGAGAGAGAAGGAAGAACAGAGAGAGAAAGAAAGAACACAGAGAGAAAGAAAGAACACAGAGAAAGATTAGCGAGAGAAAGAAAGAAAGAATAGAGCGAAAGAAAGAACGGAGAGAGAAAGGAAGAGGGAAAAGAAAGAAAGAACAGAAGAGAAAGAAAAGAAAGATTAGAGAGAGAAAGAAAGAACAGAGGAAAGAAAGAAAGAACAGAGAGAGAGAAAGAACAGAGAGAGAAAGAAATGATTCTATAAAGATACTACAGCAGCCCGGCTCCCATTGTAATGCCCATCTGAGCCTCCTGATACAGGACATATCATGATCCGCTCACATGGCCAACATCCCCGATTCCAGGGCGATCTCGCTGTCCCCCACTGTCGGAGGAGGACACGGTGATGGATCTGAAGCATTCCCTGAAGTGCCTCCATGGTTCCATCACAATCTCCTCCCGAAATTACCTCATTTCCGGTCAGCTTCTAGCACCAATCACTTCCGGTGGAACGTCACGTGCAAATTTTAAAGTGTTCCTCGGGGCTCCACCGTGTACTCCTGTGTCCGTGGAAAACGTAAGCTCCGGGGTGGGGCAGACTCTCCTCAAAATCGGGACTGTCCCGCTGGATCCGGGATGGTTGGGAGGTATGAATTGCTCCCCACCATACACCTTGTACATACACGGCTCTGCACACCTCATACACATATGGTTCCCGCTTTGTATGCCTCATAAACACACGGCTCCGCTCCGTACACCTCGCGCACACATGGCTCCACTCAGTACACACATGGCTCCTCTCCGTAAACCTCGTACACATGCGGATCTGCTCCATACACCTTGTACACACGCAGTTTCCGATCCATATAAACTCGACACAACTCCGTACACACACAGCTCTGCTCTGTACACACACGGCTCCGCTCTGTACACCTCATACCCACACGGCTCTGCTCCATACACCTCGTACACGTGCCGCTCTGCTGCATCCACCCTGTAAACCCCTCCTGACCCCACACATAAACTTCCCTCATCTAGCACCATGACAACCAGCACAGCAGAGTACTGAAACACACCGAGGCCCCTGATCATGTGACCCCTGACTCCTCCCCTCCTGTGACCTCATCACAGGTCCTGTGCGCACAGAAGAAAACAGCCTAGATACGTCATTGCTGGCTGTGAGGGGCTGCGGTGGGTCTCTCTGGGAGGGTGAGGATGGGGTGCATGGGGGGGGTTGGCGGCTTATTTTAGTGCAGTAGGGGAAAAATAGAGTCCCGGGTGAGACAGCGGGTGGGGAGGGTCAAAATCAGGACTGTCCCGCTAGATTTGGGATGGTTGGGAGGTATGCATGTAGTGCATAACACTTAACTCTGTAATAATAAGTATAATAATAAGGCGCCAGCTCTGTCCTCCCTCCACCACCCCTTCAGTTCCCACCCGCCCATCCTCTCACATTCACCCCCCAGTGACCATTACATACCTGAATATAATAAACCTAATTCATTTTGATGAAGTTTGCAGGTAGGTGGTTTATGGATGGCACCTGCAATTTCAGATCCATGTGCTGCAGGCGCAGAGCCTATGATGAGGTCAGACATAGCCAGGCAGTGTCTGAGATAGCTGTAATATGGGCACTAGGACCCAGGGGAGCTCCAGCGTGCATGAGCCAGAGCACACAAAAAAGCCTGCAGCACTGACAGCCTGCAGGGCAGAAACTTATCAGCTCAGCTCTGGCTGATTAAAAATTAAAATTTTAATATTGCTTGTATAATGATGAATGCTTTATTGTATTTTTTAAATTACCATTGTAATTTTGTACCAGGTTCAATTTTATCATGGCTATAAAGAGTTATCAGCATTAACCTTCTAAGCCCAAGGGAAGGGCAATCCTTCAGCCATGGTTCCCTAGAGATTTCCTCCACAGGGGGTTTTTTCCTCTCCTGAGTGTTGTAGGATGACTCTTTGTGAGTCGGAGGTTTTGCCAAGTTTAGTCCCCTTAATGCTTTTGCAGGGACTTCTAGTTTATAAGTTTACAAAAGTGATTTATTTGAAAAAAAAGTGTCAAATGTGACTTGGAATTTAGGAATTTATAACCCCTTACAGCTTTGCGGTTTAGGAGTCAGGTGGAAGTTGCAGACAAGTTAAGGTGGACTCATTTTAACTAATAGAGGATGTAAAGCCTCATGATGGTGAACAGGCTCGGCTTTGGTGGCCAAACCTCAAGGACGTTGTAATGGTAACGTCAATCAGGTCAGGCACAGTGGTTATGCACAGGAGTGAGGATAATAGGGTCCTTGGTGCCCTGAAAGTTTACTGGCTCTGCTTGAATGGCAAGCCAGTGTGTGCCGCCCCTTTATGGCTGTCTGTCCTGGTGCTGTATGTCAGACAGCTGGGGATATCATAGTACTTGTGAATCCCAATGTACTAGTACTTCACCTGACTCCTACTGTGGTTGTTTTAATCCTGTGATTTAAATAAAGCTGTGGCCATTTTGACAACCAAAATAATGTGTTCATGTATTTATTCCAGTGCCTAGTTTTTACTGTAGTTATGGTGGTTTTAAGATGGAGTGGGGGTCCGTCCCATATCCAAAAGTCAAGATGTTTTGCCATGAACAACTTTTTCATGTACTTGCCATTATTCTTCTTCAGTGGCATAGCCAGTGTGCTGATAGAGGATGGTCACTTGTTGATTGTGTCATGGGGACAGCAAACTGCCATTCTACATTGCAGGTGATTTAGGCTGGGACACAGGTCGAGCAGCCAAAAATCGGCACATAGGGTGTCATGTCCCCCTAGAAAACCTGGAGTTAAACAGTCACGTTGGATAATGAATCACAGGTCTTCTTTAGAGAAGATGTGATTCATGTCCTGTTTTAAATATATTTTGTTTCCTTCAGTGCTGAGAGGGTTAAGGACCTTTCCATGCTGGCTGGGACGTCACAGCCTGGTTGTTCTCAGATGCAACTGCTTCTAATTTATTCACTCTTATAATATATAATATATATTATACTGGCTCTGGATGGTTAGTCCCTGCCGGTGAAAGATTCGTCTTCCTGTGCTGAGTGCTAAAACTAAGTGGTTGGAGTAAAGTTGTTGTAGAAGTGTTCTGTGGTTTGCTGTTGTATGTGTGTTTTATCTTCTGGTCCCTATTCCCATTTAGTTTGTTCCTCCCTTTCCCTATCCTCCTCCCTATTGTTGGTTAGTGCTTTTGTATGATAGAGGTTTTCTGTTATCCCTTTTGTCTTTGTATCTTGTTTACCTCACTTATCTGTTTCATGCCTCATGGGTAGAGGAGGGGACATATTAGGGTTTAACAGTAGCATATCAAGGTCGGAGACCCGGGCCTCTCTACCTACCTCTCCCTTACTGAAGACCGTCAAAGCAAGACAATGGGATCACCTATAGGGTACCAAGTTGCAAAAAATTTAGCTGGTTAAGACTTTTGCTTTTTGTGGTATGCTAAGTGGTTCCAATGTGATCACAGTAGACATGGGCGGACACCTGGATGTTCAGGTCAGGCGGGTTCGGCCAAACAGTTACAAAAAGTTTGGGTTCGGGTACCAGAACAGTACCCGAACCCAAACCAGACCCGAAACCCATTCACTTGAATAGGGGGCCTGAACATCCAGTGTTTGCCACGCTTTCAACTGTTATTAGCGGCTGCACGTGTCGGATGATGGGAACAGTAGTCCCATCAGCTGACACCAGTGACCGGAGGTAAATTTTATACCTCTGATCACAGCTGAGCTCTCACTCTGTCTTTTGACAGTGTGGGAGCCGCGGCTCTCTGACCTGCGGGGATGATTTCACTGCCGATCAAAAGCAGTGTTTGTCACGCTGTCATCACAGCGCGACAAACACTCGGTGTTTGGGCAGCCGAACCTGAACAGTAGCACAGTCTTCCTGGTGAAGTCCATGTTCGGTATCCGTGCCCGAACAGCAGATGTTCGGTACAAACGCCGAACTTTACTGTTTGAGTTTGCCCATCTCTAGACCTTAGTCTTCTATATCACACTGCGATGTAGTAATGACACAAAGTCACCGCGTAGCGTCAGCCAAAGGACAGGTGCAGATTCATCTGAGAGAATCAGATCGATTACACAAATGACACTCTGATCAAACTCTGATTTTGATCAGAGTGTGACCACAGTGTGTTAGGGTTCGAGTTCCCGCTGCTGCACAAGGGGAGTCTCAAACCAGTCCCACTGCGGTTCCCCATTCATCTCCGTCCGCAGTAGAGCCTGCTCAGCTTAGACGTCAGTCCCAGCATCTCGCCCAGTCTAACAGTGTGCAGAAGATTACTGCTGCTCCTCCAGGCTCTGTTATTGTGGCCAGTACTGGTTAGCGGCGAGCAGACGTCTTTAGGACAAAGTCCTTGTTTTCCCCTTCTGAGCATGCCCAGAGTGAGATATCTCATTGGAGATCAGGGGTCACATGCTCAGGTACTGCAGCAGCTCTTATTGGTCCGCCAGGAAGGTCCTGTGACTACTGGTGTTCTGGAACAAGTTTCATTGGTCCTTGTTTCTGGCAGGTCCTGTAGCTGTTACTATATAAGGGTAGCATGGCTGGGCCACCATGCGCTATCAGTCGTTATATGCTTTGCGCCAGTGTGGTCATGCGTGTGTGTGGTTAGGGCCCGGCTGAAATAAGCCCCTAGAATACCGACTTAATCGGTGAGGAGTTTGGTATGCTAGCTGGTCAGGGTCGGTGTCCTAGATGCCCTAGATTACCGGCATAACCGGTGAGGAGTTTGATTGCCGTATTCAGGGCCTGGCGTTCAGACGCCATAGATTGCGGGTGTCTCCCGCGAGGACATTAGCGCATGATCACGTACTATGTTCGCTTAGCAGTCAACTGTGTACCTGGGAGCCTGACAGGACACAGAAGTTTGTCTCAGCGGCTCTGTGACGTAACAGGGTTCGCTTTCAACGCTAGACAGCGCCCTAGCGTGTTTATTTTGCGACTCAATGGTGTTAAGTGAGTTTGCACACATCGCCATATAGCGCTGCGGCACTCCTTCTAGCGGCTCTGTGGAATAACAGAGTTCGCACATATTGCCACAGCGCGTTACGGCGTTTATTTTGGCGACTCTGCGGGATAACAGAGTTCGCTTCTTGTGCCATTTTACTAGCAGCAGGCTCCGCCTGCACGGTGGACCCCGGGCTGCGAACGCACCTCTTTACATCATATATTTGGTGCGTTCCGCAGACCCTAACACAGTGTTCTCCGAATCTCGGATGAGAAGATGGAAAAAAAATGTTTCCATATTCTCCATTCTGTAAGTCCATGGAAATCGGACTGCACTCAGATATCATATACAAAAAATATTCCGGCACTCAACTTAATGCTGATAATGTGAAAATTTATTGTGGACAGCAATAAATGTCAAACGTTTCGGTCATCCAAGACCTTCATCAGTTGCTGTATTTAACAAGAAACATAAACAAGAAACAAGGAAGGTGTCATGTGCATAACGAATATATACATATCATAATGTTAATTATGATTGACTATATACATGGTAATAAATGAAAATTTAGTTATGATCGTTTAGAAGGACAAATTTTGGCACAATCCTGTTACAAGTGTTTATAAACCAAAGTGAACATACCGTTAGTAACGCTATGGATAAGTCCAAGTGGTGAGTATAAGTAAAGTATAGACAAAAATGAGCCTGTAGTGATCGAAAAAGAAGGAACATGCTTGTAATATAATCACTCCTGTCTCGTGCTTATAGAGTCATATGATATAAAGATTACCCAAACTATGGTGATGGCTCCGTATGGTAAGTGGACACTTGAGCACCTAAGGGGGTCATGCACAACATCATGTGTAAATAATCATTACCAGGTGAGTGAAATGCTAAAAAAAGAGGTATAATAGCGTTACCCTTTTGCACTGGGAGTAATAGTGCTATGGGTGAATCTGAGCAAATGGCCTGAAAAAAGTACACATAAATTGATTTGCATGCATTATATGGAGCAATTCAGTGCTCATTGCGTATAGGACAGGAGGGCTTACCCTGTTTGTGTCTATATCGCATGTGGCTTCGGTGTCGCGGCGTCCACCGCTAGACCCGGGCGATGGTGATGGCGTGCTGCTGCTATGCGCGTGTACTTCCTGGTTTAAATAGCGTTCATTATGACACGTGCCCCCGGATGTGACGTGGCCGGAAGTGACCTGTGTGTTCCGGCTGCGTTCCACTGTGGTGACGATTGCGGAGGCGTGACTAGAGTTGCGCATGCCCAGTGATCTCTAAGCTGAATATGACGTGTTGGTGAGATATTTGCAAGATTAACTCATCATAGTACGGTGGGGTAAATCGTGCAGTGGTTTAATAAGCAGCAGGCAGGTGCTCGGAAGGCAAGAAGTGTTCCATGATCAATATAAGCGGCTCTAGAAGAGAGAGACACATAAATTGTTAGACATGGGCATTGTTATAAAACAAATGACAATACATCATAATCCTTATTCAATCCTTTGGGGGCTAGAGTTTCCAGGGAATGAATCCAAAATGATTCGCGTTTTTTGAGTAATGAGATACGATCTCCCCCCGTCTCAGAGGGGGTACCTGGTCGATCACTTGAAACCTTAATTGTGACACGGTATGGCCATGTGTATGGAAGTGTTGTGGAATGGGAAGTAAAAGATTTTTGCAGCGTATCGTGGATTTATGTTTGGATATTCTTTCTCTTATGGGTAATGTGGTTTCGCCAATATAAAGTAGTCCGCATGGACACTTGATCAAATAGACCACGAACGATGAATCGCATGTATAAAAACCTTTTATAGGGTATGATTTCCCATTGTGTGGATGGTGGAAAGAATCTCCTCTCAAAATATTGCTGCACTGTGCACAATGTAGGCACGGAAAAGTTCCCTTCTTGGGTTGTGAGAGAAACAATTGTTTACTAGTGGGTGACTTTGGGCCAATATCTGCCCGTATGAGTTTGTCTTTTAAATTGGGCGGTCTTTTGAAGCATGGTAGGAAAGGTTCTCTGAATTCGGGAATGTTTGGATATGCTGTAGTGAGGAGATGCCAATGGCGTCTGATGGTTTTGTGTAATATGAAGGCAAAAGGATGATATAAGTGAACAAATGGAATCCGTTTATTGTTCTTCTGTCTAGTGGTATCATTTGTTGCGGTTATTTTGGATCTGTTGAGTAAATCATCGGGATAACCTCTTTTGGAAAATTTGGAAGACATGTCTTGTAGTCTAGTCTCGCGGGTAAGATGATCCGTAACAATCCGTCTTACTCTTGTGAATTGAGAAACTGGAATAGATTTTTTCACTGAAGGTGGATGAAAACTAGAATAATGCAATATGCTATTTCTGTCTGTGGGTTTTGTGTATAGATCAGTCATGATCTTGCATGTTGATTTTTGGATACCATGGTATCAAGGAAATTGATTTGATGGAGATCGTATGTCATAGTGAAACTGATTCCTGGCCAGGAACCTGTCATGTGTGCATCGCCACGAAGATCGTCGCGGTTGCACATTCTGACTTCTCACAGCTGAGTTGCTGTTTCTTTGTGTTTGGCAGTTAGGGAGTTAATTCTGTCTGTGCTCAGTTCTGGGACTGGGTGCAGTTTCTCCCGGCTGCAATTAATTATTTGTTGATTGGTTTCCTTTAAATCTCTGGTTGTCTGTGTTGGGAGTTGCCAGTGAAATTCTTCATGCAGACCACAGATAGGATTGTATCTGTATAGACTTAAGTTAAAGAGCTCCTTAGTTGTTTTAAGCTCACCTTGCTTAGAGTTTAATATCCCAGATCATTTATGTTCCTTCTGTGTTTGAGTGTGTATGCAAGTCTGTGTTTTCTCCAGTCTGTCTTATATGTCTAATCTGTGTATTTAGCAGAGATCAGCCCATATCCCTTTGGTGGTAATCAGAATCCTTCTTAGGACTGATTACAGGGTTCAGGGACTGATAGGAGACAGGGTGAAGGTACTGCCACACTAAACAATCCCGCTAGCGATCACGATAACGACGCATACTAATGCGATCGCTAGCGGGATTGTTTCTATATCGCTAAATGCGGCCACATTTAGCGATATAGTTAACGACGCTATCGCCGTTAGCGATCTTCTTAACGACTTTAGCGGTACAAAAGTACCGCTAAATCGCTAAGAAAAGGTGCCACACAGCGATAAGATACTACCCAGCGGGAGCGCCAGCGATGAAATAGGGTGCGGAGCGATTCCAGCGACGAGCGAGATCACAGCAGGAAGCTCGTCGCTGGAAGCTGCCGCACTGAACAATATCGCTAACGGGATCGCTAAATAGTGACGTTTTTTAGCGATCTCGTTAGCGATATTGTTTAGTGTGGCATACCCTTTAGGCTGGAGACTTGGACCTCTGAACCATTATCAGTACCTCCAAGGTGAGGGATTAGTTAGGACCCCAGTTTAGGGTCAGGTTAGACCCCCGGTCCTCCTCTTTCCTGTGACAGTGTATCAAGTCCTCAAGATTAACCCTGAGTTCAACGGATATCGTGTCAGGTAAATCTATTCTATATTTACATGCTGATGTTGCTAATCTATATGTTGTATAGAGTGTTGTTCTTTTAAGAATAGTTTACTGACATCGTACACATATCATAAGACCGCGTGACATTTTCACTGGCCCATAAAATTATTCCCAGTTGCCATGGATCCAGTAGCCCAGCTGGCTCTGCAGTTGCAGGGATTATCCATGGAGCTGACGGACATTAAGTCCAAAGTTTTGTCTCCCTCGGAGCAAACCAGATTTGAACCTAAAGTAGCTCTCCCGGACAGGTTCACTGGTGGGCGAGACAAATTTTTTACCTTCAGGGAAGCATGTAAATTGTATTTTCGGCTTCGGCCTCGATCATCAGGGAGTGAAGAGCAGAGAGTGGGAATTGTTATCTCGCTCCTACAAGGGGACCCTCAATCCTGGGCCTTCTCCCTTCCTCCGGGATCCCCGGCTCTACAGTCAGTAGATCGATTTTTTACTGCCCTGGGTTTGGTATATGATGACCCAGATCGGGTCTCTCTTGCTGAGACAAAATTACGTAAGATACAGCAGGGAGATCGTCCGGCGGAGGAATTTGCTTCTGAGTTCCGTAGATGGGCCACAGATACTCAGTGGAATGACCCAGCTCTTAGAAGCCAGTTTTGTCATGGGCTTTCTGACAAATTAAAGGACGTTTTGGCTCAGTATGATTCTCCTCCATCACTGGAGGCTGCTATGGCCCTAGCTATCCGTACTGATAGACGGCTCCGGGAGAGGTGCGAGGTAACTCCGCCCCCTGTTGTTACTTCACCTACTACTAAAGTCCCTTATGTTGAGGTTCCCCTTGTCTGTTCGGAGGAGCCTATGCAGTTGGAGGGACATCATTTCGTAGGAGGGGATTGGCGGTACGCCGCAGGACTAGAAGGTGTTTCTTCTGCGGGAAAGAGGGACATTTTGTTGGGGGATGTCCATCCCGTGCCTTGTTGAGCAAAAAGTCGCCGTAAAACTGTTAATCCCAGGTTGTGTGGTGGACGACAACCTGGGAGTATGTATTTCGTCCGCTAGTTCTTCTCAGTTCCTTGTACCAGTGGAGGTGGTGGTTGGTACGAGAGTGGAGAGATTTTCTGTTCTTCTTGATAGTGGGTCTGGGGCTAATCTGGTTGACGCTCAGTTTGCTCAGGCTCAAGGTATGCATCTGAGTGTATTGGTCAAACCGATCCCTATATTCTCCATTGACGCCAGGCCTCTCGGCCAAGGTAGCTTTGTTCATGAGGTTCATAACATTGACCTTCGGGTAGGGGCAATACATAGGGAACTATTATCTTGTTATGTGTTGGAGGGTCTACCTACTCCTATTGTGTTGGGACTTCCTTGGTTGGTTAAACATAACCCTGTGATTAATTGGCAGTCCAGAGATATAAGCCAATGGGGGAGTTTTGCAAAAGTAACTGCATGAACACAGTCATCAGTGCGGTCGTGCCTAGTACTTTGCCTCCTTTTTGGAGGACTTTGGGGATGTGTTCTCTGAGGAGGGGTGTCAGGAGTTGCCTCCTCATCGCGTGTATGACTGCTCTATTAATTTACTTCCTGATGCTAAGTTACCTAAAGCTAGGTTATATAACCTTTCTGGTCCTGAGAGGCAGGCTATGAAAGATTATATTTCGGAAAGTCTGGCCAAAGGGCATATTAGACCTTCATCTTCCCCAGTGGCCGCGGGGTTCTTCTTTGTGAAGAAAAAAGATGGAGGCCTACGCCCTTGCTTGGATTTCCGCGAACTTAATCGGATTACTGTTCGAGATCCGTATCCACTCCCTCTGATTCCTGATCTCTTCAATCAAATTGTTGGCGCCAAATGGTTCTCTAAATTGGATCTCAGGGGGCGTATAATCTGATTAGGATAAAAGAGGGGGATGAGTGGAAAACGGCGTTTAACACACCGGAGGGACATTATGAGAACCTTGTCATGCCTTTTGGTCTGACTACTGCACCAGCAGTATTCCAACATTTTGTTAATGACATTTTTCGTCATCTGGTGGGGCTGTTTGTGGTCGTATATTTGGATGACATTTTAATTTACTCACCAGATCTTGTGTCTCACCAGGAGCATGTGAGACAGGTGTTGCAGATCTTGCGAGACAATAAACTATACGCCAAACTGGAAAAGTGTGTATTCGCCGTACAGGAACTTCAGTTTTTGGGTTTCTTGGTGTCAGCCTCCGGTTTCCGTATGGACCCTGAAAAGGTGAGAGCAGTGCTTGAATGGGATCAGCCAGAGGATCTTAAGGCTCTGCAGCGTTTTCTGGGGTTTGCTAACTACTACCGGAAATTTATTTGTAATTTCTCATCTGTTGTCAAACCTTTCACTGACATGACAAGAAAAGGGACGGATTTTTCTAAATGGTCGGACAAAGCTTGCCAAGCTTTTTCCTCTTTGAAAAAATGTTTTGCTTCGGCACCCGTTCTCATCCAACCAGATGCATCACAGCCGTTCGTTGTGGAGGTGGACGCGTCTGACGTAGGGGTGGGTGCAATATTGTCCCAGGGTCCGTCCCCTGGTAAATGGCATCCGTGCGCTTTCTTTTCTAAAAAATTGTCGTCCGCCGAAAGGAATTATGATATCGGCAATAGGGAACTTTTGGCCATTAAGTTGGCTTTTGAAGAATGGCGTCACTTTTTGGAGGGGGCAGTCCACCCGGTCACCGTCATTACTGATCACAAGAACCTGCTGTATTTGGAATCTGCTAAGCGTCTGAATTCCAGACAAGCTCGATGGTCGTTGTTTTTTACCAGGTTTAATTTTGTTGTCACTTATCGCCCTGGATCTAAGAATGTTAAGGCGGATGCCTTGTCTCGCAGTTTCCCAGGGGCCGGGAAAATGGATGACCCGATTCCTATCCTTCAGGAGGGGGTGGTAGTGTCGGCTGTATGTTCTGAGCTTGAGGAGGAGGTGTTAGAGGCTCAGGGGATGCCCCTGCAGGACCTCCAGGGAGACTGTTTGTCCCAAATCAGTTGAGACAAAAGGTTATTGAGGCACATCATAATTCTGCTTTAGCAGGACATCCAGGGAGTAAGGCTACTTTAGATCTCCTTTCTCGCCGGTTTTGGTGGCCTAACGTTAATAAAGATGTTTTAACTTTTGTCGCGTCCTGTGGGGTTTGTGCTCGCTCTAAGACCCCTCATACCCGTCCGTCTGGGACCCTCTTACCCTTGAAACTTCCGGAGCGTCCATGGACTCATTTGTCTATGGACTTCATCACGGACCTTCCTCAGTCGTCAGGGAAGACTGTCATACTGGTGGTTGTTGACAGGTTCAGTAAGATGGCACATTTCATTGCTCTTCCTGCCCTCCCTAATGCTAAAACTCTGGCGCAGGTGTTCATTGGGGAGATTGTGAGACTTCATGGGTTGCCTTCTGATGTGGTGTCAGATAGGGGGTCTCAGTTTGTGTCCAAGTTTTGGAGGGCATTTTGTTTACGTCGGGGGATGCAATTGTCATTTTCCTCGGCTTTTCATCCGCAGACCAATGGTCAGACAGAGCGTCTGAATCAAAGCCTAGAGACTTATCTTCGGTGTTTTGTCTCAGAGAACCAGGAGGACTGGTCTTCTTTCTTGCCTCTGGCAGAGTTCGCTCTTAACAACAGGCGGAGCGAGTCCACTGGTAAGTCCCCGTTTTTTGGGGCATATGGTTTTCATCCCCAGTTTTGTACATTCAATGGGGGGGGCCCTTCTGGGGTTCCTGAGGAGGAGCGTTTCTCGTCGTCACTTGCTTCAGTGTGGAGAGGTGTATTGAATAATCTGAGTGCTATGGGGAACCGTTATAAACGTATGGCTGATAGGAGGAGAGTTTCTGGTCCAGATCTTAATGTGAACGATCTGGTATGGTTGTCTACCAGGAATATAAAACTTAAAGTTCCCTCCTGGAAGCTGGGCCCCAGATTCATCGGGCCGTACAGGATCAGTTCCATAATTAATCCTGTGGCATTTCGTCTGGACCTCCCTCCTACGTTTAAAATCCACAATTGTTTCCACAAGTCATTACTTAAGAGGTACGTGGCACCAGTCATACCATCACCTCTACCTCCTCCTCCAGTGGTGGTCAATGGTAACTTGGAGTTTCAAGTGTCAAAGATCATTGACTCACGTCTGAATCGCCGGTCCCTTCAGTACTTGGTGCATTGGAAGGGGTATGGTCCAGAGGAGAGGACGTGGGTTCCTGCGTCTGACATTAACGCAGATCGTTTGGTGCGGACCTTCCACAGAACTCACCCGGGCAAACCTGGCCCTGAGGGTCCGGAGGCCCCTCGTAGAAGGGGGGGTACTGTCATGTGTGCATCGCCACGAGATCGTCGCAGTTGCACATTCTGACTTCTCACAGCTGAGTTGCTGTTTCTTTGTGTTTGGCAGTTAGGGAGTTAATTCTGTCTGTGCTCAGTTCTGGGACTGGGTGCAGTTTCTCCCGGCTGCAATTAATTATTTGTTGATTGGTTTCCTTTAAATCTCTGGTTGTCTGTGTTGGGAGTTGCCAGTGAAATTCTTCATGCAGACCACAGATAGGATTGTATCTGTATAGACTTAAGTTAAAGAGCTCCTTAGTTGTTTTAAGCTCACCTTGCTTAGAGTTTAATATCCCAGATCATTTATGTTCCTTCTGTGTTTGAGTGTGTATGCAAGTCTGTGTTTTCTCCAGTCTGTCTTATATGTCTAATCTGTGTATTTAGCAGAGATCAGCCCATATCCCTTTGGTGGTAATCAGAATCCTTCTTAGGACTGATTACAGGGTTCAGGGACTGATAGGAGACAGGGTTAGGCTGGAGACTTGGACCTCTGAACCATTATCAGTACCTCCAAGGTGAGGGATTAGTTAGGACCCCAGTTTAGGGTCAGGTTAAACCCCCGGTCCTCCTCTTTCCTGTGACAGTGTATCAAGTCCTCAAGATTAACCCTGAGTTCAACGGATATCGTGTCAGGTAAATCTATTCTATATTTACATGCTGATGTTGCTAATCTATATGTTGTATAGAGTGTTGTTCTTTTAAGAATAGTTTACTGACATCGTACACATATCATAAGACCGCGTGACAGAACCATTAAGGAATGTAAAGAATTCCTGTAGGGAACATCGACACACAACTTTCTACCACTGGATCCACGAAGAACTACAAACACTCCGAGGTCAAATCCAGGGAAGGATCGATCAGCATACCAGAGATACCGAGAACCGTAAACGCAATAAGTTTGTGAGAGACACTACGGATTACGAAACCAACAAGGTATACAGATGGCAAGACAATTCCTCCTTCAGAAGACAACCTTCTCGCAACCAACGATCTTCTACCGAGTATTCAACGTCGGGCTCCGAACCAGAACGCAGCTCTTTTACTCCGCAATCGGCCCCTTTTTTAGGACAGAGGCGCCGATTCACCCGAAGAAGACAAGACGGGGCCATGGACGGAAGAACCAACACAGATCAGATGCGGATAACTCGTTCTCAGGTACTGAGTCATTAGTTATCAACATTTCCTCAAAATCCCTGGGCATTGCAGAATATCAGGTCCTACAGAAAGGACTTTCTTTCTGCCCTGCATACAAGGCTAGAACTTTTGACTTGGACATGGATCTTCAACGATTTTTTCGTACTTTAAGATTGAAAGTCCATTTTTCTAACTCTCTAGTTGATCCGAGTGTATCCCAGACTCCACACAACAGATTGTCCATATCTAACTTAGGACTCCAAAATAAAAGCACATATCGTCCACCACACGGCTCACATGCTGTCGAGACCTTCATTAACTTTATCAGTACTTCCTTCCAAACACTACGGAAGGATATCGAACAAGGTAGATTGTTCTATCCTCCAAACCTATCACAAGTAGAAGTACAAGCTTTGAGGTCCCTTCATGAGGACACATCACTCATTATTAAGCCAGCAGATAAAGGCGGAGCCCTAGTTGTGATGGACAAATCACAGTATATTACTGAAATACATAGACAATTGACCGATACCTCAGTCTATCATATCCTTCCTAAAGACCCCACCATCATGATTCAATCCAAGATCGAGGAGATCATACACAAATATTCTAATCTTGACATCTTAGATGCTAAAACGAGTGAGTTCTTACGCAAAAGGAATCCAATCACACCTGTCTTCTATACACTACCAAAGGTCCACAAAAATCTGGAGAACCCCCCGGGTAGACCGATAGTGGCCTCTACAGAGTCTATACTCTCACCCATTTCGAAATATTTAGAGAGAATTCTCACGCCCTTTACACAAAAGGCATCATCTTTCCTTCTAGACACAGGGGACTTTCTGAGTGTGATTCACAATTTAGATACTATACCTATGAACACAATCCTTGTCACCCTAGATGTCAAAGATTTATACACCTCGATTCCCCACATAGAGGGTATAAATTCAGTCCATCGCCTACTCACTTCTCAGAATATGGAAACTGATCAAATCAATCTTCTTATTGATCTATTGACTGTTGTTTTGTATAACAACTTTTTTCTGTTCCAGGACAGCTATTACTTACAGGTGCGTGGTACTGCGATGGGCTCCAATGTGGCGCCCCCATACGCTAACACCTACATGGCCAACTTTGAATCCTCTTTAATATACGAACATCCACTCTACAGACAGAATGTCATTATCTGGAAACGATATATCGATGACATCTTCTGTCTTTGGGGCGGCACATTGGAGTCCCTACAGGAATTCTTTACATTCCTTAATGGTTCCTGGCCAGGAATCAGTTTCACTATGACATACGATCTCCATCAAATCAATTTCCTTGATACCATGGTATCCAAAAATCAACATGGCAAGATCATGACTGATCTATACACAAAACCCACAGACAGAAATAGCATATTGCATTATTCTAGTTTTCATCCACCTTCAGTGAAAAAATCTATTCCAGTTTCTCAATTCACAAGAGTAAGACGGATTGTTACGGATCATCTTACCCGCGAGACTAGACTACAAGACATGTCTTCCAAATTTTCCAAAAGAGGTTATCCCGATGATCTACTCAACAGATCCAAAATAACCGCAACAAATGATACCACTAGACAGAAGAACAATAAACGGATTCCATTTGTTCACTTATATCATCCTTTTGCCTTCATATTACACAAAACCATCAGACGCCATTGGCATCTCCTCACTACAGCATATCCAAACATTCCCGAATTCAGAGAACCTTTCCTACCATGCTTCAAAAGACCGCCCAATTTAAAAGACAAACTCATACGGGCAGATATTGGCCCAAAGTCACCCACTAGTAAACAATTGTTTCTCTCACAACCCAAGAAGGGAACTTTTCCGTGCCTACATTGTGCACAGTGCAGCAATATTTTGAGAGGAGATTCTTTCCACCATCCACACAATGGGAAATCATACCCTATAAAAGGTTTTTATACATGCGATTCATCGTTCGTGGTCTATTTGATCAAGTGTCCATGCGGACTACTTTATATTGGCGAAACCACATTACCCATAAGAGAAAGAATATCCAAACATAAATCCACGATACGCTGCAAAAATCTTTTACTTCCCATTCCACAACACTTCCATACACATGGCCATACCGTGTCACAATTAAGGTTTCAAGTGATCGACCAGGTACCCCCTCTGAGACGGGGGGAGATCGTATCTCATTACTCAAAAAACGCGAATCATTTTGGATTCATTCCCTGGAAACTCTAGCCCCCAAAGGATTGAATAAGGATTATGATGTATTGTCATTTGTTTTATAACAATGCCCATGTCTAACAATTTATGTGTCTCTCTCTTCTAGAGCCGCTTATATTGATCATGGAACACTTCTTGCCTTCCGAGCACCTGCCTGCTGCTTATTAAACCACTGCACGATTTACCCCACCGTACTATGATGAGTTAATCTTGCAAATATCTCACCAACACGTCATATTCAGCTTAGAGATCACTGGGCATGCGCAACTCTAGTCACGCCTCCGCAATCGTCACCACAGTGGAACGCAGCCGGAACGCACAGGTCACTTCCGGCCACGTCACATCCGGGGGCACGTGTCATAATGAACGCTATTTAAACCAGGAAGTACACGCGCATAGCAGCAGCACGCCATCACCATCGCCCGGGTCTAGCGGTGGACGCCGCGACACCGAAGCCACATGCGATATAGACACAAACAGGGTAAGCCCTCCTGTCCTATACGCAATGAGCACTGAATTGCTCCATATAATGCATGCAAATCAATTTATGTGTACTTTTTTCAGGCCATTTGCTCAGATTCACCCATAGCACTATTACTCCCAGTGCAAAAGGGTAACGCTATTATACCTCTTTTTTTAGCATTTCACTCACCTGGTAATGATTATTTACACATGATGTTGTGCATGACCCCCTTAGGTGCTCAAGTGTCCACTTACCACACGGAGCCATCACCATAGTTTGGGTAATCTTTATATCATATGACTCTATAAGCACGAGACAGGAGTGATTATATTACAAGCATGTTCCTTCTTTTTCGATCACTACAGGCTCATTTTGTCTATACTTTACTTATACTCACCACTTGGACTTATCCATAGCGTTACTAACGGTATGTTCACTTTGGTTTATAAACACTTGTAACAGGATTGTGCCAAAATTTGTCCTTCTAAACGATCATAACTAAATTTTCATTTATTACCATGTATATAGTCAATCATAATTAACATTATGATATGTATATATTCGTTATGCACATGACACCTTCCTTGTTTCTTGTTTATGTTTCTTGTTAAATACAGCAACTGATGAAGGTCTTGGATGACCGAAACGTTTGACATTTATTGCTGTCCACAATAAATGTTCACATTATCAGCATTAAGTTGAGTGCCGGAATATTTTTTGTATATTATTACGGTTTGGGAACCTATTCTTGGGCACCAGCCCCTACAGTAGTGCACACGCCTTATTTATATATCATGCACTCAGATATCATCCGAGTGCAGTCCGATGTTTTCCATGAACTCATTGACTTGCATGACCAAGTGCAATCCGAATATCAGAACAAACTCGGGCATGCAGTGATTTTTTCCCCCGGGGCGGCTAAAGGATAAAATCATACATGTGCATGTTCCAATAGGATAACATTGGTCCGGGTGCGATCTAATGATACAGTCATCTGTACGAGCCCTTAGATAAAGGGTCTGGGTAGGAAATTGAATCTGTATCCCAGGTGCAAGAATGCCTAGTTAATTTTTCAAGATCCAGCCCCTCCGGCGAGCAGTAGTTTCCTTCCACACGTGGCGTAATACACTGTATTAAGGAATCAGACTTTTTGGATTCCTTAATAAAAAGCTCACTGTTTAAATTCTGTGAAGTGGAAGGCCCCGCACACAGGCGGATGAGGCTCGCATACCGTGTAACTACTCTAAAAGCAGCACCGGTCTGTAACACTGCTGATTTTTATACAACTTTGGGGCTTTTAAACTTTTCGTCTGTTTCCTGTCATTTGTTTCGAAGTAGCAAGTCTCAAAGTCTTTTTTATTTTTAAATATTTTTTTTCCTCTCCCTTTAGGTAAGAGGAGCAGCTCGTGTTTCTGCACTGTGCCCCATTTGATGAGCGACTGTTTGCATAGCGTCTGGAAATCTTATTAATCTTGTAAATGGAAACAGCAGACAGAGAGAGGGTTGTAACGGAATGTTTTACTGCCGGGAGAACTACAGCCTCCTTCAAATGATGGAAAAAAAAATGTTTGTTTTTTTTTTTTTTTTTTTTTCTGGTGTAAGTCTACATTTTAGTTTGACCTTTCCAATTACAGGCGGATCTACAAAGCTACGTACTCTGCTTTAATGCACTGGGTAGCCAAAACATGTCATAGACTACTGTAATAAATGAGTCTTGTAATGATGGGCTGCAATATTTCTGTATAATAGGAAAATAAAAGGTGGAATAAATCCGGGCATGACTACTTCCTACCAGGCTATGGAGGTCACCACTACTTGTAAAAAAGCTTTAATTTCTCCAAACATGTCTATTTTTTAAGTACTTGCATGCTCTATAAAAAAATGAGACAATCTTTTCTTACCAATCTACATTATGGTGTTCCTCCTGAAAATGGATGAATAAATTCACAACCTTTCTCCTTGTCTGTGGAGCATATCCTTACACAATCTGACACTCACAATTTTAATTATTAAGTGTCTAAATGTTTTGGGACATGCTTGATTAATATGAGAAATTTATAAATGAATTTATACACTTCCAGGAGGAAGAACAGAAGGTTAGTACAATGGAAGATGCCTCAGAATTGTTATTTCCTGTTGAATACAATTATTTCCTGACATGTAAGCAGAGCCAACAGGTCCTCTTTCAAATTTGGATCGAAATGAAGGGTTAGCTATTTGAAATCAGACATATGTCAGTAACAAGGTCTTCAAATTGAGGAACGTTTCAATAGCGACAAAGACTCTGCTCTTACGTAATATGTTTTTTTCTGTGTTAACATACGGATGAGAAACCTGGACGACAAAGAAAAAAGATAGAAGAAGAATCGACGCCTTCTAAATGTGGCGCTGGAGAAGGATGTTTTCTCATTACCGTGGATGGCAAGAAGAACAAACTTGAGTAACGTTTCACTAGCGACAAAGACTCTGCTCTTACATAATCTGGTCTTTTCTGTGTTAACATATGGATGAAAAACCTGGACGACAAAGAAAAAAGATAGAAGAAGAATCGACGCCTTCTAAATGTGGTGCTGGAGAAGAATGTTTTCTCATTACCGTGGATGGCCAGTAGAACAAACTTGAGGAACGTTTCACTAGCGACAAAGACTCTGCTCTTACATAATCTGGTCTTTTCTGTGTTAACATACGGATGAGAAACCTGGACGACAAAGAAAAAAGATAGAAGAAGAATCGACGCCTTCGAAATGTGGTGCTGGAGAAGGATGTTTTCTCATTACCGTGAATGGCAAGAAAAACAAACTAGAGGAACGTTTCACTAGCGACAAAGACTCTGCTCTTACATAATATGTTTTTTCTGTGTTAATATACGGATGAGAAACCTGGACGACGAAGAAAAAAGATAGAAGAAGAATCGACGCCTTCGAAATGTGGTGCTGGAGAAGAATGTTTTCTCATTACCATGGATAGCAAGAAGAACAAACTTGAGGAACGTTTCACTAGCAACAAAGACTCTGCTCTTACATAATCTGGTCTTTTCTGTGTTAACATACGGATGAGAAACCTGGACGACAAAGAAAAAAGATAGAAGAAGAATCGACGCCTTCGAAATGTGGTGCTGGAGAAGGATGTTTTCTCATTACCGTGGATGGCCAGAAGAACAAACTAATCAATTTTGGAACAAATCAAGCCAGACATGCCACTCGCAGCAAGGATCACCAAGCTACGACTTGTCTACTTTGGACACATCAGACGAAGAGAGCAATCACTGGAGAAGGACATCATGGTCTAAAAAATAGAAGGAACAAGGTGAAGAGGAAGACCAGCAACCCGATGGCTTGATACTGTCAAGATAACGACATTGAAGACCCTGGTGGATTTATCTAGGCTTATACATGACTGATCTTCCTACAGATTGTTTGTCCATCATCATACAGTATGGGGCTTATTTGGGGGCCATGATATAGTGTAAGGCCTATTGTGGGCGGCCTCATACAATATGGGGGCTAAGGTTGGGCCCTGAAAGTGTAGTGACTAGGTGTGCTCTCATAAAGCATGGGGGCTTATGAGGGGATCAATATATAGTTTGGGGACTAATGTGGGGGGCATCATATAGTGTGGGGACTATTGTGGGGGCCTCATACAATACAGGAGAAAATGTGGGGGCCCTTAAAATGGGGGCCATCATAAAGTGTTGGGACTACTGAGAGGGCCATCATAAAGTAGGGGGACTGCAGAGGGCCCATCATACAGTGTGAGGGCCATTATACAGTGTGAGGACTACTGTGAGGGGCATTATACTCTGTTTTGGTTGAAGGGGGTGGTAAGAAACCACAGGAAACGACCACAGATCCAAAATAATAACAATATAAATCTTTATTAAATAGTTAATAACAAGGTGAAAAAACAGCAACAGACATAGTATAGAACGGATAGTACAGTACCGTGCAGCAATGGGAGTACGCACATGGACTGATAGAACTACCTGATCAGTATGCATAGCAGGGACATGGCGAATAAATTATCTAATAGTGTATCATAATGGAAATGATCAAGTGGTGTACAAAATGTGCCATCCGTCCCCAATGGTCATAATCATATCTGCTTCACATGACTGCCTGACACGTGTCAGAAGTGCCAATAGTTAACAATTATGTCCCCTAATAAGTGGATTATGGCACGGTCAGGATTAGATGGTCGTAGTCATATATGCTTCACATGACAGCCTGACACCTGTCAAGGGTGCCTATCGTTATCAAGTATTACCTCTAGTGAGTAGAATGGCGGCACAATCAGGGCTACCAGGACCAGTGCGTGTGCAAACACACGTTTCGGATGCTGTTCCTTCATCAGGGGGCACCCTAATCCTGACCGTGGCATTAATCCACTTACTAGGGGAAATAATTGTTAACTATTGGCACTTCTGACATGTGTCAGGCAGTCATGTGAAGCATATATTATTATGACCATTGGGGACGGATGGTACATTTTGTACACCACTTGATTATTCCCGTTATGATACACTATTAGATAATTTATTTGCCATGTCCCTGCTATGCATACTGATCAGGTAGTTCTATCAGTCCATGTGCGTACTCCCATTGCTGCACGGTACTGTCCGTTCTATACTATGTCTGTTGCTGTTGCTGTTTTTTCACCTGGTTTGTTATTAACTATTCAATAAAGATTTATATTGTTATTATTTTGGATCTGTGGTCGTTTCCTGTGGTTTCTTACCACCCCCCTTCATTGTCAATTGCGATAGATCCAGCTACAGTCTTTATATTAGCAACGTAGATGTATTTTAACAACATTGATCATGCTCAAATCGTTCGTGTTGTTGCTGTGGTACATGAGTCTTGTTCATGATTCTGTTTTGGTTGAGCAGTGAGGACATCATACGATGTATAGTTGAGCTGTGGACCCATCATGCTGTTTATAGAGGAGCTATAGGTCCATCATACTTTGTATAAAGGAGCTATTGGGGCATTATAATGCATATAGGGGAGCTGTGGGAGCATTATACTGCATATGGGGGAGCTGTGGGGGCAGAACATTGTGTATAGGACAGCTGTGGGCCCATTATACAGTGTATAGGAGAGCTGTGGGGCTCTCATACTCCTGGATTTGATTCCTTGCATTTGTTTTCTGTGGTTGGCTTCTCTTTTGCAGAGCCACAGGCGGCACACCTTTTCTCTGGGTGTTTGGGTTCTGTTTTTCTGGCTGCAGTTTGCTTGCTTAAAAGAGGTGTTCTAATTTGTGTGCTTATCACCTTTTGGGTGCAGCTTTATATTCTGTCCCCCTGCTGGCATTACCTTCTAGTGATAGATTCATTTGGATGTTCTGACATTCTCTTGATGTTAGAAGTTAGTCTGTGAGATTCCACCTAATGGTTTTTGCTTTGCTGGTTCTTTGCTATACTTGCTATACTTTGCCCCTTTCTTCTGCTTATCATTAGGAAGTAGGCAGTATATTTTTTAACAGTGCTTACCTTATTCTTTGTTTGGTATTTCGTTATTTACTTTACTTAATCTGGGATTTTTCCTTTGTTCAGCACACTTCTCTGATTGTAGGTAATTCACACTCTGCTCTTCCCTCCAGTTCTTTAGGAGGAACGTGCAGCAACTCGTCAGCCTTTTAGGCAGTTTAGGCCAGAGTTGCCATCTCCTAGTCTGTGGTTAGGTCTATGTCTGCACCCGCAGGCACCACTTAGGACTGCAGAGTCAGGATATATGGTCTGCACAGCAACCGGCAGGATCAGTTACAGTTTTTAGTGTATGACCTATTTTCCCTAGTGAGTTGCTACACAGGCATTGCAATACTAGGAGCTGTTAGGGGCATTCAGGGTGAGCCGCCATCGAATGGGGATGACATTGTGTTATCTTAGGGTGCCAACTTCCGCGGTCAGGTAGGGACAGAGAAGAGTCAGAGAAGGGCTTTTACCAATCTGAACAGGGATCTGTCAGGTTCAGTTATTTGTCCCCTGGTTTGTACACTACCCTTGTGCATGTTCTTGTACAGTCATAACAGGTGCATTATACTGTGTATGGGGGAGCTCTGTGGGCATTATATTGTGTATATGGGAACGGTGGGGTATTATACTGTGTATAGGGAAGCTGTGGGCCCATCATACTGTGTATGGGGGAGCTTTACAAGGGGAAACTCAGAGGACATTACTGTATTAAATGTTAAGCGGGGACTAAAGCACTATTATTATAGGGGCACTCAGAGTATTTTGACCATCAAAGGTGCACATGGGGCATTATTACATTCTAGGGGCAAAATGTGGATATTGTTTTCTAGGTCATTAATATTTTCTAGAGAGCAATTTTACCAACTAGAAGGCATTTTGTTATGTAAGAGCCTCACTGGTGGGCATTACTATATGAGGCAGTAAAAGAAGCCCTGTTTTTGTACAACACAGTATATGCAGTAATAGGGACACATACGGCAGCCGAGGCTCAGCATTGGGGTATCAGCAGGATGAGGAGTTTGTGCAGGTAGGGAATAGATGGGGACAGTGCTGGAAATGTGAGTAGTCAGATGTGTCTTTGTTGTAATTTCTACGGACGAGTTGTGGCTGGAAAAGTTGTCAGGTCGGTCTAGGCCAGATGGAAAAAGCAGGAAAAGTGAACGACCCCATCAGAAATGAAGTCAACTGTAAGTCATTATCTGTAACTGTAATCTGCAGGACTGGTATCTACCACTATATGGTCACCATATGGCAGTAATTTCAATGTTGGCCTTTGTATATAAATTTATTTTCAGTAACAGTGCAGTCATCTGCCGAGGTTCCCCTATACCCACTATTAGTGTTCACCACCGTAGTTGTAATCAGGGTTACCTGGTTAGTGGCCCATTCCTTTGTCCTCCCCCACACCCAAGCTGAACCACTAGCTATGCCTCTATCTACATATTAGAAACATGTTGTATGAATGATGGTTGAGACAGCAACTATGTCTCTCGACTGTCGGCCGAATACATCTGTGCCGTCTACGAGACAGCTGGTGACATTGGAATTCCAAAGTGCGGTTCTCTTATCAACATAGCAGACTGTTGACCGATCCTTCCGACTATAGTCTAACGTGTTTTGGATATTTAAGAATATTGGAATGTTGTAGAACTTTTTACTTAGACACTGATTAAGCCTTATTTCCATGAAACCAAAAATTGCCATTATGGTTACAATCAGTTTAAAGGGCTGCTTTTTTGAAGAGCCCTTTTCCAAAAACCCAGTCACTTTATGACCCCTGTGGTCAAATTCCACAGAGTTTCTTGCATCAGCATTGCACAACACCCATTGAAATCTATGCTTCTCCAATGTGCCTATGTTTAACCACATAAAGGGGATGTAGAAACCAGTGCAGTAAATTGAATACACACAACTACAACTAATGCAGATCAATTTGCCGCATTAGTAATCCATGGCTGTTAGACAGTAGCTGTGATGGACTGCCTCTTACCTGCTGGCTCGTCTTTTGGTTAGCCAACCTGGTGCATAGTCACGTCTGTCATCTTGCCAGACTGGTTGATCAAAAGAAGAACCATGGATTCTGGCAGATAAGAGGTGGTTCTCACGACTCTTGCCCAGTGGCTACCGATTACTGATGAGGCCAAAGGACTGGGTTGTATAAAAAAATCAATTCACACTAACGCTTTATGTAACAAAGAGACCTAGATCAGGAAAACATAAACATTCAATTTAGGTTGGCCTAAGACAGGCATCTTAAATTGCTTGCAAAAACAAGCAACTTTGCACTTTACTTTAAAAAATCCTCTCATGAAAGGAGAAACATTTCATTTTAGTATTTACAACTTGTTTCTTAAGTTAGCATCAACTTTCATTGGTGGCTTGCATCATGGCTTAGTTTGGGGATTCAGTCTGCTGACCTGTTGCTGCATGGTCAGTTTGCCTGTCTGCTGAGCTATTACCTTTTCTTCCGTCCAAATGCTGATGGTTCCAATTGTATTTGTTCCCCCTTCTTGGTTTGCTCCTTTCCAGTTGTTTTCCATATTCCTGCTTTGGTCTGCTCTATCACATTCTGGGTTGGGTTTTATATGTTCACCCTTCACAGCATTTCCTTGCTGGCTATACCTAAAGGTGGACTTGAGTTTAGGAGTTCCAGCCCTTCAGCTAAGGGGTTTACCTTGCATGGTAAACACCAATTAAATCCCTGAAATGAGACTGTTTGTTTTCCTTCCCAGTTTCTCTTCCTTTCACCTCTTTAGATTTCTGGGAGGTTATACTTGTTCCCTTTACTTTTGACTCTCCTTAGCTTTCCCTCTCTACTCTATATGAATGTGTTTTAATTTTCTCACTCTGGGTTTTCATATCTTCCTGCACACTTTCCTCTACTCTTGTTGGCAGCTTGTTCCGGCCTCCCCTCTGGTTCCTCAGGAGGAAACCCCTCGGTTTAAGTTTAGGGAGCCAGGTCTGAGGTGGTGTTTTTGAATTATGCAGATAGGGTCTTTCAACTCTGTATAGGGACCAGTTTTTGTGGGTTCTTCGTCTCCCTTTATTAGGTCTTCCCTTTTTCCGTTACTCGTGAGTAGTGTTGAGCGATACGATAATGCAAATATCGGCTATCGGCTGATATTAGCTCTATCGGCCTTTCGATAATTCGTTTCGATATTTTCGTCTTATCGAATACCGGAATCGGATTTGTCACTGTCACTGTCTGTGTCCGTCGGTCGGGTCTGTCACTGTCAGTGTCCGTCGGTCGGGTCTGTCAGGAGTCAGCGGCACTTACCTGGCAGAAGATCTCCGGCGGTCACGTCCTGGACTGCTTCATGGCCGCCATCCTCTTCTCCCCGGCGGTCACATGCAGTTTCTCGCGATAACTGCAGTGACTGCTGGGTAATCCCGGCCGTAAAGCAGTCAGTCCGATGACGTCACCGCCAGGGAAGCAGGTAATCAGCTGTGCTACGTCGCGATGACAGGCTCTGCCTGTCATTGCGATGTAGCAGAGCTGGATCGTCGTGGGACTGTCGTTATGGACTGCGTCGGACAGGTGGTATACTGTTGGTTTGTTTTTTTTCTTTTTTTACAGGAGATCGATGGCGTCGCAGGAATGAGAGTACAATAAAAGAAATGAAAAGTGTGTTGTCTCTTTTATTTCATTAAAATACTTTTTTCTTGCTTTGTCTTTGTTTTATGCATTTAATAACTTTAATAAATGTGGGGCTGCTGTAGCCTGGTATTATCAGGCTGTTGAGGGCCAAAATCCATGGGCCTTGACAGTCTTTTAATACCAGGCCGCAGCAGTCTGCATTTTACTTGGCTGGTTAACAAAAATAGGGGGACCCCTACGCCGTTTTTTTTTTCGAGGGGATCCCCTATTTTTGTTAACCAGCCAAGCTAAGCAGACTGCTGTGGCCTGGTATTATCAGGCTTGCAAGGTCCATGGATATTGGATCCTTACCAGCCTGAAAATCCAGGCCTCAGCGGTCTGCTTCATCTGGCTGGTTAACAAAAATAGGGGGGACCCCACGCCAATTTTTTTCGAGGGGATCCCCTATTTTTGTTAATCAGCCAAGATATGCAGACTGCTGTGGCCTGGTATTATCAAGCTGGCAAGGTCCATGGATCTTGGCTCCTTAACAGCCTGAAAATCCAGGCCTCAGCGGTCTGCTTCATCTGGCTGGTTAACAAAAATAGGGGGGACCCCACGCCAATTTTTTTCGAGGGGATCCCCTATTTTTGTTAACCAGTTCCCTCTGACGTCACTGATTGTGTCCCTGGCTGACCTGAAGTGAAAGTGGAAAGCAATCAATTAAGCTTTCCACTTCCTCTCCTGTCAGCCAGGAGAGGAACTCATTCATTTGGGGGTTTACTGTGAGGCTGCAGCATTAGCTGCGGTCCCTGCAGTAAACATTAACCCTTTCTGAAGGATTACACCGTGGGACCTGACTGTACATCGGATTGGTAAGAATAATTTTGCTTTATTATTTTATTTTTATTACAGGAAATGGTTTTAGCAGGAAAATAAAATATGGTCAAAAACTGTGTGATTATTTCATTAAACTTCTTTTTTATTAAAGTGTGTGTGTTTGATTTTTCTTTCATACAATAGGATTAATAATTGATAGTTGTCTAATTGACAGCTCTCAATTATTAACCTGGCTTAAAGTGACCTTTCAATTGCAAGGTCATTTTAACCCCTTATTAACCCATTCGCCACCACTACAGGGCAATGGGAATAGACGGGCAAAGTGCCAGAAAGGGCAAATCTAATTAGAGATTTGCCCTTTCTGGGGTGTCTGGGGGCAGATGTTAGTAGCCGGGGGGGGGCAAAAATAATGGTCCCTCTCTGGGCTATTATTATCTGCCCCCACTCACTGGCTTTGTCTGTCTGGTTGCGAAAATAGGGCGGGAGCCCACGCCTTTTTTTTCAGCAATTTTACACCTCATATATATATATACATGTCATTAAATTTGTGACACATATTATATATATTTATATTTATAGTTCATACACTTCTACATAGTATAATAGCCGCTAATTCAATTGCCGGCTTTTGTGAAAATGCAGAACCCGACATGAAATGACACTTGGTTTACATAGAGTTAACCATGTCTTTTCATGTAGTTTGATATCTGATTTGCACAAACAATTACATGAGTGTAAGTGTGCAAAATTTCACACCTGTAGGGGTTAATTAAAGGTGTAAATTCGTAGCAAAAAAGTCCGTTTTTTTTACAACGAATTTACAACTTTAATTAACCCCTACAGGTGTGAAATTTTGCACACATAGACTGATGTAATTGTTTGTGCAAATCAGATTGCAAACGACATGAAAAGACATGGTTAACCCTATGTACACCAAGTGTCATTTCATGTCGGGTGCTTCTGTCTTTTCACAGAAGCTGGCTTTACCCGGCAATTGAATCAGAGGATATTTTACTATGCAGAAGTGTATAAACTATACATATATGTATATATATATGTCACAATGACATGTATATATATATATATATATATATGTATTCTATGTGTGTATATTTAGTGTTTACAAGGAAATAAAGGTTTTTTTTAGTTGCGATATTTTGTTCCCATAGACTTACATTGGACTTCCGCAATCGGAATCGGATATCGACGATATTTAGTGCTATCGGCGATACAATTTCGATACGATATTTTTAGATATCGAGCAATATCGCTCAACACTACTCGTGAGTTAGTGTTTGTTATGTTCATAACACCTGGTTTCCTAGGCAAGGAGCACAGGACTTACAGGCTCTGTTCTGTTGAGCTTGGAAGCACTGCTCTGAAGCTGGCTGGATAACTATGTTCCTCTGATGCTACAGAGGTAAAGCTACCTTTGCTTATACCATAGTTTGGGCCTCTTATTTTAATCAAGCAGAAGCGCACTGCCCTCCCAGGGAAGGTTGTGGAGTAGAGTGGTCCTGAAGAAAGAACATAGGATAACCCCTCTATATCTTGAGTAGTGTGAACGTGTAAGAGGTCTTCCTTCTGGTTGGAATCACAAAAGTGCAAAACAAGGATGGTGGGGCCCAAGGGAAGAGGGAATGTTCCTGCTTAGCCCTGCATTCCTGATCTATACTGCTCTTGTGAACCACTGTCGAGAGAGACATCTTCTCTATATCATTCTCTGGACTATAGAGAATTTGTTGTAATAGACTACAGTAAACGGCTAGGGGTATAGCTATAGGGAGGAATTCATAGGTAGCAGTCATAGCCAGGACCTAATGAGACCTAACTATCTTGCTTCCACAAAAAATACACCATTATTAGTAGGAACCGAATTACAGATTTTACATTAGATACTAGAGTTGATGCAATTCAATTTGGTAATCTGTGGCTGCTGGACAGGAGTCTGAGAACCACCTCTTACCTGATGGTATCCGCAGCTCTACTTTTGATTAGCCGGCCCGGTGTGAAGTCATTGTTGGGTTGTGACACATATGTGATGTTGTGCCAGACCGGCTAATCGAAAAAAGGGAATGTAAGAGGCGGTGTGCTTGCTCCCATCCAGAGACCACAGACCACTGTCATGGATGGTGGACTGGGATGTGCAAATTGATTCAGGCCTTCTCTCTTATGGCCCAAAAACCTCAAATTGTAGCTCTTGTGAGGGCAACATTTTTATATCTGAATGATAGGTCTTTAGGCATGATACAATGGTCGCCACTCACCTCTTCTTAGGTTATTGTCAGAATTTAGAAGATAAGTAAATATCTCTTACTCCATAAACATGCCGCAGATGGTTTAGTCATTTGGACGACGTCCTGCAGATTAGAAAAACATCTGTATACACTTATAGTCATAGGTATTATTTACCATGCAGACGCTCATTCTTTACAGCACAGGTAATAGAACCGAATTCTCTTCCACGTCGTTGGGTTAAAACTTGTCAGTTCATATAAAGCAAGATATATCCATTTTCCAATAGTCATTCCTTAGTATCCTTGGGGGAATTACTACTAATATTTTATATTGCATGGTAGATTTTTTTTTAAAGCTACTGGACATTATGTTTATCACATTTTTCTACTTAAAGTGGTTTTCTCTGATTTCCTGACCCTAAAATCATCGTCGATCAATTCTTATTGCAAGAAAAACCTGTGGCTGGTCGCACAAATCCCCTGGAGTGGCCACTACAGGGAAAGTGTGGTATTACACAAGGTCCAATCAATTCAATGGAAGATTGTTTTTGTTTTTTGTTTTTTTCAAGTTGCTCGACCTTTTTTTTAAAAGGTTTAGTTCAAACTATGAGTTTTTGACGCTGTGTATTTTCGCTGTGCAAAAAAAAAACCGCAGCGTCTTACAGTTCCAATGGGCATGCCCACAGTTCCACAAATCTCATGCCCACTGGGTTACTTTTTTTACTCACACGTAAAACTGACCTGCGGTGCATATTTGAAATCCGCAACATATCAATTTCTTTTGCGGGTATGCTGAGGTTTAAATGCAAATTTATCATTGTAATCAGTATAACGGCGCCGACCTGACACTGCCTGTAGGTTACTGTGCACAATCATGCTGACACGTTCCCTTTAAATCCTTTTTCTCTGTTGTAGATGTATCAGTGCTAAGACTGTTGAGCTTTATTTCACCCCGCCCACACCTGTGATTGTCAGCGTTCTGTCTACACTATGTATTGTCAGCAAGCTGTCAATCAGTGATGGGGGCGGGGTTACAAAAATTAGCTGGACTGATCTGCACATGACACCTAGTCCTCTAATGATAATCTGCTCACTGATTGTAATAAAAGTACAGCACACAGCCTTGTAAATGACACATTCCTGGAATTAATGTCTCAGTCCCTATTTTATGCAGCTTTCTAATTAATTAGCAGAAACCTGCTGACAGATTCCCTTTAATGCAAACCCTCCTTGTGGTCTAGGGTTGTGAAAATGGTAATGTCCACTTCTTTGGTCGTCCATGGATGGTGATAAGGGCATTAAGTCAGGAGACCCTTGAGAGGACACAGGACGCAGTATGGAGAAGTGGTATTGGTTCAGAAGGTATGTTCTCTCTCCAGAGACCCCATAGCTGTCATATGGGGTCTTTCAATAATATGCACCCTCATGGCATCTGTCAGAGATGGGTAGAAGCTGGTCGCTGGTTGGCTGCTCTCGGCTGAGACCTGATTTTGGACATCACTCCCACAGACTTTCTAACGTCTGTATCTGGAAAACTTTATCCTTGTGTATTTTCCTACTGCCTACTCCATCCTCTGTATCCTGCTCCGTCCTCATTATTCATCTTTCCTGTTTGATGCACCGGGTTTTAATTTGCAATAAAAATTTGCCTACAAAGGAAGACAAACACACAGAACGCACATGTAACGACTGTGACAGAGAGTGTTTAATACCGCGCCGTCTTTATAGCATGTGATTCATCCATTTATTTGCATCTGTATAAACACATTAAAGTACGTTTTATTATTTCCCATTCGTACCGACATTTAGATTGTGTATCTGCTGAATATAGATACAAGTCTTTATGACACATTGGAGATGTGGAGACACCAGAATTTCTAGAGGATGTATGAGATTAGAAAAAAAAAATGGCTGCCTGCTTTAAGAAACAGCGCCACCCTTGTTCGTGGCTTATGACTGGTATTGCACCTATGGCACACCCAATGGACAAAAAAGTGAAATGAATGGGGATGAAGGGTAATAATTCCCCAGGGAAACTGGATTAATTCCACCTTCAATCTCAATATCTCTTAAAGGGCATTTTTTAATAAAAAAAAGAGGACCTCTCACTTGACATAAATGCATAATTTTTTTTACCCTGTGTTAATTAGAATAGTGTCCTGAATCTATGATTATTTGTTCTGTCCCTATGCCTCTCCAATACTGAGATATGGCCCTCTCTCCCCTGTATATAAATCTAGTCTTTTAGCCAAGTGGGTGTGAGTATCAATTCTTCTCTGCAGGTGTTTTTTTTAAGACGACGCTCAGTTCACAAAAAATAGCTTTCTTTATATACAGAGAGGAGAGGCCATATCTCAGCAACAATAGGAAAACGATGTCAGGTTCAGGAGCACAGCAGCATTTACACCAGGTAGATATATATATATATATCTATATGCATCTATATATATATATGCAGTGGGGAAAAAAAGTATTTAGTCAGCCACCATTTGTGCAAGTTTTCCCACAGATGAGAGAGGCCTGTAATTGACATCATAGGTAGACCACAACTATGAGAGTCAAAATGAGAAAACAAATCCAGAAAATCACCTTGTCTGATTTGGGAAGATTTATTTTGCAAATCATGGTGGAAAATAAGTATTTGGTCACCTAAAAACATGCAAGATTTCTGGCTCTCACAGACCTGTAACTTCTTCTTTAAGAGGCTCCTCTGTCCTCCACTCATTGCCTGTAGTAATGGCTGCATTATGTGCGGCTGCTTTTCTAAAGCTTCAGTGCAAAGAAAAGGATTAGGGCTCCAGACACCATGGTGCACACTTTAGTAGTGACAGGTGACGTGTCTGACTACGACTACATGTATTTTGTGCCTATATGCATATAGTGTAGTAAAGCAGAAGGTCCTGGATGGTAGATAAGTGTTAGTAATATAAGCTGTACCAGTGACTCTAGGTTACAGAGAGGGTTTAACTCCTTTACCCCCTAAGGTGGTTTGCACATTAATGACCGGGCCAATTTTTACAATTCTGACCAGTGTCACTTTATGAGGTAATAACTTTGGAACGCTTCAACAGATCCCACTGATTCTGAGAGTGTTTTTTTCGTGACATATTGTACTTCATAATAGTGGTAAACTTTGTTCGATATGACTTTCGTTTATTTGTAAAAAAAAAAAATGGAAATTTGGCAAAAATTTGGAAAATGTCAAATTTTTATGCCCATAAATCAGAGAGATACTTGTATGCCACACAAAATAGTTAATAAGTAACATTTCCCACATGTCCACTTTACATCAACACAATTTTTTAAACAATTTTTTTGTTAGGGAGTTATAAGGGTTAAAAGTTGACCAGTGATTTCTCATTTTTCCAACAAAATTTACAGAAACTTTTTTTTAGGGACTACATTACATTTGAAGTGACTTTGATGGGTCTATATGATAGGGCATACCCAAAAGTGACACCATTCTAAAAGCTGCATGTGATGGAGGAACAGCTGCCATCTTGAATATGGGGCATAATGCTCGCCTCATGTCTGAGCTTGGCCTGTCCCAGGTGCCATTTTGTCTGAGTTCACAGAGTCACAGGCAGCTAACTGCTCCTACCCCCCCATCCCTGTAAGCATATTGAAGAAAACAGGATTTAGTGCTCCAATGTTGAATAGCAAGGTCTTTTAGTATGATAAGGAGATAAGGCCAAAACAGGACTTCAAAGCTTGAGTAAGGAGCCATGCCAGCATGGGGCCTGGAGGTGCCTGGGGGCCTCAATTAGATTATACCTGTCAGCTGGACACAGAAATACACATCCATTGTCTCTTCCAGCCACTCCGACTCTATCCTAGGATTATGGATTATGAGCACACCTTTCGAGGTACAGACTCATAAAAAATATCCGCGTGACCCTGCGGAAATCGCGCATCTGACAGTGCGACTCCCGAGTCAGTGAGGGCTCTGGGACCTGAGACATAGAGATTGGCCCTCCACAGCGACCCAATGGGGCCATGTTTGCTCTCCACACGACAGGCAAAAGAAAACCACATTCACTGGTACCTCTCGTGTCCTGATCCGATCATCCTGGAGAAAGTTACCCCCTTTCTTAGATATTGGGAATAAATTCTGCAGGGAGCTGAAGGGTGGAGATTATTAGCCCACCCTCTGACACCGGGGGGAGGAACCCAGCATGTTTAAGAACTGAGAGCACATGGCAGAGACGCTGACTCTCACAGAAGAACAAGATGATGATCTAAGAAGGAACGGGTGACAGATCTGCCAAGGGAGCAGCGGCACGCACTTTGGGGACTGTCCGGCAACTAAGATTCTTATACCTGTTGTCATGGGTGCATCGCCACAAAGATCGTCGCGATTGCACATTCTGACTTCTCACAGCTGAGCTTCTGTTTCTTTGTTTTTTGGTAATGTGAGAGTTAATTTTTCCTAGCTCTTTGCTAAGGCTAGGTGCAGCCTCGCCCGGCTGCTTTTGATTATGTTCTAATTAGTTTCCTTTATATTTCTGCCAGTCTGGGTGTTAGACGCCGGTGAAAGCATTCATGTAGTTCAGCAGTCTGGATCGGTTCTGAGAATATTTAAGCTAAGAGTTCATTAGTTGTTTTTACTCTTATAGCTTATAGTTTATCTCTGAGACCTTAGGTGTTCCTACTGTGTGTGAGTGTTGTATGTAAGACTTTATTTACTTTATTCCTTCTCTTTCTTGTATGTCTTTCTGTTCATTATCCATTACCTGTTCATTCCCTTTGGTGGTATTCAGGGTCCTTCTTAGGACTAGAATACAGTTGGCAGGGATTGATAGGAGACAGGGTTTACGCTGGTGGCCTGGACCTCTGTACCTTTAACAGTACCTCCAGGTTGAGGGATTAGTTAGGACCCCAGTTCAGGGTCAGCTTAGACCCCGGTCACCCTCTAGCCGGAGACAGCGTATAACGGATTCCGTTTTGACCCACTGGACATTCTATCAGGTAAATCCATGTTATAATATATCTATGCGCATGTTATATAGTATGTTGCCCTTTTGATATAGATTACTGACATCTCATATATATATCTGCTATACAGCGTGACATTTTCACCGGCCCAAAAAGATTCTCCCCAGCTGTCATGGATCCAGTAGCCCAGCTGGCCCGACAGTTGCAGGGGTTGTCCATGGAATTTGCAGACATTAAGTCCAAGGTTTTGTCCCTCCCAGAGCAAACCAGATCTGAACCTAAGGTTGCTCTCCCGGACAGATTCACTGGTGGGCGGGACAAATTTTTTACTTTCCGGGAGGCATGTAAATTGTACTTTCGGCTGCGGCCTCGGTCATCTGGGAGTGAAGAGCAGAGGGTGGGAATTGTTATCTCGCTCTTACAAGGGGACCCTCAATCTTGGGCGTTCTCTATTCCTCCAGGCTCCCCAGATCTCCAGTCAGTGGATCGATTTTTTACTGCCCTGGGTCTGGTATATGATGATCCGGATCGAGTTTCCCTTGCTGAAACAAAGTTACGTAAAATACGGCAGGGAAATCGTCCAGCGGAGGAATATTCTTCTGAGTTCCGTAGATGGGCAACAGATACTCAGTGGAATGACCCAGCTCTTAGGAGCCAGTTTTGTCAAGGGTTGTCTGACAAATTAAAAGATGTGTTGGCTCAGTATGATTCTCCTCCATCACTGGAGGCTGCTATGGCCCTTGCTATTCGCATTGATAGACGACTTCGGGGAAGACGCGAGGTAACTCCGCCCCCCATGATGACTCCACCTACTACTAAAGTCCCTTATACTGAGGTTCCCCTGGTCTGTTCTGAGGAACCCATGCAGTTGGGAGGGACATCATTTTGTAGGAGGGAATCGGCGGTGCGCCGCAAGGCTAGAAGGTGTTTCTTTTGCGGGAGAGAGGGACATTTTGTTGGGGGTTGTCCATCCCGGACCTCTTTGACCCAAGGAGTTAACCTGGGAGTCTGTATTTCGTCCCCAAATCCCTCTCAGTTTATCGTGCCTGCGGAGGTGGTGATTGGTACTAGAACTGAGAGGATTTCTGTTTTTCTTGATAGTGGGTCCGGGGCTAATCTTGTGGACGCTCGGTTTGCCCAGGTGCATGGTATGCAACTGAGTGTATTGGCCAAACCGGTCCCTATACTCTCTATTGATTCTAGACCTCTTGGTCAAGGTAGCTTGGTTCAAGCTGTTCATAACATAGATCTTCGAGTAGGGGCAATGCATAAAGAGCAATTGTCTTGTTATGTGTTGGAGGGTCTACCTACTCCTATTGTGTTGGGACTTCCTTGGTTGGCTAAACATAACCCAGTGATTGATTGGCAATCCAGAAAGATAAGCCAGTGGGGTGAATTTTGCAAGAATAACTGCATGAGCACGGTCATCGGTGCAGTTGTGCCTAGGACTTTGCCTCCTTTTCTGGAGGACTTTGGGGAGATGTTCTCAGAGAAGGGGTGTAAAGAGTTACCTCCTCATCGCGCATATGACTGCTCAATAAAGTTGCTTCCTGATGCCTTATCTCGTACTTTCCCAGGGACCGGGAGGATGGATGATCCGGTTCCTATTCCTCAGGAGGGAGTTGTGGTGTCAGCTGTATGCTCTGAGCTTGAGGGGGAGGTATTGGGGGCTCAGGGGGACGCCCCTGTGGGACTTCCAGGAGACTGATAGTTCCAGATCAGTTAAGACTGAAGGTTACGGAGAACCGTTACAAACGGATGGCTGATAGGGGGAGAGTTTCTGGTCGAGATCTGAAGGTGAATGATCTGGTGTGGTTGTCTACCAGGAATATTAAACTTAAAGTTCCCTCCTGGAGGTTGGGTCCCAGATTCATCGGGCCGTACAGGATCAGTTCCATAATTAATCCTGTGGCATTTCGTCTGGACCTCCCTCCTACGTTTAAAATTCATAATGTGTTTCACAAGTCATTACTTAAAAAGTATGTGGCACCAGTCATACCGTCACCTCTACCTCCTCCTTCAGTGGTGGTCAATGATAACGTGGACGGACCTTTCACACAACTCACCCGGACAGACCTGGTCATGAGGGTCCGGAGGCCCCTCGTAGAAGGGGGGGTACTGTCATGGGTGCATCGCCACAAAGATCGTCGCGATTGCACATTCTGACTTCTCACAGCTGAGCTTCTGTTTCTTTGTTTTTTGGTAATGTGAGAGTTAATTTTTCCTAGCTCTTTGCTAAGGCTAGGTGCAGCCTCGCCCGGCTGCTTTTGATTATGTTCTAATTAGTTTCCTTTATATTTCTGCCAGTCTGGGTGTTAGACGCCGGTGAAAGCATTCATGTAGTTCAGCAGTCTGGATCGGTTCTGAGAATATTTAAGCTAAGAGTTCATTAGTTGTTTTTACTCTTATAGCTTATAGTTTATCTCTGAGACCTTAGGTGTTCCTACTGTGTGTGAGTGTTGTATGTAAGACTTTATTTACTTTATTCCTTCTCTTTCTTGTATGTCTTTCTGTTCATTATCCATTACCTGTTCATTCCCTTTGGTGGTATTCAGGGTCCTTCTTAGGACTAGAATACAGTTGGCAGGGATTGATAGGAGACAGGGTTTACGCTGGTGGCCTGGACCTCTGTACCTTTAACAGTACCTCCAGGTTGAGGGATTAGTTAGGACCCCAGTTCAGGGTCAGCTTAGACCCCGGTCACCCTCTAGCCGGAGACAGCGTATAACGGATTCCGTTTTGACCCACTGGACATTCTATCAGGTAAATCCATGTTATAATATATCTATGCGCATGTTATATAGTATGTTGCCCTTTTGATATAGATTACTGACATCTCATATATATATCTGCTATACAGCGTGACACCTGTGGACTGCAGAGCTCCCGGCATCCACATGCAACCTACAACTGTCACGCTGTCTAATGATATGTGTACGATGTCAGTAAACTATTAATACAGGAACAACACTCTATACAACAACTAGTATAGCAACATCAGCATGTAAGGATAGAATAGATTTACCTGACACGATATCCGTTGAACTCAGGGTTAATCTTGAGGACTTGATACGCTGTCACAGGAAAGAGGAGGACCGGGGTCTAACCTGACCCTAAAACTGGGGTCCTAACTAATCCCTCACCTTGGAGGTACTGATAATGGTTCAGAGGTCCAAGTCTCCAGCCTAACCCTGTCTCCTATCAGTCCCTGAACCCTGTAATCAGTCCTAAGAAGGACCCTGATTACCACCAAAGGGATATGGGCTGATCTCTGCTAAATACACAGATTAGACATATAGGACAGACTGGAGAAAACACAGACTCGCATACACACTCAAACACAGAAGGAACATAAATGGTCTGGGATATAAAACTCTAAGCAAGTTGAGCTTAAAACAACTAAGGAGCTCACAACTAAAGTCTATACAGATTCATTCCTATCTGTGGTCTGCATGAAGGATTTCACTGGCAACTCCCAAAACAGACAACCAGGGATTTAAAGGAAACCAATCAACAAATAATCAATTGCAGCCGGGAGAAACTGAACCCAGTCCCAGAACCGAGCACAGACAGAATTAACTCCCTCACTGCCAAACACAAAGAAACAGCAACTCAGCTGTGAGAAGTCAGAATGTGCAACCGCGACGATCTTCGTGGCGATGCACACATGACAGTACCCCCCCTTCTACGAGGGGCCTCCGGACCCTCAGGGCCAGGTCTGCCCGGGTGAGTTCTGTGGAAGGTCCGAACCAAACGATCTGCGTTAATGTCAGATGCAGGAACCCACGTCCTCTCCTCTGGACCATACCCCTTCCAATGCACCAAGTACTGAAGGGACCTGCGATTCAGACGTGAGTCAATGATCTTTGACACTTGAAACTCCAAGTTACCATTGACCAACACAGGAGGAGGAGGTAGAGGTGACGGTATGACTGGTGCCACATACCTTTTAAGTAATGACTTGTGGAACACATTATGAATTTTAAACGTAGGAGGGAGGTCCAGACGAAATGCCACAGGATTAATTATGGAACTGATCCTGTACGGCCCGATGAATCTGGGACCCAGTTTCCAGGAGGGCACTTTAAGTTTTATATTCCTGGTAGACAACCATACCAGATCGTTCACATTCAGATCTGGACCAGAAACTCTCCTCCTATCAGCCATACGTTTGTAACGGTTCCCTATAGCACTCAGATTATTCAATACACCTCTCCACACTGAAGCAAGTGACGACGAGAAACGCTCCTCCTCAGGAACCCCAGAAGGGCCCCCCCCATTGAAAGTACAAAACTGGGGATGAAAACCATATGCCCCAAAAAACGGGGATTTACCAGTGGACTCGCTCCGCCTGTTGTTAAGAGCGAACTCTGCCAGAGGCAAGAAAGAAGACCAGTCCTCCTGGTTCTCTGAGACAAAACACCGAAGATAAGTCTCAAGGCTTTGATTCAGACGCTCTGTCTGACCATTGGTCTGCGGATGAAAAGCCGAGGAAAATGACAATTGCATCCCCCGACGTAAACAAAATGCCCTCCAAAATTTAGACACAAACTGAGACCCCCTATCTGACACCACATCAGAAGGCAACCCATGAAGTCTCACAATCTCCCCAATGAACACCTGCGCCAGAGTTTTAGCATTAGGGAGGGCAGGAAGAGCAATGAAATGTGCCATCTTACTGAACCTGTCAACAACCACCAGTATGACAGTTTTCCCTGACGACGGAGGAAGATCCGTAATGAAGTCCATAGACAAATGAGTCCATGGACGCTCCGGAAGTTTCAAGGGTAAGAGGGTCCCAGACGGACGGGTATGAGGGGTTTTAGAGCGAGCACACACCCCACATGACGCGACAAAAGTTATAACATCTTTATTAGCGTTAGGCCACCAAAACCGGCGAGAAAGGAGATCTAAAGTAGCCTTACTCCCTGGATGTCCTGCTAAAGCAGAATTATGATGTGCCTCAATAACCTTTTGTCTCAACTGATTTGGGACAAACAGTCTCCCTGAAGGTCCTGCAGGGGCGTCCCCCTGAGCCTCTAACACCTCCTCCTCAAGCTCAGAAAATACAGCCGACACTACCACCCCCTCCTGAAGGATAGGACTCGGGTCATCCGTTTTCCCGGCCCCTGGGAAACTGCGAGACAAGGCATCAGCCTTTACATTCTTAGACCCCGGGCGATATGTGACGACAAAATTAAACCTGGTAAAAAACAACGACCATCGAGCTTGTCTGGAATTCAGACGCTTAGCGGATTCCAAATACAACAGGTTCTTGTGATCAGTAATAACGGTGACTGGGTGGACAGCCCCCTCCAAAAAGTGACGCCATTCTTCAAAAGCCAATTTAATGGCCAAAAGTTCCCTATTGCCGATATCATAATTCCTTTCGGCGGACGACAATTTCTTAGAAAAGAAAGCGCACGGATGCCATTTACCAGGGGACGGACCCTGGGACAATATAGCACCCACCCCTACGTCAGACGCGTCCACCTCCACAATGAACGGCTGTGATGCATCTGGTTGGATGAGAACGGGTGCCGACGCAAAACATTTTTTCAAAGAGGAAAAAGCTTGGCAAGCTTTGTCCGACCATTTAGAAAAATCCGTCCCTTTTCTTGTCATGTCAGTGAGAGGTTTGACAACAGATGAGAAATTACAAATAAATTTCCGGTAGTAGTTAGCAAACCCCAAAAAACGCTGCAGAGCCTTAAGATCCTCTGGCTGATCCCATTCAAGCACTGCTCTCACTTTTTCAGGGTCCATACGGAAACTGGAGGCTGACACCAAAAAACCCAAAAACTGAAGTTCCTGTACGGCAAATACACACTTTTCCAGTTTGGCGTATAGTTTATTGTCTCGCAAGATCTGCAACACCTGTCTCACATGCTCCTGGTGAGACACAAGATCTGGCGAGTAAATTAAAATGTCATCCAAATATACGACCACAAACAGCCCCACAAGGTGACGAAAAATGTCATTAACAAAATGTTGGAATACTGCTGGTGCAGTAGTCAGACCAAAAGGCATGACTAGGTTCTCATAATGTCCCTCCGGCGTGTTAAACACCGTTTTCCACTCATCCCCCTCTTTTATCCTAATCAGATTATACGCCCCCCTGAGATCCAATTTAGAGAACCATTTGGCGCCCACAATCTGATTGAAGAGATCAGGAATAAGAGGGAGTGGATACGGATCTCGAACAGTAATCCGATTAAGTTCGCGGAAATCCAAGCAAGGGCGTAGGCCTCAATCTTTTTTCTTCACAAAGAAGAACCCCGCGGCCACTGGGGAAGATGAAGGTCTAATATGCCCTTTGGCCAGACTTTCCGAAATATAGTCTTTCATAGCCTGCCTCTCAGGACCAGAAAGGTTATATAACCTAGCTTTAGGTAACTTAGCATCAGGAAGTAAATTAATAGAGCAGTCATACGCGCGATGAGGAGGCAACTCCTGACACCCCTCCTCAGAGAACACATCCCAAAGTCCTCCAAAAAAGGAAGCAATGTACTAGGCACGACCGCACTGATGACTGTGTTCATGCAGTTACTTTTGCAAAACTCACCCCATTGGCTTATCTCTCTGGACTGCCAATTAATCACAGGGTTATGTTTAACCAACCAAGGAAGTCCCAACACAATAGGAGTAGGTAGACCCTCCAACACATAACAAGATAATTGTTCCCTATGTATCGCCCCTACCCGAATATCAATGTTATGGACCTCATGAACAAAGCTACCTTGGCCGAGAGGCCTGGCGTCAATGGAGAATATAGGGATCGGTTTGGCCAAAACACTCAGAGGCATACCTTGAGCCTGAGCAAACTGAGCGTCAACCAGATTAGCCCCGGACCCACTATCAAGAAGAACAGAAAATCTCTCCACTCTCGTACCAACCACCATCTCCACTGGTACAAGGAACTGAGAAGAACTAGCGGACGAAATACATACTCCCAGGTTGTCGTCCACCACACAACCTGGGATTAACAGTTTTCCGGCAACTTTTTGCTCAACAAGGCACGGGATGGACATCCCCCAACAAAATGTCCCTCTTTCCCGCAGAAGAAACACCTTCTAGTCCTGCTGCGTACCACCAATCCCCTCCTACGAAATGATGTCCCTCCCAACTGCATAGGCTCCTCTGAACAGACAAGGGGAACCTCAACATAAGGGACTTTAGTGGTAGGTGGAGAAACAACAGGGAGTGGGGTCACCCCACCCCTCTCCCGAAGCCGTCTATCAGTACGGATAGCTAGGGCCATAGCAGCCTCCAGTGATGGAGGAGAATCATACTGAGCCAAAACGTCCTTTCATTTGTCAGAAAGCCCATGACAAAACTGACTCCTAAGAGCTGGGTCATTCCACTGAGTATCCGTGGCCCATCTATGGAACTCAGAAGCAAATTCCTCCGCCGGACGATCTCCCTGCTGTATCTTACGTAATTTTGTCTCAGCAAGAGAGACCCGATCTGGGTCATCATATACCAAACCCAGGGCAGTAAAAAATCGATCTACAGACTGTAGAGCCGGGGATCCCGGAGGAAGGGAGAATGCCCAGGATTGAGGGTCCCCTTGTAGGAGCGAGATAACAATTCCCACTCTCTGCTCTTCACTCCCTGATGATCGAGGCCGAAGCCGAAAATACAATTTACATGCTTCCCGGAATGTGAAAATTTGTCTCGCCCACCAGTGAACCTGTCCGGGAGAGCAACCTTAGGTTCAACTCTGGTTTGCTCCAGGGGAGACAAAACTTTGGACTTAATGTCCGTCAGCTCCATGGATAATCCCTGCAACTGCAGAGCCAGCTGGGCTACTGGATCCATGGTAACTGGGGATAATTTTATTGGCCAGTGAAAATGTCACGCTGTCTAATGATATGTGTACGATGTCAGTAAACTATTAATACAGGAACAACACTCTATACAACAACTAGTATAGCAACATCAGCATGTAAGGATAGAATAGATTTACCTGACACGATATCCGTTGAACTCAGGGTTAATCTTGAGGACTTGATACGCTGTCACAGGAAAGAGGAGGACCGGGGTCTAACCTGACCCTAAAACTGGGGTCCTAACTAATCCCTCACCTTGGAGGTACTGATAATGGTTCAGAGGTCCAAGTCTCCAGCCTAACCCTGTCTCCTATCAGTCCCTGAACCCTGTAATCAGTCCTAAGAAGGACCCTGATTACCACCAAAGGGATATGGGCTGATCTCTGCTAAATACACAGATTAGACATATAGGACAGACTGGAGAAAACACAGACTCGCATACACACTCAAACACAGAAGGAACATAAATGGTCTGGGATATAAAACTCTAAGCAAGTTGAGCTTAAAACAACTAAGGAGCTCTTTAACTTAAGTCTATACAGATACAATCCTATCTGTGGTCTGCATGAAGGATTTCACTGGCAACTCCCAAAACAGACAACCAGGGATTTAAAGGAAACCAATCAACAAATAATCAATTGCAGCCGGGAGAAACTGAACCCAGTCCCAGAACCGAGCACAGACAGAATTAACTCCCTCACTGCCAAACACAAAGAAACAGCAACTCAGCTGTGAGAAGTCAGAATGTGCAACCGCGACGATCTTCGTGGCGATGCACACATGACAACAACCTGGTAAAATTGACCTCCAGCGTAATATCTCTAAGCCTTGTACCATTATTGTTATATTTTACTCTGACTGCAAATCCACTGTAATTCTGTTGTATAGCTTACTGTATATTTCTGTAATTATCTAGTGCGCCTTTAAGGCAATTAAACCATAAAATTAATTTTGGCCTGATGCTTTTACTCTGATTACGAATCTTAGAATACCCAGTGGGTAACAGGACATCCTCCCCGGCGGCCATTTGCTCTAGGTGCAGTTCCCTTACTGACCTGAGAGACAAAGGGGGCACCGGAGAGCTGTGACTGTGTAGTTACGTCACATTGGTAACGTGGGAGGAACCGGTTTCCTTCACACTGCACCCCTCAAGGTGCTCAAAATAACATTCAAGAAATTTATTAACCCTTCAGGTGCTTCACATGAATTTTTGGAATGTGGAAAAAAATGAATATTTAACTTTTTTTCACAAAAATGTTATTTTAGACCCAATTTTTTTTAATTTTGCAAGAGTAGCAGGAAAAAATAGTCATAATATTTGTTGTGCGATTTCTCCTGAGCATGCCGATACTTCATTTGTGGGGGAAAAACACTGTTTGGGTGCACAGCAGAGCTCGGGGTGAAGGAGCGCCATTTGACTTTTTGAATGCAAAATTTGCTGGAACAATTAGTGTATGCCATGTCCCGTTTGGAGAACCCCCGATGTGCTTAAACACTGACAATCCCCCACAAGTGACAATATTTTGGAAACTAGACCTCAGGGAACTTATCTAGATGGGTGGTGAGCACATTGAACCCCCAGGTGCTTCATAGAAGTTTATAACGTTGAAAATAAAAAAAAATCACATTTTCCCCACAAAATGATTTTTAACCCAAAATTTTGCATTTTCACAAGGGTAATAGGAGAAATTGCACCATACAATTTGTTTTGCAATTTCTCCTGAGTACGCTCATACCCCATATGAGGGAGAAAAACTACTGTTTGGGCACACGGTAGGGCTCAGAAGGGAAGTAGCGTCATTTGATTTTGTGAACACAAAATTTGCTGGAATCGTTAGGAGGTACCATCTCCTGTTTGGTGAGCCCCTGATGTGCTTAAACAGTGGAAACTCCCAACATGTGACCCTATTTTGGAAACTAGACCCTTCAAGAAATGTATTTAGATGTGTAGTTAGCACCTTGAACCCCCAGGTGCTTTATAGAAACTTACAATGTTGAGCCGTGAAAACAAAAATATCACATTTTCCCCACAAACGTGTTTTTAGCCCCAAATTTTGCATATTCACAAGGGTAAAAGGAAAAATTTCACAGTACAGTTTGTTGTAAAATTTCTCCTGCCAATATCTCATATCTGGGAGAAAAACTATTGTTTTGGCGCATGGCAGGGAATGGAGGGAAGGAGTATCATTTGACTTTTTGAATGTAAAATTTGCTGGAATCATTAGTGGATGCCATATCCCGTTTGGAGAGCCCCTGATGTGCCACAAGGGTAACAGGAGAACTTGCACCATACAATTTGTTGTGCAATTTCTACTGAGTATGCTGATACCCCATATGTGGGGGAAAACTACTTTTGAGGTACAGTGCAAAGCTCAGAAGGGAAGAAGCACCATATTGCAGTTCAGATTTTGCTGGAATGGTTTGAGGGTGCCATGTTACATTGGCAGAGCCCCTGTGGTGCAGAACAACAGAAACCCCCCATATGTTAACTCATTTTACAAAATACACCCCCCAATTAATGAATCTATTGGTGCATTGATCATATTGACATCTCATGTGCCTCACAGAATTTTATGCCATTGAGCGGTGAAGAAAGAATAAATTACATTTTTACCACTAAAATGTTGTTTTAGCCCTAAATTTTCAATTTTTTTTAAGGGCTAATAGAAAATGTTTTTACAACAAACTGAGACCCATTTTTTCCTGAGTGCGCCAATACCCTACATGTAATTGCTGAATATATTTCATTCACAGTGCAAAGCTCAAAAGGGAAGGAGTGCCATATTATAGTGCAGATTTTACTGTTATGGTTTGCAGGTTCCATGACCTACAGGGAGAGCTGCCGAGGTGCCAGAAAAGCAGAACTCCCCTCATAAGTGACTTCATTTCACAAACTACACCTCTCAACAAATTCATCTAGAGGTACATTGATCATATTGACACCACGGGTGTGTCACAGAATTTTATACCATTGTGCAGGCAAGAAAGAATAATTACATTTTTCCACGCAAATTTTGTTTTAGCCCAAGATTTTACATTTTCACACAAGAAGTGGGTAAAAATTTATCCCACAATTTCTACTGAATCTGGCAATACCCCATATGTGGCTGCACAGTACTGCTTATGCCTCTTTCACACTTCAGTTGTCTGGCGTCTGTCCCAGTCCGCCAGATGACTGAAAATAACGGATCCATTGTATTAGGGTGAAAAGTGATGCAGCGGTTCCTTTTTTTAGACGGATCCGTTATGATAATGAAAAAGAAATTCTGAAGTGTGAATGTGATGTTATGGAGAGAGAGAGAGACTAAAATGGGTTCTGAGCATTTTGTGCATACAATAACGGATTCTGCTGTCGGATTCCATCAAAAACGGATGATGACGGATCCGCCACCCATTATAGAAAACGGCGGACCCGACAGATCCGTCATGGTCCGCCATTTCGACGCACAAAAAAA
>JARQOD010000004.1:521965047-522005047 GCA_033576555.1 Oophaga sylvatica | reverse complement strand
GCACAAGGGTTAATGGTGGCCCAAGAAGATGCTCCATAGATAAATACCCCTCCATATATTGCTGCTGCCGCTGCTGCTGCAATTAAAAAAAAAATGACATACTTACCTCTCATCGCTGGGGGCCATGTGCCAATGTCCTGAGCAGGCGGGAACACTGGCGCGCTATGGGGGCCAGGTGCTGGTGTTGCCGCTGGCTCAGGCCCCCGGCACTTGCGATATTTACCGGTCCCCGTTCCATCGCTGCATGCCGCTCTGTCTCCCGGGTCTCTGCAGTGACGTTCATCAGAGGGCGCCCCGTCCTCCCCCCGCCATACTCACCCCCTCCTGGTACACAGTCTCTGCAGCCCCTGCTTCTTCCATGGTCTCAGCGGTCACGTGGTACCGCTCATTAAAGTCATGAATATGCACATATTTATGACTTTAATGAGTGGTACCATGTAAACCTGAACACAGGCGCCGGAGACCTTGGGAGAAGCAGGGGCTGCAGAAACCGTGCCAGGAGGGGGTGAGTATGATCTCTGACAGCCCCGCTCCCACTCCCCCTCTGACCCCTGGTATATAATTCGCATATAAGCCAAGAGGGGGACTTTCAGCTTTAAAAAATGGGCTGAAAATCTCGGCTTATATGCGAGTATTTACGGTAATATTTCTAAACAGTCATACAGTTACCAAATATCACTATATTGTTACTGAACAAGTCCTCTACGCCAAAACTAATGCACCAATTTTAAACCACATAAAGGGGATAAATACCGCCACACAATGACTATATATTATCACCACATAGTAACCAAATAATAACATAATAATAAAATATATAAAAGTAGTGACACCCTTTGTGATCCCCCACAGTAAAATGCCCCCCTATGTGTGTCCCAATACAGTAGTATTATTGCATATTTCCCCTTTTGTACCCCCCGGTGTAATGACACAATTCCTCTTTGTGACTCCATTCAGTAATAATGTCCATCTTTGTGCTCAAATACAACAGAAATGCTCCAACCCCAGTGACAACAATAGAGTAGTAATGCACACCATATCTTCCCCCATACAGTAATAGTGTCCACCTTTTATGCATCAATACAAATGGAAAATCCTAAATTGTGGCTCTATAAATTAATAAATAATAATTTATGGTCCACAATGGGGAATACTATTAATATCCCCCATTATGGAGTAATAGTGATCCCTATTCTCATCCCCATACTGTAATATTGTCACCCAATTGGCTCCATACATTAATTATGTATCCAGCTTGCTACCAAAATCTATTAATGTTGGCATCTCATTCTGGCCTCCATCCTGTAATAATGTCCTCATCATGTAATAACGTCCCCATTATGTCATAATAATATCTCCCATCCTGTAATAATGTCCTCATCATGTAATAATGTCCTCCATTATGTAATAATAATATCTCCCATCCTGTAATAATGCCCTCATCCTGGCCTCTTTCTTTAACAATGTCCCCATCCTCATCCATTTCTTTAATAATGTCCCTCATCCTGTAGCTCTTCTCCAATACATTAAAAAAAAAAACAATAAAAATTCTTGTAATCTATCCTCATTCCCAAGATGAGTAGTTGCCTTTTCCTACTCCATAACAGGTGCTGGGGGCAAGGCAGTGCATGTAAGTGATGTCATGTGCTGCCTGCGAAGGGCAGGCCACCACCAGCTGCCGTCCTCTGATAGGTTGCCGGCTTGCATAGACATTGCGGTCTAGGGAGCCAGTATTTCTCTTTGGCTTTACCCAAAAAGAAACGAGATAGGAAGATGAAACTTTACATTCCACATACTCTCCACTGATGTCAACACACTTCTTGGTATTCCAAGTTCTGTAAGCCTTGCAAAAAGGAGGATTTCTGTTGTGCCTCTAACCAGGCATCCGTAACAGCCATGGCATTAGAAATGGTGTGAAATTTGGTACCCTTGAAGTGTTTCTTCAGGTTTGGAAATAGATGATAGTCGGAGGGAGCTAGATCTGGTGAATAAGGTGGGTGGTCAACCAGGTGGAAGCCCAGCTCCGCCAGTTTTGCCTTGATCGCTTGTGCAGTGTGAATGGAGGCGTTGTCTTGCAAGTACAAGATTCCTTTGGACAGCTTGCCGCGCCTTTTGGCCTTCAGAGCTGCCTTCAATTGGTCCAAACGTTCAATGTAATGCCTTTGTACCGTGTTAGCCAGTAGATAGAAAAATATTGAGAGTCCTCAGTGGTTGATATGGAACATTTTTTCAGGAGACTGCGCCTGAGGGAATACTTCAATGATACAGAAGATTCAGAAAACACTCAGACTGAAGGAAAAGGGATCCGAACAACCAAGAAGAGGTCAGACTGGACACCTCCACATGGACGTAACCCTCATTTGGATAAATATATAGACTCATTCAGACATTTGATAAAATCCTCCATCATAGACACCAACAGTAGACAAGCATCCAACATCAGTGCCCAGGAGAGAAAGGCCATACAGTCTCTGAAAACCAACAAAGAAATCATCATTAAACCTGCTGACAAGGGAGGTGCAATAGTCATGATGAACACATCAGACTATATGAAGGAAGCAAACAGACAACTGATGGACTCACACTACTACAGAAAACTGGAGTCGGACCCTACACAGGACTATTACAAGGAACTAAACAAGTTGGTATCTTGTCTGCCTGACAAATCCATAAGAGCCGATGACCTGATACCAGAGAGTCCAAGAACAGGGACATTCTACATGCTTCCCAAAATCCACAAATCTGGAAATCCAGGGAGGCCGATTATTTCATGTGTGTACACCCTTACTGAGCAGGTTACACCCAGCTACATTTAGAACACAACTGACCTACTGAATAAACTAGCAGCAATAGGTCCTCTACCAGAAGGAACCATCCTGGCCACCATGGATGTGGAATCTTTGTACTCTAATATCCCACACCAGGATGGATTAAATGCCTGCAAAGTCTTCATTGAAAACACCGAGAATGATGCTGATTCTGTGGTGAAACTCACAAAATTCATCCTCACCCACAATTACTTTCAATTTGACAAAAAGATCTATCTACAGGAGACTGGCACAGCTATGGGAAGTAAAATGGCCCACAGTATGCAAATCTTTTCATGGCCAAGATTGAAAGCGACTTTTTGTCCTCATGTCCCATCAGGCCTCTGACCTGCTACCGCTACATTGATGACATTTTAATCATCTGGACGGAGTCTGAGCGACAGCTAAAGACGTTCCACGAACAGTTCAACCAATTTCATCCCACAATCAACTTAACAATCAACTACTCCAGCACTGAAATTAACTTTTTGGACACCATCATTAAGCTAAAGAACAATGAAATAGAGACATCCCTGTATCAGAAGCCAATCGACCGTCCAACGTACCTTAAATGGGACAGTTTTCATCCAAAACACATAAAAAACTCTATTATCTACAGCCAAGCCATCAGATACAACCGTATATGTTCCAACCCCATGGACAGAGATGAACACCTTGGTCGCCTTAGAAAGACCTTTTTAAATCAGGGCTACCATCCAAGAACAATTGAAAACCAAATTACAAGAGCCACCAGAATATCAAGGAATCACCTGCTACAGTACAAAGCTAAAGAAGAAAATAACCGGGTGCCTCTAGTGGTCACCTACAATCCAAATGTGGAGGTGCTAAGGGGAGCTGCTCGGAAATTACAACCTTTACTACAAAAAGATGCCCGATTACAATCCATATTTCCAGACACCCCACTACTGTGTTTTAGGCAGCCCCCAAATCTAAGAAACATCATTGTCAGAAGCTCCCTGTCCTCTCCAACAGCTGCAGGAACCTTTCCTTGCAACAAGAAAAAATGTAAAGCCTGCCCATTTATAATGACCACGGACAAGATAAAGATCCCCAACTCACATCAGGACTACAAGATCCCAGGCACTTTCAGCTGCATCACATCTAATGTGGTGTACCTAATTATATGTACTAAATGTCCAACTGGGGGTCTGTATGTGGGGGAAACAGGGCAAAAACTGAGAACAAGGATGAATTCTAATTGCCACACAATAAGAGAAAAGAGAATGGATCTACCTGTGGCCAAACATTTTTGTATCCCCGGTCATAGCATGATGGACATGAAATTACTTGTATTGAAAGGTAATTTCCCATCTCAGAGACACAGGAGAGTTTGTGAATACAAACTGATGACGACCTTTGACACTCTCAATGCTGGAATGAACCTATCACATGGATTTATGGCTTTTTACATCAATTAAGGAATTTGCTCCTAAGACACAGTGGGAGCATCACAAAACATTACCAGACCCCAATCAGAGGGCAATAAAACTTTCACACTCCTTATCTATGAACTGGTCCAATATTTATTGCCACAACTGTTCATCCCTGTCCCATATTGATAGTTCTGCTTTACGTCACTTGTCTTATCCATTGCACTATTCCTGTGTCCTGTTGTGTATAAATATGTGATTCTTCAGATGTTGTATTAGACTTTGCCTGATGAAGAGACCTGAGTAGTCTGGAAAGCTTGCAATTTTTTACCATCTTTTCAGTTAGCCATTAAAAGGTATCAACCACTGAGGACTCTCAAGTCTAAATATTTTTCTTGCATTAATGGTGGAACCCTTTTGAAGGTAGTCCACTAGCAGCACGCCCTCCTTAACCCAAAACACAGACGCCATCACCTTAGTGGCTGATCTTTGCACCTTGAACTTCTTTGGATGAGGAGAACCACTGTGCCTCCACTCTTTTGACTGCTCCTTGGTTTCAGGGTCATACAAATAAATCCAGGTCTCGTCCATAGTGACCAGTCGATCCAGAAAGTTCAGTCTGGAAATGCTGACAAATGGACCGGGAAGTTTTCACTCGCATGCTTTACTGATCTGTTGTCAAACATTTGGGGACCCACTTTGCAGATAGCTTCTTCATGTCCCAATGTTCATGGATAATTACACAAACATGTTCGCAGGAAATCCTCATGATGTCTGCTATTGCTTTAGCTGAAATTTGCCGATTCTCCAGTATGAGGTTGTGCACAGCACAACCACTGTCGGTCGTCCAGGACGTTCCTCATCGTTGGTACTGAAGTGTCACGTTTTAAATTAAGCAACCCAGTTCTTAACTGTAGAATATGAAGGGCATTCATCCTTCAATGTCTGCGACATATCACCATGAATATCCTGTGCAGACTTTCTTTGCAGAAACAAAAATTTTATGACTCCTTTGCTCTCATTTGCTGTGAATATCGCATTAGATTCTGCCATTTTGTTTTCCCCCATGCGTAGAACACTGTTGCCATAAGCTAAAAACACTAAATTTTGAAAACATATATTAGACACATAAGGCTTTCATGTGATGTAATATTCGTTACCATAGAAACAGAAAAAGATCACAAAGCCAAATACTTGTCAGCAGCCCCTTGTATAAACTGAATGTGTGTCCGAGGGCTAGCATCAGGGGGTCCTCTTCCTCCATGGGCCTGAAGGTGACTGCGATCGTAATGAAAGACATAAAAACAAGTAAAAAATAAAAAAAATACTCCAAAATACTCCAATTTTTCTTTTTTTTAGTCTTAAAATATTTCAATTTTCATGCTATTGGCTAGAGCATAACATTATACAGCTGGCATTTCCTGGTCTCTACCGATCAGTTGTTAGCTTTGTTGTGGACAGTCGTGGCCAAAAGTTTTGAAACTAACACAAATTTTGGTTTTCACAGTGCCGTTTTCAGCGTTTTTCAATCTTTTAGTAATTTAGTTGGCTGCTTCAATGGTTATTGAAGTACAGTTATCAGTATTTTCAGAAGTTTTTAAACTTTTATTGACAAATACATCAAGTTTATGAAAAGACTCAATAAATATTTAGGCTATGTTCACACGTTGCGTTTTTACTGCTTTTTTTGCTGCTTTTCTATGCTAATTAAAAGCTGCTTTTTACACTACCAGGAAAAACTATGAGCACTGGATATCAATTGGATTGAGATCAGGGGAGGTTCCTGGTCAAGGAACAAAAATTGCAATGTGTTTTTCAAAGACTCACTTAGTTGTCACTTTCGCCTTGTATGAGAAGCAACTCCATGCATGAATGGTCTCAGGATGATCACACGGATGGTTTCAACTGTTGGCATGATACAGGACTCATGGTAGCGCTCACTCACCTTTTCTTCTCAGGACAAACTTTTCTACAGAATTTTTCAGGAAGTACAAGTATTGGACTGCAGAGGACTACGGTAAAGTTACTTTCTCTGATTAAGCCACCTTTAGACTGTTTTGGTTATCTGAAAGAATGGTTGTGCAGAGAAGAAAAGGTGAGGGCTACCATGAGTTCTGTGTCATGCCAACAGTAAAGCATCTTGAAATCATCCATGTGTGGGAGATCACTTACAATTTTGCCTAAGAACATGTCCATGAATAAAGAATGGGATCTAAAGATCCTTCAACAGAAACGTCTCCCAGCGATCAAGGAGCAAAATTTGATGGTCAATGCTTTTTTCCAGTATGAAGGAGAACATGTTACAAGGCAAAAGTGATAACTAAGTGGGCCAGTGGACATTATATTGAAATCCTATTGAGAACCCTTGGTCAATCCTCAAAAAACGGGTGGAGGAACACAAACACAGAAATTGTGATAAACTGCAAGCAGTAATGGGCGGTCATCAGTCAGGATTTGGACCAGAGGCTGACATCTATTATGCCAAGGCAAAGGGCAGAAGTCATTGCTGTACCGGCTCTTCCATAAATAATGTGGGGAAATTTTCAAGGCTTTTGGGCCATTGCTGCCACTTTGACATACAGTGCCAAACCGGAAGTGATGACATCACGACCATGAGTGACCTGACTGTTGAGACTTCTGTAGGAGAGAGTGGTCAGAATGGCATCACTTCTGGCCTGGTGGAGATTATTGGCGCAGCAGCTCCGGAACGAGGGCAGATTCTAGTAATAAGTACGACTTGTTACGCTGGAATTAGTTTTTTGCCCCAAGATATTAAGTTATCTCCTATCTATAAAATACAGGATAACTTACTCACTCCTGGGGTCTGACAGCTGAGACCCCCAATGATCTGAAGAATGGGGGTTGGAATGAAGTGGAGGTCAAGATTGCACATGTCCTCTTCGCTAATTGTCTATGAAACTAATGTAGATGATGTAACATAGCTAGGTAAAGCTCTCAATTTGTCTACATATGAGGTCAGATATATGTGGAGGTTCAGCAGCGGTAACATCTATGGAAGCCCTGTTGTATCGTTTTGTACATGAACTTTTCAAAAAAAGGTGAAATTAATTTTTGGGTATTATTTAAATCTAACAAAATGTCTTCTTTTGAAATCAACTCAAAAATTAAGAAATCGCCCATGGCTAAGAAGTAATACAGACAGTACATGAGAATATAGAAAATCTCAGGAAGGGCATGGAATTTCACAAAAAATAGACACGGGGGCGTGATGACAACTCTCTTTTCCAGAGCAGTTCAAGGTTGGGTAACTTAGGCCTGCTTTATTCAGACATTGTAAAAAAAATTCTGTCGGGTGAAATTTTCTTTTCCCTGCCACAAACTCTCTCAGCTCTTTTGAGGTTTTCGCTTCCTTGTCAAAACACTACAAATGGAGGCTTAATCTGCCTTTGGCAGAGGCCTGTGTTTTCCTTGCCGTGTTACACGGGCTCTGCCTAATGCAAAACATATGAATTGCAGAAAACTGAGACGAATCATGTTGATTAACCCTTCTGTAGCCACAGATTCCTGTTGAGGCGATGTCCAACCATCTCTTTTGCTGGGGCCATAGTGTGGTTGTGAAGATTCAAGCCCAACTCAGGCTGACACAGGGATCCTAAGACATGAGGTCTTGTATGGGGGACAGCATTGAAATGAGCTTCCTTGGGCCATATCATAATCATTTTTTATTTCAATAGCTCCAATATATTCCTCAGCACTTTACAATTCAGAGGGGACATGTACAGACAATAATGATATTACAGGGTCACACGTAATTCAACACACACACAAGAGGAGTGAGGGCCCTGCTCCCAAGAGCTTGCATTCTCCGAGGAAATAGGGGGGACATGAAAGGTTAAAAGTGCTTGTGATGTGTGGTCCAGCCATCATTATAATTAAGAGGGGCGTTTAAATAATGCTGCATAAACCGGTCACCAGGCACAGGTAAAGTGCTATTGGGTGTGTGGATGGTGAGGAAACCGATGACCTGAGGGACCAGATTCTGAGGAAAATGTAGTAAGGGAGAACAGGGAATAGTTGGATTAGTGTGGTGAGGTAATAGGCCAGGCTAAGAAAATGTGTTTTTAGGGCACACTTAAAACTGTGGATGTACTTACGCCCCCTACATAAGAAGTCTTCTCAGTGATGCCATCGTACTGCTGCATAGACTCCACTCCAACTCTGACAAAGCGGCTTGGAAGCCATTTCCTTTGGCTGTTATTCTAAGCTAATAGATGAGAGTCCAGACTGAGGATCCCCAGCTATTAACTCAAAAAATTCATTTGGGTAGGTTGAAAAATTTTGATAAACTAGATAACTCATATGAGAAGAAATTGTTTTGTAAGCTCCTCTGCTCCCCTTGGGCTACTTTCACACATCATTTTTTTGCCATCAGACGCTATCCGGCTTTTTTTTTAAAAAAACGTATCCGGTTTTTTATACCGCCGGATGCGTTTTATTCTCATTGACTTTCATTAGCGCCGGATCGTGCTGCATGTCCTTCCGTTTCGTCCGTTTTTTTCCGGATCCGGCATAAATTTCCATTCCGGTGGCCGGACAAAACAGCCAGAGGAACGTTTTTTGTTTCCGGCGCAAAAAACAGACAGCGCCTGAAGCGCCGCATCAGGCTACTTGGAACTATAGAAGTCTTTCTTCTTCATCTAGCATGCCTGGAAATCTCTCTCTCTCCTCTCTCTCCTCTCTCTCTCTCTTTTCTCCTCTCTCTCTCCTTTCTCCTCTCTCTCTCTCCTCTCTCTCTCTCTCCTCTCCTCTCTCTCCTCTCTCTCTCTCTTCTCCTTCTCTCCTCTCCTCTCTCCTTCTCCTCCTCTCTCCTCCTCTCTCTTCTCTCCTCTCTCTCTCTCCTCTCTCTCTCCTCTCTCTCCTCTCTCTCTCCTCTCTCTCTCTCCTCTCTCACTTCTCTCTCTCTCCTCTCTCTCTCTCTCTCTCCTCTCTCTCTCCTCTCTCTCTCTCTCGCTCTCCTCTCTCCTTTCTCCTCCCTCTCTCTCTCCTCTCTCTCTCTCCTCTCTCTCTCCTCTCTCTCTCCCTCTCTCTCTCTCCTCTCTCTCTCCTCTCTCTCTCTCCTCTCTCTCTCTCCTCTCTCTCTCCTCTCTCTCTCCTCTCTCTCTCTCTCCTCTCTCTCTCGTTCCAGGCATGCTCAAAATGCATTTCTCGGGCTGAAAAGTTCAGATACGGCTAAAAACCAGAAACGTCGCATCAGTTTTTTTCAATCTGCACTGGATCCGTCTTTTTATAAATTGGACAACTTGTGCCTCAAAAAACTAATGTGTGAAAATAGCCTTACTGGTGCCTGCAGACAGCTAGAATTTTACAATGGAGGATACCAGAATGTACACACATCTTTCCTATATCACAATTTAGCTGGTCACTGTTGTCTCAATAAACTTTACATAAATCAATAGATAGTATAAGTGAATAAAGGATTTGTCATAGCATATCTTGTTATAGATATATTCTCCATCTCCACTTATGTGTGTAGCCCAGCTACGCAGGCACACATAAAATCCAGGAGAATGCACAGGAAGGTAATCGCAAAAGCTTGCTATTCATGCACTTCACTCACACTTTCAGACACACCCATCTGAGGTATAGGAGGTGGTGACACGTAGCAGAGTCAGTCTGTTTCCTGTCTGAGAAGAGCTCAGATCAGATAGTTTCCTGTCTTCAGACAGTGCAGTTGAGTGCCAGTTCAGTCTGGACTAGGAGAGAGGACTGAATCCTCGCAGAGCTAGCGTAGCTCACCTGACAAAGAAGTGGAGGCTAGTACGGGTGAAGTGCATCATCCTAGCCTAGTCAGAGCTACCCTTAATCAGTACCTCAGTAGAAGCTGAACCAAGGAGGAAACTGAGAGCTGCTCAGCGAGCTCGGAAGAAAGCTGACTATTTCCATCGAAAGCTACAAGTGCTTATGCAAAGAGCAGAAGCAGGGCGAAGGGCGCAGTGGAGAAGATAGAGAAGTGCTACAGGTATTGGATTGCCTGCACTAAATTGCCGGACACCGGGGTCCGAAGCGTTGCTACAGTTTCAAGCTTAGTAACAAGAACACCGGAGGCATCTGGACTACAGGTCGCAGAGAGCAGCCCTAAGTGTCAATACGTAACCGGAGACAGGGAAAACAGGAGTCTAGCCTGATCAGCAAATATAGACTTAGTTTTCACCACTTAGAAGTTTCCACCACAACGTTGGCCGGGCAGTACAGCTATTGAGAAAGCTGGAGATTCAGAGTTAACTTCGCTTCAGGCAAGTTGGACTCACCTACATTCGAAGTAAAGGAGGCCTCTAACCTGCTCAGCGGTTACCCGAATGTGCATTCTCCACCCCGACCAGCTCCCCGGGATCTGCTTGAACCATCTACCAGTAAAAGGTATGAAAAGAAGCTGCATTGTGTGTGACTGAATTCTTACTACACCCTGCATCATCAACACCATAGACTTCCAGGGACCCGTCTCACCTGTGGGAGACTACCACCCAGCTGCCCCCATAACATCCCCTGTGAAGATCCTTATAGCAGCGCTGGTTCAATTAACCAGATACCACAGGTGGCGTCACGAACTACCTATCCTTAAAATTCCCTGTAAATATCCCCCATTGTATGAGCGCCCAGGGCCACGGACCGAGTCCCGCTGCCAGTGACAAACCCCCTAGACTTTCATGGGCTCGGTGCCGAGTACCCCATTGCCCTGGTACTAAGTGCGACTCATCTTTGGCGTCACGAACAGGATACGAAAGCTTGCAATTGTGAGTCCTGTGTGTCTATTGAACTGTTTGCTGCATTTGGCGCCAAAATACCGCCATCTTTACCGCAAAATTCGCGCCCTCAGGCGCTGGTGAAGAAGGGGGGCGTACCTGAAAGTGCGCGCTAGTTCCCTGGCCCCGCCCCCAACTCTGACGCGGCGGCAGGTCCTGTGAAACAGGAAGTGAACGCTCTGACATCACAGTCCAGCGACAAAGGTCCTGTCTCCACCGCTGTGCCTGCAACGAAGGTCCTGTCTCCACCGCTGTGCCTGCGACGCTGCAGTCTGTGAAAGAGGTAGGCTCAGATTAACCAAGGGGGCACCAATATGTCGCAGCAACCGGCAGACGGAGCGGCCCCCGCTGAGGGCCCTAATAGCCCACCGCTTGGCGTCGTGCCGCAGGATGGGGGTGCAGGCCCCTCACCTGGTCCGGTGGTCCCGCTTATGCCCCTAACGCTCCCATACATGCCTGGAGCGAAGTGGCTCCCCCAGTACAGCGGCGAGCCAGACACCCTGCCAGGATTTAAACGGAAGATATGTAGTATTTTGGATATGTACTCAATGACTGAAAAGCAAAAAGCTGCTGTGGTAATAGGACAGTTAGCTGGTGCGGCTGAGAGAGAAGTAGAGACTTGGCCCACTGCAGACCAGGAGTCGGTACCTGCGATTCTCTTAAAGCTACAGGCCATCTTTGAGGACCGCACAGAAACGGATCTCCGGATGGCATTTTATCAGTGCGTCCAGAGACCGGGTGACAGTATTAAGGACTACGCCTGCCGACTACAGGGGGCCCTGCGAGCTCTTAAACAGGCTAACCCTACAAGTCCCATTGATGAGAGCCAAATGTTGAAAGAGCAATTCGTGCGGGGACTGAGGTCTCCAGAGGAAGGCAGGACTGTAAACTGGTGGTCCTTAGATCATCCAGATGCCACTTTTGATGCCCTAAAAGACATGGCAATAAAAGGGCTGCGAACCTTGGAAAAGCCTGAGGTGGCAAATCAGTATCACCCGGGTGAAGCCACTCTAAAGCCGGCAGTACCCACCTTTTCCCCGCAGGCGGCAGAAGCTACAATGCAGGTGGCGCCCCCTAGTGAGTTGGAATGTCTGCGCTCAGAAGTGCGCCAGCTGACTAAGAACTTAGCCACTGTAATGGATGCCCTGCAACTGCGGAAAGAGGAAGGAGGAAAGATCCTACTAGCCGACTGTCCGGAGGATGTTCCTTGGACGAACCGGAGGAAATGGAGGACGTCGCTACACCGGAGGAGGACCACGCCACCCCCAGGAGCGACTCCTGATCAACACCATCCTCGCCGGGAGATCGTCTGCTACCGCTGCAATCAAAAAGGTCATATGGCTCAGCAATGTCCTTTAAACGAGCCGATCCTGGGTCAGAGGGCCAACACCCAGGAGTAGACTCATCAGGCCCCTTAGACTGGAACCGCAGGTTCGTGGGTGGACGGCCCTACCTGTCCATGATTCTGGACGGGATTGCAATCCCTGCACTGCTGGACACTGGATCTCAGGTGACCATCATACCTGATGTCCTTTACAATAAATTTTGGTCCATGGACAGCCTCCAGCCCCCGAGCCCTGACTTGACAGTGTACGCTACCAATAGTCTCCCTGTTGAAGTAATTGGAGCCAAAAACGTAAATGTAAAAGTGGGCAGGGTGGAGCTGAAGGATCAGGGACTCCTAGTAGTCAGGACTGTAAATGAGGAAAATGGTCTAAATGTGATACTAGGTACTAACATTATCAGTAACTGTCTGGGAGAAGTTGTGTTTTTGCTCCAACAGCTCGCTGAAGTTGCCAAGCCAAAGCAGAAGGGAGTGATCCAGAGGGAGATCCGGGCCCTGATGTGCCAGCAGAAAGCGAAGCTTACAGATGGTGAAATCGGTAATGTACGGGTCACAGACTCGAACCCCATTGTAATACCCCCAATGAGTGAAATGTTAATATGGTGTAGAGCAGCCATAGGTCTGAGAGGACAGAACTACCAAGCAGTAGTAGAACCCCATCGTTCAGAACACAGACCTACACTCATGATTGCTAGAGGGGTAGTGGAAGTAGTAAATGGGAGAGTACCAGTACGACTTCTCAACTGGGGGGACGATGAAGTAAATTTGCCACGTTATGCTACAGTTGCTAAATTACATGCCGTAGATAATAATTCTATCCTCACAACCGAGTCCTTAGCCTCCCGCCAACCAGCGGAGGATAATGATCCGGCAACCCCGGTAGCGGACTGGTGTCAGCAGCTTCATATAGGGACAGACACCACTTCCGTCCACCAGAAACAGGGGGTACTACGGGTGGTACAAGAGTACGCACAAGTATTTAGCAAGCACCCACTTGACTTTGGGACCATTAAGGGAGTACAGCATCATATCCCTACAGGCAGTCATCCTCCCATCAAAGAGCGGTACAGGCCTATACCTCCAGCCCACTATCAGAAAGCTAAGGAAATGCTGCATGACATGAAGAAAGCCGGGGTGATAAGGGATAGTTGTAGCCCCTGGGCAGCACCTCTGGTTCTAGTGAAGAAAAAGGATGGTAGCATGCGAATGTGTGTAGATTATAGGCAAGTAAATCGTATAACACATAAAGATGCATACCCATTACCACGCATAGAGGAATCCTTAGCTGCTCTGAAAACGGCTAACTACTTCTCTACCCTCGACCTTACTAGTGGGTACTGGCAAGTAGCTGTGGCTGAGGAGGACCGGGAGAAAACTGCTTTCACCACCCCAATGGGACTCTGCGAGTTCGACAGAATGCCGTTTGGCCTCAGCAGTGCCCCAGGAACATTCCAGAGGGTGATGGAGAGCTGTCTGGGACATCTCAACTTCGAAACTGTGCTGCTGTACTTGGACGACGTAATTGTGTACTCTAAGACATATGAAGATCATCTGAAGCACCTGGCGGAGGTATTTGAGTCATTGTCCAAGTTTGGGATGAAACTAAAGCCCTCTAAATGCCACCTGCTCAAACGGAAGGTACAGTACTTGGGACACATTGTCAGTTCTGAAGGAGTAGCGCCGGACCCCGAGAAGGTCACAGCTATCCAGAAATGGCCAGAGCCGAAGAACCTAAAGGAGGTGCGTCAGTTCCTGGGATTAACAGGTTACTACAGTAGGTTTGTAAAAGATTACACTAAGAAAGCGGCGCCTTTGCAGGACCTCCTGGTAGGACAACCTCTTAAGAGCAGAAACCTTCCATTCAATTGGGGAAAAGAACAAGCTGAGGCATTCAAAGAGATGAAAGAGATCCTGACCGGCGATGAAATCTTAGCCTACCCAGATTACAGCCAACCGTTCCTGCTATACACAGATGCCAGTAACGAAGGATTAGGAGCGGTCCTCAGTCAGAAGCATAACGGCCAAGAAAAAGTCATCGCATATGCCAGCAGAAAACTCCGGCCAACTGAGAGGAATCCGGAAAACTATAGCAGCTTCAAACTGGAGTTCCTGGCGCTGGTCTGGGCCATTACCGAAAGATTTAAACATTACCTTGCCTCCAACAGGTTCACTGCGTTTACAGACAATAACCCCTTGACGCATCTGGAAACAGCCAAGCTGGGAGCCATGGAGCAACGTTGGATGGCTCGGTTGTCAAATTATCAGTTTACCATCAAGTACAGAGCGGGCCGTAAAAATGCTAACGCGGACGCCTTGTCCAGAATGCCGCATGAATCCGAAACGGAGGAAGAATCAGATGATCTGGAAGAAATCGAGCTACCTGCGTTCCATCGAAATGGGGTGGTCCAAGAGCAACGAGTCTACAGAAAGCGGTGTGGTGAGATGTTGAACCCTTTACCTCATCATAGCTGGAAGGAGACTCAGGACAGCGATCCCGTGGTCAGCCGTATCAAGGAGTTGATAAGACAAGAAGGTTCCTCCTTGGAGAAAGACGCACCCATACCAGCAAAGCTCCTGTGGAATGAAAGAAGCCGGTTGTTCATATACCGAAAGAAGTTGTGCAGGAGATACGTCGACCCAAGGACCCATGAGATTCTTTGGCAGATAGTGGTGCCCAGAGCAGACATCCAAATGGTGTTGGAAGCCTACCACGATCAAGCAGGACACTTTGGCTGGAAAAAGCTGGAGACCCTGTTGAGGTGTCGGTTCTACTGGGTAGGGATGCGCAGCTCCATCGAGAAGTGGTGCCGGAACTGTGGACCCTGTGGTCTCAGACGAAAAGACTATCATAGTCAGAGAGCACCCTTGCAGCCTATCCGGACGACTCGTCCTCTGGAGATCGTAGCATTGGATCACGTTAAGTTGTCCCCAAGCAGGTCAGGATACTCATATGCCCTGACCATGGTGGATCATTACTCCAAATTTCTGGTGGTCGCCCCTGTCAAGGATCTCACAGCAGAGACAGCAGCTAAGGTCTTCCAAGCAAGTTTCTGCAGACCACACGGATATCCAGAGCAGGTACTGACTGATCGAGGTCCAGCCTTTGAAGCTGAACTGTTTCAGGAATTCTGTCAATTGTATGGATGTAAAAAGATCAGAACGACGCCATAAGACCCTCAGACCAATGGCCTTTGTGAAAAGATGAATCACATTGTCATGGATTTACTGAAAACTGTACCCCTGGAAGAAAGAAACCGGTGGCCAGACTTGTTACCCGACCTGGTTGACTTGTACAACCACATACCAGTAAGTTCCACCAACTGCACTCCAGCTTACCTTATGAGAGCAAGACCTGGAAGACTGCCAATGGATTTGGAGCTGGGAGTGGTAGAACCAGAGGCTGATGACAGTGCTGAAGATTGGGACACAACTCGACAGGAACAGTACAAGAGAGTACAAGCCTGCGTAGAAGACAGTCTCAACAAAGTAAGAGAAAAGCAAGAGAAGAACTATAACAAAAATGCTCCCGCTAAGCCTTTTATGCCTGGAGAAATGGTGCTCAAAAGAAAAAGAAGAATGCACAAGTTGGATGATCAGTGGGAACAGGAGCCATATGTCGTGCAAAATTCCAATTTTGATAACAGAAAGGTCTGTGCCATTAGTAAGGATGGAGGAAAAACGACGGCAACGGTGTCCAGAGATCATTTAAAGTTGTGTCCTTGCCCATTAAAGCTCCGTGAAGAAAACCCTGTTGTCCATCAAGAAGAGAGTGCTGAAGCGGTCATACACACGGATTTGGGAGATTTACCTGCGGATTGGCCCAGATTGGGAGACGCTGTAATTATTCCTGTGCTGCAGTTTTATCAACCGCAAGAGGAGTCTCTACAACCAGTCATACCAATTGTGCCAGTTGAGCCAGTTCCAGAAGAACCTATTCTGGCAGACCCTCAACCATTAGAACCCCAAGAAGCGGACCCGCAAGAAGCAGCCCCACAAGAAGTGGAATCCCCTGGTGAAGCTGGTGAAGCAGTACCGCCTCGTCCAGCCACTAGTACACTTGCCAGATCCATAGAAAGGTTGAGACGGTATTATAGTTTGCCGTTACGCAGAACAGAAAGGTTAGAGAATACCATACCTGATGCTACCCCACGTAGGTCAGAACGTATCACTAAAGGTAAACTACCTATTCGCTATCAGGAGTAGTCCTAGTAGACTAGTTAGCAAGACCCAGATAGGGTTTATTGTCACTGACAAATTGTATAAAGTTTGAAAAAGTATTAATGTAATTATTTGAAATGTGTTTTAACCATGCCAATGGACTGCGTGGCTGTGGACTATGCCAGCCCAAGAACTTGTCTTTGTAAATAGTTGTGCTACGGTGCATTATCTTGGTTTGACACGAAACCATTACTATCAACCTCTGAAGAAAAACCCGTATGGTGGGCCTAGAGTGAGGTCTGCAGTCAGAAGTCCTGCAGCCCACCCAGGACCCACGTGGGAGGTTTTTGGTGCAGGTCCTCCACAAGTATCTTGTAAATATGGAAATGTCTTGATATTTTGATACTTTTGTATTTTATAATGTACAAATTGTAACGTTCAAGAAGTCGTACCTCCCGGATGGGAAGAGTTATAATGTTTATGTTAATGCAAAACAAAATGTTCTTTTTGTCTTTTACAGCCCGGGAGTGCTGTGTTTTACCAAGGGGGGATGTGTAGCCCAGCTACGCAGGCACACATAAAATCCAGGAGAATGCACAGGAAGGTAATCGCAAAAGCTTGCTATTCATGCACTTCACTCACACTTTCAGACACACCCATCTGAGGTATAGGAGGTGGTGACACGTAGCAGAGTCAGTCTGTTTCCTGTCTGAGAAGAGCTCAGATCAGATAGTTTCCTGTCTTCAGACAGTGCAGTTGAGTGCCAGTTCAGTCTGGACTAGGAGAGAGGACTGAATCCTCGCAGAGCTAGCGTAGCTCACCTGACAAAGAAGTGGAGGCTAGTACGGGTGAAGTGCATCATCCTAGCCTAGTCAGAGCTACCCTTAATCAGTACCTCAGTAGAAGCTGAACCAAGGAGGAAACTGAGAGCTGCTCAGCGAGCTCGGAAGAAAGCTGACTATTTCCATCGAAAGCTACAAGTGCTTATGCAAAGAGCAGAAGCAGGGCGAAGGGCGCAGTGGAGAAGATAGAGAAGTGCTACAGGTATTGGATTGCCTGCACTAAATTGCCGGACACCGGGGTCCGAAGCGTTGCTACAGTTTCAAGCTTAGTAACAAGAACACCGGAGGCATCTGGACTACAGGTCGCAGAGAGCAGCCCTAAGTGTCAATACGTAACCGGAGACAGGGAAAACAGGAGTCTAGCCTGATCAGCAAATATAGACTTAGTTTTCACCACTTAGAAGTTTCCACCACAACGTTGGCCGGGCAGTACAGCTATTGAGAAAGCTGGAGATTCAGAGTTAACTTCGCTTCAGGCAAGTTGGACTCACCTACATTCGAAGTAAAGGAGGCCTCTAACCTGCTCAGCGGTTACCCGAATGTGCATTCTCCACCCCGACCAGCTCCCCGGGATCTGCTTGAACCATCTACCAGTAAAAGGTATGAAAAGAAGCTGCATTGTGTGTGACTGAATTCTTACTACACCCTGCATCATCAACACCATAGACTTCCAGGGACCCGTCTCACCTGTGGGAGACTACCACCCAGCTGCCCCCATAACATCCCCTGTGAAGATCCTTATAGCAGCGCTGGTTCAATTAACCAGATACCACAGGTGGCGTCACGAACTACCTATCCTTAAAATCCCCTGTAAATATCCCCCATTGTATGAGCGCCCAGGGCCACGGACCGAGTCCCGCTGCCAGTGACAAACCCCATAGACTTTCATGGGCTCGGTGCCGAGTACCCCATTGCCCTGGTACTAAGTGCGACTCATATGAGCCTCTTTTTTTCTCTGATCTTCCTCATGAACTTATTCACTCAACTGTTAAAAATCATCTTGGACAAAATTAGAGGGCCTGCCTGCTAACTGAGGGCTCATATTAAAGGCTGCCTATTAAACAGAACCTGTCAGATCCCCTTAGGCTGTGGTTCCACGGTCCGGAACCACAGCGCATTTGACGGAGCAGAAATTCCGCTCCGTCCTAAGCCCCGCCCCCTTTTTGACGCACGCACATTCCGGATGTGTTCAGGACACCTCCGGAACACATGCGGAATGATCGCAGGGCTGCATAGCCCTGTGTTATTTCCATTGCGGCGACGCAGCGTCGCCGCAACGGGCTAGGACATGCTGCGGTCTGAAAAGACGCGCCGCATGTACGGAAACGCAGGTCTTCCGCCTGCGTGTTTTACTGCATAGTGGAGACGGGATTTCTTGAATCCCCTCCACTATGCTGTAACATCTGGACGCTGCGTGTTTGACGCTGCGCCAACGCACAGCGTCAAACACGCAGCTAATCCGGAATGTTTCCTGACCGTGGAAACATACCCTAACCTTCTCAAACTTCCACCATAAGGTAAAATTAGCCTATAACTGCCTTATTAAAAAAAAATATAAATGCGCAGCTCATCTTATGCTAATTAGCCATGACTAGTATGGCGGGGTATAGTTTCCTTCAGACTAGTCCAGCCTCAGTTCATAGTTCATAGAATCATTGAATGTTAGAGTTGGAAGGGACCTCCAGGGTCATCGTGTCCAACCGCCTGCTCAATACAGGATTCACTAAACCATCTCAGACAGATATCTGTCCAGCTTCTGTTTGAAGACTTCCATTGAAGGAGAACTCACCACCTCTCGTAGCAATCCTTCCCCTCTGGACATGATTGACATTCAGTACCTCCCTGTTGTATACTTCTTCTCAGCGCTACACATGCGTGTCACATCAGCTTTAAGCAATAGTGTTGAGCGATACATTACTGCAAATATCGGGTATCGGCCGATATTAGCTGTATCGGGCTTTCGATTCCGAGTACCGATATTTTCGTCATATCGGATACCGGAATCGGGATTGTCACTGTCAGTGTCCGTCGGTCAGGTCTGTCAGGAGTCAGCGGCACTTACCTGGCTGAAGATCTCCGGCGGTCACGTCCTGGACTGCTTCATGGCCGCCATCCTCTTCTCCCCGGCGGTCACATGCAGTTTCTCGCGATAACTGCAGTGACTGCTGGGTAATCCCGGCCGTAAAGCAGTCAGTCCGATGACGTCACCGCCGGGGAAGCAGGTAATCAGCTGTGCTGCGTCGCGATGACAGGCTCTGCCTGTCATTGCGATGTAGCAGAGCTGGATCGTCGTGGGACAGTCGTTACTATGGACTGCGTCGTATACTGCGTGGTATACTGTTGGTTTGTTTTTTTTCTTTTTTTACAGGAGATCGATGGCATCGCAGGAATGAGAGTACAATAAAAGAAATGAAAACTGTGTTGTCTCTTTTATTTCATTAAAATACTTTTTTCTTGCTGTGTCTTTTTTTTTATGCATTTAATAACTTTGGGATTAATAATGGATCAGTGTCTTATTGACACCTCTCCATTATTAACCGGGCTTATTGTCACCGTGCAATCAACGGTGACATTAACCCCTTATTACCCCACTTGCCACCGCTACAGGGCAGTGGGAAGAGCCGGGTAAAGTGCCACAATTGGCACATCTTTTGATGCGCCAAATGTGGGGCTGCTGTAGCCTGGTATTATCAGGCTGTTGAGGGCCAAAATCCATGGGCCTTGACAGTCTTTTAATACCAGGCCGCAGCAGTCTGCATTTTACTTGGCTGGTTAACAAAAATAGGGGGGACCCCACGCCAATTTTTTTCGAGGGGATCCCCTATTTTTGTTAATCAGCCAAGATATGCAGACTGCTGTGGCCTGGTATTATCAGGCTGGCAAGGTCCATGGATCTTGGCTCCTTAACAGCCTGAAAATCCAGGCCTCAGCGGTCTGCTTCATCTGGCTGGTTAACAAAAATAGGGGGGACCCCACGCCAATTTTTTTCGAGGGGATCCCCTATTTTTGTTAATCAGCCAAGATATGCAGACTGCTGTGGCCTGGTATTATCAGGCTGGCAAGGTCCATGGATCTTGGCTCCTTAACAGCCTGAAAATCCAGGCCTCAGCGGTCTGCTTCATCTGGCTGGTTAACAAAAATAGGGGGGACCCCACGCCATTTTTTATTCGAAGGGAACCCCTATTTTTTGTAATCAGTTCCCTCTGACGTCACTGATTGTGTTCCTGGCTGACCTGAAGTGAAAGTGGAAAGCAATCAATTAAGCTTTCCACTTCCTCTCCTGTCAGCCAGGAGAGGAACTCATTCATTTGGGGGTTTACTGTGAGGCTGCAGCATTAGCTGCGGTCCCTGCAGTAAACATTAACCCTTTCTGAAGGATTACACCGTGGGACCTGACTGTGCATGGGATAGGTAAGAATAATTTTGCTTTTTTATTTTATTTTTATTACAGGAAATGGTTTTTGCAGTCAAATAAAAGATGGTCAAAAACATGTGTCTTTATTTCATTAAAATGATTTTTAATTAAAGTGTGTGTGTTTTATTTTTATTTCATGCAATAGGATTAATAATTGATAGTTGTCTAATTGACAGCTCTCAATTATTAACCTGGCTTAAGGTCACCTTTCAATAGCAAGGTGGCTTTAACCCCATATTAACCCATTCGCCACCGCTACAGGGCAATGGGAATAGACGGGCAAAGTGCCAGAAAGGGCGAATCTAATTATAGATTTGTCTTTTCTGGGGTGTCTGGGGGCAGATGTTAGTAGCCAGGGGGGGCCAAAAATAATGGTCCCTCTCTGGGCTATTATTATCTGCCCCCATTCGCTGGCTTTGTCTGTCTGGTTGCGAAAATAGGGCGGGAGCCAACGCATTTTTTTTAAACAATTTTACACCTCATATATATATATATATACATGTCATTGAATTTGTGACACATATATATATATTTATATTTATAGTTCATACACTTCTACATAGTATAATAGCCGCTAATTCAATTGCAGGCTTTTGTGAAAATGCAGAACCCGACATGAAATGACACTTGGTGTACATAGGGTTAACCATGTCTTTTCATGTCCTTTGCTATCTGATTTGCACAAACAATTACATCAGTCTATGTGTGCAAAATTTCACACCTGTAGGGGTTAATTAAAGGTGTAAATTCGTAGCAAAAAAGTCCGTTTTTTTTACAACGAATTTATACCTTTAATTAACCCCTACAGGTGTGAAATTTTGCACACATAGACTGATGTAATTGTTTGTGCAAATCAGATAGCAAAGGACATGAAAAGACATGGTTAACCCTATGTACACCAAGTGTCATTTCATGTCGGGTGCTTCTGTCTTTTCACAGAAGCCGGATTTTACCCGGCAATTGAATCAGAGGCTATTTTACTATGTAGAAGTGTATAAACTATACATATATGTATATATATATGTCACAATGACATGTATATATATATATATGTATTCTATGTGTGTATATTTAGTGTTTACAAGGAAATAAAGGTTTTTTTTAGTTGCGATATTTTGTTCCCATAGACTTACATTGGACTTCCGGTATCAGAATCGGATATCGCCGATATTTAGTGATATCGGCGATACCATTCCGATCCGATATTTTTAGATATCGAGCAGTATCGCTCAACACTATTAAGCAACCTTTCTTGGGCATGCATAATTAAGCCAGGTGGACTTTTACAAGATTCATCTGTTCACTGCCCATGACAGGAAGCCATACTGATATGGTGCTAGACTGATGTGCACAGAAAGAAAGGATGTCAGTCACTCCCGCGAGGGTTGCGATTACAGGAACTGAAACCCCGCCTTGCTAGATGTGGCTAATTAGCATTAGATAAACTGCATTTAAAAAAAAAAAACAATACATTTTTTTTGTGGACTTTGATGTTTTGCAGCAGTAGGCAAATTTATCCTTATGGTAGCGTTTTTGAACATTTGAGTTCTTAGGTATGCTTTACATGAGTTTTTCACTACTGAACAACCCCTTCCTAAATACTGCAGTGCCCCAAATAAAATAAAAACAACACAAACTCATCTCAGGACCGATGCCGGAGCTCAAATGACATCATTATGTTATGTGAGTGCTGCAGCCTATCAACTGCCACTGTAATGATGCCAGTCCAAGAGGTGATAATATGGAGAGAGGAAAGGAAGTAGGAGTGAGAAGCAGAGTGGGAGAGAGCAGCAAAGAGATGGGACCGCAGCTTTCTAGTAAGTGTTTCATCTCACTTCAGAGCTGAATTCACAGCTACACTGCTCAATACTGATGTATAATGAATTCTATGCTGCTGCTGCTGTTCCCGAATATGTGCTACATAGGAACAGGGAAACAAGAGTCCCTCATGTTTCTATGTACTATGTTTGGGAGACAACATAGCAGCTAGACTACAACCACTAGCTGAGAGACCACTGAAAATGAACAATAGAATATGCAGAGGTTGAAAAATACAGGATACAGGTCAAATAACGGCCCAAAATAGTGTCATTACTCATGTACAGTCATGGACAAAAGTTTTGAGAATGACACAAATATTAATTTTTACAAAGTCTACTGCTTCACTTTTTCTAATGGCAATTTGCATATACTCCAGAATGTTATAAAGAGTGATCAGCTTAACAGCAATTACTTGCAAAGTCAATATTTGGCTAGAAAATGAACTTTATCCCCCAAAACACATTTCAACATCATTGCAGCCCTGCCTTAAAAGGACCAGCTAACCTCTTTTCAGTGATTGCTCCATTAACACAGGTGTGGGTGTTGATGAGGACATGGCTGGAGATCAATCTGTCATGATTAAGTAAGAATGACACCACTGGACACTTTAAAATGAAGCAGGAGCTTGGCATCATTGTTTCTCTTCTGTTAACCATGGTTATCTCTAAAGAAACATGTGCAGTCATCATTGCAATGCACAAAAATGGCCTAACAGGGAAGAGTATCGCAGCTAGAAAGATTGCACCTCAGTCAACAATCTATTGCATCATCAAGAACTTCAAGGAGAGAGGTTCCATTGTTGCCAAAAAGGCTCCAGGGCGCCCAAGAAAGACCAGCAAGCGCCAGGACCGTCTCTTAAAAATGTTTCAGCTGCGGGATCGGGCTACCAGCAGTGCAGAGCTTGCTCAGGAATGGCAGCAGGCAGGTGTGAGTGCATCTGCACGCACTGTGAGGCGGAGACTCTTGGAGCAAGGCCTGGTCTCAAGGAGGGCAGCAAAGAAGCCACTTCTCTCCAGAAAAAACATCATGGACAGACTGATATTCTGCAAAAGGTACAGGCAGTGGACTGCTGAGGACTGGGGTAAAGTTATTTTCTCTGATGAATCCCCTTTTCGATTGTTTGGGACATCAGGAAAACGCCTCATTCGGAGAAGACAAGGTGAGCGCTACCACCAGTCTTGTCTCATGCCAACTGTTAAGCATCCTGAAACCATTCATGTGTGGGGTTGCTTCTCAGCCAAGGGAATCGGCTCTCTCACAGTCTTGCCTAAAAACACAGCCATGAATAAAGAATGGTACCAGAATGTCCTCCAAGAGCAACTTCTCCCAACCCTCCAAGAGCAGTTTGGCGATCAACAATGCCTTTTCCAGCATGATGGAGCACCTTGCCATAAAGCAAAGATGATAAGTAAATGGCTCAGGGAACAAAACATAGAGATTTTGGGTCCATGGCCTGGAAACTCCCCAGATCTTAATCCCATTGAGAACTTGTGGTCAATCATCAAGAGACAGGTGGACAAACAAAAACCTAAAAATTCTGACAAAATGAAAGCATTGATTGTGCAAGAATGGACTGCTATCAGTCAGGATTTGGTCCAGAAGTTGATTGAGAGCATGCCAGGGAGAATTGCAGAGGTCCTGAAGAAGAAGGGTCAACACTGCAAATATTGACTTGCTGCATTAACTCATTCTAACTGTCAATATAAGCTTTTGTTACTCATATGTTTGCAATTATATTTCTGTCTGTGATAAAAACATCTGTCAAACACACATAAAAACCAGAGGGCAGCAGATCATGTGAAAATATAATATTTGTGTCATTCTCAAAACTTTTGGCCATGACTGTATAAAGGCTTATTCTGAAAAGTCACCTGAAACTACAGGTACGATTCAACTTAGTACCAGTATATGAATGGAATCAGGTGATTTAATGCACTTTAACTAAGGCTCTGTAAACCAATATGAACTCTCTACTGCTTATTATCCATTCACTGATCTTTTTGAATGCAAAACACTGAGTTCTCACCCTTGCCCCGCTGCATCACATCATGAGAATATAATATCGTGTTTATCATGGAAGCAGAATGAAATTTAATTATTCATGTCGCTGCAGGAACTCTAATGTTATTTTATTAAAACAAATTCAATATCTTACCCATGTTTTGAATAATGAAAAAGAGAACCAAGAGGAATTAAAATAGAGAATAATACAATCTAAACATGTATAATAGGATTTTTACATATATATATATACTTAATACCAGCCAAATAAAATATATGAAATTATTTTCCAGTAAGATCTAATTCCAATGCCATTTAGTTAGTATGTACAGTACTTACTATGTTAGCAATGGAAAACGCTTATCCCTGCATTCAAACATTCAGACACACCCCAGATGAAGCTGAGTAGGAGAAACCCAAGTTGGACAAGCGTGTAATATACACACTCCTTAGACTAAGTGTTGGACACTATTTTACTACTTTCATTTCATTGGAATATTTGGTTATTTGGAGATTGTCAAAGATTTGACCACCTTATCTGCTAATCTGATTACGGGACCGGCAGATAGCTTTCTTCCCGTATAGGTTCCTGATACCTCCAGCTAAATTTTCTTACCTGTACAGAATCTTTTTCAATTTTATTGCTTGACTTTGACTGTTGACCTGCACCCTCTACAACTGCAGCAATTATTTCTATAGATTGTGACTATTTGGACTTTTAGATTATTTTTTCTGAAGATAGTGCTAAATTACTTTGGGAGTATGTTTGTGGTCATTGGCCTGCTGAAGAATAAATTTAGAGCCAATCAGACGCCTTCCTAATGACATTTATATGAGTGATAAGTATCTACCTGTATTTCTCAGTATTGAAGCCAACAAACCATGGCCAACAGTGAAGACCATAGTGGTCGGCCAAGGAAACTTAGTGCAGCAGATGAAAGACACATCATGTTACTTTCCTTCAAAACCAGAAGATTTCCAGCAGTGGCATCAACTCAGAAGTGGCAGCAAACAGTGGGACCCAGTTACAATCATCTACTGTTCGGCGTAGTATGGCCAGAAGTGGTCTTCATGGAACAACTGTTGCCAAAAGTAGCACCTTCTACTTGGAAACAAGGCCAAGTGACTCTTCTATGCATGAAAATATAGGGAATGTGGTGCAGAAAAATGGTAGCAGGTGAACTGGACTGATGAGTCAAAATGTGAAATATTTGGCTGTAACAGAATGCAGTTTGTTGCCAAAGGGCTGGAGCACGGCACAATAATGAAAGTCTGCAGACAACAGTGATTTTTTTAGTTTGTGGTTGGTTCTCCAAGATGTTTGAAACAACCTCCCTGCCAATATTCATCAAAAACTGTGTGCAAGTAACAAATGTACCTTGAAGAGCTGACGCTGCTCTGAAGGCGAAAGGTTGGTCCAACAAAATATTGATGTGACTTCGATTTCTCTTTTGTTCATTCACTTTGCATTTTTCGAATTAATAAAAATAAATCATTAATACATCTATTATTTAAAACATTCTGACTACAGGATTTTTTCCACATCCGCCTAAAACTATTGCACAGTGCTTGATTTAAACAATAGGTTTCTGATGATAGTTTCCCCTTAAGGTCAGGGGCGGAACTATCGTGGAAGCAGGGGAAGCAGCTGCCATAGGGCCCGGGCTAGCAGGGGGCCCGTCCCTGCTGCAGCTGTCTCCCCTGCGGCTGTGTTCCGCCGCCCATGGCCTGAGAGTCGGCGGTTCCCTGTGCTGGCTGTCATGCTGACAGCCGGCGCAGAGAAGCTGCTGCGTGCCGTCTCCCAGGAATCAATTGCACTGGTGTCTATACAGACGCCAGTACAATTGAAGCTCTGACCGCCGGGTCAGAGCGACGTCTGCAGCGTGATGTGATCACGCTGCTGACGTCACTCGTCGGCGGAGCCCAGAAGGGTGAAGACTGGTGGTGAGTGTGCTCCACTGTGGAGCTGAAGATACCACCGAAGATTAACGGGGGCACATACTGTGTGAGTGATAACTCTGCATTCTTGGCTGCATTACTACTTGAGGGGCACATTACTACTGATGGGAGAATAAGAGGGCTTATTACTAGTTATGGGGGCATAATGTGCCTGCATTAATAGTTATGCGGGACATGGTTACTAGTAATGGTAGCATAAGGGGGCTGCATTGCTACCAGTCCATTATATTATATTGTGTTTCCATAATGTCTGCTTTAAATACAGCTCTGATTTGGGCAAAAAGCTGGCCGTTATGAGACTGAAGAGTATTTTTTGGGCCTAGAGAATTGCTGTGATTTGCTCCGCCCACTGCTATTGGCTCCGCCCACTATCAGAACCCCGCCCCCCCGCCGCCCGTTTGGGAGAGGGGGCCCCGTTCAAAATTTTGCTGTGGGGCCCCGCCATTTCTAGTTACGCCACTGCTTAAGGTTTATAATGAGAAGCGGAAATTCCATGTTTTATGCAATGAATTGACTTGAAAGAGGAAAGAAATTGCATAATATTTATTAATAAAATGCTTCAGTAAAAAGTAGTATTATAGGAATTCATATGGCCCTGGTTGGTATCTTAATTATTGTTTTTGGCTCTTCCGCTTTTCCTGCAAGTGATACTTAGAAGGGAACAGCTTTGCCAAAATGCAATTAAGGTTCGTTTGGAAGATGGAAGAGGAACTAGTAATTAAATACTCAGTACTAACCCTTCTCAATAAACATTTTTATCTTTTACATCCTCTTGGGTTGAATCTTTGGAGGGAAATAGTGAATATAAGTTCCCAGTAGTTAGAATATTGTAGGATTGTTTCAATTGGCCTCAAGTGTTATTTTACAGGTAAACTAAACCAAAAACGTAATAGTCTGACTTGCCCTAAAGACGTCCATTATATGGACAAAAATATTGGGACACATGACTTAATCATTGAATTCATGTTTCTCATTTCTTTTTTCTGCATTGCCAAAATGGTCCCTTCTACTCCATGCTTCACATCGCCTAGAGCCCTGGTGAGCTGTTTTTTCTATAAAAGACTTGGTTGGCTTAGTTTGTAGGGAAGAGTGAACATGCTCGGCGATACTCGGATATCACTCAAGTATCTGGGTGCTCGGATGTGCTCGGCACTCGATGAGCATTGGTTCATGCTTGGATTTGAAGCTCAAATCACCGTCCTGCAAGTTTGGCTCATATTACAAAGCCACTAAGCATGCAGGGATTGCCTGACAGTCACTGTAATGTTGTGTGGCATTACTATGATTGGCTGACCCCATTACCTCATCAGAAGTTATAAAAGGACAGGTGCAGCCATGCTTAGCTCACTGACGCCATTGCACAGCTCAGAGAGGGAGAGAGCAGTTATCCAGGCCTGTGTGTGCACAGTTTAACTAATCAGAGTCCTCAAGTGGTGCTATGGGTGCTGATGCTGAACCATCATATTAACAGCCCTTCATTCTTACACCCCCGGCAGGTGGGCGTATACAACCCCTTGTTTGCTGTTTCTTATATTGGGGGTAAGACACTTGGAGCGCCTTTTATCTTTTTCTTTTCACTAAAAAAAAGTATGTATGTTGAGGTATGATCTAAGTGACCCTTCACGGTTGACCTAGTGATTTCCAAATTAATTCACAGAACGTTGCTAGCAGCATAAATAACCAAACGGAGACATGTTTCTGTCTGGGAGAATCGAAACAGATTCTACCCCATGTATTACATCATCATCTTTTATAGTATTTAGTGAGTTTGTACTTCAACCAATAGTATAAAACCACACCTACAACATTTAACCAATGAAAATACAGGAAGACTGGAAACTACATATATGGTCATATCCACGTGACCATAGGAGAGAACAAATCGCGTACTCATTTCTCAGAGTATTCTACAGTGATACATCCCAAGGTCTCATATCTTGTCCAAACTGGAGCAGTCTAGTTTTTATTACAGCCCATGACCTTTACTCGAGTAGAAAAACTATTTGGCTTTATAACAGCCATGAGCCACAGCCCAGTAACAGAATTTATCTCATAAACGACAAAATGGAATTACAAACACAAAATGGAGCATTCAGTTTTGATCTTTCTTAATTTAGTCCTTCACATGTACGGTAAGTCAATACTTTAGCTTCAAGTTGAAATTCCTACTTTTGAACTACCCAGTTTAATGGTACCATCGAACAGAGCCAAGGGTAGGTCAGGCTTTTGCTCTCCTTTACCACTCATTACCTTGTTCCTGGCTGTTCTTTTGGTAATTTTTCTTCCCTACATAACGTGCTGCAGAAAAAAAATAGAAACTCTTAGTCAATAGAAGATAAAAAAGAGCCTGGAAGACAATAATAAAGAAAGGGGAGAAGGATGTAAGGTTGTGGCATTGGTTGGAGAAAGAAGAAAAAATTAGAGTAGAAGGGGTTCTAAAGAAGTCAGTCAGTATAGAATCAAACATCGAGAGGTCATAGCATTAGAATGGAGAGAGCTATTTGTCATGGAGAGCATCCTAAGCAACCAAACAAGAAATTTTCCTCCAAATTTCCAAAGTAGAAGTCCAATTTTAATACATGCTGTACCAGATATCGCTGGGTTCCGTGTCTGAAAGATCTGTGTATGGACATTTTATGTACTTGCCAGAAAAATAGCTAAAATCTATGTATGACTTGCATAGAGGTCCCACTTGACTTGGATGTCCTGCAATGCTTCTGTCGGCTTAGGAGAGGACACTAAGGCCAGTAATTATATGGATCAGGTCAAATAGAAACATCTAAAGGTCCAACATACCATCTCATCTTTAGTTTTTTATTCCTAATATTACACTTTACAATCAATCACTGATGAATAGTAGAAATCCAAGGAGAGGAGACGGCAGTAGCACAAGCTGTTGGTGCGGCAGCTGACTAATACAGCTGCAATCATTTATGTCAATAGATGTTGAGACACATTTCGCAGACAGATTAAAGCTGTCGAGTAAGAGATACTGAAGAAACATAAAGGTCAAGTACAGCCGTGAAAGAAGCATAGGAAGATAGTAGCTGTATTGAGCGTAACTTTCTCCCAGGACCTGTGCCAGATTTCAGTGCCCCTAAAGATTGAACCTTAAACCAAGAAACATTTCAAAAATGTGGGCAAAGGACCAAATGGGCACAAACCCAAAGAGAAATGCTGAACTGTGGAAGGATAATGCATCAGATAAGCCAGCTCAAAGTCCATGAGGGTGAAGTGGTCCACTTAACCTCTTGCCATCAAAATTGGCAACCATACATGTTCCGGGACCTAAAACCGTCTACAGATTACTGTAGATACACGTTCTCCTGTAGGTCTGTTGATACGTTTTGGACATCCAGTAGCTTTCCGGACAAATGCTTGGACTTTTCATTTCTCAACAGCTGGAGGGTGACCGTCTGTTGACCCCTGTAGTATATAATCTTGGTTCTTTTTGTTGCATGTAGAAGGGCAATTTTATAGAGCAAGTAAGAACATGGAAATTTTAGACAACTTTAATGAACTTTTCTTATTTCTTGCAACTGGCAACAAAACCAGTATACCATTCTGTAACTGGATTGGTTGTAATAATATATATATATATAGTATATAAAAAGGAGCTTGGAATCGCAAATAGTGAGATATTTTGGGTCCTACATTGATGGCCGAAAGGTTTGATTGAGACTGACATAAATGTTGTTGTTTTTACAAAGTTTGCTGCTTCAGTTTTTATAGTGCCAATTTGCATGAACTCTAGATTGATATTAATCCCTTTACTCCCGAGGGTTGTTTGCATGTTAATGACCAGGCCAATTTTTACAATTCTGACCACTGTTCCTTTATGAGGTTATAACTCTGGAACAATTCAACGGATCTTGGTGATTCTGAGACTGTTTTCTCGTGACATATTGCACTTCATGGTAGTGGTAAAATTTCTTCGATATAACTTGCATTTATTTATGAAAAAAATGGAAATATGGCAAAAAAATTTAAAATTTAGCAATTTTCAAATTTTGAATTTTTATGCCCTTAAAACAGAGAAATATGTCACATAAAATAGTTTCTAAATAATATTTCCCACATGTCTACTTTACATCAGCACAATTTTGGAAACAAATTTTTTTTTGTTAGGAAGTTATAAGGGTTAAAAGTTGACCAGCGATTTCTCAATTTTACAACAAAAATTTAGAAAGTCATTTTTTTTAGGGACCACCTCACATTTGAAGTCACTTTGAGGGGTCTATATTTCCAGAAAATACCCAAAAGTGACACCATTCTAAAAACTGCACCCCTCTAGGTATTCAAACCACATTCAAGAAGTTTATTAACCCTTCAGGTGCTTCACAGGAATTTTTGGAATCTGGAAGAAAAAAATGAACATTTAACTTTTTAGTCACAAAAATGATCTTTTACAAACAATTTCTTTATTTTCACAAGGGTAAAAGGAGAAAATTGACAGAAAAAGATGTTTTGCAATTTCTCCTGAATACGCCGATACCCCATATGTGGGGGAAAGCCACTGTTTGGGCGCACGGCAGGGCTCGGAAGGGAAAGAGCGCCGTTTGACTTTTTCAAACAAAAATTAGCTGGAATTGAGATTGGACGCCATGTCGCGTTTGGAGAGAACCTGATGTGCCTAAACAGTGGAAACCCCCACAAGTGACACCATTTTGGAAACTAGACCCCCTAAGGAACGTATCTAGATGTGTGGTGAGCACTTTGAACCCCCAAGTGCTTCACACAAGTTTATAACGTAGAGCCGTGAAAAAAAAATCATATTTTTTCCACAAACATGATCTTTTAGTCCCCAATTTTTTATTTTCCCAAGGGTAAGAGGATAAATTGGACCTCAAAGGTTGTTGTCCAATTTGTCCTGAGAATGATGATACTCCATATGTGGGGGGAACCACTGTTTGGGCGCACGGCAGAGCTCGAAAGGGAAGATCGGACGCCATGTCGCATTTGGAGAGCCCCTGATGTGCCTAAACAGTGGACATCCCCCAATTCTAACTTCAACCCTAACTCCAACACACCCCTAACCCTAATCTCAATCCTAACCATAACCCTAACATACACCTAATCCTAATCCCAACCCTAACCATAACCCTGACCACAAACCTAACCCTAACACACCCCTAACCCTAATCCCAACCCTAATCCCAACCCTAACACTAATCCCAACCCTAACTGTAATCCAAACCCTAACCCAACTCTAGCCCCAAACCTAACCCTAACTTTAGCCCCAACCCTAACCCTATCTTTAGCCTCAACCCTAACCCTAACTTTAGCCCCAATCCTAACTTTAGCCCCAACCCTAACCCTAACCCTAAAGGGAAAATGAAAATAAATACTTTTTTTATTTTATTATTTTTCCCTAACTAAGGGGGTGATAAAGGGGGGTTTGATTTACTATTTATAGTGTGTTTTTATAGCGGGTTTTTATGTTTGGCAGCTGTCACACACTAAAAGACGCTTTTTATTGCAAAAAATAGTTTTTGCATCACCACATTTTGAGAGCTATAATTTTTCCATATTTTGGTCCACAGAGTCATGTGAGGTCTTGTTTTTTGCGGAACAAGTTGATGTTTTTATTGGTACCATTTTCGGGTACATTACATTTTTTGATCGCTTTCAATTACGATTTTTGGGAGGCAGAATGAACAAAAACAGGCAATTCATGACTTTCTTTGGGGAGGGCGTTTACACCATTTACACCGTTCTGCGTGTGGTAAAATTGATAAGGCAGTTTTATTCTTTGCGTCAGTACGATTACAGTGATACCTCACTTATATAATTTTTTTAATGTTTTGGCGCTTTTATACAATAAAAACTGTTTTATAGAAAAAATAATTATTTTTCGCTTCATTCTGACAGCTATACCTTTTTTTTTTTTCGCTGATGACGCTGTATGGCACCTAATTTTTTGCGAGACAAGATGATGTTTTCAGCGGTACCACGTTTATTTATATCTGTTTTTTTGATTGCGCGTTATTCCACTTTTTGCTCGGCTGTATGATGTTAAAGCATTGTTTTTTGCCTTTTTTATGGTGTTCACTAAAGGGGTTAACTAATGGGACAGTTTTATAGTGCAGGTCATTACGGATTTTTTTTATTAAAATATTTATTGCTGGAATAAATATTGATTTTTTTATTATTAATTTTTATTATTTTTTAAAATATTTTTACAATTATTTAAATTTTTACTAAATCTTAGTTTTACACTTTGTCCCACTATGGGACACTCATTTTGTGCAGGCTGATCGCTTCTATAGCATGCAGAGCTGGATGCTACAGAAGCTGTCAGCGCTGCAGCTCCTAAAGCACTGACCTGAGAGGCTTCCTGGTCATCAATGCGCATGACAGGAAGTCCCTCAGGCCTAGAGACCCGGATGTCGTCGTGACGACATTGGGTCTCCATGGCAGCGATCGGGACCCCGCGGCATGCCGCGCGGGGTCTCCAATCCAAAAGCAGAGGGGCTCTCAGCCCCTCTGCAGCCGCCGGAACACTGCGATCATGTTTGATCGCAGTGTGCCGGGGGTTAAAGCGCCGGGAGCAGTCCGTGATCGCTCCTGGCACTTAGTGCCGGGTGTCAGCTGTGAAAATCAGCTGACACCCGTCCGCGTTTGGCCGCGCTACCCCCGTGAGCGCGGCCGATCACTCATGACGTACTATCCCGGCCCAGGTCACATGGACGGGATAGTACGTCATATGGCAGAAAGGGGTTAAGAGAGATCAGATGAATTGCAAAAAATTGCAAAGTCATTCCTTGCCATGAAAATTAACTTATAAGGTATCTGTCAGTAGGATCAACCCTCCGGCGAATCCTCACAGTATACAGCACACACAGTGACTGCAGACTTATTATTTTAGACCGGACAGTGTAGTCCTGCATACAGCATTATGGGCACCACATAGTCCTCTATACAGTATATAATGGCCCCATATATTGCTCCATACAGTATAATGGTCCATATATTACTTCATATAGAGTAATGGGCCCCATATATTGCTCCATACAGTATTATGGGCCCCATATATTGCTCCATACAGTATAAAGGCCCCATATATTACTTCATACAGTATAATGAGTCCATATATTGCTCCATGCAGTATTTTGAGCCCCATATAATGCTCTATATAGAATGATGAGCCTCATATATTGCTTGGTACAGAATAACAGGCCCCATACATTGCTCCATACAGAATAACGGGCCCCGTATAATGCTCCATACAGTATAATGGCTCCATATATTGCTCCATACAGTATAATGGCTCCATATATTACTCTATACAGTATAATGTCCACATAATAACGCTCCAATCATAACAAATAAATAATCAAATACTCACCTCTTTACGTTGCTCCGGTCTCATCAGCATCTTCCGGCTCTCTGCACTGCTCAGCACAGAGAATGCGCTACAGTGACGTCATCGTCCCCTCTGCCCTGAGACATCACAGAGAGACAGAAGATGCTGTAGAGACAAGAGCAGCACAGATTAAAGCAGCAGAGATCAGGGAGAGGTGAGTATATGAGGGTGGATGGTGCCAGCACTGGCACCAGGCTCTCCAAATCATGGACCTCATATTATGCCGGTGTCCCCAACAGTGAGTGGGCCCCCATTCATTCAGGGCCCCGGAACTTGCCCAGTTGCGCCGTTTGGTGACGCCAACCCTGGGCAGGAAATAGAACTCCCTGAGAATCTGCCTCCAAAGCTCATTGTAAAGTGGGCTTTACCAGTGTGAGACATGTAATGACTGACAGTCTGCTCTCCTGATTTACATGTCACACACTGGTAACTCCCCTTTCATTTAAACTGTTGTTTTATCAAATGTTGCATAAATTAATAGTGTAGGTATATACAAGAAACTTTGTAATAAATGTTATCAGAGAAATTTGCTTATGAGCCACTTCTTCCCTTTCCCAGTCTCCTGAATTCACTATGCACTTGTGTAGCCCAGCTTCGCAGGCACACATGAAAATCCAGGAAAGTGCACTGGAAGGTAACAGCCAAAGCTTGATATGCATTCACTCATGTCACTCACATTTAGACACACCCATAGGGGTATATAAGTTTAGTGGGTGTCAGCACAGAGAGAGAGTTTTCCTGTCTTCGGACAGAGGAGTCAGCTTCCTGTCTTAGGACAGTGACTCAGTCAGTTAGCTCCGGGAGGCTCAGGAGTGAGTCATCCCTTGGATAGTTACCTGTCTGAGATAGTCAGTCAGATTGGTTTCCTGCTGAGTTCAGAGCAGAGACTTCAGCCGCCTGTCCCAGGACAGTGAAGTTCAGTCGACAGAGGTCCTGGACTAGGAGAATACTGAGAGCTGCTCAGCGAGCCCAAACAGGGAATCTGTGATTCGACTTCTATGCAGCAGTGCTTATGTTAAGAGCGGAAAGCAGGGCGAAGGGCACAGTGGAGAAGATACAGAAGTGCTTTAGGTATTGGATTGCCTGCACTAAATTGCCGGTCACTGGGGACCGAAGCGTTGCTAATGTTTCAAGCATAGTAACAAGAAAACCAGAGGCATCTGGACTATAGGTCGCAGAGTGCAGCCCAAAGTGTCAATACGTAACCGGAATCAGGTGGAACAGGGACTTTGAGTCAAGCGCAGACAAAAGTAAGGACTTGGTTTCATCACTTAGAAGGCTCCCTCACAACGTTGGCCGGGCAGTACAGCTATAGAGAAAGCTGGAGTTTCAGAGTTAACTTCGCTTCAGGCAAGTTGGACTCACATGTACATTGAAGTTAAGGAGGCCTCTAACCTGCTCGGCTGCTACCTGAAAGTGCACTCTCCACCCCGACCAGCTTCCGGGATCTGCTTGAACCATCATCAGTAAAAGGTATGAAAAGGAACTACCTTGTGTGTGACTGAATTCTTATTGCACCCTGCATCATCATCTCATAGACTTCCAGGGACCCGTCTCACCTGTGGGAGACTTACTACCAAGCTGCCCCATAACATCCCCTGTGAAAGTCCTCATAGCAGCGCTGGTACAATTACAGAAACCGCAGGTGGCGTCACGAACTACCTACCTAATAATCCCCTGTAAATATTCCCTATCGCATTGACCGCCAGGGCCACGGACCGAGCCACCGCTACCAGTGACAACTCCCATAAATTTCCATGGGCTCGGCTCCGAGTACCCCATAGCCCTGGTATCCACAATTGTGGTGCGTGGTCGAGTCAACTTGGCGTCACGAACAGGATCCGAAACTTACAAGATCGTAAGCCCTGTGTGCCTAAATTGAACTGTTTGCTGTATGTCACTATTGGCGCCAAAATACCGCCATTTTGCCGCCAAGTTGGCGACCTGAGGCGCTGGTGAAGAAGGTGTCACGCGGTCTTATGATATGTGTACGATGTCAGTAAACTATTCTTAAAAGAACAACACTCTATACAACATATAGATTAGCAACATCAGCATGTAAATATAGAATAGATTTACCTGACACGATATCCGTTGAACTCAGGGTTAATCTTGAGGACTTGATACACTGTCACAGGAAAGAGGAGGACCGGGGTCTAACCTGACCCTAAACTGGGGTCCTAACTAATCCCTCACCTTGGAGGTACTGATAATGGTTCAGAGGTCCAAGTCTCCAGCCTAACCCTGTCTCCTATCAGTCCCTGAACCCCTGTAATCAGTCCTAAGAAGGATTCTGATTACCACCAAAGGGATATGGGCTGATCTCTGCTAAATACACAGATTAGACATATAAGACAGACTGGAGAAAAACACAGACTTGCATACACACTCAAACACAGAAGGAACATAAATGATTGGGATATTAAACTCTAAGCAAGGTGAGCTTAAAACAACTAAGGAGCTCTTTAACTTAAGTCTATACAGATACAATCCTATCTGTGGTCTGCATGAAGAATTTCACTGGCAACTCCCAACACAGACAACCAGAGATTTAAAGGAAACCAATCAACAAATAATTAATTGCAGCCGGGAGAAAACTGCACCCAGTCCCAGAACTGAGCACAGACAGAATTAACTCCCTAACTGCCAAACACAAAGAAACAGCAACTCAGCTGTGAGAAGTCAGAATGTGCACCGCGACGATCTTCGTGGCGATGCACACATGACAGTACCCCCCCTTCTACGAGGGGCCTCCGGACCCTCAGGGCCAGGTTTGCCCGGGTGAGTTCTGTGGAAGGTCCGCACCAAACGATCTGCGTTAATGTCAGACGCAGGAACCCACGTCCTCTCCTCTGGACCATACCCCTTCCAATGCACCAAGTACTGAAGGGACGGCGATTCAGACGTGAGTCAATGATCTTTGACACTTGAAACTCCAAGTTACCATTGACCCACTGGAGGAGGAGGTAGAGGTGATGGTATGACTGGTGCCACGTACCTCTTAAGTAATGACTTGTGGAACACATTATGAATTTTAAACGTAGGAGGGAGGTCCAGACGAAATGCCACAGGATTAATTATGGAACTGATCCTGTACGGCCCGATGAATCTGGGGCCCAGCTTCCAGGAGGGAACTTTAAGTTTTATATTCCTGGTAGACAACCATACCAGATCATTCACATTAAGATCTGGACCAGAAAATCTCCTCCTATCAGCCATACGTTTATAACGGTTCCCCATAGCACTCAGATTATTCAATACACCTCTCCACACTGAAGCAAGTGACGACGAGAAACGCTCCTCCTCAGGAACCCCAGAAGGGCCCCCCCCATTGAATGTACAAAACTGGGGATGAAAACCATATGCCCCAAAAAACGGGGACTTACCAGTGGACTCGCTCCCGCCTGTTGTTAAGAGCGAACTCTGCCAGAGGCAAGAAAGAAGACCAGTCCTGGTTCTTGAGACAAAACACCGAAGATAAGTCTCTAGGCTTTGATTCAGACTCTCTGTCTGACCATTGGTCTGCGGATGAAAAGCGAGGAAAATGACAATTGCATCCCCCGACGTAAACAAAATGCCCTCCAAAACTTGGACACAAACTGAGACCCTATCTGACACCCCATCAGAAGGCAACCATGAGTCTCACTGTGTCGACCCGCCACACAATTGTGGGTTTACCAGGGTCAATTTGTTCTGGTCTAAAACCTTTTTTCCGTTTCCCTTGTAGCCTGCGTGTCGTGTCTGCATCTTGTATAGATTAAACAATTTCTTTTTTTTGTTTTGTATATTTTTGCATTTGCCCTGCACTTCTGTGGGGGCCTTTGGGTCCCCCCGGGGGCTTTTTCCCCCTCAGTTTGCCCGCCCCTGTGTTTTGTACTTTTTTTTTTTCAGTTTTTTCAGTGGCTGCTGTTTTTGTTACCCCCGAGAACTTTTGGGTGGTGAGGTCGTGTGATCTCAGGTGATTTTGAATTAGTAGAGTTGGGTTTTTTAGGGTTTTCTGGATTGCAGTAAGTACCTTCCCCTGTCCTTTTTTTAGTGTTTGGGCCCCAGCGTTTGCTAAAAATTTTTTCTGTGTAGATTCCTTTTTTAAACCCCGCCTTAAAAGTTTGGGGTTTCTATTATTTTGGGGTTCTGTCCGGGGAGTATTTTTCCTATTTCTATCTTTAGGTGTAGTTATTTCTCAGGCTGAAAAGGGGGTCGGGGGCCCAAGGGGGAACCCCCCAGGCGCCTTAGTTGTGGTGGTTAGTCAGGGACTGCAATCTCATAGTTCCAAGTCTGGTTTTTTTTTCCTTTTTTCCCTGCACTCCTCGCTACCGTAAATAAAGTATACGGCCCCAAAAAAATTGTTGGTCCACGGGGGAAAAAAAAATATTTGAAGGAAAAAAAATTTTCAGGATTTTTTCTGTTTTTTGCATTTTTTTTTTTTTTTTTCCCCTGTATTTGGGTGCTGGGGGGGGTTTTTCCCCCAAGGATTTTTCACAGTTGTTGGCCTTTTGGATCAGTTGCCTGAGGTTGGAGTTTTTGAATTTCTTGCTTGTTTCCCCGTTTTTGGAAACCGGTCCATGCAGATTTGTTTTAGGGGTCGAGCTAAGTTTCAGAATTTCAAAAATAATTTTAAATTGTTTCTTGCCTTAAATTAAGTCCCAGGAAAGCAGCGCAGCAGGTTCAAATTGTCATCTCTCTCCTGCGCGGCGATCCTCAGGTTGGGCTTTTTCCCTCACACTGGGGATCCTGTTTTGAGTGATGTTTATGTATTTTTGGGTTTGGGGTTATTGTGATGACCCTAATGTCATGATCAATTTTAAAAGCCTTGTGCATTAAATCAGGGGCTTGATACGTGGTTTTGTCGGATTCCGTAGGTGGGCAGTCCTAAAAAAGGAAAATGACGCCTTTGGGGGCCTTTTCCCCGGGAAAGGGGTTGTCGGATAATGTAAAGGATTTTTGGGGGGTTCCCCCCCCCTCGGTTTCAATGATTCTATGTCTTTTCGATTCAAATTGAAAGAGTTTGCGTGAGGGAAAAGTATGCGGGGAGGGGTTTTCCCTTTTTGACAGTGCTGACCCCTGCGGTGATGGGTGGTGTTGGGGAAAAAGTTTATGAGTTAAAAAGGCAATGGGTTTTTTTTCTATGGGTGTGCCTTCATGTATTCGTCTCCCCAAAACGGGGAAAGTTTTGCCGCTCAGTTGTCTTGGGTGTGTTAGACTAATTTTATTAAAAGTCACTTGTTGTCTTGCCTCATTTTTGCTAGGCTTTTTGATTTGGAGCAGTATTAACCTGAGGTTTGTTTTGCTAAACGTTGTGGTTCCCCTTTAACCCCCACGAAGCTATTCCCTCTGGGGGGGCGATTCTACCCTTTGGGGAATAAACCCCGTTTTTATCGGTGATAATGAGGGTTGAACCCCTCACGGGGGGTGCAAATTTTGGGGTTTATTAAAATGCTGACTTATCGTGTGGGTTTCCCTTTTGGGTTTCGTTCAAATCCGTTTTGGATTGGAAATCTGTGTCTGTAACCCTTGGGGTGCCCTGTGTTAACAACTCTGTTTTTTTTTCCTCCCCCAGGTGAGGATGTTCCTGACTTTTTGTTTTTTTTTTTTGATGTGTTTGCGAAAAAAAATCTGCTCCTTACCCCCATAGGGGTATGACTGCGCTATTTTAAATTTTTTCCAGGTAGTAAATTCCCCAAGGGTCGCCTTTTTAACTTGTTGTACCCCAAATGAGCTATGCGGGGTTATTTTTAAGGAAAAATTGGAGAAGGGGGGGATATCAGACCATCCTTTCACCCTTAGGTGCCCCGGGTTTTTTTTTGTGGCCAAAAAAATGGTTTTTTTTAAAGGGCCCCGTATTGTTATCGTCCTTGAACAATTTACTGTGAAAAATTCAATTCCCTTACCTTGATTTCTGCCGTTTTCCAGGGTGAAAAAGCTACGGTTTACCAAGCTTGACCTCAGGGGGGGGTATAACCTTTTCGCATTAAGCAGGGGGGGAAGGAAGACGGCATTTTAAACCCTGAAGGGCATTTTGGGGACTTTTTGCCCTTTGGGGGCCCTAATGCCCTTTCCTCTTCCCCTCCTTATGAATGACATTTTTGGGTTTTGTGGAAAGTTTTGTTGTTTATTTGGATGATTCTTGATTTTTT
>JARQOD010000004.1:521898917-521964947 GCA_033576555.1 Oophaga sylvatica | reverse complement strand
CTTTTAAAAATTTAACATTATTGTGTGTTTCTTTTAATATATATATAATATATATATATGTATATGTAGTTTTGTCCCTTTAAAAGGAAGGGGGCCCGACCATTTCTTGCACAGGGGCCCCAAGCTTTCTTGTCTGCCCTGATAGAAATGAAATGATGTTTAAATAGTTGAAGAAATAGATAATGATAATAGATAATAGATTTTAATAGAAGATAATAATAGAGAGATGTTTTGAAAAAGTTAAAGCTCCCGGTGTTACGATTCAGGACCTTTGCATCCCTCTGTTTGTAGATAGACTAGATAGATTCTGATATGCCCCACAGAACTTTTTTCGGGGGTACAGGGTTGCCATCATTTCTCCAGCTGTGACGCCCAACTCTCTGCTTGTTCCACTCCCCCCTACTTGTGGGTCTGCTCCATCCTTTCTGGGGGGGAGTGCCGCTCCAGCTAACCCTTCGCATAACAGAGCGGCTCTGTGAGGGGCTCAGTGCGCCAGCTGTGCCAGCCAATTTACAGAGCTTAAAAAAAAAAAAACGGGGCCCCCTGAGTCTGAAAAACATTCTTGTCAGTGCCGCCCTGAACCGGCTGTTTAGAATGGTGGCGAACATGTGAAAGGGAAATTTGGGAGGCCGTCCTTTAACTTTTATTATTTAAAAGATGTGCAGAACACTACTATTTGGTGTATGTTGTTGGATGGGTCCAGAAGGGGGCCCTTTTTGGCCCGGGGTGCAAACTTTATCCCTCACCCCCACCACATTTTGGTCAGAACACCCCTGTACAATCTACATTTATACAGCATAAGTTATATAAAAAAGTTTGGCACCCTATTAATCTTAAAACTTTAATGTTTTATAAAAATTTGGGTTTTTTCCAAAAGCTATTTTCATTTGATATACAATAAATATTGGGGCACAGTAATGTTTTTTGCCTTGAAAAGAGGGTTTATTGTACTAGCAGAACATGTGCAATCTGCATTCAAACAAAATTTGACAGGTGCATAAGTATGGGCACCCTTATCATTTTCTTGTTTTGAATACTCCTACCTACTTTTTACTGACTTACTAAAGCACTTTTTTTGGTTTTGTAACCTCATTGAGCTTTGAACTTCATAGCCAGGTGTATGCAATCATGAGAAAAGCTACTTAAGGCTATGTGCACACGTTGCGGAATTGCCAAGGAAATTTCCGCGGCAATTCCGCACCTCCCTGCTGCGGGAAATACGCATATTATAGGTATGCGTATTCCCGCTAAAAACTAGCGTTTTACAAGCGATCTGACAGGTTGGTCACACGAGTCAAACAAGTGTTTGACTCGTGTGATCAACTTTTTACTATTGATGCCGCCTATGTCGCATCAATAGTAAAAAGATCTAATGTAAAAATAATAAAAAAAATAATAAATCGTGCTATTCTCACCTTCCGGCAGCCCCCGCAGCCTTGCCGCCTCTCAGCGACGCTCTCGGCTATTTTTTATTTTAATTATTGTTTTTACATGGATATGGTACCCAGGGCCTGGAGGAGAGTCTCCTCTCCTCCAGGCCCTGGGTACCATCCGCACATGAACCGCTTACTTTGCGCATGGTGGGCACAGCGGTTTAATGCATTCCTATGGCGGCGGAATCGCCGCGGTTCCGCAAAAAAGAATGAGCATGCTGCGGATTCTCGCGTGATGCGATTCCGCCATGGAAAGACCCGCAGCATGTGCACAGCATTGCGGAATCCCATAGGCCATAATGAGTTGTATTGTGTAAGCGGTTTTGCCGCGGTTTCGGTTTCGGTTAGCAAAACCGCTAGGAATCCGCAAAGTTGTTCTCCTGTTTGAATCTCCTCTGAAGAGTGGCATCATGGGCTCCTCAAAACAACTGTCAAATGATCTGAAAACAAAAATTATTTAACATAGTTGTTCAGGGGAAGGATACAAAAAGCTGTCTCAGAGATTTAACCTGTCAGTTTCCACTGTGAGGAACATAGTAAGGAAATGGAAGAACACAGGGACAGTTCTTGTTAAGGCCAGAAGTGGCAGGCCAAGAAAAACATCAGAAAGGCAGAGAAGAAGAATGGTGAGATCAGTCAAGGACAATCCTCAGACCACCTCCAGAGAGCTGCAGCATCAACTTGCTGCAGATGGTGTCACTGTGCATCGGTCAACTATACAACACACTTTCCACAAGGAGAAGCTGTATGGGAGAGTGATGTGAAAGAAGCCGTTTCTGCAAGCACGCCACAAACAGAGTCGGCTGAGGTATGCAAAAGCACATTTGAAGAAGCCAATTTCTTTTTGGAAGAAGGTCCTGTGGACTGATGAAACCAAGATTGAGTTATTTGGTCATACAAAAAGGCGTTATGCATGGCGTCAAAAAAACACAGCATTCCAAGAAAAACACTTGCTACCCACAGTAAAATTTGGTGGAGGTTCCATCATGCTTTGGGGCTGTGTGGCCAATGCCAGCACCGAGAATCTTGTTAAAGTTGAGGGACGCATGGATTCCACTCAGTATCAGCAGATTCTTGACAATAATGTTCAAGAATCAGTGACAAAGTTGAAGTTACGCAGGGGATGGATCTTTCAGCAAGACAATGATCCAAAACACCGCTCCAAATCTACTCAGGCATTCATGCAGAGGAACAATTACAATGTTCTGGAATGGCCATCCCAGTCCCCAGACCTGAAGATCATTGAACAGCTGTGGGATCATTTGAAGAGGGCTGTCCATGCTCGGCGACCATCAAACTTAACTGAACTGGAATTGTTTTGTAAAGATGAATGGTCAAGAATACCTTCATCCAGGATCCAGGAACTCATTAAAAGCTACAGGAAGCGACTAGAGGCTGTTATTTTTGCAAAAGGAGGATCTACTAAATATTAGTGTCACTTTTCTGGTGAGGTGCCCATACTTATGCACCTGTCAAATTTTGTTTGGATGCAGATTGCACATGTTCTGTTAGTACAATAAACCTCATTTCAAGGCAGAAACATTACTGTGTCCAATAGTTATTAGATATATCAAACTGAAAGAGCTGCTGCAAAAACACCAATTTTTATAAAACATTAAGCTTAAGATTAATAGGGTGCCCAAACTTTTTCATATAACTGTATGTGTCCCCCCATGAAAGAAAAACAAAAGACTACAGATAAAATATATAAATCTCATAGGAAATATGGAAATAAGATAAATTTTTAAGTACCGTATATACTCGTGCATAATCCGACCCGAGTATAAGCCGAGACCCCTAATTTTGCCACAAAAAACTGGAAAACTTATTGACTCATGTATAAGCCAAGGGTGGTGCTGCACAAGGGTTAATGGTGGCCCAACAAGATGCTCCATAGATAAATACCCCCCATAAAATGCTGCACAAGGGTTAATGGTGGCCCAAGAAGATGCTCCATAGATAAATATCCACCATAAAATGCTGCACAAGGGTTAATGGTGGCCCAAGAAGATGCTCCATAGATAAATACCCCTCCATATATTGCTGCTGCCGCTGCTGCTGCAATTAAAAAAAAAATGACATACTTACCTCTCATCGCTGGGGCCATGTGCCAATGTCCTGAGCAGGCGGGAACACTGGCGCGCTATGGGGCCAGGTGCTGGTGTTGCCGCTGGCTCAGGCCCCCGGCACTTGCGATATTTACCGGTCCCCGTTCCATCGCTGCATGCCGCTCTGTCTCCCGGTCTCTGCAGTGACGTTCATCAGAGGGCGCCCCGTCCTCCCCCCGCCATACTCACCCCCTCCTGGTACACAGTCTCTGCAGCCCCTGCTTCTTCCATGGTCTCAGCGGTCACGTGGTACCGCTCATTAAAGTCATGAATATGCACATATTTATGACTTTAATGAGTGGTACCATGTAAACCTGAACACAGGCGCCGGAGACCTTGGGAGAAGCAGGGGCTGCAGAAACCGTGCCAGGAGGGGGTGAGTATGATCTCTGACAGCCCCGCTCCCACTCCCCCTCTGACCCCTGGTATATAATTCGCATATAAGCCAAGAGGGGGACTTTCAGCTTTAAAAAATGGGCTGAAAATCTCGGCTTATATGCGAGTATTTACGGTAATATTTCTAAACAGTCATACAGTTACCAAATATCACTATATTGTTACTGAACAAGTCCTCTACGCCAAAACTAATGCACCAATTTTAAACCACATAAAGGGGATAAATACCGCCACACAATGACTATATATTATCACCACATAGTAACCAAATAATAACATAATAATAAAATATATAAAAGTAGTGACACCCTTTGTGATCCCCCACAGTAAAATGCCCCCCTATGTGTGTCCCAATACAGTAGTATTATTGCATATTTCCCCTTTTGTACCCCCCGGTGTAATGACACAATTCCTCTTTGTGACTCCATTCAGTAATAATGTCCATCTTTGTGCTCAAATACAACAGAAATGCTCCAACCCCAGTGACAACAATAGAGTAGTAATGCACACCATATCTTCCCCCATACAGTAATAGTGTCCACCTTTTATGCATCAATACAAATGGAAAATCCTAAATTGTGGCTCTATAAATTAATAAATAATAATTTATGGTCCACAATGGGGAATACTATTAATATCCCCCATTATGGAGTAATAGTGATCCCTATTCTCATCCCCATACTGTAATATTGTCACCCAATTGGCTCCATACATTAATTATGTATCCAGCTTGCTACCAAAATCTATTAATGTTGGCATCTCATTCTGGCCTCCATCCTGTAATAATGTCCTCATCATGTAATAACGTCCCCATTATGTCATAATAATATCTCCCATCCTGTAATAATGTCCTCATCATGTAATAATGTCCTCCATTATGTAATAATAATATCTCCCATCCTGTAATAATGCCCTCATCCTGGCCTCTTTCTTTAACAATGTCCCCATCCTCATCCATTTCTTTAATAATGTCCCTCATCCTGTAGCTCTTCTCCAATACATTAAAAAAAAAAACAATAAAAATTCTTGTAATCTATCCTCATTCCCAAGATGAGTAGTTGCCTTTTCCTACTCCATAACAGGTGCTGGGGGCAAGGCAGTGCATGTAAGTGATGTCATGTGCTGCCTGCGAAGGGCAGGCCACCACCAGCTGCCGTCCTCTGATAGGTTGCCGGCTTGCATAGACATTGCGGTCTAGGGAGCCAGTATTTCTCTTTGGCTTTACCCAAAAAGAAACGAGATAGGAAGATGAAACTTTACATTCCACATACTCTCCACTGATGTCAACACACTTCTTGGTATTCCAAGTTCTGTAAGCCTTGCAAAAAGGAGGATTTCTGTTGTGCCTCTAACCAGGCATCCGTAACAGCCATGGCATTAGAAATGGTGTGAAATTTGGTACCCTTGAAGTGTTTCTTCAGGTTTGGAAATAGATGATAGTCGGAGGGAGCTAGATCTGGTGAATAAGGTGGGTGGTCAACCAGGTGGAAGCCCAGCTCCGCCAGTTTTGCCTTGATCGCTTGTGCAGTGTGAATGGAGGCGTTGTCTTGCAAGTACAAGATTCCTTTGGACAGCTTGCCGCGCCTTTTGGCCTTCAGAGCTGCCTTCAATTGGTCCAAACGTTCAATGTAATGCCTTTGTACCGTGTTAGCCAGTAGATAGAAAAATATTGAGAGTCCTCAGTGGTTGATATGGAACATTTTTTCAGGAGACTGCGCCTGAGGGAATACTTCAATGATACAGAAGATTCAGAAAACACTCAGACTGAAGGAAAAGGGATCCGAACAACCAAGAAGAGGTCAGACTGGACACCTCCACATGGACGTAACCCTCATTTGGATAAATATATAGACTCATTCAGACATTTGATAAAATCCTCCATCATAGACACCAACAGTAGACAAGCATCCAACATCAGTGCCCAGGAGAGAAAGGCCATACAGTCTCTGAAAACCAACAAAGAAATCATCATTAAACCTGCTGACAAGGGAGGTGCAATAGTCATGATGAACACATCAGACTATATGAAGGAAGCAAACAGACAACTGATGGACTCACACTACTACAGAAAACTGGAGTCGGACCCTACACAGGACTATTACAAGGAACTAAACAAGTTGGTATCTTGTCTGCCTGACAAATCCATAAGAGCCGATGACCTGATACCAGAGAGTCCAAGAACAGGGACATTCTACATGCTTCCCAAAATCCACAAATCTGGAAATCCAGGGAGGCCGATTATTTCATGTGTGTACACCCTTACTGAGCAGGTTACACCCAGCTACATTTAGAACACAACTGACCTACTGAATAAACTAGCAGCAATAGGTCCTCTACCAGAAGGAACCATCCTGGCCACCATGGATGTGGAATCTTTGTACTCTAATATCCCACACCAGGATGGATTAAATGCCTGCAAAGTCTTCATTGAAAACACCGAGAATGATGCTGATTCTGTGGTGAAACTCACAAAATTCATCCTCACCCACAATTACTTTCAATTTGACAAAAAGATCTATCTACAGGAGACTGGCACAGCGATGGGAAGTAAAATGGCCCACAGTATGCAAATCTTTTCATGGCCAAGATTGAAAGCGACTTTTTGTCCTCATGTCCCATCAGGCCTCTGACCTGCTACCGCTACATTGATGACATTTTAATCATCTGGACGGAGTCTGAGCGACAGCTAAAGACGTTCCACGAACAGTTCAACCAATTTCATCCCACAATCAACTTAACAATCAACTACTCCAGCACTGAAATTAACTTTTTGGACACCATCATTAAGCTAAAGAACAATGAAATAGAGACATCCCTGTATCAGAAGCCAATCGACCGTCCAACGTACCTTAAATGGGACAGTTTTCATCCAAAACACATAAAAAACTCTATTATCTACAGCCAAGCCATCAGATACAACCGTATATGTTCCAACCCCATGGACAGAGATGAACACCTTGGTCGCCTTAGAAAGACCTTTTTAAATCAGGGCTACCATCCAAGAACAATTGAAAACCAAATTACAAGAGCCACCAGAATATCAAGGAATCACCTGCTACAGTACAAAGCTAAAGAAGAAAATAACCGGGTGCCTCTAGTGGTCACCTACAATCCAAATGTGGAGGTGCTAAGGGGAGCTGCTCGGAAATTACAACCTTTACTACAAAAAGATGCCCGATTACAATCCATATTTCCAGACACCCCACTACTGTGTTTTAGGCAGCCCCCAAATCTAAGAAACATCATTGTCAGAAGCTCCCTGTCCTCTCCAACAGCTGCAGGAACCTTTCCTTGCAACAAGAAAAAATGTAAAGCCTGCCCATTTATAATGACCACGGACAAGATAAAGATCCCCAACTCACATCAGGACTACAAGATCCCAGGCACTTTCAGCTGCATCACATCTAATGTGGTGTACCTAATTATATGTACTAAATGTCCAACTGGGGGTCTGTATGTGGGGGAAACAGGGCAAAAACTGAGAACAAGGATGAATTCTAATTGCCACACAATAAGAGAAAAGAGAATGGATCTACCTGTGGCCAAACATTTTTGTATCCCCGGTCATAGCATGATGGACATGAAATTACTTGTATTGAAAGGTAATTTCCCATCTCAGAGACACAGGAGAGTTTGTGAATACAAACTGATGACGACCTTTGACACTCTCAATGCTGGAATGAACCTATCACATGGATTTATGGCTTTTTACATCAATTAAGGAATTTGCTCCTAAGACACAGTGGAGCATCACAAAACATTACCAGACCCCAATCAGAGGGCAATAAAACTTTCACACTCCTTATCTATGAACTGGTCCAATATTTATTGCCACAACTGTTCATCCCTGTCCCATATTGATAGTTCTGCTTTACGTCACTTGTCTTATCCATTGCACTATTCCTGTGTCCTGTTGTGTATAAATATGTGATTCTTCAGATGTTGTATTAGACTTTGCCTGATGAAGAGACCTGAGTAGTCTGGAAAGCTTGCAATTTTTTACCATCTTTTCAGTTAGCCATTAAAAGGTATCAACCACTGAGGACTCTCAAGTCTAAATATTTTTCTTGCATTAATGGTGGAACCCTTTTGAAGGTAGTCCACTAGCAGCACGCCCTCCTTAACCCAAAACACAGACGCCATCACCTTAGTGGCTGATCTTTGCACCTTGAACTTCTTTGGATGAGGAGAACCACTGTGCCTCCACTCTTTTGACTGCTCCTTGGTTTCAGGGTCATACAAATAAATCCAGGTCTCGTCCATAGTGACCAGTCGATCCAGAAAGTTCAGTCTGGAAATGCTGACAAATGGACCGGGAAGTTTTCACTCGCATGCTTTACTGATCTGTTGTCAAACATTTGGGGACCCACTTTGCAGATAGCTTCTTCATGTCCCAATGTTCATGGATAATTACACAAACATGTTCGCAGGAAATCCTCATGATGTCTGCTATTGCTTTAGCTGAAATTTGCCGATTCTCCAGTATGAGGTTGTGCACAGCACAACCACTGTCGGTCGTCCAGGACGTTCCTCATCGTTGGTACTGAAGTGTCACGTTTTAAATTAAGCAACCCAGTTCTTAACTGTAGAATATGAAGGGCATTCATCCTTCAATGTCTGCGACATATCACCATGAATATCCTGTGCAGACTTTCTTTGCAGAAACAAAAATTTTATGACTCCTTTGCTCTCATTTGCTGTGAATATCGCATTAGATTCTGCCATTTTGTTTTCCCCCATGCGTAGAACACTGTTGCCATAAGCTAAAAACACTAAATTTTGAAAACATATATTAGACACATAAGGCTTTCATGTGATGTAATATTCGTTACCATAGAAACAGAAAAAGATCACAAAGCCAAATACTTGTCAGCAGCCTCTTGTATAAACTGAATGTGTGTCCGAGGGCTAGCATCAGGGGTCCTCTTCCTCCATGGGCCTGAAGGTGACTGCGATCGTAATGAAAGACATAAAAACAAGTAAAAAATAAAAAAATACTCCAAAATACTCCAATTTTTCTTTTTTTTAGTCTTAAAATATTTCAATTTTCATGCTATTGGCTAGAGCATAACATTATACAGCTGGCATTTCCTGGTCTCTACCGATCAGTTGTTAGCTTTGTTGTGGACAGTCGTGGCCAAAAGTTTTGAAACTAACACAAATTTTGGTTTTCACAGTGCCGTTTTCAGCGTTTTTCAATCTTTTAGTAATTTAGTTGGCTGCTTCAATGGTTATTGAAGTACAGTTATCAGTATTTTCAGAAGTTTTTAAACTTTTATTGACAAATACATCAAGTTTATGAAAAGACTCAATAAATATTTAGGCTATGTTCACACGTTGCGTTTTTACTGCTTTTTTTGCTGCTTTTCTATGCTAATTAAAAGCTGCTTTTTACACTACCAGGAAAAACTATGAGCACCGGATATCAATTGGATTGAGATCAGGGAGGTTCCTGGTCAAGGAACAAAAATTGCAATGTGTTTTTCAAAGACTCACTTAGTTGTCACTTTCGCCTTGTATGAGAAGCAACTCCATGCATGAATGGTCTCAGGATGATCACACGGATGGTTTCAACTGTTGGCATGATACAGGACTCATGGTAGCGCTCACTCACCTTTTCTTCTCTGGACAAACTTTCTACAGAATTTTTCAGGAAGTACAAGTATTGGACTGCAGAGGACTACGGTAAAGTTACTTTCTCTGATTAAGCCCCCTTTAGACTGTTTTGGTTATCTGGAAGAATGGTTGTGCAGAGAAGAAAAGGTGAGGGCTACCATGAGTTCTGTGTCATGCCAACAGTAAAGCATCTTGAAATCATCCATGTGTGGGAGATCACTTACAATTTTGCCTAAGAACATGTCCATGAATAAAGAATGGGATCTAAAGATCCTTCAACAGAAACGTCTCCCAGCGATCAAGGAGCAAAATTTGATGGTCAATGCTTTTTTCCAGTATGAAGGAGAACATGTTACAAGGCAAAAGTGATAACTAAGTGGGCCAGTGGACATTATATTGAAATCCTATTGAGAACCCTTGGTCAATCCTCAAAAAACGGGTGGAGGAACACAAACACAGAAATTGTGATAAACTGCAAGCAGTAATGGGCGGTCATCAGTCAGGATTTGGACCAGAGGCTGACATCTATTATGCCAAGGCAAAGGGCAGAAGTCATTGCTGTACCGGCTCTTCCATAAATAATGTGGGGAAATTTTCAAGGCTTTTGGGCCATTGCTGCCACTTTGACATACAGTGCCAAACCGGAAGTGATGACATCACGACCATGAGTGACCTGACTGTTGAGACTTCTGTAGGAGAGAGTGGTCAGAATGGCATCACTTCTGGCCTGGTGGAGATTATTGGCGCAGCAGCTCCGGAACGAGGGCAGATTCTAGTAATAAGTACGACTTGTTACGCTGGAATTAGTTTTTTGCCCCAAGATATTAAGTTATCTCCTATCTATAAAATACAGGATAACTTACTCACTCCTGGGGTCTGACAGCTGAGACCCCCAATGATCTGAAGAATGGGGGTTGGAATGAAGTGGAGGTCAAGATTGCACATGTCCTCTTCGCTAATTGTCTATGAAACTAATGTAGATGATGTAACATAGCTAGGTAAAGCTCTCAATTTGTCTACATATGAGGTCAGATATATGTGGAGGTTCAGCAGCGGTAACATCTATGGAAGCCCTGTTGTATAGTTTTGTACATGAACTTTTCAAAAAAAGGTGAAATTAATTTTTGGGTATTATTTAAATCTAACAAAATGTCTTCTTTTGAAATCAACTCAAAAATTAAGAAATCGCCCATGGCTAAGACGTAATACAGACAGTACATGAGAATATAGAAAATCTCAGGAAGGGCATGGAATTTCACAAAAAATAGACACGGGGGCGTGATGACAACTCTCTTTTCCAGAGCAGTTCAAGGTTGGGTAACTTAGGCCTGCTTTATTCAGACATTGTAAAAAAATTCTGTCGGGTGAAATTTTCTTTTCCCTGCCACAAACTCTCTCAGCTCTTTTGAGGTTTTCGCTTCCTTGTCAAAACACTACAAATGGAGGCTTAATCTGCCTTTGGCAGAGGCCTGTGTTTTCCTTGCCGTGTTACACGGGCTCTGCCTAATGCAAAACATATGAATTGCAGAAAACTGAGACGAATCATGTTGATTAACCCTTCTGTAGCCACAGATTCCTGTTGAGGCGATGTCCAACCATCTCTTTTGCTGGGGCCATAGTGTGGTTGTGAAGCTTCAAGCCCAACTCAGGCTGACACAGGGATCCTAAGACATGAGGTCTTGTATGGGGGACAGCATTGAAATGAGCTTCCTTGGGCCATATCATAATCATTTTTTATTTCAATAGCTCCAATATATTCCTCAGCACTTTACAATACAGAGGGGACATGTACAGACAATAATGATATTACAGGGTCACACGTAATTCAACACACACCAAGAGGAGTGAGGGCCCTGCTCCCAAGAGCTTACATTCTCCGAGGAAATAGGGGGGACATGAAAGGTTAAAAGTGCTTGTGATGTGTGGTCCAGCCATCATTATAATTAAGAGGGGCGTTTAAATAATGCTGCATAAACCGGTCACCAGGCACAGGTAAAGTGCTATTGGGTGCGTGGATGGTGAGGAAACCGATGACCTGAGGGACCAGATTCTGAGGAAAATGTAGTAAGGGAGAACAGGGAATAGTTGGATTAGTGTGGTGAGGTAATAGGCCAGGCTAAGAAAATGTGTTTTTAGGGCACACTTAAAACTGTGGATGTACTTACGCCCCCTACATAAGAAGTCTTCTCAGTGATGCTGTGTCGACCCGCCACCACAATTGTGGATTACCAGGGCAATGGGTACTCAGAGCCGAGCCCATGGAAGTCTATGGGGGTTTTGTCACAGGTAGCTGTGGCTCGGTCTGTGGCCCTGGCGGTCTGGCGTATGTTGGGGATATATTTACAGGGGATTGATGTATGTACAGTTCGTGACGCCACCTGTAGTATTCTGGTAATTTGTACCAGCGCTGCTATCGATCTCTGAGGGGATGGTGATGCAGCTAGATGTCGGGTCCCCTACAGGTGGGACTCTTCCCTCAGGTCGGTAGTTAGGTGAGGATTGTGCAGGCATGCAATAATAACTCAGTCTCACACAGTCAACGTCTTTCCATACCTTTACTTGCAGGATGATAAGGCAGGTCCCAGGGAGCTGATGGGTTGATGGAGGATGAGCTTTGAGGCAACAGATAAGCAAGTTAGGGGCCTCCTTTACTTTCCAATGAAGCTGAGTACGACCAGCCTGAAGCGTAGTCCTCTCTATGATTCCAGCTAGTCTTTAGCTGTTCTGCCCAGTCAAATTTGTGTTAGAAGCCTTCCTGCGAGGGAGCTGAATCCTTTTCTTGTCGTGCACAACTCAAAGTCTTCACACCCCTGACTCCAGCTACGTTCTGACTATAAAGGGGCTTGTCTGCCGCGACCTAGGGTCCGGTAGATTCCTGGTTTTCTCTTCACTATGCTGTACAATAGTGATCCTTCGGTCCCCAGTAACCGGTTGCAACGTGCAGGACTTTTCCAAGTCAAAAGCACTTCTCCAATTACCTTCCTTCCACTTTGCCCTTCGCCTTGCTTGTCTCTTAATAGATAGTTCAGTCTTTCTTCCAGTGGGGCACAGCTCTGACTAGACTAAGGTGTATACAGACACCTACACCAGACTCCACTTTCTGAACTGATGATAGACTTAAACTGGACACGTCTACTCTGTCCAAGGACAGGAAACTGACTTCTCACTCTGAAGTCCGGACACTGACTGACTAAATCACTCCCTTCCACACCCCTACTGGGTGTGTCAGAAGTGTACATGATGTCATGAAGAGACCTTAACTGTTACCTCTCCACTCATCCTCCTGGTATTGTGTACCAGGGCTACACATTCCCCCATGGTAAACGACAGCACTCCCGGGCTGTAAAATATAAAGAGACATTTTTGTTCATACAATAAACATTAAACAATAACATCTTCCCATCCGGGAGGTGAGAACACCTTGAACGTTACGAACAATAACATTCTACATATAGAAATACAAAAGTATCAAATAGCATTTAATAAATATATATACAAGATACTTGTGAAGGACCCGCACCAAACCTTCAACGTGGGTCCTGGGTGGGCTGCAGGACATCCAAATGCAGACCTCACTCAGTGCCACACCACACGGGTTTTTGGTTCAGAGGTGAGTCAAGGTTTCATGTGAAACCATTAAGAAGGCACTTTAGTGCAACTATTTACAGGATACAGTTTTTGGGCTGGCTCAGTCCTCAGCCTCTGAGTCCATTGTTAAACGAAGACATAATAGAGAAAAAACACATTTATATATATAGACTTTTACAATGTTCACACAAATTCGTTATAATCACTGCTGATATCTAATGGGTAATTTCCCTTTTGTGATTCTCTCTGATCTACGTGGTGTAGTTTCAGGTATAACAAGTTGCGATCTGTCTGCACTGCGTAACGGCAAACTATAGAACTGCCTTAATCTTTCTATGGATCTGGCAAGCGTACTGATGGCTGGGCGGTGTGAGTCAGCTTCACCAGGGATCCCATAGTATGGGGCGCTGCTTCAGATGATCCATCTTGAGGTTCCACAGGTTGAGGTGTTGCTGGGATGGGTAACTCCTGAGCGGGCTCAACTGGCACCACAGGCACAACTGGAGGTAGAACTTCCTCTTGTGGCTGATAAAACTGCAACACTGGAATTATCACAGCATCTCCCAGTCGGGGCCAATCCGCAGGAAAATCTCCCAGATCGGTGTGTATGACCTCTTCCTTTCTTTCTCTTTGATTGAGGACAGGTTCTTTTCACAACTCTTTAAGTGTTCTGGACACAACTTCAAATGATCTCTGGACACCGTGGTTGTTGTTCTTCCTCCGTCTTTACTGACGACACAAACTTTTCTGTTGTCGTATTTAGAATCTTGTATGACGTAGGGTTCTTGCTCCCACTGATTATCCAGTTTATGCATCTTTCTTTTTCTTTTTAATACTACCTCTCCAGGCATCAGAGGCTTGGCAGGAGCATTTCGGTTGTAAACATCTTCCTGTTTCTCCCGTGCCTTATTAAGACTTTCCTCCACACAGATTTGTACTCTTCTGTATTGCTCTTGCCGATTGACGTCCCAGTTCTCAACAGCGTCGTCTGCCTCCGGTTCTACCACTCCAAGTTCTAGATCCATTGGTAGTTTTCCGGGCCTTGCTCTCATAAGATAGGCTGGAGTGCAGTTAGTTGAGCTTACAGGTATATGGTTGTACAAATCAACCAAATCAGGTAGTAAGTCCGGCCATCGATTCCTGTCTTCCAACGGTATGGATCTCAACAAGTCAAGGACAATATGGTTCATCTTTTCACAAAGACCGTTGGTTTGAGGGTGATATGGTGTTGTTCTTATTTTCTTGCACCCGTACATATGACAGAATTCCTTGAATAAATCAGCTTCGAAAGCAGGTCCCTGATCGGTTAAGACTTGCTCGGGATACCCATGCGGTCTGCAGAAGCTTGCTTGAAAGGTCTTCGCGGCCGTCACTGCGGTCTGGTCTTTCACTGGAACGACTACCAGGAATCTGGAGTAGTGGTCCACCATGGTCAAGGCGTATGAGTATCCAGATCTACTCGGCGACAGTTTGACGTGGTCCAAGGCCACAATCTCCAGGGGACGAGTCGTCCGAATAGGTTGCAGGGGGCCTTTTGACTACCGTAGTCCTTTCTTCTGAGACCACAGGGTCCACAGTTCCGACACCACCTCTCGACAGAGCTGCGCATCCCTACCCAGTAGAACCGGCATCTCAACAGGGTCTCCAGCTTCCTCCAGCCAAAGTGTCCTGCTTGATCGTGGTACGCTTCCAACACCATTGGGACGTCTGCCTTGGGGACCACTATTTGCCAGACCATCTCATGGGTTCTGGGTTGACGTATCTTCTGCACAACTTCTCACGGTATAGGAACAACCTGCTTTTCTCGTTCCACAGGAGCTTTGCTGACATAGGTGCATCCTTTTCCAGAGAGGAGCCTTCCTGTCTTAACAACTCCTTGATGCGGCTGACCACTGGATCACTGTCCTGAGTCTCTTTCCAGCTGTGATGGGGTAAAGGATTTAATGTTGCACCATTCTGCTTTCTGTGGACTTGATGCTCGTGGACTACCCCATTTCGATGGAACGCAGGTAGCTCAATTTCTTCCAGGTCGTCCGATTCTTCTTCCGTATCAGAGTCATGCGGCATTCGGGACAACGCATCAGCATTAGCATTCTTTCGACCTGCCCGGTACTTGATAGTAAACTGATAATTGGACAACCGAGCCATCCATCGCTGCTCCATGGCACCCAGCTTGGCGGTTTCCAGGTGCGTTAACGGGTTGTTGTCTGTGTACGCCGTGAACTTATTGGAGGCCAGATAGTGCTTAAATCTTTCAGTGATGGCCCAGACCAGCGCCAGAAACTCCAGCTTGAAGCTGCTATAATTTTCCGGATTCCTTTCAGTTGGCCTGAGTTTTCTGCTAGCATATGCGATGACTTTTTCTTGTCCATTCTGCTTCTGACTGAGAACGGCTCCCAACCCTTCATTACTGGCGTCGGTGTACAACAGGAACGGTTGGCTGTAATCAGGATAGGTTAAGATTTCATCACCTGTAAGGATCTCCTTCATCTTTTGGAATGCTTCAGCCTGTTCTTTACCCCAATTAAAGGGAGGGTTTCTGCTCTTTAAAGATTGTCCTACCAGGAGGTCCTGTAAAGGAGCTGCCTTCTTCGTGTAATCTTTCACGAATCTCCTGTAGTAACCCGTTAGTCCCAGGAACTGTCGCACTTCCTTAAGGTTCTTCGGCTCCGGCCACTTCTGGATGGCAGTGACTTTCTCTGGGTCCGGCGCTACTCCTTCCGAACTGACGATGTGCCCCAAGTATTGTACCTTCTGTTTGAGTAGATGGCATTTTGAGGGTTTTAATTTCATCCCGTACCTGGACAGGGACTCGAATACTTCTGCTAGGTGCTTCAGATGGTCCTCATATGTCTTGGAATACACGATAACGTCGTCTAGGTATAGCAGCACGGTTTCAAAATTGAGATGTCCCAGACAGTTTTCCATCACTCTCTGAAATGTTCCTGGGGCACTACTGAGCCCAAACGGCATTCTGTCGAACTCACAGAGCCCCATTGGGGTGGTGAAAGCCGTTTTCCTCACGATCCCCCTCAGCCACAGCCACTTGCCAGTAACCACTAGTCAGATCAAGGGTAGAAAAGTAGTTAGCCGTTTTCAGAGCAGCTAATGATTCCTCTATGCGTGGTAGCGGGTATGCATCCTTGTGTGTTATGCGGTTCACCTGCCTGTAATCCACACACATTCTCATACTACCATCTTTCTTTTTAACCAGAACTAGAGGGGCTGCCCAGGGACTACAACTATCCCTTATCACCCCAGCTTTCTTCATATCATTCAACATTTCTTTAGCCTTCTGATAATGAGCTGGAGGTATGGGCCTATACCGCTCTTTGATGGGAGGATGACTGCCTGTAGGGATATGATGTTGTACTCCCTTAATTGTCCCAAAATCAAGTGGATTTTTGCTAAACACTTGGGCGTACTCTTGCACCACCCGTAATACCCCTTGCTTCTGGTGACGGGAGTGGTGTCCGTCCCAACATGGAGTTGCTGACACCATTCCGCCACCTGGGTTGCTGGGTCATTGTCCTCCTCTATTTGACAGGAGTCTAAGGACTCAGCCGGGAGAATAGAATTATTATCAACAGCATGAAGTTTAGCAATGGTTGCATAACGGGGTAAATTTACCTCATCATCTCCCCAATTGAGAAGCCGTACCGGTACTCTTCCATTCACCACTTCTACTACTCCCCTAGCAGTCATAAGTGTAGGTCTATGTTCTGAATGGTGGGGTTCTACTACAGCTTGGTAATTCTGTCCCCTCAGACCTATGGCCGCCCTGCACCAAATGATCATTTCACTCATTGGGGGTATCACAATAGGATCTGAGTCAGTGACCCGTACATTACCAATTTCGCCGTCGGTAAGCTTCGCTTGCTGCTGACACACCAGGGCCCGGATCTCTCTTTGGATTACTCCTCTCTGCCTTGGTCGGGCAATCTCAGCGAGCTGTTGGAGCAAGAACACAACTTCTCCCAAACAATTACCGATAATGTTAGTACCCAAAATGATATTTAAACCGTTCTCCTCATTTACAGTCTTTACTACCAGAAGCCCTTGGTCTTTCAACTCCTCTCTGCCCACCTTTACATCTACACATTTTGTTCCGAGTACTTCTACAGGAAGACCATTCGAAGCATACACAGTAAAGTCAAGGCTCGGAGGTTTAAGACTGTCCATTGACCAGTACTTGGTATATAGAGCATCAGGTATGAGGGTCACCTGGGACCCAGTGTCTAACAATGCTGGAACAGCAATACCATCTAGAATAATAGACAGGTAGGGTCGCCCGCCCACATACCTGCGGTTCCAGTCTAGGGGGCCTGACGGGTATTCTCCTGGGTGTTGGCCCTTGGACCCAGGTTCTGCCCGTTTAAAGGACACTGTGTAGACAGATGACCTTTCCGGTTGCAGCGGTAACAGATGATCTCTCGACGAGAAGGGTGTTGATCAGAGGTTGCTCCTGGGGGTGGCGTTGTCCTCCTCCGGGGGGGCGACGTCTTCTTTCTTCTCCGGTGCATCCACGGAACGTCCTCTGGGCAGTCAGCTAACAAGATCTTCCCTTCCTCTTCTTTCCGCAGCTGTAGGGCACTCATCACAGCGGCCAGATTTTTAGTCAGCTGGCGCACCTCTGAGCGCAGACAGTCCAATTCACTAGGAGGTGTCACCTGCGTTTTGGTTTCTGCCACTAGCGGGGAACAGGGGTTACTGCCGGTTCCAGAGTGACTTCACCCTGATGATGTTGGGTGGCCACCTCAGGTTTGCCCAGGGGCCGCAGCCCTTTTATTGCCATGTCCTTTAGGGCATCAAAGGTAGCATCCGGATGATCTAAGGACCACCAATTTACAGTTCTGCGTTCCTCTGGGGATCTCAATCCCTGTATAAATTGTTCTTTCAGCATTCTATTCTCGTCGATAGCATTTAAATTGTTAATTTGCTTGAGGGCTCTCAGGGCTCCCTGTAGTCGGCAAGCATAGTCCCGGATGCTGTCACCTGGCTGTTGTGCACAGTGATAGAAGGCCATCCGGAGATCCGTTTCTGTGCGGTCTTCAAATAAGGCATGAAGCTTCAGGAAGATCGCAGGCACCGACTCCTGATCAACGGTATCCCAAGTCTCCACTTCCCTCTCAGCAGCGCCAGTTAGCTGCCCTATTAGCACAGCAGCTTTTTGTCTCTCAGGCATAGAGTACATTTCTAGGATGCTGCATAACTTCCGCTTGAAGCCTGCTAATGTGCCTGGCCCACCGCTGTATTGGGGAAGCCATTTCGCCCCAGGCATATATGGGAGCGTTAGTGGCATGATCGGGACTACCGGACTGGGTGCAGGGCCTGCGCCCCCATCCGGCGCTACAATACCAAGCGGTGCGGGATTGGGGCCTCCGGCCGGGGCCGCACTATCAGCCGGTTGTTGTGACATCTTAGCGCCCCCTTGGTTAAACGGAGCCTACCGGTTTCAGATGCTGCTACTTCACAGGCACCGCAGTGAGAACAGGACCTTCGTCGCAGGCGCTCTGATGTCAGAGCGTTCACTTCCTGTTGCAGGACCTGCCGATGAGTCAGAGCCGGGGCGTGTCCAAGACTTTGCGCGCTCTTTCAGGTACGCCCACCTTCTTCTCCAGCACCTGAGGGCGCGAATATGGCGACAAAAATGGCGATTTTGGCGCCAAAAGCGAAAACAGTCCTTTTTCACAAAAACAATTCCTTAGGCACACAGGGCTCGCAATTCTGCGAGTTTCGCATCCTGTTCGTGACGCCAAGTATTTGTGTCGACCCGCCACCACAATTGTGGATTACCAGGGCAATGGGGTACTCAGAGCCGAGCCCATGGAAGTCTATGGGGGTTTTGTCACAGGTAGCTGTGGCTCGGTTGTGGCCCTGGCGGTCTGGCGTATGTTGGGGATATATTTACAGGGATTGATGTATGTACAGTTCGTGACGCCACCTGTAGTATTCTGGTAATTTGTACCAGCGCTGCTATCGATCTCTGAGGGGATGGTGATGCAGCTAGATGTCGGGTCCCCTACAGGTGGGACTCTTCCCTCAGGTCGGTAGTTAGGTGAGGATTGTGCAGGCATGCAATAATAACTCAGTCTCACACAGTCAACGTCTTTCCATACCTTTACTTGCAGGATGATAAGGCAGGTCCCAGGGAGGCTGATGGGGTTGATGGAGGATGAGCTTTGAGGCAACAGATAAGCAAGTTAGGGGCCTCCTTTACTTTCCAATGAAGCTGAGTACGACCAGCCTGAAGCGTAGTCCTCTCTATGATTCCAGCTAGTCTTTAGCTGTTCTGCCCAGTCAAATTTGTGTTAGAAGCCTTCCTGCGAGGGAGCTGAATCCTTTTCTTGTCGTGCACAACTCAAAGTCTTCACACCCCCTGACTCCAGCTACGTTCTGACTATAAAGGGGCTTGTCTGCCGCGACCTAGGGTCCGGTAGATTCCTGGTTTTCTCTTCACTATGCTGTACAATAGTGATCCTTCGGTCCCCAGTAACCGGTTGCAACGTGCAGGACTTTTCCAAGTCAAAAGCACTTCTCCAATTACCTTCCTTCCACTTTGCCCTTCGCCTTGCTTGTCTCTTAATAGATAGTTCAGTCTTTCTTCCAGTGGGGCACAGCTCTGACTAGACTAAGGTGTATACAGACACCTACACCAGACTCCACTTTCTGAACTGATGATAGACTTAAACTGGACACGTCTACTCTGTCCAAGGACAGGAAACTGACTTCTCACTCTGAAGTCCGGACACTGACTGACTAAATCACTCCCTTCCACACCCCTACTGGGTGTGTCAGAAGTGTACATGATGTCATGAAGAGACCTTAACTGTTACCTCTCCACTCATCCTCCTGGTATTGTGTACCAGGGCTACACAATGCCATCGTACTGCTGCATAGACTCCACTCCAACTCTGACAAAGCGGCTTGGAAGCCATTTCCTTTGGCTGTTATTCTAAGCTAATAGATGAGAGTCCAGACTGAGGATCCCCAGCTATTAACTCAAAAAATTCATTTGGGTAGGTTGAAAATTTTTGATAAACTAGATAACTCATATGAGAAGAAATTGTTTTTGTAAGCTCCTCTGCTCCCCTTGGGCTACTTCACACACATCATTTTTTGCCATCAGGCGCGATCCGCTTTTAAAAAAAAAAAACGTATCCGTTTTTTTATGCCGCCGGATGCGTTTTTTTTCTCATTGACTTTCATTAGCACCGGATCGTGCCGCATGTCCTTCCGTTTCGTCCGTTTTTTTCCGGATCCGGCATAAATTTCCATTCCGGTGGCCGGACAAAACAGCCGAGGAACGTTTTTTGTTTCCGGCGCAAAAAACGGACAGCGCCTGAAGCGCCGCATCAGGCTACTTGGAACTATAGAAGTCTTCTTCTTCATCTAGCATGCCTGGAAATCTCTCTCTCTCCTCTCCTCTCTCTCTCTCTTTTCTCCTCTCTCTCTCTCTCTCCTTTCTCTCCTCTCTCTCCTTTCTCTCCCTCTCTCTCTCTCTCGCTCTCCTCTCTCTCCTCTCTCTCTCTCCTTTCTCCTCTCTCTCTCTCCTCTCTCTCTCTCTCTCTCTCTCGCTCTCCTCTCTCTCTCTCTCTCCTTTCTCCTCCCTCTCTCTCTCCTCTCTCTCCTCCTCTCTATCTCTCCTCTCTCTCTCCTCTCTCACACCTCTCTCTCTCCTCTCTCTCTCTCTCCTCTCTCTCTCCTCCCTCTCTCCTCTCTCTCTCTCTCTCCCTCTCTCCTCTCGTTCCAGGCATGCTCAAAATGCATTTCTCGGGCTGAAAAGTTCAGATACGGCTAAAAACCGATCCGTCGCATCAGTTTTTTTCAATCTGCACTGGATCCGTCTTTTTATAAATTGGACGACTTGTGCCTCAAAAAACTAATGTGTGAAAATAGCCTTACTGGTGCCTGCAGACAGCTAGAATTTTACAATGGAGGATACCAGAATGTACACACATCTTTCCTATATCACAATTTAGCTGGTCACTGTTGTCTCAATAAACTTTACATAGATCAATAGATAGTATAAGTGAATAAAGGATTTGTCCATAGCATATCTTGTTATAGATATATTCTCCATCTCCACTTATGAGCCTCTTTTTTTCTCCGATCTTCCTCATGAACTTATTCACTCAACTGTTAAAAATCATCTTGGACAAAATTAGAGGGCCTGCCTGCTAACTGAGGGCTCATATTAAAGGCTGCCTATTAAACAGAACCTGTCAGATCCCCTTAGGCTGTGGTTTCCACGGTCCGGAACCACAGCGCATTTGACGGAGAGGAAATTCCGCTCCGTCCTAAGCCCCGCCCCCTTTTTGACGCGCGCTCATTCCGGATGTTTCCAGACACCTCCGGAACACATGCGGAATGATCGCAGGGCTGCATAGGGCTAGGACATGCTGCGGTCTGAAAAGACGCGCCGCATGTCCGGAAACGCAGGTCTTCCGCCTGCGTGTTTTACAGCATAGTGGAGATGGGATTTCTTGAAATACCCTCCACTATGCTGTAACATCTGGACGCTGCGTGTTTGACACTGCGCCAACGCACAGCGTCAAACACGCAGCTAATCCGGAATGTTTCCTGACCGTGGAAACATACCCTAACCCTCTCAAACTTCCACCATAAGGTAAAATTAGCCTATAACTGCCTTATTAAAAAAAAATATAAATGCGCAGCTCATCTTATGCTAATTAGCCATGACTAGTATGGCGGGTATAGTTTCCTTCAGACTAGTCCAGCCTCAGTTCATAGTTCATAGAATCATTGAATGTTAGAGTTGGAAGGGACCTCCAGGTCATCGTGTCCAACCGCCTGCTCAATACAGGATTCACTAAACCATCTCAGACAGATGTCTGTCCAGCTTCTATTTGAAGACTTCCATTGAAGGAGAACTCACCACCTCTCATGGCAATCCTTCCTCTCTGGACATGATTTGACATTCAGTACCTCCCTGTTGTATACTTCTTCTCAGCTCTACACATGCGTGTCACATCAGCTTTAAGCAACCTTTCTTGGGCATGCATAATTAAGCCAGGTGGACTTTTACAGGATTCATCTGTTCACTGCCCATGACAGGAAGCCATACTGATATGGTGCTAGACTGATGTGAACAGAAAGAAAGGATGTCAGTCACTCCCGCGAGGGTTGTGATTACAGGAACAGAAACCCCACCTTGCTAGATGTGGCTAATTAGTGATAATTGCATTTAAAAAAAACAATAAATTTTTTTTGTGGACTTTGATGTTTTGCAGCAGTAGGCAAATTTATCCTTATGGTAGCATTTTTGAACATTGAGTTCTTAGGTATGCTTTACATGAGTTTTTCACTACTGAACAACCCCTTCCTAAATACTGCAGTGCCCCAAATAAAATAAAAACAACACAAACTCATCTCAGGACCGATGCCGGAGCTCAAATGACATCATTATGTTATGTGAGTGCTGCAGCCTATCAACTGCCACTGTAATGATGCCAGTCCAAGAGGTGATAATATGGAGAGAGGAAAGGAAGTAGGAGTGAGAAGCAGAGTGGGAGAGAGCAGCAAAGAGATGGGACCGCAGCTTTCTAGTAAGTGTTTCATCTCACTTCAGAGCTGAATTCACAGCTACACTGCTCAATACTGATGTATAATGAATTCTATGCTGCTGCTGCTGTTCCCGAATATGTGCAACATAGGAACAGGGAAACAAGATCCTCATGTTTCTGTGTACTATGTTTGGGAGACAACATAGCAGCTAGACTACAACCACTAGCTGAGAGACCACTGAAAATGAACAATAGAATATGCAGAGGTTGAAAAATACAGGATACAGGTCAAAAACGGCCCAAAAATAGTGTCATTACTCATGTATAAAGGCTTATTCTGAAAAGTCACCTGAAACTACAGGTACGATTCAACATAGTACCAGTATATGAATGGAATCAGGTGATTTAATGCACTTTAACTAAGGCTCTGTAAACCAATATGAACTCTCGACTGCTTATATCCATTCACTGAGCTTTATGAATGCAAAAACACTGAGTTCTCACCCTTGCCCCGCTGCATCACATCATGAGAATATAATATCGTGTTTATCATGGAAGCAGAATGAAATTTAATTATTCATGTCGCTGCAGGAACCTAATGTTATTTTATTAAAACAAATTCAATATCTTACCCATGTTTTGAATAATGAAAAAGAGAACCAAGAGAATTAAAATAGAGAATAATACAATCTAAACATGTATAATATTAGGATTTTACATATATATATATATATATATATACTTAATACCAGCCAAATAAAATATATGAAATTATTTTCCAGTAAAGATCTAATTCCAATGCCATTTTAGTTATTATGTACTTACTATATTAGCATGGAATATACTTATCGCTGCATTCAAACATTCAGGCACACCCCAGATGAAGCCGAGTAGGAGAAACCCAAGTTTGGCAAGCGTGTAATATACACACTCCTAAGACTAAGTGTTGGACACTGTTTTACTACTTTTCATTTCATTGGAATATTTGGTTATTTGGAGATTGTCAAAGATTTGGCCACCTTATCTGCTAATCTGAATACCGGACCGGCAGACAGCTTTCTTCCGTATAGATTCCTGATACCTCCAGCTAAATTTTCTTACCTGTACAGAATCTTTTTCAATTTTATTGCTTGACTTTGACTGTTGACCTGCACCCTCTACACCTGCAGCAATTATTTCTATAGATTGTACTATTTGGACTTTTAGGTTTTTTTTGCTGAAGATAGTGCTAAATTACTTTGGGCGTATGTTTGTGGTCATTGTCCTGCTGAAGAATAAATTTAAAGCCAATCAGACGCCTTCCTAATGGCATTTATATGAGTGATAAGTATCTACCTGTATTTCTCAGTATTGAAGCCAACAAACCATGGCCAACAGTGAAGACCATAGTGGTCGGCCAAGGAAACTTAGTGCAGCAGATGAAAGACACATCATGTTACTTTCCTTCAAAACCAGAAGATTTCCAGCAGTGGCATCAACTCAGAAGTGGCAGCAAACAGTGGGACCCAGCTTCAATCATCTACTGTTCGGCGTAGTATGGCCAGAAGTGGTCTTCATGGAACAATTGTTGCCAAAAGCAGCACTTCTACATGGAAACAAGGCCAAGTGACTCTTCTATGCATGAAAATATAGGGACTGTGGTGCAGAAAAATGGTAGCAGGTGAACTGGACTGATGAGTCAAAATGTGAAATATTTGGCTGTAACAGAATGCAGTTTTGTGCCAAAGGGCAATAATGAAAGTCTGCAGACAACAGTGATTTTTTTAGTTTGTGGTTGGTTCTCCAAGATGTTTGGAACAACCTCCCTGCCAATATTCATCAAAACCTGTGTGCAAGTAACAAGTGTACCTTGAAGAGCTGATGCTTGATGCTGCTCTGAAGGCGAAAGGTTGGTCCAACAAAATATTGATGTGACTTCGATTTCTCTTTTGTCATTCACTTTGCATTTTGCTAATTAATAAAAAATAAACCATTAATACATCTATTATTTAAAACATTCTGACTACAGGATTTTTTCCAATCCACCTAAAACTATTGCACAGTGCCTGATTTAAACAATAGGTTTCTGATGATGTTTCCCCTTAAGGTTTATAATGAGAAGCGGAAATTCCATGTTTTATGCAATGAATTGACTTGAAAGAGGAAAGAAATTTGCATAATATTTATTAATAAAATGCTTCAGTAAAAAGTAGTATTATAGGAATTCATATGGCCCTGGTTGGTATCTTAATTATTGTTTTTGGCTCTTCCGCTTTTCCTGCAAGTGATACTTAGAAGGGAACAGCTTTGCCAAAATGCAATTAAGGTTCGTTGGAAGATGGAAGAGGAACTAGTAATTAAATACTCAGTACTAACCCCTCTCAATAAAACATTTTTAATCTTTTACATCCTCTTGGTTGAATCTTTGGAGGGAAATAGTGAATATAAGTTCCCAATAGTTAGAATATTGTAGGATTGTTTCAATTGGCCTCAAGTGTTATTTTACAGGTAAACTAAACCAAAAACGTAATAGTCTGACTTGCCCTAAAGACTAGAGTTGAGCGATACTTTCCGATATCCAAAAGTATCGGAATCGGAATGGTATCGCCGATACCATTAAAATATCGGCGATATCCGATACCGATACCGGAAGTCCCATGTAAGTCTATGGAACAAAATATCGTAACTAAAAAAAACCCCATTCTTTCCTTGTAAACACTAAATATACACACATATAATACATATATATATAATACATGTCATTGTGACATATATATATACATATATGTATAGTTTATACACTTCTACATAGTAAAATATCCTCTGATTCAATTGCCGGTTAAAGCCGGCTTCTGTGAAAAGACAGAAGCACCCGACATGAAATGACACTTGGTGTACATAGGGTTAACCATGTCTTTTCATGTCGTTTGCTATCTGATTTGCACAAACAATTAAATCATCTATGTGTGCAAATTTCCCACTGTAGGGGTAGCGCTTGGAAACCCGCTGTGTACCTTGGATACCAGCTCCCTGCATCAGGGCGCTGGATCCAAGGTACACAGCGGGTTTCTAGGCACAGCCCCGCGCCTGGAAACCCGCTGTGTACCTTGGTTACCAGCGGATCGCTGGTCTCCCGCCTGTCACAACGCAGCGATGCGTGCCTGTCAGCGGGAAACCAGCGATCAAAAAAAGGTCCTGACATTTCAGCGACGATCAGCGATACCCGCAGGGGGGCTGATCGTCGCTGAATGTCACACACCAGCGATATCGCTGGTGAGCTCGCTGCTGCGTCACAAAACTAGTGACTCAGCAGCGATCTCGGTAACGATATCGCTATGTGAGACGGGCCCTTAAGTGGAAAGCTTAATTGATTGCTTTCCACTTTCACTTCAGGTCAGCCAGGGACACAATCAGTGACGTCAGAGGGAACTGATTAACAAAAATAGGGGTTTCCCTTCAAAAAAAAAATGGCGTGGGGTCCCCCCTATTTTTGTTAACCAGCCAGATGAAGCAGACCGCTGAGGCCTGGATTTTCAGGCTGTTAAGGAGCCAAGATCCATGGACCTTGCCAGCCTGATAATACCAGGCCACAGCAGTCTGCATATCTTGGCTGATTAACAAAAATAGGGATCCCCTCAAAAAAAAATTGGCGTGGGGTCCCCCCTATTTTTGTTAACCAGCCAGATGAAGCAGACCGCTGAGGCCTGGATTTTCAGCTGTTAAGGAGCCAAGATCCATGGACCTTGCCAGCCTGATAATACCAGCCACAGCAGTCTGCATATCTTGGCTGATTAACAAAAATAGGGGATCCCCTCGAAAAAAATTGGCGTGGGGTCCCCCCTATTTTTGTTAACCAGCCAGATGAAGCAGACCGCTGAGGCCTGGATTTTCAGGCTGTTAAGGAGCCAAGATCCATGGACCTTGCCAGCCTGATAATACCAGGCCACAGCAGTCTGCATATCTTGGCTGATTAACAAAAATAGGGGATCCCTCGAAAAAAATTGGCGTGGGGTCCCCCCTATTTTTGTTAACCAGCCAGATGAAGCAGACCGCTGAGGCCTGGTTTTTCAGGCTGGTAAGGATCCAATATCCATGGACCTTGCCAGCCTGATAATACCAGGCCACAGCAGTCTGCTTAGCTTGGCTGGTTAACAAAATAGGGGATCCCCTCGAAAAAAAAAACGGCGTAGGGGTCCCCCTATTTTTGTTAACCAGCCAAGTAAAATGCAGACTGCTGCGGCCTGGTATTAAAAGACTGTCAAGGCCCATGGATTTTGGCCCTCAACAGCCTGATAATACCAGGCTACAGCAGCCCCACATTTGGCGCATCAAAAGATGTGCCAATTGTGGCACTTTACCCGGCTCTTCCCACTTGCCCTGTAGCGGTGGCAAGCGGGGTAATAAGGGGTTAATGTCACCGTTGATTGCACGGTGACAATAAGCCCGTTAATAATGAAGAGGTGTCAATAAGACACCGATCCATTATTAATCCCAAAGTTATTAAATGCATAAAAAAAAGACACAGCAAGAAAAAAGTCTTTTAATGAAATAAAAGAGACAACACAGTTTTCATTAATTTTATTATACACTCATTCCTGCGACGCCATCGATCTCCTGTAAAAAAAGAAAAAAACAAACCAACAGTATACCACCTGTCCGACGCAGTCCATAGTAACGACAGTCCCACGACGATCCAGCTCTGCTACATCGGAATGTCAGGCAGAGCCTGTCATCGCAACGCAGCACAGCTGATTACCTGCTTCCCCGGCGGTGAAGTCATCGGACTGACTGCTTTACGGCCGGGATTACCCAGCAGTCACTGCAGTTATCGCGAGAAACTGCATGTGACCGCCGGGGAAAGAAGATTGCGGCCATGAAGCAGTCCAGCCCGTGACCGCCGGAGATCTTCTGCCAGGTAAGTGCCGCTGACATCCTGACAGACCCGACCGACGGACACTGACAGTGACAGTGACAATCCCGATTCCGGTATCCGATAAGACGACAATATCGGAACTCGGAATCGGAATTCCGATACAGCCAATATCGGCCGATACCCGATACTTGCAGTATCGGAATGCTCAACCCTACTAAAGACGTCCATTATATGGACAAAAGTATTGGGACACATGACTTAATCATTGAATTCATGTTTCTCATTCAGTCCCATTGTGTATAACATTTGGCATCTCACCCCTCCCCCCCTCCGTTGTATAATCCCCGCTCCTCACTATTGCATCTGCCTTTGCTAACGTGACAGAATGGCTGGGGGTAAAAAGCTAACTGAAACCAGTGCTGTCTGGTAATAGGAGGCATCAGTGTAACAAGTCCGTTCACGACATTTCTTCCCTTCTAAATATGCCGCCATCACCTGTGAGTATATTATAGAGAAGTGGAAGGAACCGCAGCAACTTGGTCACAAAATGGAGACCAAGTAAAGTTACAGAGCGGGGTCACCGAGTGCTCAGGAGCAGAGGGAAGAAAAGTCATCAAGACTCTGCTGACTCCATAACTGGAGAGTCCAGACCTCCTCTGGTATTAACATCAGCACACTGTGACCCTGCCAGGAGCTTAATGGCAGAGCAGCTGCATGCAGCCTTACATCACCAAGCACAATGCCAAGCGTCGGATGGAGTGATGTAAAGCCGCCATCACTGGACTCTGGAACAGAGGAAAAGTGTTCTGTGGAGTGATGGATCACACTTCTCTATCTGGTATCTGGTGGACAAGTCTTGGTTTGGTGGATTCCAGCCGAATGTTACCTTCCTGACTGCATTGTGCCAGCTGTAGCGTTTCCTTTTTCTGCATTGCCAAAGTGGTCCCTTGTACTCCATGCTTCACATCGCCTAGAGCCCTGGTGAGCTGGTTTTTCTATAATTTTTCAATAAAAGACTTGGTTGGCTTAGTTTGTATGGAAGAGTGAACATGCTCGGTGATACTCGGATATGACTCAAGTATCTGGGTGCTCTGATGTGCTCAGCACTCGACGAGCATTGGTTGGTGCTTGGATTTGAAGCTCAAATCACCGCCCTGCAAGTTTGGCTCATATTACAAAGCCAATAAGCATGCAGGGATTGCCTGTGTGGTCCAATCCCATTTTATAAGGCCAGAAATCCCACTTATTAAACCTGACAGGGCACACCTGTGAAGTGAAAACCATTTCCGGTGACTACCTCTTGAAGCTCATCAAGAGAATGCCAAGAGTGTGCAAAGCAGTCATCAAAGCAAAAGGTGGCTATGAAGAACCTAGAATATAAGATATAATTTCAGTTGTTTCACACTTTTTGTTAAGTGTATAATTCCACGTGTTAATTCATAGTTTTGATGCCTTCAGTGTGAATGTACAATTTTCATAGTCATGAAAATACAGAAAAATCTTTAAATGAGAAGATGTGTCCAAACTTTTGGTCTGTACTGTAAGTCAATACTTCAGCTTCAAGTTGAAATTCCTACTTTTGAACTACCCAGTTTAATGGTACCATCGAACAGAGCCAAGGGTGGGTCAGGCTTTTGCTCTCCTTTACCACTCATTACCTTGTTCCTGGCTGTTCTTTTGGTAATTTTTCTTCCCTACATAACGTGCTGCAGAAAAAAAATAGAAACTCTTAGTCAATAGAAGATAAAAAAAGAGCCTGGAAGATAATAATAAAGAAAGGGAGAAGGATGTAAGGTTGTAGCATTGGTTGGGAAAGAAGAAAAAATTAGAGTAGAAGGGGTTCTAAAAGAAGTCAGTCAGCATAGAATCAAACATCGAGAGGTCATAGCATTAGAATGGAGAGAGCTATTTGTCATGGAGAGCATCCTAAGCAACCAAACAAGAAATTTTCCTCCAAATTTACAAAGTAGAAGTCCAATTTTAATACATGCTGTACCAGATATCGCTGGGTTCCGTGTCTGAAAGATCTGTGTATGGACATTTTATGTACTTGCCAGAAAAATAGCTAAAATCTATGTATGACTTGCATAGAGGTCCCACTTGACTTGGATGTCCTGCAATGCTTCTGTCGGCTTAGGGAGGACACTAAGGCCAGTAATTATATGGATCAGGTCAAATAGAAACATCTAAAGGTCCAACATACCATCTCATCTTTAGTTTTTTATTCCTAATATTACACTTTGCAATCAATCACTGATGAATAGTAGAAATCCAAGGAGAGGAGACGGCAGTATCACAAGCTGTTGGTGCGGCGCTGACTAATACAGCTGCAATCATTTATGTCAATAGATGTTGAGACACATTTCGCAGACAGATTAAAGCTGTCGAGTAAGAGATACTGAAGAAACATAAAGGTCAAGTACAGCCGTGAAAGAAGCATAGGAAGATAGTAGCTGTATTGAGCGTAACTTTCTCCCAGGACCTGTGCCAGATTTCAGTGCCCCTAAAGATTGAAACCTTAAACCAAGAAACATTTCAAAAATGTGGGCAAAGGACCAAATGGGCACAAACCCAAAGAGAAATGCTGAACTGTGGAAGGATAATGCATCAGATAAGCCAGCTCAAAGTCCATGAGGGTGAAGTGGTCCACTTAACCTCTTGCCATCAAAATTGGCAACCATACATGTTCCGGGACCTAAAACCGTCTACAGATTACTGCAGATACACGTTCTCCTGTAGGTCTGTTGATACGTTTTGGACATCCAGTAGCTTTCCGGACAAATGCTTGGACTTTTCATTTCTCAACAGCTGGAGGGTGACCGTCTGTTGACCCCTGTAGTATATAATCTGGTTCTTTCAACTGCAGATGGAAGCAAGGGGGACACTTCTTTACTTCTGGGTAGGGCGGAGCCAGATAGTAGGACTAACCTCAGGTTCTAAAAATGGGTGTTGTCCGGCCCCTCCGGCTCTGGCTCCTCCTGCCGTACACTCCAGTTTCGACTTGAGGTCCAAGTAGGAAGGACGGCTGCTAATGCAGCTCCTCAGAAATCACCTCAGAAGAGTTTATTATTTTACTCGGACAGGGTCCTGGACTTTATGTCTAGAGGATCAGGGTACCGGCGCTGCTGGACCCCATCCTCTCCCCTGGCAGAAATGTATTCCCTAAATGGTGGTCATTGCATTTTCTTGCCGGCCTGGGGGGAAGAGGTGGCTATCCCTGACAGGACGCACACCACGTTCTGGGTCACTGCGTTCCTTGTCCTCTTGGGGAAGCAATGGGCACAGCGTCACATATCCGTGGAGGGTCCCTGTGGCGTTTTTGGCTGGTGAGTACTCTGCATTATATTTTGATATGTGCGAGTGATTACACGTCTGCGGTGACAGCGCTGACTGTTATTGGTGTTTCCCACTATTTTCTCATGATTGGGCATTTTTAAAAAAAAAAAAAAAAAAGAGAGCGATTTTTTATTTAATATGTGCTGTGTGTTTTCGGCGCTGCAGCGCCGTTACAGTGTACAGGGAGAGGAGTGCAAAAGATTTCCCGCACTTTTTGACTGAGCAGAGAGGGGGCGTGGCTTCGGGCTTTCCCGGCTTTCTGATTACAGGAAGTGACTGGCTCCTTCTCTTCCTGCTCTCTGCGGCAGCCATTACAGCTCTCCTGGTCTCCTCTCCTCCGTTTCTGTACACAGGCATTTGAGACAACACCAAGCCAGCCGGGTGAGTCGCTGCTATCGCTTAGGTAGCAGCTTAACCCTTTAGCCTCCCGCAGCATTTTTTTGCTGTTTGCGCTCTCTAGCGCAGCGCTGCAGTTTTCTGATCATTGGGACATTGTATCCCTCAGTAACGGTCTGTGAGCTGTCTGCAGCGGGGGGGGGCGCCGTTGTTCACTGCTGGGGTATTCTTTTGCTTTTAAAAGAAGTTAACCCTTCAGCGTTTTGCTACTGTGTGAGACCACACTGCTCTGGTTATTCTCACTATACCATCTCAATAACCGGCATGTCAGATTTGAGTCAGGAGGCTGATCGTCTTCCTCGTCCTCTCCAGGACCAGCCCCGCGTTTCTGACACGATGGAATCCTCTGCACCTTCTAGCGCTGCTATTGGAGGTCGCTATGATGCCAAGTTTGATATGCTCGCTACTGCTATTAGTGGGCTTTCTGACCTTTTGGGTCAGTGGGTATCCTCTAGACCTTCTCATAGCAAAAAGCGTCCCAGGATTGCTATGCCCTCCCCACTAAGTGACTCAGATGATTCGGGCAGAGAGGATTTTCAGGAGCATTCTGCTTCCTTGTCGGGCCGTGTAGATGCTTTTGTCAGGGCCATACGAGAGGTACTGCAAGTACCTGAGGACATGAATGATGATGAAGGTATACCCAGATGGTACCATGGGTCGCAAAGATCACGTTTAGCGATGCCAGCTATGAGTGAGTTTTCTAAGAAAGTAGAAAAGGAACGCGTTTGTCCAGATAAGCGTTTTCAGGGGACAAGGTTGTTTGAAACCTTGTATCCTTGTCCAGCAGACCTATTTGCTAGCTGGATTCCGTCCCCTGAGGTGGATATTTCTTTATCTAAGCTTAACAAAGCTACTATGCTTCCCGTCATAGGGAAAGCTACTTTGCAAGATGCGCTGGACAAAAAGTCAGAGATGGCGGCCAAGGCCGGCTATGAAGCTGCTGGTCAGGCCTTTAGAGAGGCTTTATCTTCCTATTGTGCATCTAGAGCTTCCATGGGTTGGACAGCTCGCCTGCGGATATCCCTGCAAGATGGGTCGTCTTTACAGGCAATAGATGAGATCATTAAGTTAATAGAAGAATCAGACCGATATGTCTGTGACGCTCTTTTGGATATGGCTTCCCTAATATCCAGAGCTCAGGCTTCTACAATCACTGTTAGAAGAGCGTTGTGGCTTAAACAGTGGACTGGAGACGCGGTCTCCAAGCAAGGGTTGCTATCTTTGCCTTACAAAGGTGGTCAGCTTTTCGGCTCTGACCTCACGGAATTGATTGCTAAGGCTAAGGCTAAGGAGTCAGCGTTGCCTCAGCGTAGGGCAGCTACGGCTGCTTTTGGCACTGACAAAAAGCCCGCCAAAACGGACTGACGCCAGAAGTTCACTCGAGGATTCTCGAGTGGGGGGCGCCTGCTCCTGTTTCAAGCGGTTTGGGTCTCCCGTTACACCCAAAAGTTCCGCATGGAGTCGCTTCGCTCAGTGGTGACTGCCCTGTCACAGAACAATTTCTGGTGTCCATAGATATTCGCGACGCCTATTTACACGTTCCCATCGGAAGATCTCATCAGCGCTTTCTGCGCTTTGCCATAGGTCAGGACCATTACCAGTTTGTGGCCCTCCCTTTCGGTTGGCTTCGGCACCCCGAGTTTTTACAAAGGTGCTGGCACCTCTTATGGCAATGCTTCGGAGACAAGGGATCATGATACTTCCTTATCTGGACGATCTTCTGATTGTGGCATCCTCAAAGGAGGAGGCAGTGACGGCTCGCGATTTAACCCTTCAGCTCCTGGAGGATTTCGGGTGGCTGATCAACTGGGAGAAGTCATCCCTGGAGCCTTCTCAGTCAATCCTGTTTTTGGGCATGATTTTCGACACAGCGAAAGTGGTAGTTTTTCTGCCAAAGGACAAGCAAACCAGTATCCATTGTCTGGCACGGACTGTGCAGTCCTCAACGACAGTATCCCTTCGAAGATGTATGCGCCTTCTGGGGTTAATGGTCGCTTCGATGGAAGCTCTTCCGTTTGCTCAGTTCCATTGCAGAACGCTTCAAAGCTTCATTTTGAAGAGATGGAATCGTGCACAGGAAACACTGGATTGCAGGTTTTAATCTCCCGCAAAGTGCGAGAGTCTCTGGACTGGTGGTTCCGTCCGGAACGGTTTTTTCCCGGGAAAATCTTTTCTTCCCCTGTCATGGTCGGTCTTGACCACCGATGCCAGCCTGACGGGCTGGGGAGAGTTTGGAACAATCTCTGGATTCAGGGAGTTTGGTCACCGGAAGAATCGGTGTTACCGATCAACATCCTGGATTTGAGGGCAATTTTTCTTTGCCTCCAACATTGGACGGTCCCTTTGAGCGGATTACCAGTTTGTGTTCAGACGGTCAACGCTACGGCGGTTGCGTATATCAACCATCAAGGCGGGACGAGGAGCTCCAGACTCATGTCGGAGGTATCTCGGATTCTGATATGGGCCGAGGCTCATGTGCCGGCCATTTCTGCGATTCACATACCAGGAGTTCAGAATATCCAGGCAGACTTTTTCAGCCGAAAGAGGATGGATTCAGGAGAATGGAGTCTTCATCCGGAAATCTTTGCACTTCTGTGCTCCCGATGGGGACTCCTCAAGTAGACTTGATGGCCTCCAGGATCAATGCCAAGTTACCAACTTTCATGTCCAGATACAGGGATCCGACCGCGGTGGAAGTGGATGCGCTGGTGGTTCCGTGGAGCCAATACCAGCTGGTTTATGTGTTCCCACCGATATCCTTGCTGCCGCTTGTGTTACGTCGGGTCAGGCTGGAGAGGGTTCCGGCTATTCTGATAGCCCCAGATTGGCCGAGAAGGACGTGGTTTTCCACGCTGATGTCGCTTCTGGCGGTGCCTCCTTTTCCTCTGCCTCTTCGACTGGACTTGCTCACTCAGGGTCCCGTGTGTCATCCGGGCCTGAGGTCTCTGCGTTTGACGGCTTGGCTCTTGAGACCGAGATTTTAACCCGTCAAGGTTTTCAGAAAAGGTCATTGCCACTATGAGAGCGTCAAGAAGTCCAGCTACGACTAGGATTTACTACAGGATTTGGGAATCCTTCTTTTCATGGTGTTTGGGTTCTTCCAGGAATCCAAAGAAATTTTCATTACCCAACTTGTTGGTTTTTTTGCAGCACGGGCTGGATAAGGGTTTGGCAGTCAGTACCCTGAAGGGTCAGGTGTCTGCCCTGTCGGTGCTTTTTGTAAAGCTATTGCCTCGCGTAGGAACGTATGTGCCTTTTTTCGCGGAGCAGCCCGTCAGTTTCCTCCAAGGAAAACTCCTGTGTCGCCTTGGCGGCTTAATCTGGTTTTGAAAGCTCTTCAAAGTGCTCCTTTCGAGCCTATGGATGCTATTAATCTTTCTTTGCTTTCTTGGAAGGTTGCCTTCCTAGTGGCGGTCACTTCCTTGAGACGGGTTTCCGAGTTGGCGGCTCTTTCATGTTCGCCACCTTTCTTGGAATTTTTCCCGGATCGTGTTGTTCTTCGCACGCGACATGATTTTCTCCCTAAAGTGGTATCTCAATTCCATGTCAATCAAGATATTGTGTTGCCCTCGCTTTGTTCAGAACCAAAGAATGCGAAGGAGCGGGCCTTGCACTCATTGGACTTAGTGCGGGCATTGAAGTTCTACTTGTCAGTTACGCAGAGTTTCCGGAAGTCGGATTCTCTTCTTGTGAGGCCAGCAGGTCGTCGTCGTGGTCAACGAGCTTCTAAAGATACTATAGCTCGTTGGATCCGGTCAGCTATTTTGGAAGCTTACCGTGTTATGGACGAACCTTGCCCGACTAATATTCGGGCTCATTCCACGAGAACTGTGGGCTCTTCGTGGGCCCTTCATCAAGGGACTTCGGCAGCCCAGCTCTGTCGAGCAGCGACTTGGCGTTCTGTTCACACCTTTACAAAGTTTTATAAGGTGGACGTCAGTGCCTCCGCTGATGCGGCCTTAGGACGCAGAGTCCTTCAGGCGGCTGTATTTTGAAAACTTCTAGTTAAGTTTATGTTGCGCCTGTTGCTCATGTATCAAGGTGTTGGCTTCTGCCTGTTTAAGGTTTTTTCCCACCCTTGTTTTTTGTACTGCTTTGGGACATCCCAGAAGTAAAGAAGTGTCCCCCTTGCTTCCATCTGCAGCTGAAATACGAATTTTGGTAAGAACTTACCTGTAAAATTCTTTTCAGCAAAGGAAGCAAGGGGGACACTTCTCCCTCCCATAAGGCAGAAGGTGTTGTTTCAGATGCAGCGCGGCTCTCTCTGATAAGCGAGTTTCTGAGCTGAGATCAGCGCTCTACGGCTCTTTCCGGCATCGCCAGCTCATCGCAGTGGTCAGGTTTTGTGAGTGGTACCTGAGCTGTGTGGTATTCATGTTATGTGCATAACCTTGTTCTTTGAATCCTTTCAGTTTGGTTATGGCGCTCCGCTGGTGATTTATTTCTCCTTAGCTTGTGTACAAAACTGGAGTGTACGGCGGGAGGGGCCAGAGCCGGAGGGGCCGGACAACACCTATTTTTAGAACCTGAGGTTAGTCCTACTATCTGGCTCCGCCCTACCCAGAAGTAAAGAAGTGTCCCCCTTGCTTCCTTTGCTGAAAAGAATTTTACAGGTAAGTTCTTACCAAAATTCGTATTTTTGTTGCATGTAGAAGGGCAATTTTATAGAGCAAGTAAGAACATGGAAATTTTAGACAACTTTAATGAACTTTTCTTATTTCTTGCAACTGGCAACAAAACCAGTATACCATTCTGTAACTGGATTGGTTGTAATAATATATATATATATATATATATAATATATATATATAGTATATAAAAAGGAGCTTGGAATCGCAAATAGTGAGATATTTTGGGTCCTACATTGATGGCCGAAAGGTTTGATTGAGACTGACATAAATGTTGTTGTTTTTACAAAGTTTGCTGCTTCAGTTTTTATAGTGCCAATTTGCATGAACTCTAGATTGATATTAACCCCTTTACTCCCGAGGGTTGTTTGCATGTTAATGACCAGGCCAATTTTTACAATTCTGACCACTGTTCCTTTATGAGGTTATAACTCTGGAACGATTCAACGGATCTTGGTGATTCTGAGACTGTTTTCTCGTGACATATTGCACTTCATGGTAGTGGTAAAATTTCTTCGATATAACTTGCATTTATTTATGAAAAAAATGGAAATATGGCAAAAATTTTAAAATTTAGCAATTTTCAAATTTTGAATTTTTATGCCCTTAAAACAGAGAAATATGTCACATAAAATAGTTTCTAAATAATATTTCCCACATGTCTACTTTACATCAGCACAATTTTGGAAACACATTTTTTTTGTTAGGAAGTTATAAGGGTTAAAAGTTGACCAGCGATTTCTCAATTTTACAACAAAAATTTAGAAAGTCATTTTTTTTAGGGACCACCTCACATTTGAAGTCACTTTGAGGGGTCTATATTTCCAGAAAATACCCAAAAGTGACACCATTCTAAAAACTGCACCCCTCTAGGTATTCAAACCACATTCAAGAAGTTTATTAACCCTTCAGGTGCTTCACAGGAATTTTGGAATCTGGAAGAAAAAAATGAACATTTAACTTTTTAGTCACAAAAATGATCTTTTACAAACAATTTCTTTATTTTCACAAGGGTAAAAGGAGAAAATTGACAGAAAAAGATGTTTTGCAATTTCTCCTGAATACGCCGATACCCCATATGTGGGGGAAAGCCACTGTTTGGGCGCACGGCAGGGCTCGGAAGGGAAAGAGCGCCGTTTGACTTTTTCAAACAAAAATTAGCTGGAATTGAGATTGGACGCCATGTCGCGTTTGGAGAGAACCTGATGTGCCTAAACAGTGGAAACCCCCCACAAGTGACACCATTTTGGAAACTAGACCCCCTAAGGAACGTATCTAGATGTGTGGTGAGCACTTTGAACCCCCAAGTGCTTCACACAAGTTTATAACGTAGAGCCGTGAAAAAAAAATCATATTTTTTCCACAAACATGATCTTTTAGTCCCCAATTTTTTATTTTCCCAAGGGTAAGAGGAGAAATTGGACCCCAAAGGTTGTTGTCCAATTTGTCCTGAGAATGATGATACTCCATATGTGGGGGAACCACTGTTTGGGCGCACGGCAGAGCTCGGAAGGGAAGATCGGACGCCATGTCGCATTTGGAGAGCCCCTGATGTGCCTAAACAGTGGACATCCCCCAATTCTAACTTCAACCCTAACTCCAACACACCCCTAACCCTAATCTCAATCCTAACCATAACCCTAACCCTAACATACACCTAATCCTAATCCCAACCCTAACCATAACCCTGACCACAAACCTAACCCTAACACACCCCTAACCCTAATCCCAACCCTAACCCTAATCCCAACCCTAACACTAATCCCAACCCTAACTGTAATCCAAACCCTAACCCCAACTCTAGCCCCAAACCTAACCCTAACTCTAGCCCCAAACCTAACCCTAACTTTAGCCTCAACCATAACCCTAACTTTAGCCCCAATCCTAACTTTAGCCCCAACTGTTATGTTTCGGTAGCTGAGGAGTGCAGGTAAAAAAGGAAATACACCAGAGCAGTTGGAATCTATGAGATTGCAGTACCCTGACTAACCACCACAACTAGAGGCAGCCGTGGAGCGTTCCTACGTTGGTCCTAGACGCCTCGTCACAGCCTGAGAAACTAACTACACCGAAAGACAGAAATAGGAAAGCTATCTGCCCCGGAGCAGAACCCCAAAGATAATAGAAAGCCCCCAAACATGTAATGGCGGTTAGACAAGAGGAAATACTGACACAGAAAGAAAATAGTATGAGCAAACGCTGGGGCCCAAACTAACTAAATAGAAAAGGATAGGAAGGGTACTTACTGCAATCCCAGAAAACCCTGAAAAACACCAACTCTACTAATTTCAAAATCACCTGAGATCACACGACCTCTACCACCTAAATTAGTTCTCTGGTGTAAGAAAATCAAAACAGCAGCCACTGAAAAAACTGGAAAAAGCAAAAGTACAAAACTCAGTGGCTGAACTAAACAGAGAGGGCAAAATCCCCCGGAGGGGACCCTGAAGGCCCCCACAGAAGTGCAGGACAAAATGCAAAAATATAGCAAAAACACAAAAGAAGAAAAATTCTTATCTGGTAGCAGGAGATGCAGACACGACACAGCAGGCTACAAGGGAAACTGGAAAGAAGGATTCAGACCAGAACAATTGATCACCGGCAACCCTGATGGGAAAATGACTCCCTTATATAAGACCAGTCAGTAACACCTGATTCCCAGTCCTCACAATCTTCACTAGTACCGCTTGTAACCACCAGAGGGAGCCTCTGCTCAGAACTCATCTCAAACCCATTCACAACAGTACCCCCCCCTTGAGGAGGGGTCACCGAACCCTCATTTGAGCAACCAGGTCGGTCAGGATGAGTTCTATGATACGCACGGATAAGTCTCCTAGCATGGATGTCCGAAGCAAACACCCAAAGATTGTCTTCCTGACCATAACCTCTCCATTTAACCAAATACTGGAGTCTTCGTCTAGAAAAACGAGAATCCAATATTTTCTCAACCACATACTCCAGATTGCCCTCAACCAAAACAGGTCAGGAGGCACAGCAGCAGGAACCACTGGCTCAACAAACCTCTTCAACAAGGACTTGTGGAACACGTTATGGATCTTAAATGTCCCTGGAAGAAGCAAACGAAAAGAAACAGGATTAATAATCTCCATGATCTTATAAGGTCCAATGAACCTAGGCTTAAATTTAGGAGATGCTACTCTCATAGCAATATTCTTTGAGGACAACCAGACCAAGTCCCCCACTTTAAACCGAGGACCATCAGTCCTATGCCGGTTAGCAAACCACTGGGCCTTCTCCTGAGAGAGGGACAACCTCTCCACTACCTGGTCCCAAATCTGTTGCATACGCTCAACAACAGAGTCAACACCTGGACAGACAGAAGCTTCCGTCTGTCCTGAAGAAAATCGAGGGTGAAACCCAGAATTACAGAAAAACGGAGACATCAAAGTGGCAGAGCTAGCCCTATTATTAAGAGCAAACTCAGCCAAAGGCAAAAAAGAGACCCAGTCATCCTGATCAGCAGACACAAAGCATCTTAGATAAGTCTCCAATGTCTGGTTTGTTCTCTCAGTTTGACCATTGGTCTGAGGATGAAATGCCGAGGAGAAAGACAATTGAACACCCAGTTTAGAACAAAAAGTCCTCCAAAATCTGGAAACAAACTGGACTCCTCTGTCAGACACAATGTTCTCAGGAATGCCGTGTAAACGAACCACGTGCTGAAGGAACAACGGCACCAATTCAGAGGAGGAAGGCAACTTAGGTAATGGCACAAGATGTATCATTTTGGAAAACCTATCACAAATTACCCAGATGGTGGTCATTCTCTGAGAAACAGGAAGATCGGAAATGAAATCCATAGAGATATGGGTCCATGGTCTCTTGGGCACAGGCAATGGCATCAACAAACCACTAGAGCGAGAGCAAGGCTTGGAGCGAGAGCAAGTCCCGCAGGACTGCACAAATTCCCTGACATCGCGAGACAAGGTAGGCCACCAAAAGGACCGACTAACCAAGTCTCTGGTACCAAAAATTCCGGGATGCCCAGCCAATGCGGAACAATGAATCTCAGACATCACACTCTTTTTCCATTGGTCCGGGACAAACAATTTTCCAACAGGGCAGCGCTCGGGCCTATCCTCCTGACACCCCTCCAGAGCAAGTCTCAAATTGGGCGAGATGGCGGAGAGAACTACACCCTCCTTCAAAATAACAGAAGGATCAGATAACTCAGGAGAGTCCGCAAGGAAACTCCTCGAGAGGGCATCCGCCTTAACATTCTTAGTGCCAGGAAGAAAGGAAACCACAAAATTAAAACGTGTGAAAAACAAGGCCCACCTGGCCTGTCTAGGATTGAGTCGCTTGGCAGATTCCAGATAGACCAGATTCTTATGGTCCGTAAGGACCACCACCTGATGTTTGGCTCCTTCCAGCCAATGTCTCCACTCTTCAAAAGCCCACTTCATGGCCAATAACTCCCGATTACCCACGTCATAATTACGTTCAGTAGGAGAAAATTTTCGAGAGAAAAAGGCACAAGGGTTACTTTTAGAGGTCTCTGGATCTTTTTGGGACAAAACGGCACCTGCCCCAATTTCAGAGGCATCAACCTCCACCTGAAATGGCAGAGAAACATCAGGCTGCCGTAGAACAGGAGCAGAAGTGAATCTCTGCTTAAGTTCCTGAAATGCAGAGACTGCCTCAGGAGGCCAATTCACCACATCAGAACCCTTTCTGGTCAAATCAGTTAATGGTTTAACAATAACCGAGAAATTACCAATAAATTTACGATAAAAATTGCAAAACCCAAAAATCTCTGAAGAGCCTTTAATGAAGTAGGTTGGACCCAATCACAGATGGCCTGAACCTTGACCGGTCCATTTCAATAACAGATGGGGACAAAATGAATCCCAGAAATGAGATCTTCTGTACGCCAAAAAGACACTTTGATCCCTTCACATACAGAGCATTCTCTCTCAAAATCTGGAATACAGTTCGAACATGTTTCACATGAGAGTCCCAGTCATTAGAAAAAATCAAGATATCATCCAAATAAACAATCAGAAATTTGTCCACAAAATCCCTGAAAATGTCATTCATGAAGGACTGGAAGACGGAAGGAGCATTAGTGAGCCCAAAGGGCATCACTAGGTACTCAAAATGCCCTTCGGGGTATTGAATGCCGTCTTCCATTCATCCCCGTGCTTAATGCGAATAAGGTTATACGCCCCCCTGAGGTCAAGCTTGGTAAACCAAGTAGCGTTTTTCACCCTGGAAAACAGGTCAGAAATCAAGGGTAACGGGTATTGATATTTCACAGTAATATTGTTCAAGAGACGATAATCAATACACGGCCTTAATGAACCATCTTTTTTGGCCACAAAGAAAAAACCGGCACCTAAGGGTGAAGAGGATGGTCTGATATGACCCTTCTCCAATGATTCCTTGATATAAGACCGCATAGCGTCATGTTCAGGTACAGACAAGTTAAAAAGGCGACCTTTAGGGAATTTACTACCCGGCACTAATTCAATAGCGCAGTCATAGCTCCTATGGGGAGGTAAGGATGCAGATTTACTTTCGCTAAACACATCAGAAAAATCAAACAAAAAGTCAGGAACATCCTGAGCCTGGGGGAGGCAGAAAAAACAGGAGTGTTGGTATTAACACATTGGCAGCCCCAACTGGTTACAGACACAGATTTCCAATCCAAAACAGGATTATGAGACTGTAACCAAGGGAAACCCAGCACGATAATGTCATGCATATTATATAGAACCAAAAATTTGCAGCACTCCTGGTGATCAGGTTCAACCCTCATTATCACCTGAGTAGAAAACTGGGGTTTATTCTAAGCCAAAGGGGTAGAATCGATCCCCAGTAGGGGAATAGACTTCTGTAGGGGTATCAAGGGAAACCCACAACGTTTAGCAAAATCATAATCCATCAGGTTAATAGCTGCTCCAGAATCAACGAAAGCCTGAGCAGAAAATGAGGACAGAGAGCATATCAGAGTGACAGTTAATAAAAACTTAGTCTGAACACTACCCAAGACAACTGAGCGTGCAAAACGTCTTCCCCGCTTAGGGCAGACTGCAATAGCATGAGAGGCATCACCACAGTAGAAACATAACCCATTGCGCTTTCGAAACTCATGACGCTGTGCCCCAGACACCACTCTATCACACTGCATGGTTTCAGGAGCTGGCTCACAAGGCAACACCACTCCACGCATACTTCTCCGCTCACGCAAACGTCTGTCAATTTGAATCGCTAATGACATAGAATCATTGAGACCAGAGGGGACAGGGAATCCCACCATAACATCCTTTACATTATCCGACAGACCCTTCCGGAAAAGGGCCGCCAAAGCGTCGTCATTCCATTTGGTCAGGACTGCCCACCTACGGAATCTCTGACAGTACAACTCAGCGTCATCAAGCCCCTGATTTAATGCCAACAAGGCTTTTTCAGCTTGATCAGTGACATTAGGCTCATCGTACAATAACCCCAAAGCCTGAAAAAATGCATCAACATCACTCAAAACAGGATCCCCAGGTATCAGGGAAAAAGCCCAATCCTGAGGATCGCCGCGCAGGAGAGAGATGATAATTTGAACCTGCTGCGCTGCGTTTCCTGAGGACTTAGATTTTAAGGCAAAAAACAATTTACAATTATTTTTGAAATTCTGAAACTTAGCTCGATCCCCTAAAAACAAATCTGGCATGGGAATCCTAGGTTCCACAACAGGCAACCTAGCAAGATATGCAGCAATACTCTGAACCTCAGTGGCAAGCTGATCCACACGGCCAGACAACTGTGCAAACTCCATTGGGAGAAAAAATCCTCCCCAGCACCCAGAGATACAGAGGGAAAAAAAAATAAAAAAAATGCAACAAACAGAAAAATATCTCTGACAACTCTGACAACCTTTCTTCCTTCACAATATTTTTTCCCTTCTGTGAGTACCATACAATTTATGGGCCGGTGATACTGTTATGTTTCGGTAGCTGAGGAGTGCAGGTAAAAAAGGAAATACACCAGAGCAGTTGGAATCTATGAGATTGCAGTACCCTGACTAACCACCACAACTAGAGGCAGCCGTGGAGCGTTCCTACGTTGGTCCTAGACGCCTCGTCACAGCCTGAGAAACTAACTACACCTAAAGATAGAAATAGGAAAGCTATCTGCCCCGGAGCAGAACCCCAAAGATAATAGAAAGCCCCCAAACATGTAATGGCGGTTAGACAAGAGGAAATACTGACACAGAAAGAAAATAGTATGAGCAAACGCTGGGGCCCAAACTAACTAAATAGAAAAGGATAGGAAGGGTACTTACTGCAATCTCAGAAAACCCTGAAAAAACACCAACTCTACTAATTTCAAAATCACCTGAGATCACACGACCTCTTCCACCTAAATTAGTTCTCTGGTGTAAGAAAATCAAAACAGCAGCCACTGAAAAAACTGGAAAAAGCAAAAGTACAAAACTCAGTGGCTGAACTAAACAGAGAGGGCAAAAGCCCCCGGAGGGGACCCTGAAGGCCCCCACAGAAGTGCAGGACAAAATGCAAAAATATAGCAAAAACACAAAAGAAGAAAAATTCTTATCTGGTAGCAGGAGATGCAGACACGACACAGCAGGCTACAAGGGAAACTGGAAAGAAGGATTCAGACCAGAACAATTGATCACCGGCAACCCTGATGGGAAAATGACTCCCTTATATAAGACCAGTCAGTAACACCTGATTCCCAGTCCTCACAATCTTCACTAGTACCGCTTGTAACCACCAGAGGGAGCCTCTGCTCAGAACTCATCTCAAACCCATTCACAACACCCAACCCTAACCCTAAAGGGAAAATGAAAATAAATACTTTTTTTATTTTATTATTTTTCCCTAACTAAGGGGGTGATAAAGGGGGTTTGATTTACTATTTATAGTGGGTTTTTATAGCAGGTTTTTATGTTTGGCAGCTGTCACACACTAAAAGACGCTTTTTATTGCAAAAAATAGTTTTTGCATCACTACATTTTGAGAGCTATAATTTTTCCATATTTTGGTCCACAGAGTCATGTGAGGTCTTGTTTTTTGCGGAACAAGTTGACGTTTTTATTGGTACCATTTTCGGGTACATTACATTTTTTGATCGCTTTCAATTACGATTTTTGGGAGGCAGAATGAACAAAAACAGGCAATTCATTCTTTTGGGGAGGGCGTTTACACCGTTTACACCGTTCTGCGTGTGGTAAAATTGATAAGGCAGTTTTATTCTTTGCGTCAGTACGATTACAGTGATACCTCACTTATATAATTTTTTTAATGTTTTGGCGCTTTTATACAATAAAAACTGTTTTATAGAAAAAATAATTATTTTTCGCTTCATTCTGACAGCTATACCTTTTTTCTTTTTTCGCTGATGACGCTGTATGGCACCTAATTTTTTGCGGGACAAGATGATGTTTTCAGCGGTACCACGTTTATTTATATCTGTTTTTTTGATTGCGCGTTATTCCACTTTTTGCTCGGCTGTATGATGTTAAAGCATTGTTTTTTGCCTTTTTTTATGGTGTTCACTAAAGGGGTTAACTAATGGGACAGTTTTATAGTGCAGGTCATTACGGATTTTTTTTTATTAAAATATTTATTGCTGGAATAAATATTGATTTTTTTATTATTAATTTTTATTATTTTTTAAAATATTTTTACAATTATTTAAATTTTTACTAAATCTTAGTTTTACACTTTGTCCCACTATGGGACACTCATTTTGTGCAGGCTGATCGCTTCTATAGCATGCAGAGCTGGATGCTACAGAAGCTGTCAGCGCTGCAGCTCCTAAAGCACTGACCTGAGAGGCTTCCTGGTCATCAATGCGCATGACAGGAAGTCCCTCAGGCCTAGAGACCCGGATGTCGTCGTGACGACATTGGGTCTCCATGGCAGCGATCGGGACCCCGCGGCATGCCGCGCGGGTCTCCAATCCAAAAGCAGAGGGGCTCTCAGCCCCTCTGCAGCCGCCGGAACACTGCGATCATGTTTGATCGCAGTGTGCCGGGGGTTAAAGCGCCGGGAGCAGTCCGTGATCGCTCCTGGCACTTAGTGCCGGGTGTCAGCTGTGAAAATCAGTTGACACCCGTCCGCGTTTGGCCGCGCTACCCCCGTGAGCGCGGCCGATCACTCATGACGTACTATCCCGGCCCAGGTCACATGGACGGGATAGTACGTCATATGGCAGAAAGGGGTTAAGAGAGATCAGATGAATTGCAAAAAATTGCAAAGTCATTCCTTGCCATGAAAATTAACTTATAAGGTATCTGTCAGTAGGATCAACCCTCCGGCGAATCCTCACTTTACACAGCACACACAGTGACTGCAGACTTATTATTTTAGACCGGACAGTGTAGTCCTGCATACAGCATTATGGGCACCACATAGTCCTCTATACAGTATATAATGGCCCCATATATTGCTCCATACAGTATAATGGTCCCATATATTACTTCATATAGAGTAATGGGCCCCATATATTGCTCCATACAGTATTATGGGCCCCATATATTGCTCCATACAGTATAAAGGCCCCATATATTACTTCATACAGTATAATGAGTCCCATATATTGCTCCATGCAGTATTTTGAGCCCCATATAATGCTCTATATAGAATGATGAGCCTCATATATTGCTTGGTACAGAATAACAGGCCCCATACATTGCTCCATACAGAATAACGGGCTCCATATATTGCTCCATACAGTATAATGTGTCACGCGGTCTTATGATATGTGTACGATGTCAGTAAACTATTCTTAAAAGAACAACACTCTATACAACATATAGATTAGCAACATCAGCATGTAAATATAGAATAGATTTACCTGACACGATATCCGTTGAACTCAGGGTTAATCTTGAGGACTTGATACACTGTCACAGGAAAGAGGAGGACCGGGGTCTAACCTGACCCTAAACTGGGGTCCTAACTAATCCCTCACCTTGGAGGTACTGATAATGGTTCAGAGGTCCAAGTCTCCAGCCTAACCCTGTCTCCTATCAGTCCCTGAACCCTGTAATCAGTCCTAAGAAGGAATCTGATTACCACCAAAGGGATATGTGCTGATCTCTGCTAAATACACAGATTAGACATATAAGACAGACTGGAGAAAACACAGACTTGCATACACACTCAAACACAGAAGGAACATAAATGATCTGGGATATTAAACTCTAAGCAAGGTGAGCTTAAAACAACTAAGGAGCTCTTTAACTAAAGTCTATACAGATACAATCCTATCTGTGGTCTGCATGAAGAATTTCACTGGCAACTCCCAACACAGACAACCAGAGATTTAAAGGAAACCAATCAACAAATAATTAATTGCAGCCGGGAGAAAACTGCAACCAGTCCCAGAACTGAGCACAGACAGAATTAACTCCCTAACTGCCAAACACAAAGAAACAGCAACTCAGCTGTGAGAAGTCAGAATGTGCAACCGCGACGATCTTCGTGGCGATGCACACATGACAGTACCCCCCCTTCTACGAGGGGCCTCCGGACCCTCAGGGCCAGGTTTGCCCGGGTGAGTTCTGTGGAAGGTCCGCACCAAACGATCTGCGTTAATGTCAGACGCAGGAACCCACGTCCTCTCCTCTGGACCATACCCCTTCCAATGCACCAAGTACTGAAGGGACCGGCGATTCAGACGTGAGTCAATGATCTTTGACACTTGAAACTCCAAGTTACCATTGACCACCACTGGAGGAGGAGGTAGAGGTGATGGTATGACTGGTGCCACGTACCTCTTAAGTAATGACTTGTGGAACACATTATGAATTTTAAACGTAGGAGGGAGGTCCAGACGAAATGCCACAGGATTAATTATGGAACTGATCCTGTACGGCCCGATGAATCTGGGGCCCAGCTTCCAGGAGGGAACTTTAAGTTTTATATTCCTGGTAGACAACCATACCAGATCGTTCACATTAAGATCTGGACCAGAAACTCTCCTCCTATCAGCCATACGTTTATAACGGTTCCCCATAGCACTCAGATTATTCAATACACCTCTCCACACTGAAGCAAGTGACGACGAGAAACGCTCCTCCTCAGGAACCCCAGAAGGGCCCCCCCCATTGAATGTACAAAACTGGGGATGAAAACCATATGCCCCAAAAAACGGGGACTTACCAGTGGACTCGCTCCGCCTGTTGTTAAGAGCGAACTCTGCCAGAGGCAAGAAAGAAGACCAGTCCTCCTGGTTCTCTGAGACAAAACACCGAAGATAAGTCTCTAGGCTTTGATTCAGACGCTCTGTCTGACCATTGGTCTGCGGATGAAAAGCCGAGGAAAATGACAATTGCATCCCCCGACGTAAACAAAATGCCCTCCAAAACTTGGACACAAACTGAGACCCCCTATCTGACACCACATCAGAAGGCAACCCATGAAGTCTCACAATCTCCCCAATGAACACCTGCGCCAGAGTTTTAGCATTAGGGAGGGCAGGAAGAGCAATGAAATGTGCCATCTTACTGAACCTGTCAACAACCACCAGTATGACAGTCTTCCCTGACGACTGAGGAAGGTCCGTGATGAAGTCCATAGACAAATGAGTCCATGGACGCTCCGGAAGTTTCAAGGGTAAGAGGGTCCCAGACGGACGGGTATGAGGGGTCTTAGAGCGAGCACAAACCCCACAGGACGCGACAAAAGTTAAAACATCTTTATTAACGTTAGGCCACCAAAACCGGCGAGAAAGGAGATCTAAAGTAGCCTTACTCCCTGGATGTCCTGCTAAAGCAGAATTATGATGTGCCTCAATAACCTTTTGTCTCAACTGATTTGGGACAAACAGTCTCCCTGGAGGTCCTGCAGGGGCGTCCCCCTGAGCCTCTAACACCTCCTCCTCAAGCTCAGAACATACAGCCGACACTACCACCCCCTCCTGAAGGATAGGAATCGGGTCATCCATTTTCCCGGCCCCTGGGAAACTGCGAGACAAGGCATCCGCCTTAACATTCTTAGATCCAGGGCGATAAGTGACAACAAAATTAAACCTGGTAAAAAACAACGACCATCGAGCTTGTCTGGAATTCAGACGCTTAGCAGATTCCAAATACAGCAGGTTCTTGTGATCAGTAATGACGGTGACCCGGTGGACTGCCCCCTCCAAAAAGTGACGCCATTCTTCAAAAGCCAACTTAATGGCCAAAAGTTCCCTATTGCCGATATCATAATTCCTTTCGGCGGACGACAATTTTTTAGAAAAGAAAGCGCACGGATGCCATTTACCAGGGGACGGACCCTGGGACAATATTGCACCCACCCCTACGTCAGACGCGTCCACCTCCACAACGAACGGCTGTGATGCATCTGGTTAGATGAGAACGGGTGCCGAAGCAAAACATTTTTTCAAAGAGGAAAAAGCTTGGCAAGCTTTGTCCGACCATTTAGAAAAATCCGTCCCTTTTCTTGTCATGTCAGTGAGAGGTTTGACAACAGATGAGAAATTACAAATACATTTCCGGTAGTAGTTAGCAAACCCCAGAAAACGCTGCAGAGCCTTAAGATCCTCTGGCTGATCCCATTCAAGCACTGCTCTCACCTTTTCAGGGTCCATACGGAAACCGGAGGCTGACACCAAGAAACCCAAAAACTGAAGTTCCTGTACGGCGAATACACACTTTTCCAGTTTGGCGTATAGTTTATTGTCTCGCAAGATCTGCAACACCTGTCTCACATGCTCCTGGTGAGACACAAGATCTGGTGAGTAAATTAAAATGTCATCCAAATATACGACCACAAACAGCCCCACCAGATGACGAAAAATGTCATTAACAAAATGTTGGAATACTGCCGGTGCAGTAGTCAGACCAAAAGGCATGACAAGGTTCTCATAATGTCCCTCCGGCGTGTTAAACGCCGTTTTCCACTCATCCCCCTCTTTTATCCTAATCAGATTATACGCCCCCCTGAGATCCAATTTAGAGAACCATTTGGTGCCAACAATTTGATTGAAGAGATCAGGAATCAGAGGGAGTGGATACGGATCTCGAACAGTAATCCGATTAAGTTCGCGGAAATCCAAGCAAGGGCGTAGGCCTCCATCTTTTTTCTTCACAAAGAAGAACCCCGCGGCCACTGGGGAAGATGAAGGTCTAATATGCCCTTTGGCCAGACTTTCCGAAATATAATCTTTCATAGCCTGCCTCTCAGGACCAGAAAGGTTATATAACCTAGCTTTAGGTAACTTAGCATCAGGAAGTAAATTAATAGAGCAGTCATACACGCGATGAGGAGGCAACTCCTGACACCCCTCCTCAGAGAACACATCCCCAAAGTCCTCCAAAAAAGGAGGCAAAGTACTAGGTACGACCGCACTGATGACTGTGTTCATGCAGTTACTTTTGCAAAACTCCCCCCATTGGCTTATATCTCTGGACTGCCAATTAATCACAGGGTTATGTTTAACCAACCAAGGAAGTCCCAACACAATAGGAGTAGGTAGACCCTCCAACACATAACAAGATAATAGTTCCCTATGTATTGCCCCTACCCGAAGGTCAATGTTATGAACCTCATGAACAAAGCTACCTTGGCCGAGAGGCCTGGCGTCAATGGAGAATATAGGGATCGGTTTGACCAATACACTCAGATGCATACCTTGAGCCTGAGCAAACTGAGCGTCAACCAGATTAGCCCCGGACCCACTATCAAGAAGAACAGAAAATCTCTCCACTCTCGTACCAACCACCACCTCCACTGGTACAAGGAACTGAGAAGAACTAGCGGACGAAATACATACTCCCAGGTTGTCGTCCACCACACAACCTGGGATTAACAGTTTTCCGGCGACTTTTTGCTCAACAAGGCACGGGATGGACATCCCCCAACAAAATGTCCCTCTTTCCCGCAGAAGAAACACCTTCTAGTCCTGCGGCGTACCGCCAATCCCCTCCTACGAAATGATGTCCCTCCCAACTGCATAGGCTCCTCCGAACAGACAAGGGGAACCTCAACATAAGGGACTTTAGTAGTAGGTGGAGTAACAACAGGGGCGGAGTTACCTCGCACCTCTCCCGGAGCCGTCTATCAGTACGGATAGCTAGGGCCATAGCAGCCTCCAGTGATGAGGAGAATCATACTGAGCCAAAACGTCCTTTAATTTGTCAGAAAGCCCATGACAAAACTGGCTCCTAAGAGCTGGGTCATTCCACTGAGTATCTGTGGCCCATCTACGGAACTCAGAAGCAAATTCCTCCGCCGGATGATCTCCCTGCTGTATCTTACGTAATTTTGTCTCAGCAAGAGAGACCCGATCTGGGTCATCATATACCAAACCCAGGGCAGTAAAAAATCGATCTACTGACTGTAGAGCCGGGATCCCGGAGGAAGGGAAGGCCCAGGATTGAGGGTCCCCTTGTAGGAGCGAGATAACAATTCCCACTCTCTGCTCTTCACTCCCTGATGATCGAGGCCGAAGCCGAAAATACAATTTACATGCTTCCCTGAAGGTAAAAAATTTGTCTCGCCCACCAGTGAACCTGTCCGGGAGAGCTACTTTAGGTTCAAATCTGGTTTGCTCCGAGGGAGACAAAACTTTGGACTTAATGTCCGTCAGCTCCATGGATAATCCCTGCAACTGCAGAGCCAGCTGGGCTACTGGATCCATGGCAACTGGGAATAATTTTATGGGCCAGTGAAAATGTCACGCAGTCTTATGATATGTGTACGATGTCAGTAAACTATTCTTAAAAGAACAACACTCTATACAACATATAGATTAGCAACATCAGCATGTAAATATAGAATAGATTTACCTGACACGATATCCGTTGAACTCAGGGTTAATCTTGAGGACTTGATACACTGTCACAGGAAAGAGGAGGACCGGGGTCTAACCTGACCCTAAACTGGGGTCCTAACTAATCCCTCACCTTGGAGGTACTGATAATGGTTCAGAGGTCCAAGTCTCCAGCCTAACCCTGTCTCCTATCAGTCCCTGAACCCTGTAATCAGTCCTAAGAAGGAATCTGATTACCACCAAAGGGATATGGGCTGATCTCTGCTAAATACACAGATTAGACATATAAGACAGACTGGAGAAAACACAGACTTGCATACACACTCAAACACAGAAGGAACATAAATGATCTGGGATATTAAACTCTAAGCAAGGTGAGCTTAAAACAACTAAGGAGCTCTTTAACTAAAGTCTATACAGATACAATCCTATCTATGGTCTGCATGAAGAATTTCACTGGCAACTCCCAACACAGACAACCAGAGATTTAAAGGAAACCAATCAACAAATAATTAATTGCAGCCGGGAGAAAACTGCACCCAGTCCCAGAACTGAGCACAGACAGAATTAACTCCCTAACTGCCAAACACAAAGAAACAGCAACTCAGCTGTGAGAAGTCAGAATGTGCAACCGCGACGATCTTCGTGGCGATGCACACATGACATAATGGCTCCATATATTACTCTATACAGTATAATGTCCACATAATAACGCTCCAATCATAACAAATAAATAATCAAATACTCACCTCTTTACGTTGCTCCGGTCAGCATCTTCCGGCTCTCTGCACTGCTCAGCACAGAGAATGCGCTACAGTGACGTCATCGTCCCCTCTGCCCTGAGACATCACAGAGAGACAGAAGACGCTGTAGAGACAAGAGCAGCACAGATTAAAGCAGCAGAGATCAGGGAGAGGTGAGTATATGAGGGTGGATGGTGCCAGCACTGGCACCAGGCTCTCCAAATCATGGACCTCATATTATGCCGGTGTCCCCAACAGTGAGTGGGCCCCCCATTCATTCAGGGCCCCGGAACTTGCCCAGTTGCGCCGTTTGGTGACGCCAACCCTGGGCAGGAAATAGCACTCCCTGAGAATCTGCCTCCAAAGCTCATTGTAAAGTGGGCTTTACCAGTGTGAGACATGTAATGACTGACAGTCTGCTCTCCTGATTTACATGTCACACACTGGTAACTCCCCTTTCATTTAAACTGCTGTTTTATCAAATGTTGCATAAATTAATAGTGTAGGTATATACAAGAAACTTTGTAATAAATGTTATCAGAGAAATTTGCTTATGAGCCACTTCTTCCCTTTCCCAGTCTCCTGAATTCACTATGCACTCTGAAAAACAGTTCAGATTTGTCTTCGCAAAACAGACTGTAAGCACAATGAGGTGTCTGTTCACAGCTGCCTATTATACTCTACGTAGAGGGGAGGTGTAGAGTTGTGAGATCTTTTGCAACTTCAAATTGTTTTACCTCACTGCAATATTGGATTCACAGCCACACTGCTTAGTACTGCTGTATAATGTCCTCTATGCTGCTGCTTCTGTCTATGTGCTACAGAGAAACAAGAGTAGGATTCCAATTCTCTGTCTGTGCTGTGTATGGGAGATATACCCACCCAGGGCTGGCTCCAGGTTTTCGTGGCCCCCGGGCGAAAGAGTCTCAGTGGGCCCCTTTAACACAGACCACAATTCATGATGCTCAGATACGGCAGAGAAATATAGGTATAGTACAATGCACTGGTGGACAAAGTCAGAAAAGGGCCCCTGTGCAAGAACAATACATGGGCCATTTGCAGCCCAAGATCTCCTAAAATGCAAAATTGCACCTGTTTTGGAGGTATAAATGGGCACCCTCACCTCTTGGGCCCCTGTGCGGCTGCACAGGTTGCACTAATGTTATGTCCGCCCCTGGTACAATGCCAAATACTTCACTTCTTACATTACATGAGTGATATCTATTGTAATTTATACAATAGCTCAGAAACCGGACAGTATAGTCCTCCATACAGTATTATGGTTACTACATAGTGTTCAATGCAGAATAATGAACCCCATAAATTGTACCATACAGAATAATGAGCCCCATATAATGCTCTATACAGAATTATGAGCCCCATATATTCCTCCATACAGAATAATAAGCCCAATATAATGCTTCATACAGTATAATGAGCCACATATATTGCTCCATACAGAATAATGATCCCCATATATTGCTCCATACATAATTGGTCCCATATAATGTTTCATACAGTATATGATGAGCTCCTCATAATGCTCCAGTATATGATGGTCCCCACATATTGCTCCATACAGTATAATGAGTCACATATAATACAGTATATGATGGGCCCCATACAGGGGCGTAACTAGGAACGGCAGGGCCCCACAGCAAACTTCACAATGGGCCCCCCCCCGCGCATTGCCAATCCCAGTCTACCCAAGTTGTGTTAAGAAAGATACCTTTATTATCCAAAATTAGAGGTTTTTGGACTAATGATAGTGAAATAACAGAAAAGAACCAACTCCCAGGAAGCAACTGAGGTAGTGATGAAGGTAGGCTTTCTCCAGAGTAAATGTGTGAAGAAACTTGTAATCCAGCCTGCAAATTGCTTTCAAAACAGATGATTTATTCAGTAGAACAACAGTCCGGTATACAGAATAATCTAAGATTGTTCTGTATACCGTACTTTTGTTCTACTGAATAAATCATCCATTTTGAAAGCAATTTATGGGCTAGATTACAAATTTCTTCTTCACAAGAATAATGCAACATAATTACCTTATTCAGCAGTTTCCTGGGGTCCAAGGCCCCTAATGGGGCCTGCAGTTTTCTTTGGACCTAAGCCCCTAATGGGGCCTGCTGCTTCCTTTGGACCTAGGCCCCTAATGGGGCCTGCTGCTACCTTTGGACCTAGGCCCCTAATGGGGCCTGCTGCTACCTTTGGACCTAGGCCCCTAATGGGGCCTGCTGTTTCCTAGGGCCCCATTAGGGCCTGCTGCTTCCTGGGCCTCTAATGTGGCCCGCTGTGTCCTGGGGCCTGAGGCCCCTGATACACTCACACCTCCCCCCCTCCGCTCTCCCCCCTCTCCTCAAGTGCAGGGACGGGAAGCTGCAGCTGCCGCGTCCCTGTAAAAGAGAGTCAGACTCAGCAAGCATACTTACCAATCTGCCAATCCTCAGGTGACTGAGTCCTCCAGCTCTTCTGCTCCGTCCTCCACGCTCCGACGTCCACCACGCCAGCCTTGCATGTGACGTGAGAGCGCGCGCACAGCCCCCACGTCACATGACACGGAAGTGCCGGACTGCTCGGGGCCCGTCCCACCTCCTCTCATAGCGGCGCCGGAGGTGGCGGCGGGCCCCATATCAGACTCACACCACCGGCAGCTTGCATGGCCGTACCCAGGATCAAAACTAGGGGGGGCAAGCCAATGTCACATCTTATACAGGTCACATCATATACACTGTACATTATCCTGCATATTAGGTATGGAGCGTTAGAACTGTTGTATATTGTATAATACAGCAGTGTATGCGACACTACGCTGTATATACCATATATTATACATGGCACACTCACCTCTATACAAAGAATAAGAGGCATTATACCCTGTATATGAAAAGTATAATACAGCAGTGTATATACACTCTATATACCGCACACGATGTGTCTGACCCTGTATACACCATATACTACACTCTATATACTGCACACGATGTTTATGACCCTGTATACACCATATACTACACTCTATATACCGCACACGATGTGTATGACCCTGTATACACCATATACTACACTCTATATACCGCACACGATGTGTATGACCCTGTATACACCATATACTACACTCTATATACTGCACACGATGTGTATGACCCTGTATACACCATATACTACACTCTATATACCGCACACGATGTGTATGACCCTGTATACACCATATAACTACACTCTATATACCGCACACGATGTGTAATGACCCTGTATACACCATATACTACACTCTATATACCGCACACGATGTGTATGACCCTGTATACACCATATACTACACTCTTATTTTGAAGTAAAAAAAATAAAAATAAACAGGATCAAATACAATACTTAAAATAAAGAACAAGTAAAGTTAAAAATCAACAAACTTACTGGTATTTCAGTGGGAACTATGGGCCTGCTTTTGGCTAATGAGATGGTCAATGTTCTGTTCCATATTTGTCACAAGTGAAGCAATTTTTCTCTTTCTTGATATCATTATTTCCTAGGGATTCCAAATTGCTATTAGTAAAATACCAATATATATACAGCGCTACAAAAACAATATACCAGCAATAAAACTGCCCACACAGAGACATACAGCCTGCACTGCCCATCACTGCAGCCTTGCCAATCCATATCATTTCATCCTCATCAGTGCACATATTGGCGCAACTCCGCTTTTAGCTCAGGCTCAGACCGGTGTGGTGCGAGAGTCCCTAATAGGCAGGTAAATGTCCCCAATAGGCAGCATTGGTCCCCAATAGGCAGCATATGTCCTCAATAGGCAGCATAGTCCCCAATAGCCAGCAGAATCCCCCATAGCCAGCATAGTCCCCGATAGGCAGCATAGTCCCCCATAGCCAGCATAATCCCCAATAGCCAGCATAATCCCCCATAAGCAGCATAGTCCCCAATAGGCAGCATAATCCCCCATAGCCAGCATAGTCCCCGATAGGCAGCATAGTCCCCCATAGCCAGCATAATCCCAAATAGCCAGCATAATCCCCCAATAGCCAGCATAATCCCACAATAGCCAGCATAATCCCACAAAAGCCAGCATAATCCCCCATAAGCAGCATAGGCCCCAATAGGCAGCAGAATCCCCCATAGCCAGCATAATCCCCTATAGGCAGCAGAATCCCCCATAGCCAGCATAATCCCCCATAGACAGCAAAATCCCCCATAGGCTGGGCCCCGGCGTTAAAAAAATAAAATAAAAAATACCAGTACTCACCTATCTCCCCCGCTGCTCTGAAGAAGCGCGCTCTGGACTCCGTCTTCTCCTGGCACAGGCGGCGTGACATCATCAGGGCGCGCAGGCGGCGTGATGACGATTACGTCGCCTGTGCTGCATATAGAAGGCCGCAAGGCACATTCCGCCCGCCGCGATTAAAGGGCCCGCCGCCCATGAACTGTCAGTTCATTGTCGGCGGGGCCGGTTCTTTCACTGTGCGGTACGCCCATGGCAGCTTGCGGAACTACCGTGGTGGTAGGTGAAGCAGCTGCAGCAGGGACGGGCCCCCTTCTAGCCCGGGCCCTGTGGCAGCTGCTTCCCCTGCTTCCACGATAGTTCCGCCCCTGGCCCCATATATTGCTCCATACAGAATGGGCTCCATATAATGCTCCATACAGAATAGGCCCCATATGATGCCCCATATATAATGAACCCCATATGATGCTCTAGTATATCATGAGCCCCATATATGATGCTCCAGTGTATGATGATCCCCATATAATGCTCCATATATAATGGGCCCCATATATAATGCTCCATATATAATGGGCTCCATGTGATGCACCATATATAATGGGCCCCATATGATGCTCCAGTATATGATGGGCCCCATGGATGCTGCTCCAGTGTATGATGGGTCTATATAATGCTCCAGTATATAATGGGCCCCATATGATGCTCAAGTATATAATGGGCCCCATATGATGTCCAGTATGTAATGGGCCCCATATATGATTCTCCGGTGTATAATGGGCCCCATATATGATGCTCCAGTATATAATAGGCCCCATATATGATGCTCCAGTGTATAATGGGCCCCATATATGATGTTTCAGTGTATAATGGGCCCCATATATGATGCTCCAGTGTATAATGTGCCCTATCTATGATGCTCAAGTGTATGATAGGCCCCATATATAATTCTCCAGTGTATAATGCTCCCCATATATTGCTCCAAACATTAAAAAAAAATTAAATACTCACCTCTCCTCCCTGGGCACTGCTCTACTCTGGACTCCTCAGCGTCGCCATCTTCCAGCTCTCTGCACTGTGACTATTCAGGCAGAGGTCGTACAGACGTGACGTCATCGCGCTCTCTGACCTGAATGTCACTGTCAGGAAACGCGGAAGATGTCACAGCGGTGGAGCAGGGAGAGTTAAGTATTGCAAGTGCTGTAGCCCTGAGCAAGCAGAGGGGGCCCACTTGTGGGCGCCGGCACTGGCACAGGGCTCCTCATAGTACGCCGGTGTCTCAGACGGAGAGTGGGCCCCCCACCTGCTCAGGGCCCCGGTACTTGCCCGGGTGCGCCAGGTGCTGATGCCAGCCCTGTACCCACCCACTAGCAAAGAGAGAACTAAAATTATGAAAAGGTGAAAAACTGGTACAAAAATGCATGTTACAAGTAATATAACCCCTTAGTGACAGAGCCATTTTGCACGTTAATGACCGAGCCAATTTTTACAATTCTGACCACTGTCACTTTATGAGGTTATAACTCTGGAACGCTTTAACAAATCCAGCTGATTCTAAGATTGTTTTTTCATGACACATTGTACTTCACGTTAGTGGTAAAAAAAAATGTATATGACTTGCTTTTATTTATGAAAAAAACGAAATATGGCGAAAATTTTGAAAATTTCGCAATTTTCAAACTTGAAATTTTTATGCCCTTAAATCAGAGAGATATGTCACACAAATTTCTTAATAAATAACATTTCCCACATGTCTACTTTACATCAGCGCAATTTTGGGAACAAAATTTTCTTTTGTTACGAAGTTATAAGGGTTAAAAGTTGACCAGCGATTTATCATTTTTACAACACCTTTTTTTTTAGGGACCACATCATATTTGAAGTCACTTTGAGGGGTCTATATGATAGAAAATACCCAAAAGTGACACCATTCTAAAAACTGCACCCCTGAAGGTACTCAAAACCACATTCAAGAAGCTTCAGGTGCTTCACAGGAAAGGAAAAAATTGACATTTAACTTTTTTTTGCAAAAGCTTTACTTCAGAACCAATTTTTTTTATTTTCACAAGTGTTAAAAGAAAAAATGAACCACAAAATTTGTTGTGCAATTTCTCCTGAATACGCCGATACCCCATATGTGGGGGTGAACCACTTTTTGTGTGCACGGCAGAGGTCGCAAGGGAAGGAGCGCCGTTTGACTTTTTCAACGCAGAATTGGCTGGATGCCATGTCGCGTTTAGTAGCCCCTGATGTGCCTAAACAGTGGAAACCCCCCACAAGTGACCCCATTTTGGAAACAAGATCCCTTAAGGAACTTATCTAGATGTGTGGTGAGCACTTTGAACCTCCAAGTGCTTCACACAAGTTTATAACGTAGAGCCGTGAAAAAAAAAAATCATTTTTTTTCCACAAAAATGATCTTTTCACCCCAATTTTTATTTTCCCAAGGGTAACGAGAATGCAAAAGTTTTTGTGCAATTTGTCCTGAGCATGCCGATACCCTATATGTGGGGGTAAACCACTTTTTGGGCGCACGGCAGAGGTCGCGAGGGAAGGAGTGCCGTTTGACTTTTTCAACGCAGAATTGGCTGGATGCCATGTCGCGTTTAGAGAGCCCCTGATGTGCCTAAACAGTGGAAACCTCCCACAAGTGACCCCATTTTGGAAACTAGACCCCTTAAGGAACTTATCTAGATGTGTGGTGAGCACTTTGAACCTCCAAGTGCTTCACAGAAGTTTATAACGCCCGGGCGTGAAAATAAAAAATCATATTTTTTCCACAAACCTGATCGTTTAGTCCCCAATTTTTTATTTTCCCAAGGGTAACAGGAGAAATTAGACCACAAAAGTTGTTGTCCAATTTGTCCTGAGTACGCTGATACCCCATATATGGGGGGGGACCACTGTTTGGGCGCACGGCAGGGCTTGGAAGGGAAGCAGCGCCGTTTGACTTTTTCAAACTAAAATTGGCTGGAATTGAGATTGGCACCATGTCGCGTTTGGAGAGCCCCTGATGCACCTAAACAGTGGAAACCCCCACAAGTAACACCATTTTGGAAACTAGACCCCCTATGGAACTTATCTAGATCTGTTGTGAGCACTTTGAACCCCCAAGTGTTTCACAAAAGTTTATAATGCCTGGGTGTGAAAAAAAAAAAAAACAATTTTCCACAAAAATGATTTTTTTAGTCCCAAATTTTTTATTTTTCACAAGGAAATTGGACCCTAAAAGTTGTTGTCCAATTTGTCCTGAGTACGCTGACACCAAATATGTGGGGGGGAAACTGTTTGGGCGCACGGCAGGGCTTGTTAAAGTAAGTAATAACGTTTTGGAATGCAGACGTTGTGGGGGTCATGTTCCGTTTGCAGTGCCCCAGATGTGCCTAAACAGTGGAAAACCCCCACAAGTGACCCCATTTTGGAAACTAGACCCCCTTAGTAACTTATCTAGATCTGTTGTGAGCACTTTGAACCCCCAAGTGTTTCACAATAGTTTATAATGCCTAATGATTCATCTGCGCTAGCGTGACGGAGCCCAGACGCTGCAGCCCGCATCTGAGGCTCCGTCACTGAATGATGGCTCGTCGCGAAATTCGCAATGCGCCCTCAAATGGGGATGAATGGCAACGTTAACGGACTGCCATAACGCAGCATGAACCCAGCCTATCCCTAACCCTAGCCCTAAGCCTAACCCTAGCCCTAACCCTAGCCCTAACCCTAACAGAAAAATGAAAATAAATATAATTTCTATATTTTATTATATGTCCCTAACTAAGGGGGTGATAAAGGGGGGGTGTTATGTACTGTTTTTTTTATTTTGATCGCTGTGATAGTTTATCACAGTGATCAAAATGTATTTTTAGGAGAATGAATGAAATTTTTTTTAATCTGCCGCCAAGCAGATTCGGCGGGTGCACTGCGCATGCGCCCGACATTTTTTTTTTACAGGAAGAAGACACCGGGAGCCTGGGACCTGCCGGAGGACGGAGGACACCGGGAGGTATGGGGGGGGCATCGGAGGTACTGGGGACCCTAATTCTCTCCCCTCTGATGTGCGATCACATCAGAGGGGAGAGAAATCTTTTTTTTTTTTGCGGTCTCTGTTATACTCGGTATAACGGCGATCGCGACACCGGGGTCGGTAAATACCGACCCGGATCATGCTCTCTGGGGTCTCGGCTGCCCTCGGCAGCCGAGACCCCAGAAAAAATTGCCCAACCCCCCCCTGCAGATCGCGGCGGGCGCACTGAGCATGCGTCCGCCATTAAAGATGGCAGCGCCCACCGGAGGAGGCAGGTGGGCCCGGGGCCCACAAGGGGCACATTGGGGGCCACAATGGGGGGATCGGGGACCCTTTTTCTCTGTCCTCTGATGTCCGATGACATCAGAGGACAGAGAAATTAAATGGCACATCAGATTTTTTTTTTGTTACGATCGCCGTTATAGGGTTAATAACGGCGATCGCAACATCGGTCGGTAAAAACCGCGCCGATTCATGTTCTCTGGGATCTTGGCTACCCCCGGTAGCCGAGAACCCGGAGAAAATGCGCCTCTGGGGGCGCTATTCACTTTTTCCTAAGGGTGCTGCGTCAACTGAAACGCGTTGATAACGCATTCATCTGCTGCCATCTATGCTGATACTTCTCTGTATTTGTAATGACAAGTGAATAAAGATTTTTTTTATCTTCACTTCATCGTTGAGCTGGATTTTCTCCTTTTGCAACAAACGCATGACAGCTTATTCTGAACAGTTACATAAAACCATACACTTTTAGGAATTCTGCTTGAAGATATGAGGCAAAATCCTTCTCAAATGTACCGTATATACCCATGTATAAGCCGAGATTTTCAGGCCATTTTTTAGGGCTGAAAGTCCCCCTCTCGGCTTATACGTGGGTCATATACGGAGGTCGGCGGGGAGGGGAAGCGGGGGGTGTCGGATCATACTTACCCCTCCGCCGGCGCGGTCTCTGCAGCCCCCCTGCTTCTCCCACGATCTCAGGCTCCTTCCTGCAGCTGTCACATGGCACCGCTCATTAAAGTCATGAATATGAACATATTCATGACTTTAATGAGCGGTAGCACGTGACCGCTGCAGGACTGAAGCGCTGCGGAGAGCGCCGGGAGAAGAGGAGAGGCTGCAGGGACGCGGGCGGAGGGGTGAGTATAGCGATATTTAGCTGTCCCTCGGTCCACCGCAGCGCTGCTCCCTCGGTCTGACTCCTCTGTGTGTGAATGTTCAGGCAGAGGGCGCGATGACTTCGTTAGTGCGCGCCTCGCCCCCTGCCAGATCATTCACACACAGAGGAGTCAGACCGAGGGAGCAGTGCACTGCGGTGGACCGAGGGACAGGTAAATATCTCAGGTGCCGGGGTCCTGAGCGAGCGGTGACACCAGCACCTGTTCCCCATAGCGCGCCAGTGTCACCGCCTGCTCAGGACACGGCACCTGGCCCCCAGCGACGAGAGGTGAGTATGTCATTTTTTTTTTTTTTTTTTGCAGCAGCAGCATACGAGGCTATACTATGGGGCATAATTGTGCAGCATATGTGGGCATAATATGGAGCATATGGGGGCATAAGATGTGGAACATATGGGGCATAATCTGGAGCATATGGGGGCATAATATGGAGCATATGGGGCATAATATGGAGCATATGGGGGCATAATATGGAGCATATGGGGCATAAGCTGTGGAACATATGAGGCATAATCTGGAGCATATGGGGGCATAATATGGAGCATATGGGGGCATAATCTGTGGAACATATGGGGCATAATCTGGAGCATATGGGGGCATAATCTGTGGAACATATGGGGCATAATCTGGAGCATATGGGGGCATAATCTGTGGAACATATGTGGCATAATCTGGAGCATATGGGGGCATAATCTGTGGATCATACGGGGGCATAATCTGTGGAATATATGGGGGCATAATCTGTGGAGCATATTGGGCATAATCTGTGGAGCATATGGGGGCATAATCTGTGGAGCATCATATGGGGGCATAATCATTTTTCACCCTAGGCTTATACGCGAGTCAATAAGTTTTCCCAGTTTTTTGTGGCAAAATTAGGGGGTTGGCTTATACACGGGTCGGCTTATACATGAGTATATACGGTACTTTTCTCCCAAAAAATGAAGACTCCGTTATCTCCAATCATCCTTTTGTTTTGTATCAGTGGGAAAAACATTCGCCAAAATTGCTGTGATAGGAGTGTAGTGAAAGTATTTTTGGAAAATGCTAAGTGTTGAATACTTATGCAAACAACATTTCATGGTTTTAATGGTTATAAATGATCATTTTGTTAAAAAAATATATATATATACAGGGGTGTGAAAACTTTTACAAAACACTGTTTGCCTAACCAGCAGCAGTGTTCCTGCTGATTATTTCATGGAGTTGGCAGCCGTGGGTCAGTACAGGTTGCATTGCTCACTTTACTTCTGGTTTGCTGTCCTATGTCCTGGCACGTCACTCCACAGCATGGACAGATTACAGCCCTTTGCTCAGGAAGTCTATATTTAGCGGTTGTATAACCAGGCAGCTAAACTCAATGTCCATGTTGTTCCTGCTGCCAGAATACGATGTCAGATAGAACTATGCAATTTTCCAGGGAACCTGCCGCAGCAGGAGATACAGAAAGAAACATGCTGCAGGGGTTGTTCCGGATTACTACTAAAATTCTTACTGATTTGCACAGACAAAGGAAATTTTCACCTTCACAGTTATTTTTTAATACCTTTCTGATGAATTTAAAGTGAAAATTAAAGCATCTTTTCAAATAGTTTTTGTCTATACAGCTCCAATGCAGACCTCTGTGCTGTGACTCGCCATGGCAACAGACAACAAACATACCCTTTGTAGTCTGATATTGCAGTCACAATCCTATCTATTATCTCATATCTATCTATCATCTATCTACACAATATCTATCTATCTCCTATCTATCTCTCTATTATCTATCTATCTATATGTAGTTATATCACGAAGTCCTAGAAATGTATAGTATAACCTCATACATGATGCACAAACACAATATACCAATCCATTTAAAGGGATAAAGAGGCATAAACAGGAAAAACATTTAAAAATTACAAATATTTTATTGAATAATATGATATATTTTTTTATTTAACAGACAAGTGTGTAGCCCAGCTACTCAGGCACACATAAAAATCCAGGAGAGTGCACAGGAAGGTAACAGCAAAAGCTTGATATCTATGCACTTCACTCACACTTTTAGACACACCCATCAGGGGTACAAGAGGAAGTGACACTTAGCAATGAGTAGTCAGTCTGTTTCCTGTCTTCGGACAGTGCAGTTCAGTGCCAGTCCAGTCTGGACTTGGAAGATACTGAGAGCTATTCAGCGAGCTCTAGAAGAAAGCTGACATTACCATCGAAGCTACAAGTGCTTGTGCTAAGAGCGAGAGCAGAGCGAAGAGCATAGTGGAGAAGATAGAGAAGTGCCTTGGGTATTATATTGCCTGCACTAAATTGCCGGACACTGGAGTCCGAAGCGTTGCTAGTGTTTCAAGCATAGTAACAAGAGAACCGGAGGCATTTGGACTACAGGTCGCAGAGTGCAGCCCAAAGCGTCAATACGTAACCGGAGTCAGGGAGAACAAGGATTTTTAGCTAGGCCAAGCATAGAAGGACTCTGTTCTCACCACATAGAAGGCTCCACCACAATGTTGGCCGGGCATTACAGCTACTGAGAAAGCTGGAGAATTCAGAGTTAACTTCGCTTCAGGCAGGTTGGACTCACAAGTATATGGAAGTAAAGGAGGCCTCTAACCTGCTCAGCGGTTACCCGAATGTGCACTCTCCACCCCGACCAGCTCCCCGGGATCTGCTTGAACCATCTACCAGTAAAGGTATGGAAAGAAGCTGCATTGTGTGTGACTGAATTATTACCTACACCCTGCATCATCACCACCATAGACTTCCAGGGACCCGTCTCACCTGTGGGAGACTTACTACCAAGCTGCCCCCATAACATCCCCTGTGAAAGTCCTTATAGCAGCGCTGGTACAAATTACCAGAAACCACAGGTGGCGTCACGAACTATCCTAATAATCCCCTGTAAATATCCCCCATCGCTTGACTGCCAGGGCCACAGACCGAGTCCCGCTGCCAGTGACAACTCCCATAGAAATCATTGGGCTCGGCTCCGAGTACCCCATAGCCCTGGTAACCACCTCAGTGTGGTGCGAGTCAACTTTGGCGTCACGAACAGGATGCGAAACTTGCAATTGTGAGTCCTGTGTGCCTATATTGAACTGTTTATGGTGAAAAAGACTGTTTGCTGTGTTGGCGCCATAATACCGCCATCTTTACCGCAATATTCGCGCCCTCAGGCGCTGGTGAAGAAGGGGGGCGTACCTGAAAAAGCGCGCTGTTGCCTGGCTCCGCCCCCAGCTCTGACGCGGCGGCAGGTCCTGTGAAACAGGAAGTGAACGCTCTGACATCACAGCGCCAGCGACAAAGGTCCTGTCTCCACCGCTGTGCCTGCGACGCTGCAGCCTGCAAAAGAGGTAGGCTCAGATTAACCAAGGGGGCATCAATATGTCGCAGCAACCAGCAGACGGAGCGGCCCCCGCCGGTGGCCCCAATAACCCACCGCTTGGCGTCGTGCCGCAGGATGGGGGTGCGGGCCCTCACCTGGCCCGGTGGTCCCGCTTATGCCCCTAGCGCTCCCATACATGCCAGGAGCGAAGTGGCTCCCCCAATACAGTGGCGAGCCAGCACCCTGCCAGGGTTTAAAAGGAAAATATGTAGCATCTTAGATATGTACTCATGACTGAGAAGCAAAAAGCTGCTGTGGTAATAGGACAGTTAGCTGGTGCGGCTGAGAGAGAAGTAGAGACTTGGCCCACTGCAGACCAGGAGTCGGTACCTGCGATTCTCTTAAAGCTACAGGCCATCTTTGAGGACCGCACAGAAACGGATCTCCGGATGGCATTTTATCAGTGCTTCCAGGGACCGGGTGACAGTATTAGGGACTACGCCTGCCGACTACAGGGGCCCTGCGAGCTCTTAAACAGGCTAACCCCACAAGTCCCATTGATGAGAGCCAAATGTTGAAAGAGCAATTCGTGCGGGGACTGAGGTCTCCAGAGGAAAGCAGGACTGTAAACTGGTGGTCCTTGGATCATCCAGATGCCACCTTTGATGCCCTAAAGGACATGGCAATAAAGGGACTGCGACCCATGGAAAAGCCTGAGGTTGGCAAATCAGTATCACCCGGGTGAAGCCACTCTTAAGCCGGCAGTACCCACCTTTTCCCCGCAGGTGGCAGAAGCTAAAACGCAGGTGGCGCCCCCTAGTGAGTTGGAATGTCTGCGCTCAGAAGTGCGCCAGCTGACTAAGAACTTGGCCACTGTAATGGAGGCCCTGCAACTGCGGAAAGAGGAAGGAGGAAAGATCCTACTAGCCGACTGTCCGGCGGATGCCCCTTGGATGAACCGGAGGAAATGGAGGACGTCGCCTCACCGGAGGAGGACCACGCCACCCCCAGGAGCGACTCCTGAGCAACACCATCCTCGCCGGGAGATCATCTGCTACCGCTGCAATCAAAAAAGGTCATATGGCTCAGCAATGTCCTTTAAACGAGCCGATCCTGGGTCAGAGGGCCAACACCCAGGAGTAGACTCATCAGGCCCCTTAGACTGGAACCACAGGTTCGTGGGTGGACGGCCCTACCTGTCCATGATTCTGGACGGGATTGCAATCCCTGCACTGCTGGACACGGGATCTCAGGTGACCATCATACCTGACGTCCTTTACAATAAATTTTGGTCCATGGACAGTCTCCAGCCCCCGAGCCCTGACTTGACAGTGTACGCCACCAATGGTCTCCCTGTTGAAGTAATTGGAGCCAAAAATGTGAACGTAAAAGTGGGCAGGGTGGAGCTGAAGGATCAGGGACTTTTAGTGGTAAAGACTGTAAATGAGGAGAATGCCTTAAATGTGATACTAGGTACTAACATTATCAGTAACTGTCTGGGAGAAGTTGTGTTTTTGCTCCAACAGCTCGCTGAAATTGCCAGGCCAAAGCAGAAGGGAGTGATCCAGAGGGAGATCGGGCCCTGATGTGCCAGCAGCAAGCGAAGCTTACAGATGGTGAAATCGGTAATGTACGGGTCACAGACTCGAACCCATTGTAATACCCCCAATGAGCGAAATGTTATATGGTGTAGAGCAGCCATGGGTCTGAGAGGACAGAACTACCAAGCAGTAGTAGAACCCCATCGCTCAGAACACAGACCTACACTCATGATTGCTAGAGGGGTAGTGGAAGTAATAAATGGGAGAGTACCAGTACGACTTCTCAACTGGGGGGACGATGAAGTAAATTTGCCACGTTATGCCACAGTTGCTAAATTACATGCCGTAGAT
>JARQOD010000004.1:521797315-521898817 GCA_033576555.1 Oophaga sylvatica | reverse complement strand
CAGATCTGTTAGTTTCTGTTCCAGTCAGACAGACGGAGGGAGAGGAGAGAGGTCTGCATCCTGACAGAGCTTGTGTAGCTCATCTGACAAGAAAGTGGAGGCTAGTATGGGTGAAGTGAATCATCCTAGCCTAGTCAGAGCTACCCCTTAACCTGCTACTCAGAACAAGCTGCCCGTGTTCCTAAGAAAGAAGGAGGAAAGGAATCAAAGCAGTTATACCAACGAGTCAACAGAGAACAGGTCAGTGAGCACTGAAGGAAATCTGACCTTGGCACGCTTGCTACACGTGCTTATGTTAAGAGCGAGAGCAGGGCGAAGGGCGAGTGGAGAAGTAAGAGTGAAAAGGGACAAATCACCCTCACTCAGTTAACCGGACACCGGGTCCGAAGCGTTGCTAGTGCTTCACGCCTAGTAATAAGATAACCGGAGGCTTTCTGGACTACAAGTCGCAGAAGGTAGCCCTAAGCGCTGATCCGTAAACGGAGTCAGGGAGAACGGGGACTTTGAGTCAAGTGCACGACAAAAGTAAGGACTTAGTTCTCTCAACATCTGATAATCAGAGACATAGAAGGCTCCACCACAATGTTGGCCGGGCGCAGTTGCTATTGAAGGAGTTGCACTTGACTTTATGCAAGTTGTACTCACACACATTAAAAGGATAAAGGAGGCCTCTAACCTGCTCAACAGTTTTCCTGAATGTGCATTCTCCAACCTAACCAGCTTCCTGGGACATACCTGCAACACCTACAAGTAAAGGTATGGAAAGAGATTGCATTGTGTGTGACTGAATTCTTATCTGCACCCTGCATCACCACCATAGACTTTGAGGGACCAGTTCCACCTGTGGGGAACCTAACACCTAGCTGCCATAACATCCCTCAGAGATCTACCCTGCAGCGCTGGTCAATCAGATCAGGAACCACAGGTGGCGTCACGAACTATTCAAATCTACATATCCCCTGTAAATATCCCCCATTGCATGACCGCCAGGGCCACGGACCGAGCTCTGCTGCCAGTGACAACTCCCATAGACTTCCATAGGCTCGGCTCCGAGTACCCCATAGCCCTGGTATCCACAATTGTGGTGCGCGTCATCTAAAAATTTGGCATCACAAACAGGATACGAAGCTTGCAAAATTGTGAGTCCTGTGTTGCCTATATTGACTGTTTTGTGCAGAAAAGACTGCTGTTTTGTCATTTTTGGCGCCAAATACCGCCATTTTTACCGCCATATTCGCGCCCTGAGGCGCTGGTGAAGAAGGTGGGCGTGCATTTGTGGGCGTACCTGAAAGAGCGCGCTGTTTCCTGGACACGCCCCCAACGCTGACGCGGCGGCAGGTCCTGTGAAAGCGGAAGTAAACGCTCTGACATCAGAGCGACAGCGACTCAGGTCCCGTCTCCATCGCTGTATCTGGAGAGCTGCAGCCTTTGGAAAAGGTAGGCTCAGATTAAACAGGGGGACGCCAACATGTCGCAACAACCGGCAGACAGCGCGGCCCCAGCCGGGGGCCCCAATGACTTACCGCTGGGCGTTGTAGCGCAGGATGGAAATGTGGGTCCCTCACCCGGTCCTGTGGTCCCGCTCATGCCCCTAACGCTCCCATACATGCCAGGAGCGAAGTGGCTCCCTCAGTACAGCGGCGAGCCAGACACCCTGTCAGTGTTCAAACGGAAAATATGCAGTATCCTGGACATGTATTCGATGACATAGAAGCAAAAAGCTGCAGTGGTAATAGGGCAGTTAGCTGGTGCTGCTGAGAGAGAAGTAGAGACTTGGACCACTGCAGACCAGGAGTCGGTGCCTGCGATTCTCTTAAAGCTACAGGCTATCTTTGAGGACCGCACAGAAACAGATCTCCGAATGGCATTTTACCAATGCTCCCAGATACCAGGTGACAGTATTAGGGACTACGCCTGCCGACTACAGGGGGCCCTGCGAGCTCTCAAACAGGTTAACCCTATAAGTGCCGTTGATGAAAGCAAAATGTTGAAAGAACAATTTGTACGGGGACTGAGGTCCCAAGCGGAGGGCAGGACTGTGAACTGGTGGTCCTTGGATCATCCTGATGCTACCTTTGATGCCTTAAAGGATATGGCTATAAAAGGACTGCGACCCCTGGAAAAGCCTGAAGTGGCGACCCAGTATCACCCGGGTGAAGCCACTCTAAAGCCGGCAGTACCCACCTTTTCCCCGCTAGTGGCAGAAGCCAAAACGCAGGTGGCACCCCCTACTGAGTTGGACTGTCTGCGCTCGGAAGTGCGCCAGCTGACTAAAAACCTGGCCACTGTAATGAGTGCCCTGCAACTGCGGAAGGAGGAAGGAGGAAAGATCCTGCTAGCCGACTGTCCAGAGGATGTCCCTTGGATGAGCCGGAGGAAATGGAGGACGTCGCCTCACCGGAGGAGGACAACGCCACCCCCAGGAGCGACCCCTGATCAGCACCAGCCTCGCCGAGAGATCATCTGCTACCGCTGCAACCGGAAAGGTCATATGGCTCAGCAGTGTCCTTTAAACGAGCAGATCCTGGGTCCGAGGGCCAACACCCAGGAGTAGACTCATCAGGCCCCTTAGACTGGAACCGCAGGTTTGTGGGAGGAAGACCCTACTTGTCCATCATTCTGGACGGGATCGCAATCCCTGCACTGCTAGACACTGGATCTCAGGTGACCATCATACCTGATGTCCTTTATAATAAGTTTTGGTCCATGGACAGTCTCCAGCCCCCGAGCCCTGACTTTACAGTGTACGCCTCTAATGGTCTCCCTGTTGAAGTACTCGGAGCCAAAAACGTGGACGTAAAGGTGGGCAGAGTGGAGCTGGAGGATCAGGGACTCTTAGTGGTAAAGACTGTAAATGAGGAAAATGGCTTAAATGTGGTTTTAGGTACTAACATTATCAGTAACTGTCTGGGAGAAGTTGTGTTTTTGCTCCAACAGCTCGCTGAAGTTGCCAAGCCAAAGCAGAAGGGAGTGATCCAGAGGGAGATCCGGGCCCTGATGTGCCAGCAGCAAGCGGAGCTTACAGATGGTGAAATTGGTAATGTACGGGTAACGGACCCGAACCCCATTGTGATACTGTCACGCTGTCTAGCAGATATATAAATAAATAATGTCAGTAATCTATCAAGTGGGACAACATTCTATATAACATATAAATAGGTAACATTAACATGTGTATATAGCATAGTATTACCTGACATAATTTCCTGTGGGTCAATACTGAATCCTTTTCACGCTGTCTCAGGCTAGAGGTGGACCGGGGTCTATGCTGACCCTAAACTGGGGTCCTGACTAGTCCCTCTACCTGGAGGTACTGTTAATGGTACAGAGGTCCAGGCCACCAGCGTAAACCCTGTCTCCTATAAATCCCTGACCACTGTAATCTAGTCCTTAGAAGGACCCTGATTACCACCATAGGGAATGGACAGGTAAAGGTTAACAAACAGTATAGACAAACGAGACAGACAGGGGATAAAGTAAATACTGTCTTTCATACAACATATAAACACAGAGGGAACACCAAAGGTCTAGGAGATAAACTATAAGCAAGGAGAGGAGAAACAACAAAGGAGCTCTTAGCTTAAGTCTTCTCAGAACCGATCCTATCTGCAGTCTGTATGAATGCTTTCACCGGCATCTAACACACAGACTGGCAGGAATATAAAGGAAGCTAATTAGCACATAATCAAAAGCAGCCGGGCGAGGCTGGACCTAGTCTTAGCAAAGAGCTAGGTAAAATTAACTCCCTCACTACCAAACACAAAGTAACAGCAACTCAGCTGCGAGAAGTCAGAATGTGCAATCGCGACGATCCTCGTGGCGATGCACCCATGACAGTACCCCCCCTTCTACGAGGGGCCTCCGGACCCTCAGGGCCAGGTCTGCCCGGGTAAGTTGTGTGGAAGGTCCGAACCAATCGATCTGCGTTAACCTCCGACGCAGGGACCCACGTCCTCTCCTCAGGACCATACCCCTTCCAATGAACCAGGTACTGAAGGGACCGACGATTCAGACGTGAGTCAATGATCTTCAACACCTGAAACTCCAAGCTACCATTGACCACCACCGGAGGAGGAGGCAGAGGCGACGGTATAACTGGCGCCACGTACCTTTTAAGCAACGATTTGTGGAACACATTGTGGATTTTAAACATAGGAGGGAGGTCCAGACGAAATGCCACAGGATTAACTATAGAACTGATCCTGTATGGACCGATGAACCTGGGACCCAGTTTCCAGGAGGGAACCTTGAGTTTTAAATTCTTGGTAGACAACCATACCAGATTGTTCACACTTAGGTCCGGACCAGACACTCTCCTCCTATCAGACCTCCGCTTGAAACGGTTCCCCATAGCACTCAGACCATTCAGCACTCCTCTCCAAACTGAAGCAAGTGACGACGAGAATCGTTCCTCTTCAGGAACCCCAGATGGACGGGTATGTGGGGTCTTAGAGCGAGCACAAACTCCACAGGACGCGACAAAAGTTATTACCTCTTTATTTAAGTTAGGCCACCAAAATCGGCGAGAAAGGAGATCCACAGTTGCTTTACTCCCTGGATGTCCTACTAAAGCAGAACTATGATGTGCCTCGATAACTTTTTGTCTTAACTGATTAGGAACAAACAGTTTCCCTGGAGGTCCTACAGGGGCGTCCCCCTGAGCCTCCAACACCTCCTCCTCAAGCTCAGAGCACACAGCCGACACCACCACTCCTTCCTGAAGGATAGGAACCGGGTCATCCGTCTTTCCGGCCCCTGGGAAACTACGAGATAAGGCATCAGGAAGCAATTTTATTGAGCAGTCATACGTGCGATGAGGAGGTAACTTTTGACACCCCTCCTCTGAGAACATCCCCAAAGTCCTCCAGAAAAGGAGGCAAAGTCCTAGGCACGACCGCACCGATGACCGTGTTCATGCAGTTATTCTTGCAAAATTCACCCCACTGGCTTATCTTTCTGGATTGCCAATCAATCACTGGGTTATGTTTAGCCAACCAGGGAAGTCCCAACACAATAGGAGTAGGAAGACCCTCCAACACATAACAAGACAACTGTTCTTTATGTATTGCCCCTACTCGAAGGTCTATGTTATGAACAGCTTGTACAAAGCTACCTTGACCGAGAGGTCTGGCGTCAATAGAAAGTATAGGGATCGGTTTGGCCAATACACTCAGTTGCATACCTTGCACCTGGGCAAACCGAGCGTCCACCATATTAGCCCCAGACCCACTATCAAGAAGAACAGAAATCCTCTCAACTCTCGCACCAACCACCACCTCCGCAGGCACGAGAAATTGAGACGGACCTGGGGACGAAATACCTACTCCCAGGTTGTCGTCCACCACACAACCTGGGATTAACAGTTTTTCGGTGACTTTTTTGCTCAATGAGGCACGGGAGGGACACCCCCCAACAAAATGTCCCTCTCTCCCGCAGAAGAAACACCTTCTTGTCTTGCGGCGCACCGCCGATTCCCTCCTACAAAATGATGTCCCACCCAACTGCATAGGTTCCTCAGAACAGACAAGGGGAACCTCCATATAAGGGACTTTAGTAGTGGGTGGAGTAATAACAGGGGGCGGAGTTACCTCACACCTCCCCCGAAGCCGTCTATCAATGCGAATAGCAAGGGCCATAGCAGCCTCCAGTGACGGAGGAGAATCATACTGAGCCAAAACATCTTTTAATTTGTCAGATAACCCTTGACAAAACTGGCTCCTAAGAGCTGGGTCATTCCACTGAGTATCTGTGGCCCATCTACGGAACTCAGAAGAAAATTCCTCCGCCGGACGATCTCCCTGCTGTATCTTACGTAACTTCGTTTCAGCAAGGGAGACCCGATCCGGGTCATCATATACCAGACCCAGGGCAGTAAAAAATCGATCTACTGACTGGAGAGCCGGGGAGCCCGGAGGAAGAGAGAATGCCCAGGATTGAGGGTCCCCTTGTAAGAGCGAGATGACAATTCCCACCCTCTGCTCTTCACTCCCCGATGACCGAGGCCACAGCCGAAAGTACAATTTACATGCCTCCCGGAAGGTAAAAAATTTGTCCCGCCCACCAGTGAACCTGTCCGGGAGAGCAACCTTAGGTTCAGATCTGGTTTGCTCCGGGGGGACAAAACCTTGGACTTAATGTCCGTAAGCTCCATGGACAAACTCTGCAACTGCAGGGCAAGCTGGGCTACTGGATCCATGGTAGCTGGGGAGAATCTTTAGTAGGGCCGGTGAAAATGTCACGCTGTCTAGCAGATATATAAATAAATAATGTCAGTAATCTATCAAGTGGACAACATTCTATATAACATATAAATAGGTAACATTAACATGTGTATATAGCATAGTATTACCTGACATAATTTCCTGTGGGTCAATACTGAATCCTTTTCACGCTGTCTCAGGCTAGAGGTGGACCGGGGTCTATGCTGACCCTAAACTGGGGTTCTGACTAGTCCCTCTACCTGGAGGTACTGTTAATGGTACAGAGGTCCAGGCCACCAGCGTAAACCCTGTCTCCTATAAATCCCTGACCACTGTAATCTAGTCCTTAGAAGGACCCTGATTACCACCATAGGGAATGGACAGGTAAAGGTTAACAAACAGTATAGACAAACGAGACAGACAGGGGATAAAGTAAATACTGTCTTTCATACAACATATAAACACAGAGGGAACACCAAAGGTCTAGGAGATAAACTATAAGCAAGGAGAGGAGAAACAACAAAGGAGCTCTTAGCTTAAGTCTTCTCAGAACCGATCCTATCTGCAGTCTGTATGAATGCTTTCACCGGCATCTAACACACAGACTGGCAGGAATATAAAGGAAGCTAATTAGCACATAATCAAAAGCAGCCGGGCGAGGCTGGACCTAGTCTTAGCAAAGAGCTAGGTAAAATTAACTCCCTCACTACCAAACACAAAGTAACAGCAACTCAGCTGCGAGAAGTCAGAATGTGCAATCGCGACGATCCTCGTGGCGATGCACCCATGACAGATACCCCCAATGAGTGAAATGCTAATATGGTGTAGAGCAGCAATAGGTCTGAAAGGACAGAACTACCAAGCAGTAGTAGAGCCCTATTGTTCAGAGCACAGACCTACACTCTTGACTGGTAGAGGGGTAGTGGAAGTAATAAATGGGAGAGTACCAGTACGACTTCTCAACTGGGGAGAAGATGAAGTAAATTTACCACGTTATGCCACTGTTGCTAAGTTACATACCGTAGATAACAATTCTATTCTCCCAACCGAGTCCTTAGCCTCCCGCCAACCAGCAGAGGATAATGACCCGACAACCCAGGTGGCGGATTGGTGTCAGCAGCTTCATGTCGGGACAGACACCACTTCCGCCCATCAGAAACAGGGAGTACTACGGGTGGTACAGGAGTACGCACAGGTATTTAGCAAACACCCACTTGACTTTGGGATAATTAAGGGAGTACAGCATCATATCCCTACAGGCAGTCATCCTCCCATCAAAGAGCGATACAGGCCTATACCTCCAGCCCACTATCAGAAAGCTAAGGAAATGTTGCGTGACATGAAGGAAGCCGGGGTGATAAGGGATAGTTGTAGTCCCTGGGCAGCACCTCTAGTCCTAGTTAAGAAAAAGGATGGAAGCATGAGAATGTGTGTAGATTACAGACAAGTAAATCGCATAACACATAAAGATGCATACCCATTACCACGCATTGAGGAATCCTTAGCTGCTTTGAAAACGGCTAACTACTTTTCTACCCTCGACCTCACTAGTGGGTACTGGCAAGTAGCTGTGGCTGAGGAGGATCGGGAGAAGACGGCTTTCACCACCCCAATGGGACTCTGTGAGTTTGACAGAATGCCGTTTGGACTCAGCAGTGCCCCGGGAACATTCCAGAGAGTGATGGAGAGCTGCCTGGGGCATCTCAACTTTGAAACCGTGTTGCTGTACCTGGACGATGTAATTGTGTACTCCAAGACGTATGAGGATCATCTGGAGCACCTGGCGGAGGTATTCGAATCACTGTCCAAGTATGGGATGAAACTGAAGCCCTCAAAGTGCCATCTGCTTAAACGAAAGGTACAGTACTTGGGACATATTGTCAGCTCCGAGGGAGTAGCGCCGGATCCCGATAAGGTCACGGCCATTCAGAAATGGCCGGAGCCGAAGAATCTCAAGGAGGTGCGCCAGTTCCTGGGACTAACAGGTTACTACAGGAGGTTTGTAAAAGATTACACCAAGAAAGCAGCGCCTCTGCAGGACCTCCTGGTGGGACAACCCCTCAAGAGCAGAAACCCTCCATTCCACTGGGGTAAAGAACAATCTGAGGCATTCAAAGAGATGAAAGAGATCCTGACAGGCGATGAAATCTTAGCCTACCCTGATTACAGCCAACCGTTCCTGCTGTATACCGATGCCAGTAACGAAGGATTGGGAGCGGTCCTCAGTCAGAAGCAGAATGGCCAAGAAAAAGTCATTGCATATGCCAGCAGGAAGCTCCGGCCAACTGAGAGGAACCCAGAAAACACAGTACTTCAAGTTGGAGTTCCTGCGTTGGTCTGGCCATTACAGAAGATTCAAGCATTACTTGCCTCCACAAGTTCACTGCGTATACAGACAATAACCCCTTGACGCATCTGGAAACGGCAAGCTGGACCATGAGCAACGTTGATGCTCGCTTCAAACTATCAATTTACCATCAAGTACAGGGCAGCCGTAAAATACCAACGCTGACGCCTTGTCCAGAATGCGCATGAATCCGACACGGAGAAGAATCGGACGACCTGGAAGAGATTGGCTACCTGCATTCCACAGAAATGGGTGATCCATGAGCAACGAGTCCACGGAAAGCGATGTGGAAAGACGTTAAACCCTTTACCTCATCACAGCTGGAAGGAGACTCAAGACAGCGATCCAGTGGTCAGCCGTATCAAGGAGCTGATAAGACAGGAAGGTTCCTCCTTGGAGAAAGATGCACCTATACCAGCAAAGCTCCTGTGGAACGAGAGAAGCCGGTTGTTCATCTACCGTGAGAAGTTGTGCAGGAGGTACGTCAACCCAAGGACCCATGAGATGGTTTGGCAGATAGTGGTCCCCAGAGCGGACATCCAAATGGTGTTGGAAGCCTACCACGATCAAGCGGGACACTTTGGCTGGAAAAAGCTGGAGACTCTGTTGAAGTGTCGGTTCTACTGGGTAGGGATGCGCAGCTCTATTGAGAAGTGGTGCCGGAACTGTGGACCCTGTGGCCTCAGACGAAAAGACTACTGTAGTCAGAGGGCACCCCTGCAGCCTATCCAGACGACTCGTCCCTTGGAGATCGTGGCATTGGACCATGTCAAGCTGTCACCAAGCAGGTCGGGATACTCATATGCCCTGACCATGGTGGATCACTATTCCAAATTTCTGGTGGTCTCCCCTGTCAAAGATCTGACAGCAGCGACAGCAGCAAAGACCTTCCAAGCAAGTTTCTGCAGACCACACGGATATCCAGAGCAGGTGCTGACTGATCAAGGTCCTGCCTTTGAAGCTGAACTGTTTAAGGAATTCTGTCACTTGTATGGGTGTAAGAAGATCAGAACAACACCGTACCACCCTCAAACCAATGGCCTTTGTGAAAAGATGAATCACATTGTCATTGATTTACTGAAATCTGTATCACTGGAAGAAAGAAACCGGTGGCCGGACTTGTTACCTGACCTGGTCGACTTGTACAACCACATACCAGTAAGTTCCACCAACTGCACTCCAGCCTACCTTATGAGAGCAAGACCAGGGAAGCTGCCAATGGATTTAGAACTCGGTGTGGTGGAACCAGAGGCTGATGACACTGCTGAAGATTGGGACATGAATCGACAGGAACAGTACAGGAGAGTACAAGCCTGCATGGAAGACAGTCTCAATAAAGTAAGAGAAAGGCAAGAGAAGAACTACAACAAAAATGCTCCCGCTAAGCCTTTTATGCCTGGAGAAATTGTGCTAAAAAGAAAGAGAAGAATGCACAAATTGGATGATCAGTGGGAACAGGAGCCATATGTCGTGCAAAATTCCAAATTTGATAACAGAAAGACCTGTACCATTAGCAAGGATGGAGGAAAAACGACTGCAACTGTGTCTAGAGATCATCTAAAGTTGTGTCCGGGTCCACTAAAGCTTCGCGAAGAAGAACCTGTTGTCCATCAGGAAGAGAGTGATGAAGCGGTCATACATACGGATTTGGGAGACTTACCTGCGGATTGGCCCAGAGTGGGAGAAGCTGTAATCATTCCGGTGCTGCAGTTTTATCAACCGCAAGAAGAATCTCTACATCAAGTCATACCAATTGTGCCAGTAGAGTTAGTTCCAGAAGGACCTGTTCCAGCAGAACTTCAACCAGTGGAACCCCAAGAAGCGGAACCACAAGAGGCAGCACCACAAGAAGTGGAATCCCCTAGCGGAGCAGTACCGCATCGCCCAGTCGCTAGCATGCTTGCCAGATCCCTAGAGAGGTGGAGTCGCGTTTACAGTTTGCCGGTACACAGAGCAGATAGGCTAGGGACTACTACACCTGACACCACTCCACGTAGGTCAGAGCGTACAACGAAAGGAAAGTTACCTATTCGTTATCAAGAGTAGTCCTAGTAAACTAGTCTAGTATGACCCAGACAGGGGTTTACTGCAACTGAAAAATGTATAAAGTTTGAAAAAGATGAAGATTTGCACTTTACTATTGATAAATGTTTACATAGTATGTTTGCTTATTTAAAGTAGAATACCCGGCTGGGTACAGAGTTAAAGAAGAGTTAAAGTATTAATGTGATTTTACTTGAAATGTGTTTTATCATGCAAAGGACTGCGTGGCTGTGGACTTTGCCAGCCCAAAAACTTTCTTGTAAATAGTTCGCACTTCGGTGCCCCATTTTGGTTTTACATAAAGCCTTACTACCTCTGAAGAAAAACCCGTATGGTGTGGCCTAGAGTGAGGTCTGCAGTCAGAAGTCCTGCAGCTCACCCAGGACCCACGTGGGAGGTTTTTGGTGCGGGTCCTCCACAAGAATCTTGTCTTATACTGTATATTTATTGAAAAGTATTTTGATAATTTTCTACTGATTTATGTACAAATTGTAACGTTTAAGAGTCCGTACCTCCCGCAAGGGATGAGTTATTATGTTGATGTTATATGCAAAACAAAAATGTTTTTCTTTTCTATTTCAGCCCGGGAGTGCTGAGTTTAACTAGGGGGGGATGTGTGGCCCAGCTTCGCAAGGCACACATATCTTCTGGAAAATGCACAGGAAGGTAACTGTAAAGCTTGATATTCATTCACGCACACTTCTCAGCATTGCCACTAGAGGCATATCAGACTATTTAAAGTAGTGTGACGTAGCAAGCAGGGTTCGTTCAGTCAGTCAGTCTGTTTCCTGTCTTAGGACAGTGCAGTCAAGCCTAGGGTGGCTCAGGAGTGAGTCATCCCATCCATCTGCAGATCTGTTTAGTTTCTGTTCCAGTCAGACAGACGGAGGGAGAGGAGAGAGGTCTGCATCCTGACAGAGCTTGTGTAGCTCATCTGACAAGAAAGTGGAGGCTAGTATGGGTGAAGTGAATCATCCTAGCCTAGTCAGAGCTACCCCTTAACCTGCTACTCAGAACAAGCTGCCCGTGTTCCTAAGAAAGAAGGAGGAAAGGAATCAAAGCAGTTATACCAACGAGTCAACAGAGAACAGGTCAGTGAGCACTGAAGGAAATCTGACCTTGGCACGCTTGCTACACGTGCTTATGTTAAGAGCGAGAGCAGGGCGAAGGGCGAGTGGAGAAGTAAGAGTGAAAAGGGACAAATCACCCTCACTCAGTTAACCGGACACCGGGGTCCGAAGCATTGCTAGTGCTTCATGCCTAGTAATAAGATAACCAGAGGCTTTCTGGACTACAAGTCGCAGAAGGTAGCCCTAAGCGCTGATACGTAAACGGAGTCAGGGAGAACGGGGACTTTGAGTCAAGTGCACGACAAAAGTAAGGACTTAGTTCTCTCAACATCTGATAATCAGAGACATAGAAGGCTCCACCACAATGTTGGCCGGGCGCAGTTGCTATTGAAGGAGTTGCACTTGACTTTATGCAAGTTGTACTCACACACATTAAAAGGATAAAGGAGGCCTCTAACCTGCTCAACAGTTTTCCTGAATGTGCATTCTCCAACCTAACCAGCTTCCCGGGACATACCTGCAACACCTACAAGTAAAGGTATGGAAAGAGATTGCATTGTGTGTGACTGAATTCTTATCTGCACCCTGCATCACCACCATAGACTTTGAGGGACCAGTTCCACCTGTGGGGAACCTAACACCTAGCTGCCATAACATCCCCTCAGAGATCTACCCTGCAGCGCTGGTCAATCAGATCAGGAACCACAGGTGGCGTCACAAACTATTCAAATCTACATATCCCCTGTAAATATCCCCCATTGCATGACCGCCAGGGCCACGGACCGAGCTCTGCCTGCCAGTGACAACTCCCATAGACTTCCATGGGCTCGGCTCCGAGTACCCCATAGCCCTGGTATCCACAATTGTGGTGCGCGTCACTAACCCGTATCTGGCTATCCTGGACAATCTCGGCTATTACTGGCGCAAGTGTCATCCCGTTCCGCCATCAGCCATCCGTACCCGTGGATCGTGACAAGGTCACTGGAGCCAGCCTACTACCATCCGTTCTGGACCAGGACCTTACCCTTCTCCGTCAAGAACCCTCCACGGACTCTGTAAATACCTGTTACCCTTTTGGTCCCTCTGGGACAGCTGCCACGTGTCCGGGGTCTAACTGGAGGTAGCACCTGTGTCCTCCGGGTATTCCATTCTGGTCCTGTTCGAGGGGCCTTACTACGGGTGCCCGGGGCTCACTAGTTACGCCCCCTTCGGAGCCCCCCGCACCGCGGTCTCGAGGTTCCACATTAAAAAATAAAAACGAATGTGAACTTCACCACCTCTGCCTCCTCTTCCATTCGTTACAGATTGCTCCAGCCATGGAACCCGCTGGATCCCAGAGATCTCCGACCACGGATCTGTGCCAGGAGGTGACCCGTTTGGGAGTTCAACAGGACAAGATCACGACTTATCTACGCAGCTTGTCTACCCGCATGGATTCCTTAGGGTCCTCGTCTGCACCTGACTCTTCTATCAATAATCAGGTACCAGTTCCCATGGCAAGTCAAGGTCCCCGTCTGGCGGCTCCTACCCGTTTCCAGGGTGACCCTACTCTGTGTCGGGGTTTCCTCAATCAGTGCACTCTACACTTCGAAATCTTGGGGCATATGTTTGCTTCTGACCGAGCCAAGGTGGGCTTCATCATGTCACACCTGGGAGGAGAGGCCCTCGCCTGGCTAAACCCGCTATGGGAGAGAGGGGATCCGCTGGTTAACGATCTTCAATCTTTCCTAGAGGCTTTTCGCAGGACTTTCGATGAACCTGGTCGCACCACTTCGACTGCCTCAGCTCTGCTCCGCCTGCTCCAAGGTACTCTCACGGTAGCTCAGTATGCTGTTAAATTCCGCACCCTCTCGTCTGAATTATCGTGGAACAATGAGGCCCTGGTTGCTAACTTCTGGGAAGGCCTATCCGGAAGAATCAAGGATGAGCTGGCGGGACGGGACAGACCTACCCTCTTGGAAGAGCTAATATCCTTGGCAACCGAATTGACCTGCGTTTTCAGGAGCGCTCCATGGAGATCAAGCGGGACAAAAGGTCCTATCACCTGGACTCTGGTTTGTACAAAACAGGTACTTCGCCCTCCGCCTCCGAGGCCATGGAGGTGGACCATGTAAGTTTGGCCACCCGCCGCCGGGAGGCACGTCGCAAGGAGGGAAGTTGTTACTACTGCGGTAGTTCTGAACATTTGATCCATTTCTGTCCTAAAAAGTCGGGAAACTCCAGTGCCTAGGTCCGGTAGGAGGGGCCAACCTAGGTAGAGAACAGTCCTCTCCCTCTTTACACATCTCAGTCTCCGTGTCCTATGGAGCAATAAAATTCTCCGAACATTGTCTACTGGATTCTGGAGCTGCAGGAAACTTCATCCAGCAGGCGGTGTGGATCATTACAGCTTACCAGTCCAGCGTCTTCCTGATCCGTTACAGGTGTCCGCCGTGGATGGCAAACCGCTGACCGAGCCCGTCCAGTTTCAAACCGAGTTGGTGGAACTCCGGGTAGGTCTAATGCATACTGAACGAATGCGATTTTATGTATATCCCGGTTTATCCCATCCCATGCTTTTAGGTTTACTTTGGCTCCAGATGCATGAACCAGTCCTTAATTGGAAAACTGGAGAAGTTCTGCGTTGGGGAGATACCTGCATGAATCGTTGCTTAACCCGGATTCAACCTGTTTCGCCTCCAGTCCAGCCTGATACCCTGCCAGGGTTGCCTTCCGTCTATTGGTCCTTCTCTGACGTCTTTGGGAAAAAGGAGGCTGAGAGACTACCTCCACACAGGTCGTATGACTGTCAGATAGAGCTTCTTCCAGGAGCATCTCCTCGCGGGAGAGTTTATCCCCTTTCACAGGCAGAGACTCAGGCCATTTCGGACTACATCCAAGAGAATCTGGCTAGAGGATTTATCCGAAAGTCATCGTCACCGGCAGGAGCTGGATTCTTCTTTGTGAAGAAAAAGGATGGATCCTTGCGGCCCTGCATTGACTATCGGGGTCTAAATCAAATCACGGTAAAAAACAGGTATCCATTACCTCTTATTTCAGAGCTGTTTGATCGTCTCCGAGGGGCCAAGATCTTCACCAAATTGGACCTCAGAGGGGCCTACAACTTGATCCGAGTCAGAGAGGGGGACGAATGGAAAACAGCCTTCAACACCTGTGACGGCCACTATGAATACCTGGTAATGCCATTCGGCCTAAGCAATGCACCTGCGGTTTTTCAGGAATTTGTTAATGACATTTTCAGGGACTTGCTCTATACTTGTGTCGTGGTTTACCTGGACGATATTTTGATTTTTTCTGCTGACTTGACGTCACACCGGAGGCAAGTACGCCTGGTCTTACAAAGACTGAGAGAGAACAGGCTATATGCCAAATATGAGAAATGCCTCTTTGAGCAGTCTTCTTTGCCTTTCCTTGGGTACATTGTATCTTCCACAGGATTAAAGATGGATCCGGAGAAGTTGTCTGCAGTTCTCAACTGGCCTCGTCCGTCTGGGCTAAAAGCCATACAAAGGTTCCTCGGGTTCGCCAATTACTACCGGCAATTTATTCCACACTTTTCCACCAGAGTGGCTCCAATCACAGCCTTAACCCGGAAAGGTGTAAACTCTAAGGAATGGTCCTCCGAGGCAGAAGAGGCCTTTGTTTCTCTCAAAAAAGCCTTCGCTTCCGCACCCGTTCTCCATCGTCCTAATTCAAGTGAGCAATTTTTTCTTGAAGTTGACGCTTCTTCCATAGGTGCAGGAGCAGTTCTGACCCAGAAGTCGTCTACTGGGCGGATGATCTCGTGTGGTTTTTTTTCCAAGGTTTTTTCTCCTGCAGAAAGGAACTACTCTGTCGGTGATCGCGAACTGTTGGCCATCAAATTGGCTCTGCAAGAATGGAGACATCTTCTTGAGGGAGCTCATCACCAGGTAATCATATTCACCGACCATAAAAACCTTGCCTATCTCCAATATGCTTTAAGACTGAATCCCCGTCAGGCCCGTTGGGCATTATTTTTTGCCCGTTTCAATTTTGTACTTCATTTTCGTCCAGCTGACAAGAACATCAAGGCAGACGCACTCTCTAGAGCCTTCTTGCCTCCTGAACTGGAGGAGGAACCTCAGCACATTATTGAACCTTCTGTAATGTAAGTAGTACAGTTCATATAGTGTCTTGTGCTTGGGTGCGATGAAAACACAGGAGTCACAGGTTTGATATAGAAGGTCTTGTATTACTTCATACAAGTGGCAATAATAGTCACACAGTTTGCAGATACAAAAGCAGGAGACACAGCAGGCCAGAGTAACTTAAGCTCAGCAATCACTCTCCACAACAAGTTCAGGATCTCTTCTCTGTTACCGTAAGTCCATGCAAACGTGGATTTATCAAAATAGCAAGGTTCCAAAGTCCACGAGTGTTCCAAAGTTCCACAATAGGAAATAACTGGAGTACAAGTCCAAGGCTTTCAGGAGTCAGGTCACAGGTTCACTGCAGGCTTGATTCTGAAGCACTGATTGCTCAGCTGTGGCTGCTTAAGAAGCAAGAGGAGAGAATCAGGGCGGGAACATGCAAGCTGGAAACTCCATATTGACTGAGGGCAAGATAGCTGCAGCAAGACAGAAAGTAAAATGGCTGACGAACAAACTGAGTTTCAGGAACATGTACACAGAACCTTACATTACTCCCCCCTTAGGGACAACCTCCGGATGACCTCAGACCAGGCTTGTGTGGGTACCTCTGATGAAACTGACGGAGCAAGCGAGGAGCATTAACGTTATTGACCGGTTCCCATGAGTTGTCCTCCACTGGGTAGCCCTGCCATTTAATCAGATATTGTAACTGATTTCTATACAACCTGGAATCTAAAATCCTTTCCACCACAAATTCTTCCTGACCATCGACTAGCACTGGGTCAGGGCAAGGAGAAGAACGTCCAGGAAACGTATTGGGTGTCGCAGCCTTTAGTAGGGATACATGAAAGACAGGGTGGATTCTCATAGTTCTGGGCAGTTGAAGACGACAAGCAACGGCACTTATAATTTTACTGATTTTATAGGGTCCAATGTACTTATGTCCCAACTTAGACGATGGAATCCTTAACTTAAGATTTCTGGTTGACAGCCAGACCAGGTCTCCTACCTTGAAAGCTGGTGCAGGTTTACGAAATTTATCTGCTGCTTTCTTGTACCTTTCCTGAGCCGATTCCAGATTCTCCTTTAGAAGATCCATATTCTTCTGTAAAGACGTGATTCTTTCAGCCACTGCTGGTAAAGGCGTTTCTATGGGAAATCGTGGTAGAATGTTAGGATGATAACCTAGATTAGAGTAAAAAGGAGACTGCTTAGTGGAGGCACTCTGAGAGTTGTTATAAGAGAACTCAGCTAATGGAAGTAGATCCACCCAATCATCCTGTAGGTGGCAGATAAAGCAGGGGAGATACTGCTCCAGGGTTTGATTGGTTCGTTCGGTCTGTCCATTAGTCTGGGGATGAAAAGCAGAGAAAGGTTTACTTTAATGTCCAATGCTGCACAGAAATTTTGCCAAAACCTAGAAGTGAATTGCACCCCTCGATCCGAAATAACCTCATCCGGTACTCCATGTAAGCGAAACACATCTTTAATCATCAAATCTGATGTCTGTTTTGCAGTGGGTAAGCCGACACAAGGGATAAAATGAGCTGCCTTTGTTAGACGGTCAACCACCACTAGAATGGTGTTCTTCCCTTGAGAGGTTGGTAACTCCACAATGAAGTCCATAGAAATGGATCCCCACGGGCGGGACGGGGTGGGAAGAGGCTGTAACAGACCAGTTGGTGAGGAGCGAGGTGTTTTGCATCTTGCACAGACTTCACATGAAGTGACATAGTTTAAAACATCCTTCCTGCAAGTGGGCCACCAAAAGAAACGAGAAAGAAATTCCTGTGTCTTTAGAATTCCTCTATGCCCAGCTATCTTGGAATCGTGAATGAGTTGCAATACTCTCAATCTGACTGTTTCAGGAATATACAGGCGTTGTCCCTGAATCCACACACCATTCTTAAAGACAAGACTTACGTCCCTTGGGGGTTGTGCCAAAAAGGAATCCGCATGGTATGCTTCCTTGATGTCCTTAAGTAGGTCTTGATTATGAATCACTCCCAGGAATCTAGAGTCAGGAAGAATAGTCTTAGGAGGAGTAATTGGACGTGTCTCTGCTGAGTAAATCCTAGAGAGTGCATCAGCCTTTCCATTGCGCGATCCTGGTCTATAAGAAATGATAAAATTAAATTGGTTTAAGAAAAGATTCCAGCGAGCCTGGCGAGGAGTCAGGCACTTAGCCGACCTGATAAATTCAAGGTTACGATGGTCTGTCAGGACGACTATTTGCTGTGCAGCTCCCTGAAGAAGGTGTCTCCATTCTTTGAAGGCGGCAATAATGGCCAACAACTCTCTATTGTCCACATCGTAGTTCCTCTCAGCCGAAGACAACTGCTGGGAAAAGAAGGCACAGGGATGCAAGACATTCTTCTCACCTGTTCTCTGAGAGAGTATAGCTCCAACGGCACAGTCTGAAGCATCCACCTCTATTATGAAGGCAAGCTCGGGGTTGGGATGTACTAGGATAGGTGCAGTGGTAAATTTATCTTTTAGACGGGAAAATGCTTCCTGGGCTTGGTGAGTCCAGGAGAACCTAGACTCTTTCCGGGTAAGTTGGGTGATAGGTGACACTACCTCAGAGAAATTCCTAATGAAACGTCTATAGAAGTTGGCAAACCCGATGAAGCGCTGTACCTCCTTCACATTTCTAGGACTTGGCCAATCCTTGATGGCTTGGGCTTTGCTTCCATCCATACTAATTCCTTGTGTAGACAGTACATACCCCAGAAATTGAATTTCGGTCCTATGGAATTCACACTTTTCAAGTTTGATATAAAGATGATTTTGTCTTAGACGTTCCAAGACCATTCTCACATGTCCATGATGTTCCTCTGTGGAGTTAGAAAAAATTAGAATATCATCCAAATAAATCACCACGAATGTATCTAGGAGATCCCTGAAGATGTCATTCACCAAGTGTTGGAAAGTGGCTGGGGCGGTACTCAGACCAAAAGGCATAACTAGATATTCAAAGTGTCCATAGCGTGACCTGAATGCAGTCTTCCATTCATCCCCAGGTCTAATACGGACTAAGTTATAGGCCCCACGAAGATCTAGTTTAGAGAAAATTTTGGCATGTCGCACTCTCTCCAATAATTCAGGGATTAAAGGCAATGGATAACGGTTTCTAATAGTAACCTTATTGAGTTCCCTATAGTCTACGCAGGGTCTCAGAGATCCATCTTTCTTCTTTACAAAGAAGATGGGTGCACCTGCAGGAGATGAAGAGGGGCGTATGAAGCCCTTGGCTAGATTTTCGTCTATGTAATCCTTTAAAGCCTTTAGCTCGGGCCCCGCCAGGGGGTAGATCTTACCAAAAGGTATCTCTGCTCCAGGCAATAATTCAATTGGACAATCATATGGACGGTGAGGAGGAAGCTGGTCAGCGTTCTTCTTGTCACATAAATCCACATAGTCCTGGTATACAGCTGGTAGTTCAGGGACTGACATGGTTCCTTTAGGAACAGAGCAAGCTGAAACTTTTGGACTCATCTGTTTCTCTGGAAAGTGTAATTCCTTGGTCTCCCAGTTAATGGTAGGATTCTGAGCCTGCAGCCATGGTAGCCCTAGAATAATGGGAAAGTGGGGAGAAGAGATAAGCATAAAGGACAGTTTCTCTTGATGATCTTTACCCATAAGAACCCTCAAAGGCTCTGTTTCCTGATCCACTGGTCCAGAGGTCAGCAGGGAGCCATCCACAGTTTCCATCTGTACTTAAGTAGCCTTCTTCACTGAACGTATCCCCTGTTTCAGAGCAAAGGAGACATCCATAAAATTTCCACTTGCCCCTGAGTCGATCATAGCAGAGCTAGACACCCAAGCTGAGTCAACCCAGAGTTTGATGGAAGAAAGCAATGAGAATTATTTTTCTTACAACTCAGCTGGGACACCGCTGAGGAAACTTGAAAAATGGCAGCGTTTACACAGTCAACGTCCTCAGAGGTAACGGAGTTTAAGTCCGAGAAATCAAGATCTGTTGCTGCAGATCTCTCTGGAGCCTGAGGCTCGGACCTGACAGATCCCCTCTCGCAACACTCACAGTGAATGAGTGCTGCAGTAGTCTTACGAGAACGGCTGGGGCAGTTTATAATGAAGTGCCCTGACTTACCACAATAGAAACATAGATTCTCCTTAAAACGATGTTCCTTGCGTGCATCACTAACCCGTCGTTGTAAAGAGTCTACCTGCATGGGTTCAGGTTCAGGTTCCCGTGTAATCCTACTCAAAGGTTCCTTAGCTGGAGAGGAAGGTAGGAAAAGGTTAGTGCGATTGCTTTCGAACCATCTCTCTTGCCTGCGTTCAGTCAGACGAGTATCAATACGGATGCAGTAGTTAATAAAGTCACCTAACGCAGTGGGAGGGTCGGCACGAGCAAGTTCATCCTTAATCAGTGGAGATAACCCTTTTCGAAAAATAGATTTTTTGGCGGAACTGTCCCAGGTGGTATCAAGGGCCCATTGTCACGCTGTATAGCAGATATATATATATGTGATGACAGTAATCTATATCAAAAGGGCAACATACAATATAACATGCGCATAGATATATGATAACATAGAATTACCTGACAGAAAGTCCAGTGGGTCAATACGGAATCCGTTATACGCTGTCTCCAGCTAGAGGGTGACCGGGGTCTATGCTGACCCTAAACTGGGGTCCTAACTAATCCCTCTACCTGGAGGTACTGTTAAAGGTACAGAGGTCCAGGCCACCAGCGTAAACCCTGTCTCCTATCAATCCCTGCCAACTGTAATCTAGTCCTAAGAAGGACCCTGATTACCACCAAAGGGAATGAACAGGTAACGGTTAATGAACAGAAAGACATACAAGAAAGACAAGAAATAAAGTAAATAAAGTCTTACATACAACACTCACACACAGTAGGAACACCTAAGGTCTCAGAGATAAACTATAAGCTATAAGAGTAAAAACAACTAAGGAGCTCTTAGCTTAAGTATTCTCAGAACCGATCCAGTCTGCTAGACTACATAAAGGCTTTCACCGGCATCTAACAAGCAGACTGGCAGGTATATGAAGGAATCTAATTAGAACATAATCAAAAGCAGCCGGGCGAGGCTGGACCTAGTCTTAGCAAAGAGCTAGGTAAAATTAACTCCCTCATTACCAAACACAAAGAAACAGCAACTCAGCTGTGAGAAGTCAGAGTGTGTAATCGCGACGATCCTTGTGGCGATACACCCATGACACCCATCTCCTGAAATCCAAGGCATATTCAGCTACGAGTGCTTACCTTGGCGCAAGCTAACATGGCTGCTTCAGCTGTTGCACCTCGATTGGGGTCATCAAACACCTGCCCCATGGCTGAATGAAAGCATCAAGATGATCCAAACATTCATCCTCAGTCTCATCAGAGGGTTTGCCCACATCAAGCCTTGTTGGTAAGCAACATAATTATAGTAAGCACCTTAGATCGTTCAGTGGGAAATTGTGAGCATGTGCAGAAAATAAAAGATTGCATTGATTAATAAATCCCCTGAATTTCTCACGTTCACCGCCAAACGAAAAGGGGGCAACTTGGAATCCAGAACTCGGGCTACGGCAGGCGCCTGGACTCGCTCCTCTAGAACCTCAATCTGGCTCGCAAATCCTGGCAGTCTGTCCAAACACTTGCAAATTGTGATTAGTGAGGTCCTGTAGTTTGTAAAACGGGTCTTTATATTCTGCAAATCTGCAAGGATATTATCAGTCACTCCGCAAGTTCCTTTATGCGGCCTCCATTTCCAGATCTTTAAGACAGGAGTACTGAAGGAGGAGAGGAAAAAAAAACAAAAAAAACAATAGTGTTTACCTGTGGTAACACTGCAGAGAGAAAAAAAAAATTAAGGAACTGCTCACCTGGAATGGTTGTGAGAAAGTCACAACCACTATCATCACAGAAAGTTCAACCGGACATCTGATATCCACAGTTACAGCAGACAAAAAAGAGAAAGAAAAAAAACAATAGTGTTTACCTTGGTAACACTGCAGAAAAAAAAAACTTAAGGGAATTGCTCACCTGGAATGGTTGTGAGAAGTCACAACCACTGTCATCACAGAAAGTACAACCGACATCCGATATCCACAGTTACAGCAGACACAGCCTTTCCAGACCAGCAGACACTAACGTTTGGCTTCAGAATCTTGTAATGAAGTAGTACAGTTCATATAGTGTCTTGTGCTTGGGTGCGATGAAAACACAGGAGTCACAGGTTTGATATAGAAGTCTTGTATTACTCATACAATGGCAATAATAGTCACACAGTTTGCAGATACAAAAGCAGGAGACACAGCAGGCCAGAGTAACTTAAGCTCAGCAATCACTCTCCACAACAAGTTCAGGATCTCTTCTCTGTTACCGTAAGTCCATGCAAACGTGGATTTATCAAAATAGCAGGTTCCAAAGTCCACAGTGTTCCAAAGTTCCACAATAGGAAATAACTGGAGTACAAGTCCAAGGCTTTCAGGAGTCAGTCACAGGTTCACTGCAGGCTTGATTCTGAAGCACTGATTGCTCAGCTGTGGCTGCTTAAGAAGCAAGAGGAGAGAATCAGGGCGGGAACATGCAAGCTGGAAACTCCATATTGACTGAGGGCAAGATAGCTGCAGCAAGACAGAAAGTAAAATGGCTGACGAACAAACTGAGTTTCAGGAACATGTACACAGAACCTTACACCTTCTAAGTTAGTCTCTGTTGCCTCCACTGATCTGGCCCGGCTTCCTCCTGGGAAGACTTTCGTGTCCGCCTCTGATCGTAGTCGTGTTCTGTGCTGGGGTCATTCTTCTAAGTTGGCTGGCCATGCTGGTCAGAGAAAGACGCAGCAACTCATCTCCCGTTATTACTGGTGGCCTACCATGGGCAAGGATATCCAGGAGTTCGTCGCAGCCTGTCCTTCATGTGCCCGTAACAAAACTGTTAAACATCTACCAGCCGGCAGGCTTCTGCCTCTTCCGATTCCGTCCGCTCCCTGGCAGCACATCGCAATGGATTTCATCACGGATCTTCCCATTTCTTCTGGCTGCTCAGTGGTATGGGTTGTGGTGGACGGCTTCTCTAAAATGGCCCACTTTGTTCCGTTATCTGGTCTCCCGTCTGCTCCAGAACTGGCCACTCACTTCATTCAGCACATCTTCCGTCTACATGGATTTCCTCTCCACATCGTGTCCGACAGGGGCGTCCAGTTCACCTCTAAGTTCTGGAGAGGACTCTGTAAAATGGTAAAAATTGAACTAGATTTTTCTTCTGCATATCATCCCCAGTCTAATGGGCAAGTGGAGAGGATCAATCAAATCCTGGCTGGATACCTGCGTCACTTCGTCAACGCTCATCATAATGACTGGGTAGAATTACTGCCCTGGGCGGAATTCTCCTACAACAACCAAGTAAGTGAATCTTCTGGAAAGTCTCCCTTTCAGATTGTGTTTGGACTGCAACTCAGAATTCCTCTTCCTGTCTCGGGATTGTCTGATGTTCCGGCAGTCGATACCTTGTCTAAGAATTTCTCGGACATTTGGAGAGAGACCAGGTCGGCTTTGGAGAAAGCTTCTCAACGTATGAAAACGCATGCGGACAAAAGACGTTTGGAGGCTCCCATCTTTTGTCCAGGAGACAAGGTATGGCTCTCCTCCAAGTACATCCGTCTGAAGTTACCATCGTACAAATTGGGTCCCCGTTTCATTGGTCCCTTTGAAGTCTTGAGACAAATCAACCCGGTCTCTTATAAACTGAAATTGCCTAATTCTCTACGAGTACCTAACTCCTTTCATGTTTCCCTCCTCAAACCAGTAGTGTTGAGCTCCTTCTTTAAGGACCCGGGTACCACTCCTGATCCGGTCTCTGAGGATGATGTTTTTGAGGTAAAACATATCTTGGCCTCTAAGAGAGTAAGAGGTAGGATCTATTACCTGGTGGACTGGAAAGGTTTTGGTCCTGAGGAGAGATCTTGGGAGCCTAAAGAGAACATCCAGGCTCCTCTTCTTCTTAAAAGATTTCACGCAGGCTTGAAAAAGAGGAGGAGTAAAGAGGGGGATACTGTTACACTCGGTCCCAGCGCTGGCTCTGCACTCCGTTCTGCTCACTCACCTGCCCCAGCTGCTCTTCGGCGTCCTGTGTCCTCCTCCACTTCCTGGCACGCTGCTGGCAGGCCTCCAGATAGTCTGCTTAGGACGCGAGGCCGCGCCCACCGTCTCTCTTAAAGGGGCAGCGTGCATTTTTTGAAATAGCTAATTAACCAATGGCTGCGCACTCAGTACTATATCTGGTCACTCCACCATTAGGGGAGTGCCGGAGCAACGTGTTCTATCATTGCTACATCCGGTTCTGTTCCTGATCTGTCTGCGCTGCGTCTGCAGTCTCTGTGCTTCGCTGATACTGTTTGTCTCCTCAGATCATTGCTAACCCGTATCTGGCTATCCTGGACAATCTCGGCTATTACTGGCGCAAGTGTCATCCCGTTCCGCCATCAGCCATCCGTACCCGTGGATCGTGACAAGGTCACTGGAGCCAGCCTACTACCATCCGTTCTGGACCAGGACCTTACCCTTCTCCGTCAAGAACCCTCCACGGACTCTGTAAATACCTGTTACCCTTTTGGTCCCTCTGGACAGCTGCCACGTGTCCGGGGTCTAACTGGAGGTAGCACCTGTGTCCTCCGGGTATTCCATTCTGGTCCTGTTCGAGGGCCTTACTACGGGTACCCGGGGCTCACTAGTTATGCCCCCTTCGGAGCCCCCCGGACCGCGGTCTCGAGGTTCCACATTAAAAAATAAAAACGAATGTGAACTTCACCACCTCTGCCTCCGCTTCCATTCGTTACACACAATACATAGCAAAACACAAATATACTCCGACTTGGAGAACCACAGGTCCCAGACTCACCCTTGCTGGGACGGGCTTAACTAAGCGGCTGCCAGGTCAGCAGCGACCGCCAGGTGCCATTCCCCGGGTGGTCTGGAGTCTAGATACTAGTGCTTGTTTCCAGCACGTGTCATCCAAAACAGATCCAGCCTGGCTCCAACCAAGCTCCTCCTCTTCCGAGATATCTCTTGCACTCACCCTCACCATTACATAGCCCCCAACCACACCCACAGGTGAGGTACACATCACCTGGGCTGATCATGTGACTATGACATCATCACAGGTCCTTGTGTTTAGGGAAAATCCTGACCAAACTTTAACCTGCTGGCAGAAATATATCTCCCATCCAGCAAAACACCCTTTGCTGTACCACACAAGATAATGTAGCAAGTATTTGTGAAGTGTAAAGGAAATAATACATGGGTTTCTAAATGTTTTAAATATATAAATTTGAAAATTGTGAAGTGTATTTGTATTCAGACTTCCTGAGTCAATACTTTGCAGGACCGCCTTTTGGCTGCAATTTCTGCTGCAGTCTATTGGGGTCTGTCTTTACCAGCTTTGCACATTTAGAGGTGACATTTTTGCCCATTCTTTGCACATTCGCTCTCTCAGTAAGATTGGATTGAGATGTCTGTGATCAGCAATTTACAAGTCTTGTCACAGATTCCTAATGGAATGTAGGTCTGGACTGTATTTTCCCTGGGAAATCTTGCTACAGTATTGTGACGTTATCACTAAAACGTACCTTTTTGGATCAACTATAGATCCTGTAGCTGCTCTGGCAGGGCAGTTGCAAATATTTAGCCTAGAGGTGGCAGACCTGCCCACAGTTACCTTGCAACGTACATCAACTCCAGGCTTAGTGTTCGCTGCCCCTGTTGGAATCCAAGATAACTTTGCGGATGGGCTCAATGGGGGTAGGGATAAGTTTATGGTTTTTAGGGAGGCCTGCAAACTATATTTTAGGTTATGTCCCTATTGTTCAGGTACCGAGGAACTGAGGATGGGGATTGTAATCACTTTTTTCCAGGTGACCCCCAAACCGGGTATTTTCTATCCTGCCAGATGCAGCGTTGCTTCAAATGGTTGAGAAATTGTTTAATGCTCTGGATCTAATTTATGTTGACCCTGACCATGTTTCTCTCGCTGAGTCCAAATTACGTTGACTTCAGCATGGAGACTGGCAAGCGGAGGAGTATTGCTCAAGTTCCATAGGTGGTCTACGGATACTAGGTGCAATGATTCTGCGCTTTGTAGCCAGTTTTGTCTGGGACTCTGAAAGAAGATGGAAGATGCTTTTTTCTGTGTGAGATCCCTGTCTCCCTTAATGCGGCCATGTTTCTAGCAATGCGAGTAGACCTCCATCTATGAAGAAGACAAAAAGAGACACCTCAATCTTTGGGGGGGGTCAGGTGTCAATGGAATCTAGGGCTGAGTATATTGAGGAACCTATGCAGTTGAGCTGTTACCCCCTGAATGAATAAGTTCCTCTCCCGGCGAAAGGAGAGAAAGTGATTAATGTGTGAAGCTTAATTGATTTCTTCCCACTTTCACTTCAGGTCAGGTCACCTTGAAGTAGAGAGTTCAGTGTTTGGAGTAGGTGATTGGAGAGTTTTTCATGATATTGCTGTGTGGAGTTGGTTTGCATGTTTATCCTGATCATCTCCCATTTGATTTCTTCCTTACTATTCCTCCCATTTCCCACTTGTTGTTTTGTGAGTGTATTTGTATATTTGTAGTTTTCTTTTATCCTTGTCTGTTTACTCCCGTCTATCTGGTTAGTGTTTGCCTATACACTTCAGCCTCACACCTCCCTGGTGGGGGGAATAGATAGGGGTAAGGTAGGAGCATAGCAAGGTATGAGACCCCGGCATCTCCACCATCTGGTGTAATACAGGGGAGAGGGGGAGTCTAGTGCACCCCTAGTTTGAGGAATTGTGTAGGTGCCCATGGTCACTTGTCATTACGTGACAGCTGATATAATGCAAGACAATGAGCCAGCATTGAAATGCATTACACCTTTCAGTGCTGCACTGACAGAAGCCTCTTAGACTATGCTCTGAGCATGGTATAACAGGCTTGCTGTAGATGGCTGACTCAGAGGTCGTCATGTGGAGCCCAAGTTGCTGCAATCAATATAGATTGTGACATTTATGGGGTTATATGGTCCGGGGTGGAACGAGCACAACTCCTGGCAGTGACAGATTCTGGTGATGATTGCAGAGGCACAGCTCTTGTGTTCGGTAAGCAGGGCCGGTGTCAGCACCCGGCACACCCGGGCAAGTGCCGGGGCCCTGAGCAGGCGGGGGGGCCCACTCGCAGTCGGGCACCCTGGCGCCCGTTAGCGGTGTCAGCGCCGCCACTGGGCCCCCCCGCTTGCTCAGGGCCCCGGCAGCAGCCGGCGCAATACTTACCTCTCCCCGTGCCTCCACTGCCGCAGCTACGAGCTCCAGGGGGCGCCTGCGCTTCCTCTCTCACAGCAGCGCCGCTGAATGACGTCATCATTCAGCGGCCGGCTGTGGCAGAGAGCGCGCGGACGCTGGACAGGTGAGGCGTGTGTGTGTGTGTGTGTGTGCGCCTGCGTGTGTGTATGTGAGAGAGTGCTGCCTGCGGTGCTGTATGTGTGATGGTGGTTGGGGGAGGCAGTGATGGTGGTGAGGAGGCAATGATGATGATCATGATGGGGAGGCAATGATAATGGGAAGGCAATGATGATGATGATATTAATGGGGAGACAATGATAATGATGGGGAGGCAATGATAATGGGAAGGCAATGATGATCATGATATTAATGAGGAGGCAATGATAATGATGATGATGGGGAGGCAATGATAATGGGAAGGCAATGATGATGATATTAATGGGGAGGCAATGATAATGATGATGATGGGGAGGCAATGATAATGGGAAGGCAATGATGATGATGATATTAAAGGGGAGGCAATGATGATGATAGGGAGGCAATGATGATGATGATGGGCAGGCAATGATGATGATGATGGGGAGGCAATGATGATGATGGGCAGGCAATGATGATGAGGGGAGACAATGATGATGATAATGGGCAGGCAATGATGATGATAATGGGGAGTCTTTCCACAGCGCCCTTTCCTGAGCCATAACAGTGCAGAACGCAGCACAGTGTAGAGGAGAGTTCCATATTTTGTATGGAGCATTATATGTGGTCCAGTATTCTGTATGGAGCATTATATGTGGTCCAGTATTCTGTATGGAGCATTATATGGGGGATGGCGGGGTGACATCCTGCATGGGGTATTATATGGGTGATGAGGGGGAGACTATGTGGTGCCCATAATATTGTATGGAGGACTGTACTGTCCAGTCTATACTGTGCGCTGTGAGGATTTGGCGGTTTTTGAGCTATTGTACAATTTACAATAGGTATCAGTCATGTAAAGTGTTTGGCATTGTACTATACCCATATTTCTCTGCAGTATCTGTGCATCATGAATCGTGGTCTGTGTTAAAGGGGCCCACTGAGACTCTTTCGCCCGGGGCCCATAAAAACCTGGAGCCGGCCCTGTCCGTAAGATCACCATGATGTACCCATATGTCAAAAGTAGGTAACACCTATCCAAATATGACATATGGATATCTCAAAGTTCGTGAAGGGATTAACATCCATCTGAACGCTCCAAAGCCCCGCTAATAACAACAAGGAGAGGCAAAATTAGAAAAGACTGTTTGGTGAAGAGTTACTATGTCGCCAAACCAGTTATACTCTTTGGCACTAAGGGACCCAAAAGTGGGTGTTACTCTTATAGGGGCTATGTGGCTTGCAACATCATTCGTGCCAACTCTTTTTTTTTTGTCTTTGGATGGAACTAAAGATTTTCAAATTACTTGTCGCATATCATGTAACACTACGTACGCCATTTACTATGCAACATGCCCTTGCTCCAAAATCTAAATTGGCCTTAGCTAGTGCTGTTTGTTCGTACAAGAGAACATGAAAACCATACCTCGAGATTTCAAGATGGCTCACAAGAGTAAGCCTGAAATATTAAAGTGCGAGTGTATTGATAGGGTACTTCGTGGCATCAGAGGGGCGATGTGAAGTACAACTTGAATGCAAATGGATTGTGATATTAGATACCGAGCCAACAGGATTAAATGAAAAATTAACCTTTTCCCAGTTCTTCTAAGTCTTTTCTCTGCAATTGGATTTTAATTTGTATTGAATTATTCTACTCTTACGCTGATTCATTGTGAATTTTTGAGGAGATGACAATCTTTTTACCATTTTTTTAAGTCAACTGGGATTTTCTTTCCATCAATGGAATATCAACATTAAAAAAATCCTTTGGATTGGAAAAATATGTGTGGTTGGGAGCATGTTATATGCATCTGTCTATATATGCTCTGCAATAGGATGCAGATCATTGCTTATCGGTAATAGGTATTGTTTAGTATCTAAAATTTATGGGTCCCATCTCTGGTATGACAAAATAATAGCGGCTATTTATTGATTCTAATTATACTATGTTCTCTGCAAAACCTTTTTGCACTTTCATATAACATGGGTGCATAAGTATCATACAAAAGAAAAAGTGCTGTGGCATAATGGAACAATACAAATAACTGAAAAAAATTAACTTTATTAGATGCAAATTCTAAAAACAATTAAATACAGTTAATTACAGCAAGACAGGCAACAACTACAAAATTGGCTGGTGAGCTATGGTGGGAACCCCTAAAATTATAGGTAAAGGTTAGTGATGAGCGAGCATGCTCGGGTGTTCTCCGAGTATTTGGGCGTGCTCGGAGATTTAGTTTGTTTGCTGCATGATTTGTGGATGCTAGATAGCCTGAATACATGTGGGGATTGCCTGTTTGTTAGGGAATCCCACATGTATTCACGCTGTCTGGCAGCTGCAAATCATGCAGCTGTGGCGACACAAACTAAATCTCCGAGCACGCTCAAATACTAGGAGAACACCCGAGCATGCTCGGGAAAACCCAAGCAATGAGTATACTCGCTCATCACTAGTAAAGAGCAAATAAATATATAGATTATAAAAAGTAGTTTAACAGTACAAATGAATAGGGATTACAATGTGTACAAAGATAAATAGATAAACGTCTACATATAAAAATGTATGACCCAGCACAAACGTCACAAGTAATAAATAGGCATAAATAATTAAACACAGAAAGCTCACCCACAAAACACCTGACTCGCGTTTTACTGTTGCTTCTTCAGGTACGCATAAGTAACATAGAGACCAGTGTGACAATGAAAATGTAATTTATTTTCTCTTTTCAAACAGAAGAAAATGAATGATATTCATTTGGGGTAAGCAAAATATTGTCCAGTGGCCATTTCTATGGTGAAGCCCTGCCTCCCTAATATTACCATCAGGACAGTATCCTATTATGTTTAAAGGTTTATTCTTATGATAAATTAGTAAAATTGAAAATTGTTTGGAAAAACAAGCAGCTTTTCAATTACTTTTTTTAAAAGCTTGTAAGTGCTGCTCTGGTATCCTGCCATCTTCAGTTCCACTTCTCTCCTGATGGTGAAGCAAAGCGCACAGTTGGTGCTAGCGGCGAAAAAATGCTGCTGGTCCAAACTGCCAAGACAGCCCCTCCCTCCGACAAGCAAGAAGCCACAAATCAGGGGAAGGGTTTTCTCCAGCCGTAGATGAGAAAACCTATTGTCCTATTAATATATTGCAGTCATCATATTATATGGCACTGTGTTCTTACAATTGCTCAATTTGCCTCTCTACCCAGATAATTCTTCTGTTTTCCATTAGGTCGATGATATCACATGATTAAAAACTGACTAGCTGAATTCTTCTAAGCTCTATGATTCATGCAGGAAAAAGAAACTTCCTGTTTCTACATTGAGGAAAAAAAAGAGAACAATTAACTGGGTAGAAAGGCAAAATGGGCAATTGTAAGTACACAGTGCTGTATAATATGATGACTGCATTATATTAAGAGGATAACAACTTTGATGGGAAGAGTGCTTCTTGAAGTAGTGAAGTAGCAGTATATACGTTTACTCATGCATATTTACCCGCTAAGCCGCTCCCTGGGGTATTTACAGCCACTATAATTTAAGGCATGGTAGATATATAGAGGTAATAAATACAGGTGCTTGTCACAAAATTAGAATATCATCAAAAAGTTAATTTATTTCAGTTCTTCAATACAAAAAGTGAAACTCATATATTATATAGAGTCATCACACACAGAGTGATCTATTTCACGTGTTTATTTCTGCTAATGTTGATGATTATGGCTTACAGCCAATGAAAACCCCAAAGTCATTTTCTCAGTAAATTAGAATACTTTATAACACAAGCTTGAAAAATGATTTTACAATCCGAAATGTTGCCTACTGAAATGTATGTTCAGTAAATGCACTCAATACTTGGTCAGGGCTCCTTTTGCATCAATTACTGCATCAATGTGGCGTGGCATGGAGGCGATCAGCCTGTGGCACTGCTGAGGTGTTATGGAAGCCCAGGTTGCTTTGATAGCAGCCTTCAGCTCATCTGCATGTTGGGTCTGGTGTCTCTCATCTTCCTCTTGACAATACCCCATAGATTCTCTATGGGGTTAAGGTCAGGCGAGTTTGCTGGCCAATCAAGCACAGTGATACTGTTGTATTTAAACCAGGTATTAGTACTTTTGGCAGTGTGGACAGGTGCCAAGTCCTGCTGGGGAATGAAATTTCCATCTCCAAAAGCTTGTCAGCAGAGGGAAGCATGAAGTGCTCTAAAATTTCCTGGTAGACGGCTGCGCTGACTTTGATCTTGATAAAACACAGTGGATCTACACCAGCAGATGACATGGCTCCCCAAACCATCACTGATTGGAGAGGCCCTACAATCCAAGCTGCTAGAGGTCTAGTGCAGTGGTGGGGAACCTCAGGCCCCTGGGCCATTTACGGCCCTCGATGACCTTTAATCAGGCCCCCAGGCAGATTCTGAGGGACTGCATTCTTGGAGCTGTATTTTGATTGCCATCAGCTACTGAACACTGAAGGTTATGCAATGAAAGATTACGTCCTGACACCAGTGCTAGAGTCAGGATGTACTTTGTGGGCGGAGTTTGTATGGCCCCCAAAGGATGGTCTAAATATCCAAATGGCCCTTGGCAGAAAAAAGTTTCCCCACCCCAGTCTAGTGTGAAGCTTCCACACTCTTCCTCCAGACTCTGGGACCTTGATTTCCAAATGAAATGCAAAATTTATTTTCATCTGAAAACAACACCTTGGACCACTGAGCAACAGTCCAGTTCTTTTTCTCCTTGGCCCAGGTAAGATGCTTCTGGCATTGTCTATTGGTCATGAGTGGCTTGACAAAAGGAGTGTGACACTTGTAGCCCATGTCCTGGATACGTCTGTGTGTGGTGGCTCTTGAAGCAATGACTCCAGCAGCAGTCCACTCCTTGTAAATCTCGCCCAAATTTTGAATGGCCTTTTCTTAACAATCCTTTCAAGGCTGCGGTTATCCAAGTTGCTTGTGCACCTTTTTCTACCACACTTTTTCCTTCCACTCCACTTTCCATTAATATGCTTGGATACAGCACTATGTGAACAGCCAGCTTCTTTAGCAATGACCTTTTGTGGCTTACCCTCCTTGTGGAGTGTGTCAATGACTGCCTTCTGGACACCTGTCAAGTCAGCAGTCTTCTCCATGATTGTGGAACCTACTGAAACAGACTAAGGGACCTTTTTAAACACTTAGGAGCCTTTGCAGGTGTTTTTTGTTAATTATTCTAATTTACTGAGATAATGACTTTTGAGTTTTCATTGACTGTAAGCCATAATCATCAACATTAACAGAAATAAACACTTAAATAGATCACTCTGTAATGACTCTATATAATATAGGAGTTTCATTTTTTTTGTATTGAAGAACTGGAATAAATTCACTTTTGATGATATTTTAATTTTGTGAGAAGCTCATGTATAGAGACCCATTATCTGAAATGTTTCTTACCTTGTAAAAATCTTTAGCATTCACTCCGACTACCCAATTCACGTCCTCTTGCCAGCTACAAACAGTACATTAGCGGTCATCACTCAGCATTAGAATTCTGTGTCTTGTTTCCACCGATAAGTGATGACGGTAACACAAGCATATGAAAGGGAAAATTCTTGAGACTGAAGATGTCCTGACACTAAACTACTGCAGCTTCTTTGTTTTCGATCCACCCAAGAGTCGTCATGGATATCTGGAATCAGGAGAGAAACATCTGGTTTTCACAAGGATTTCTGCCATTACAGCAGCCACGGGGAATGTCGGAAGAACCGAGTGATAAATCTATGGCTGTACTGTTTCTGAGAGTTGGCACAATTTAATAAAGTGAATTTTATGGAGCTTCCACCAATTATCTAAATAAAGGAGTAAATACCCATTTACTTTGCATGATGTGCAGCGTTAGGCCGGAGTCACACTCAACGTATAAAAAAAAAAATCGGTCCGATATTGACGGCCGAGAATCGCACCAATGTTCACCGCATGGTGATCCATATGTAATCCGTTTGCCATGTGATGATGCGATTTCCTCGCATCTATGTATCTGTGTGACATCCATATGGCATTTGTATGTCATGCGTATGGCTTTACATTTCTCACTGATTTTCCCCATTGAATTTAGTGGCTCAATCGGCTGAAATGAGGAAAATGTGTGCGTATTTCTCGCAAGTCACACTGATGGTCCGTGTGGTGTCCAATTTTTTCTCGCACCCATAGACTTGCGTTGGCGAGACTCGGCCGATATACGCGTACAATCTGTCACGCTGTTACTGCGTACAGGAGGTCAGGTTCCTATGCTGACCCTAAGCTGGGGCCCTGACTAATCCCTCTACCTGGAGGTACTGTTAATGGTACAGAGGTCCAGGCCGCCAGCGTAACCCTACCTCTTGAGAATCCCTGAACCTCAGTAATCTAGTCCTGAGAAGGACCCCGATCACAACAGTAGGGGACAGGGTAGTAAATGCTTATACACAGTACTAGACGAACGAGACAGTACAAGGGGAAAACCAAAAACCACCTTGCATACAAAAACTCACACCACAATAACAGAGGGAACACAAATGGGTAAGGAGATAAATGATAAAGCGAGGAAGGGAAAAAACCACACCGAGTACACTTCACTCCAAACTCTTCAATACCACGATCCTCTCTGATGGTCTGTATGAAATGCTTTCACCGACAACTACCCTATCAGACCGGCAGGTATTTGAAGGAGTCCCAATACTGCAGAATTAACTGCAGCTGGGTGAGGCTGGGCCTCCTCTAGCACAGAGAGAGAGAATTAACTCCCTCACTGCCAAAAAACACCAAGCACCAAAAACTCAGCTGCGAGAAGTCAGGCTGTGCAATTGCGACGATCTTCGTGGCGACACACCCGTGACACAATCGCAGCATTCTGCGATTTCACTCGCACGTAGAATACGCCTGAGAAAAAAAATGGTGATGGGAGCTGCCCCGTAGATTAACAGTGGTTCCGAGTGCTATGCGATATTTTCTTGCATAGCACTCGTCCGTATTCAACGCTAGTGTATCCCCGGCCTGAAGCTAAGCCTCATAAGAGATTGTGATTTCTACTATATACTGCAGTACTGTGGTATATAATGCAAGTGATCAAATAATCGCAGGTTTAGGTGCCCTAAGGGAATTAAAAAAAAGTGAAAAGCAAAAAAAATAAAAGTTTTTTTTTTAAAATGTAAAGAAATGAAAAACTTCAGAATTTGAATCATCCATCTTTTTCCCAGTTAAAGGGTTGTCCAGGTAGTTTGGCACGAAAGACTGCAGTCACTCTAAGGTTCATGGCGATCTGTGGATGAGCAGGTACAAGAGTCACATCAATCCAGTGATTAAATTAAGACACGTCATCCACATCAACCAAGCCAGGAGGATGGCAGCTGCAGGGATTGAGGAGGCACCAAAAATAGAAAAAAGGCGCCCATCTGATCAGACTATGCTGTATGCCAGAAGTATAGTAGGTAGTTTTTGGTATTTGCAGAGGAAGTTGAGGGTTTTGATACAAGTTGATGGGCTATGGTAATAGAGCAGTTAAGTGTGGTGGCTTTTGTTGAAATTCGGAAAGCATGGTGACAAGTTCCCTTTAAGGAAAAAAAAGATCACAATTATTCACAAAGATCAAGCTGAAAACACCACAGCTAACGAGTAAAATCAAGGGCATTTCATAAAAATTTTTCATGAACTGATGCTTGTGGACCTCAAATGGGTTGTCCAGTCCAAATCGATAAGTCTCCAGTCACTCTGTGTGACTGCAGATTTATGAATCCCCGAAGCGCATGCACTAGTCACACAACTCAAAAACACCACCTCGGGCCTGCCTCCCTAGAAGGCCATCAAGGGTTTCTTGTACTTCCTGAGGAACCAGAGGGGAGGCCGCAACACAGAGCCAACAAGAGCAAAAGAAAATGTGCAGGAAGATATCAAAACCCAGGGTGAAAAGATTAAAACACATTCATGTAAGGTAGAGATGGTTAGCTAAGGAGAACACAAGAAGAATAACCTCACAGAAACCTAAAGAGGTGAAAAAACATGAGCTGGGTAGGAAAACAAACAGACTCACTGTAGAAATTGAACTGGTGTTTACCATGCCAGGTAAACCCCTTAGTTGAAGGGCTGGAGCTCTTAAACCCAAATCCACCTATACGTATAGCCAGCAAGGAAGTACAGTGAAGGGTGAACATATAAAACCCAACTCAGAATGTGATAGGGCAGACCAAAATGGGAAAATGGAAAACACCTGGGGAGGAACAAACCCAAAAGGGGGAACTAAGATAATTGTGAACCATCTGCATTTAGAAAGGGAAGAAAAGGCAATAGTGCAACAGACTGAAGAACCGACCCTAGAGCAATAGGTGTTAGAACCCTCTTGTTAGGTTTTGTTTCAGTTTGCTGGTCACATGACCTTTTTACCCTATTTAGTCTGGCTCCGCCCTTCTGGCTTTGCTGGACTTCATTGTATTATCTACTCTTAAGCTAGCCGGGTGCTTAGGTGCCTTACTCTGTCAGTTTTGCTTGATCTGAGGATCTCTTAGTATTTGTTTTCTGTTTTATTTTCCCTGCTACACTTTCTGTTAGGAGGTGTCCACCTTTTCACCCAGTCCCTAGATCTTGGATTCCTCCCTCGCAACTATAGGTCTTCGTTCAGACTAGCTGAGGACTTTAGCGCGTCTGGTCGCAGGATCAGGTTCACCGTTACATCGTAGGGATCCAGCTCAGTCCTATTGTAGGGACAGAATTCCCACCTTTCCTTAGTGCTTGTAGCAGATCATAACAGTAAGTCCAGCCAAGAAGAAAAAAAAAAAAATCTCTAAGGAAAGATTTTCTGTTTCCATCATGGTCTCGGTTCAGGATTTGGTTCAACGCCTGCAGGGACTTTCTCTGGAGGTGGCTGAGATAAAGCAACACGTGAGTAGTTGTTCTGGAGCACATTTCGTGGAGCCTAAGGTACGTTTGCCTGATTTATTTTTTGGTGAACAACAAGATTTTTTTTTTTAACCCCTTCACCCCCAAGGGTGGTTTGCACGTTAATGACCGGGCCAATTTTTACAATTCTGACCACTGTCTCTTTATGAGGTTATAACTCTGGAACGCTTCAACGGATCTTCGCGATTCTGAGATGTTTTCTCGTGACATATTGTACTTCACGTAGTGGTAAAATTTCTTCCATATAACTTGCGTTTATTTTTGAAAAAAATGCAAATATGGCGAAAATTTTGAAAATTTACAATTTTCAAACTTTGAATTTTTTTTCCCTTAAAACAGAGAAATATGTCACACAAAATAGTTAAGAAATAACATTTCCCACATGTCTACTTTACATCAGCACAATTTTGGAACCAAAATTTTTTTTGTTAGGAAATTATAAGGGTTAAAAGTTGACCAGTGATTTCTCATTTTTACAACAAAATTTACAAAGCCATTTTTCTAGGGACCACCTCACGTTTGAAGTCACTTTGACGGGTCTATATAGCAGAAAATACCCAAAAGTGACACCATTCTAAAAACTGCACCCCTCAAGGTACTCAAAACCACATTCAAGAATTTTATTAACCCTTCAGGTGCTTCACAGGAGCTGAAGCAATGTGGAACGAAAAAATGAATATTTAACTTTTTAGCCACAAAAATGATCTTTTACAAACTTTTTTTTATTTTCACAAGGGTAAAAGGAGAAAATGGACAGATAAAGTTGTTGTGCAATTTCTCCTGAGTACGCCAATACCCCATATGTGGGGGAAAACCACTGTTTGGGCACACGGCAGAGCTCGTAAGGGAAGGAGCGCCGTTTGACTTTTTCAAACTAAAATTGGCTGGAGTTGAGATTGGACGCCATGTCGTGTTTGGAGAGCCCCTGATGCGCCTAAACAGTGGAAACCCCCCACAAGTGACACCATTTTGGAAACTAGACCCCCTAAGGAACTTATCTAGATCTGTTGTGAGCACTTTGAACCCCAAAGTGTTTAACAAAAGTTTATAATGCCTGGGTGTGAAAAAAAAACAAAAAAACAATTTTCCACAAAAATGATTTTTTAGTCCCAAATTTTTGATTTTTCCCAAGGAAATTGGACCCCAAAAGTTGTTGTCCAATTTGTCTTGAGTACGCTGATACCCCATATGTGGGGGGGGAAACTGTTTGGGCGCATGGCAGGGCTTGGAAAGGAAGCAGTAACGTTTTGGAATGCAAACATTGATGGGGGTCATGTTCCGCTTGTAGTGCCCCAGATGAGCCTAAACAGTGGAAACCCCCCACAAGTGACCCCATTTTGGAAGCTAGACCCCCTAAGGAACTTATCTAGATCTTTGGTGAGCACTTTGAACCCCCAAGTGCTTCACACAAGTTTATAATGCCCGGGCATGAAAATAAAAAATCCTATTTTTTTTCCCACAAAAATTATCTCTTAGTCACTAATTTTTTATTTTCCCATAGGTAACAGGAGAAATTGGACCTCAAAATTTGTTGTCCAATTTGTCCTGAGTACGCTGATACCCCATATGTGGGGGGAATCACTGTTTGGGCGCACGCAGAGCTCGGAAGGGAAGGAGCACCATTTGACTTTTTCCAACCAAAATTGGCTGGAATTGAGATTAGACGCCATGTTGCATTTGGAGAGTCCCTGATGTGCCTAAACAGTGGAAACCCCCCACAAGTGACCCCATTTGGGAAACTAGACCCCCTAAGGAACTTATCTAGATCTTTGGTGAGCAATTTGAACCCCCAAGTGCTTCACACAAGTTTATAACGTAGAGCCGTAAAATTAAAAAATCATATTTTTTCCACAAAATTGATCTTTTCACCCCAATTTTTATTTTCCCAAGGGTAACAAGACTCCAAAAGTTATTGTGCAATTTGTCCTGAGTACGCTGATACCCCATATGTGGGGTAAACCACTGTTTGGGTGCATGGCAAAGTTTGGAAGGGAAGGAGCGCCGTTTGACTTTTTCAACGCAGAATTGGCTGGATGCCATGTCGTGTTTGGAGAGCTCCTGATCTGCCTAAACAGTGGAAACCCTCCACAAATGACACCATTTTGGAAACTAGACCCCTCAAGGAACTTATCTAGATGTGTGGTGAGCACTTTGAACCCCCAAGTGCTTCACAGAAGTTTATAACGTACAGCCGTAAAATAAAAAATCTTTTTTTTTTTTTGCAAAAATTATTTTTTTGCCCCCAATATTTTATTTTCACAAGGGTAACAGGAGAAATTGGACCCCAAAAGTTGTTGTCCAATTTGTCCTAAGTACGCTGATACCCAATATGTGGGAGTAAACTACTGTATGGGCGCACGTCGGGGCTCGGAAGGGAAGTAGTGACGTTTTGGATTACAGACTTTGATGGAATGGTCTGGGGGCGTCATGTCGCATTTGGAGAGCCCCTGATGCGCCTAAACAGTGGAAACCCCCCACAAGTGACCCCATTTTGGAAAATAGACCCCACAAGGAACTTATCTAGATGTGTGATGAGCGCTATGAAGCCCCAAGTGCTTCACAGAAGTTTATAACATACAGCCGTAAAAACAAAAAAATCATTTTTTTTTTTACAAAAATGATATTTTCGCCCCCAGTTTTTTATTTTCCCAAGGGTAACAGAAGAAATAGGACAAATTGCACAATAACTCTTGGGGTACAGAGTACGCTGATACCCCATATGTGGGGGTAAACTACTGTTTGGGCGCATGGCAGAGCTCAGAAGTGAAGGAGCACCGTTTGACTTTTTCAACGCAGAATTGGCTGGAATTGAGATCAGACGCCATGTCACATTTGGAGAGCCCCTGATGTGCCTAAACAGCAGAAACCCCCCAATTCTAACTCCAACCCTAACCCCAACACACCCCTAACCCTAGTCCCAACCCTAACCACAAACCTAACCCTAACACACCCCTAACCCTAATCCCAACCCTAACCCTAATCCTAACGTTAGCGCCAACCCTAACCCTAACTTTAGCCGCAACCCTAACCCTAATGGAAAAATGGAAATAAATAAATTTTTTTAATTTTATTATTTTTCCCTAACTAAGGGGGTGATAAAGGGGGTTTAATTTACTATTTATAGAGGGTTTTTGTGATTGGCAGCTGTCACGCTAAAAGACGCTTTTTATTGCAAAAAGTAGTTTTTTGCATCACCACATTTTGAGAGCTATAATTTTTGCATATTTTGGCCCACAGAGTCATGTGAGGTCTTATTTTTTGCGGGACGAGGTGACGTTTTTATTGGTACCATTTTTGAGCATGTGATGTTTTTTGATCGCTTTTTATTTCGATTTTTGGGAGGTTAGAATGAACAAAAATCAGCAATTCATGAATTTCTTTTGGGGAGGCGTTTATACAGTTTCGCGTGTGGTAAAATTGATAAAGCAGTTTTATTCTTCGGGTCAGTACGATTACGGTGATACCTCATTTATATCATTTTTTTATGTTTTGGGGCTTTTATAGAATAAAAGCATTTTTATCTAAAAAATTATTATTTTTGCATCGCTTTATTCTGCGAGCTATAACTTTTTTATTTTTTCGCTGATGATGCTGTATGATGGCTCGTTTTTTGCGGGACAAGATGACGTTTTCAGCGGTACCATGTTTATTTATATCGGTCTTTTTGATCGCGCGTTATTCCACTTTTTGTTCGGCGGTATGATGATAAAGCATTGATTTTTTGCTTAGTTTTTTTTTTTTTTTAAGGGGTTCACTAAAGGGGTTAACTAGTGGGATAGTTTTATAGGGGGGGTCGTTACGGACGCGGCGATACAAAATATGTGTACTTTTATTGTTTTGTTTTTTTTATTTACAGGAAGAAATGAATTTATTGGGGAATATTTTTTTTTTTTTTATGATTTTTTTTACCACTTTTTATTTTAATTTTTTTAACTTTTTTACTTTGTCCCAGGGTGGGACATCACAGTATTTTAGCAGATCGCTGGTGTGACAGTGGGCACAGCACTCTGTCACACCAGCGATCGCTCTGGCAGTGCTGCAGGCTTCTCAGTGCCTGCTCTCAGCAGGCACTGAGGAAGCCGCCTCCCTGCAGGACCCCGGCGCCATCTTGGATCCGGGGACCTGGAGGGAGGACGGACCCTCGGAACAGCGCGACACATCGCGCTGCTCTGAGGGTCTCAGGGAGCGCGCAGGGAGCCCCTGCCTGCGCGATCCTCCCCTGTGCCCCCTGGTACAGCGCGATCATGTTTGATCGCGGTGTGCCAGGGGTTAATGTGCCGGGAGCGGTCCGTGACCGCTCCTGACACATAGTGCTGGGTGTCAGCTGTGACAATCAGCTGACACCCGGCCGCGATCGGCTGCGCTCCCCCCGGGAGTGCGTCCGATCGCACGGGACGTACTATCCCGTCCCCGGTCATACGGGCCCAGGTACCATGGACGGGATAGTACGTCCGATGGCAGTAAGGGGTTAAAAATGCTTGCTTGTTGTATTTCCGTTTGAGACCCAGATCCTCTGGTGATGAATCACAGCGCATAGGGTTCATAATGTCACTTTTGCGCAAAGAACCTCAGGACTGGGCCTTTTCTGCAGCCTAGTGATCCATGCTTTAGATCAGTGGATAGTTTTTTTTCTGCTTTGGGCTTATTATATGACGATCCGGATCGTGTTTCATCGGCTGAGACAGAATTGAGACGTTTGAGACAGGGATCAGGTAATGTGGAAAAATATTGTACTCACTTCCGAAGGTGGTCCACTCAGGTGGGCTGGAACGATTCAGCTTTGAAAAGTTTATTTCTTGCAGGGTTAAGTGAAAGGGTTAAAGATTTGCTGATTGCTTATCCCATACCTGGTAACTTGCAAGAGGCTATGCAATTAGCCATACGGGTGGATAGGAGACTGCGTGCAAGGGTTAATGAGAGTAAATCTGCCTTGTCAGCTCCAAGTTTGGAGAAGGAATGTACTGACATTGGAGAGCCGATGGAAATTGGAGCAATGACACCTCACTCTCGGGAAAAAGAACGCAGATTTGCTAAGGGCTTGTGTTTCTATTGTGGCAAATCTGAGCATTTTATTAAGAACTGTGCGCTTCGAATGAATAAAGAGAGAAAAAAAATGAGGTGAGTTTCGCCCGCATAGCTTGTTTAAACAATAAAGGTGTCTTTCTTTCTGCTACCACTGCTGTTGAGGAGGAATTAATGGAGTTTCGGGTATTTGTGGATTGTGGTTCAACTCTCAATGTGATTGATGGGAAATTTTTGGAAAAACTAAAATTAACCCCTTACTGCCATCGGACGTACTATCCCGTCCATGGTACCTGGGCCCGTATGACCGGGGACGGGATAGTACGTCTCGTGCGATCGGACGCGCTCCCGGGGGGAGCGCAGCCGATCGCAGCTGGGTGTCAGCTGATTATCACAGCTGACACCCATGACTGTGTGTCAGGAGCGGTCACGGACCGCTCCCGGCACATTAACCCCTTGCACACCGCGATCAAACATGATCGCGGTGTACTGGGGGCACAGGTGAGGATCGCGCAGGGTGGGGGCTCCCTGCGCGCCCCCCTGAGACCCTCAGAGCAGCGCGATGTGATCGCGCTATTCTGAGGGCTTCCTCCCTCCCAGGACCCGGATCCAAGATGGCGCCGGGGTCCTGGAGGGAGGCGGCTACCTCAGTGCCTGCCGAGAGCAGGCACTGAGAAGCCTGCTGCACTGCCTGAGCGATCGCTGGTGTGACAGAGTGCTGTGCACACTGTCACACCAGCGATCTGATAAAATACAGTGATGTCCCACCCTGGGACAAAGTAAAAAAGTTAAAAAAATAAAAATAAACATGTTTTAAAAAAAAATCCAAAATAAATAAAAAAAAAAAATATATTCCCCAATAAATTCACTTCTTCCTGTAAATAAAAAAAACAAAGCAATAAAAGTACACATATTTGGTATCGCCGCGTCCGTAACGACCCCCCCTATAAAATTGTCCCACTAGTTAACCCCTTTAGTGAACCCCTTAAAAAAAAAAAACGAAGCAAAAAATCAATACTTTATCATCATACCGCCGAACAAAAAGTGGAATAACACGCGATCAAAAGACCGATATAAATAAACATGGTACCGCTGAAAACGTCATCTTGTCCCGCAAAAAACGAGCCACCATACAGCATCATCAGCAAAAAAATAAAAAAGTTATAGCTCGCAGAATAAAGCGATGCAAAAATAATTATTTTTTATATAAAATTGTTTTTATTCTATAAAAGCGCCAAAACATGAAAAAATGATATAAATGAGGTATCGCCATAATCGTACTGACCCGAATAATAAAACTGCTTTATCAATTTTACCACACGCGGAACGGTACAAACGCCTCCCCCAAAAGAAATTCATGAATTGCTGATTTTTGTTCATTCTAACCTCCCAAAAATCGAAATAAAAAGCGATCAAAAAATGTCACGTGCTCAAAAATGGTACCAATAAAAACGTCAACTCGTCCCGCAAAAAATAAGACCTCACATGACTCTGTGGGCCAAAATATGCAAAAATTATAGCTCTCAAAATGTGATGATGCAAAAACTATTTTTGCAATAAAAAGCGTCTTTTAGCGTGACAGCTGCCAATCATAAAAACCTGCTATAAATAGTAAATCAAACCCCCCTTTATCACCCCCTTAGTAAGGGAAAAATAATAAAATTAAAAAAAGTATTTATTTCCATTTTCCCATTAGGGTTAGGGTTAGGGTTGCGGCTAAAGTTAGGGTTAGGGTTGGCGCTAAAGTTAGGATTAGGGTTAGGGTTGGGATTAGGGGTGTGTTAGGGTTAGGTTTGTGGTTAGGGTTGGGACTAGGGTTAGGGGTGTGTTGGGGTTAGGGTTGGAGTTAGAATTGGGGGGTTTCCGCTGTTTAGGCACATCAGGGGCTCTCCAAATGTGACATGGCGTCTGATCTCAATTCCAGCCAATTCTGCGTTGAAAAAGTCAAACGGTGCTCCTTCACTTCTGAGCTCTGCCATGCGTCCAAACAGTAGTTTATCCCCACATATGGGGTATCAGCGTACTCTGGACCCCAAGAGTTATTGTGCAATTTGTCCTATTTCTTCTGTTACCCTTGGGAAAATAAAAAACTGGGGGCGAAAATATCATTTTTGTACAAAAAAAAATATTTTTTTGTTTTTACGGCTGTACATTATAAACTTCTGTGAAGCACTTGGGGCTTCATAGCACTCACCACACATCTAGATAAGTTCCTTGTGGGGTCTATTTTCCAAAATGGGGTCACTTGTGGGGATTTCCACTGTTTAGGCGCATCAGGGGCTCTCCAAATGCGACATGACGCCCCCAGACCATTCCATCAAGTCTGCAATCCAAAACGTCACTGCTTCCCTTCCGAGCCCCAACGTGTACCCATACAGTAGTTTTCTCCCACATATTGGATATCAGCGTACTCAGGACAAATTGGAAAACAACTTTTGGGGTCCAATTTCTCCTGTTACCCTTGTAAAAATAAAATATTGGGGCAAAAAAATCATTTTTGCAAAAAAAAAAAAAGATTTTTTATTTTTACGGCTGTGCGTTATAAACTTCTGTGAAGCACGTCGGGTTCAAAGTGCTCACCACACATCTAGACAAGTTCCTTGTGGGGTCTATTTTCCAAAATGGGGTCACTTGTGGGGGGTTTCCACTGTTTAGGCGCATCAGGGCTCTCCAAATGCGACATGACGCCCCCAGACCATTCCATCAAAGTCTGCAATCCAAAACGTCACTACTTCCCTTCCGAGCCCTGAGTGCGCCCATACAGTAGTTTTCTCCCACATATTGGGTATCAGCGTACTCAGGACAAATTGGACAACAACTTTTGGGGACCAATTTCTCCTGTTACCCTTGTGAAAATAAAATATTGGGGGTGAAAAAATTATTTTTGTAAAAAAAAAAAATATTTTTTATTTTTACGGCTGTACGTTATAAACTTCTGTGAAGCACTTCGGGGTTCAAAGTGCTCACCACACATCTAGATAAGTTCCTTGTGGGGTCTATTTGCCAAAATGGGGTCACTTGTGGGGGTTTCCACTGTATAGGTGCATCAGGGGCTCTCCAAATGTGACATGATGCCCCCAGACCATTCCATCAAAGTCTGCAATCCAAAACGTCACTACTTCCCTTCCGAGCCCTGACGTGCGCCCATACAGTAGTTTTCTCCCACATATGGGTATCAGCGTACTCAGGACAAATTGGACAACAACTTTTGGGTTCCAATTTCTTCTGTTACCCTTGTGAAAATAAAATATTGGGGGCGAAAAAATCATTTTTGTAAAAAAAAAAAAGATTTTTTATTTTACGGCTGTACGTTATAAACTTTAGTGAAACACCTGGGGGTTAAAAGTTCTCACCACACATCTAGATAAGTTCCTTGAGGGGTCTAGTTTCCAAAATGGTGTCATTTATGGGGGTTTCCACTGTTTAGGCAGATCAGGAGCTCTCCAAACACGACATGGCGTCCAGCCAATTCTGCGTTGAAAAAGTCAGACGGCGCTCCTTCCCTTCCAAACTCTGCCATGCACCCAAACAGTGGTTTACCCCCACATATGGGGTATCAGCGCACTCAGAACAAATTGCACAATAACTTTTGGAGTCTTGTTACCTTGGAAAAATAAAAATTGGGGTGAAAAGATCATTTTTGTGGAAAAAATATGATTTTTAAATTTTACGGCTCTACGTTATAAACTTGTGTGAAGCACTTGGGGGTTCAAATTGCTCACCAAAGATCTAGAAAAGTTCCTTAGGGGGTCTAGTTTCCCAAATGGGGTCATTTGTGGGGGTTTCCACTGTTTAGGCACATCAGGGGCTCTCCAAATTCAACATGGCATCCAATCTCAATTCCAGCCAATTTTGGTTGGAAAAAGTCAAATGGTGCTCCTTCAATTCCGAGCTCTGCCGTGCGCCCAAACAGTGGTTCCCCCCCACATATGGGGTATCAGCGTACTCAGGACAAATTGGACAACAACTTATGTGGTCCAATTTCTCCTGTTACCCTTGGGAAGATAAAAAATTAGTGACTAAAAGATAATTTTTGTGGGAAAAAAATAGGATTTTTTATTTTCATGCCCGGGCATTATAAACTTGTGTGAAGCACTTGGGGGTTCAAAGTGCTCACCAAAGATCTAGATAAGTTCCTTAGGGGGTCTAGTTTCCAAAATGGGGTCACTTGTGGGGGTTTCCACTGTTTAGGCTCATCTGGGGCACTGCAAACGGAACATGACCCCCATCAACGTCTGCATTCCAAAACGTTACTACTTCCTTTCCAAGCCCTGCCGTGCACCCAAACAGTTCCCCCCCCCCACAAATGGGGTATCAGCGTACTCAGGACAAGTTGGACAACAACTTTTGGGGTCCAATTTCCTTGCGAAAATTCAAAAATTTGGGACTAAAAAATCATTTTTGTGGAAAATTTTTTTTTTTTTTTCACACCCAGGCATTATAAGCTTTTGTGAAACACTTGGGGTTCAAAGTGCTCACAACAGATCTAGATAAGTACCTTAGGGGGTCTAGTTTACAAAATGGTGTCACTTGTGGGGGTTTCCACTGTTTAGGCGCATCAGGGGCTCTCCAAACATGACATGGCGTCCAATCTCAATTCCCGCCAATTTTAGTTTGAAAAAGTCAAACGGCGCTCCTTCCCTTACGAGCTCTGCCGTGTGCCCAAACAGTGGTTTCCCCCACATATTGGGTATTGGCATACTCAGGAGAAATTGCATAACAACCTTATCTGTCCATTTTCTCCTTTTACCCTTGTGAAAATAAAAAAAAAGTTTGTAAAAGATCATTTTTGTGGCTAAAAAGTTAAATATTCATTTTTTCCTTCCACGTTGCTTTAGTTCCTGTGAAGCACCTGAAGGGTTAATAATCTTCTTGAATGTGGTTTTGAGCACCTTGAGGGGTGCAGTTTTTAGAATGGTGTCACTTTTGGGTATTTTCTGCTATATAGACCCCTCAAAGTGACTTCAAATGAGAGGTGGTCCCTAAAAAAAATGGCTTTGTAAATTTTGTTGTAAAAATGAGAAATCGCTGGTCAACTTTTAACCCTTATAACTTCCTAACAAAAAAAAATTTTGGTTCCAAAATTGTGCTGTTGTAAAGTAGACATGTGGGAAATGTTATTTATTAACTATTTTGTGTGATATATTTCTCTGTTTTAAGGGAATAAAAATTCAAAGTTTGAAAATTCCAAAATTTTAAAAATGTTCGCCATATTTGCGTTTTTTTCAAAAATAAACGCAAGTTATATCGAAGAAATTTTACTTCTAACATGAAGTACAATATGTCACGAGAAAACAATCTCAGAATCGCGAAGATCCGTTGAAGCGTTCCAGAGTTATAACCTCATAAAGAGACAGTGGTCAGAATTGTAAAAATTGGCCCGGTCATTAACGTGCAAACCACCCTTGGGGGTGAAGGGGTTAAAACCCAAACTTCTGTCTTCCCCTATTAATGTGGTGTCTGTGGATGGTTCTCACTTGAAAAATGTTACTCACCATATCTGTGAATTTCCTCTTACTATTAATGGTGTTCATCAAGAGAATTTGGATTTGGTAGTTTTGAATAATTTGCCCTCACCGGTGATTTTGGGGTTACCCTGGTTAAAATTGCACAATCCGGTACTGGATTGGTCTACCAATGAAATTTAAGTTCTGGAGTCCCAATTGTTATGACAAGTGTTGTAACGGGCGTATTGCTGCTGTAGTTAAGGGGGAGTTACCTGTACCTATTCAGGATTTTTGGAAAGTTTTTTCTGATAAGGAATCGCAGGTATTGCCTCCTCATAGAGATTATGATTGTGCAATTGAATTTGTCCCTGGAGCGACTCTTCCTAAAAGTCGTTTATTTAATTTGACTATTCCTGAGAGAAAGGCTTTGGAGGAATACATACAGACAAGCTTGGCCGCCGGTCACATTAGGCCTTCCAAATCTCCTGTGGCGGTTGGATTTTTTTTTGTTAAAAAAAGGACGGCGGTTTACGGCCTTGTCTAGACTTTCGTGAGATTAATAAGATTACTGTACGCAATCCTTACCCACTGCCATTGATTCCTGATTTGTTTAATCAGTTAGTGGGGGCCAAGTGGTTCTCGAAAATTGATCTTCGAGGGGCATACAATTTGTTGCGCATGAAGGAGGGGGATGAATGGAAGACTGCGTTTAACACTCCACTGGGTCATTTTGAGAATCTGGTCATGCCCTTTGGACTTTCCAGTGCTCCGGCATTTTTTCAGAATCTTATTAATGACATCCTTAGACCTTTGATCGGCAGAAGTGTGGTTGTGTATTTAGATGACATTTTGATTTATTCACCAGATTTGGAGTCTCATTGGAGGAGTGTGCGTGAAGTATTACAGTTACTGAGTGATAATTCACTTTTTGCCAAACTAGAAAAATGTGAGTTCGCTGTACAGAGACTTAGTTTTTTGGGCTACATTGTTTCCAGTGAAGGTTTTGAGATGGACCCGGTGAAAGTGCAAGCTGTGCAGGATTGGCCTAGACCTATTGGTGTGAAATCAATACAGAGGTTTTTGGGGTTCGCCAATTATTATAGAAAATTCATAAAAAAAATTTCTGTGATTGCCAAACCTCTGACCGATCTCACCAGGAAAGGTGCTGATGCGGTTCAGTGGACTACTGAGGCCATTGAGGCTTTTGTGTTGCTAAAGGAGAGGTTCAGCTCTGCTCCCATCCTTACGCAGCCTGATGTGACTAAACCATTTTTGGTTGAGGTTGATGCTTCTTCTGTGGGGGTCGGCGCGGTGTTGTTGTGTAGCCCTGGTGTGTGAAGGCACACGCAGTACCCTGGAGGATGTGTGGAGAGATAGCAGTTTAATGCTAAATGAACATTCATTCCAACATGCACTTAGACACGCCCACAGGTTTATAAGCTTGTGACATCAGCAGGGAGTGTTCAGTCAGAGAGTGTCCTGTCTTCAGTCAGTTCAGTTTGTCTGAGGAGACAGTCAGTCAGCGAGAAGTCTGTGCAGGAGAGAGGAGTGAGCTGCAGATAATTCAGACGCCTGTCTAGAGGACGGTAGAGGTTCAGAGACGTGCTCCTGCCTAAAAGTATTACTGGTATTCTGCTAGCAAGCTCTGGAAGGAACTAAGAAGGAACTGACTGATATATATATCTGTGAAGTGAGGGATGCTTATGCTACCAGCACGGGCAAGGCGAAAGGCACAGTGGTAGATATTGTGAGTGCTTTAGGATTGGAAGTCCTGCACTGTTAACCGGTTACTGGGACCGAAGCATCACCATAGCTTCATGCATGGTGGTAGAAGAACCAGATTTATTGGAGGGAACTACGCTTCATGCTAGTTGGACTCGTCATATTGGAAGTAAAGGAGGCCCCTAACTTGCCCAGCTGCTATCTCGAAATACATCCTCCTTGGATCAGCCTCCCTGGGACCTGCTTGAACATCTTACAAGTAAAGGTATGGAAAGACGCTGACCGTGTGAGACTGTGTTCTTTATCCGCACCCGACTTCACAAATCCCATAGACTTTGAGGGACCAGTCCCACCTGTAGGGGACCCGACATCTAGCTGCCTCACCATCCCCTCAGAGATCTACAGCAGCGCTGGTACTAATTACCAGAATACTACAGGTGGCGTCACGAACTGTACATAAATCAATCCCCTGTAAATATTCCCCAACATACGCCAGACCGCCAGGGCCACAGACCGAGCCACAGCTACCTGTGACAAACCCCATAGACTTCCATGGGCTCGGCTCTGAGTACCCCATTGCCCTGGTAACCCACAATTGTGGTGGCGGGTCGACACATTGTCTCAGGCAAAGACGGATGGAGTACATCCCTGTGCTTTTTTTTCAAAAAATTTTCTGAGTCTGAACTAAATTATGATATCGGTAGTTGGGAATTGTTGGCAATTAAACTCGCATTTGAACACTGGCGTCATTTTTTGGAGGGAGCGGAATTTCAAAAAAAAAAAAAAATCATTTTTAGCAAAAGCAAATCATGAAAAACAATCATACCCAGTCTGATCAAATGACCAAATGCACTAGCAGGATGCAGCAGGCTCCCATGGATAAAGGCTGGAGAAGCAACAGGTGCTTACCACTGATAAAGGCAGCCACCCTATCACAAAAACAGTGATGATGAAGGTGTTAACTGCTTAGTGGGAAAAAAAAACACACAGATACAAGTTGCTTAAAACATGAATGTCATGCACAGTGTCTGGATAACAGCCTATTTTAAACGCCTATGATGGAAGGCGGGCTGGTCAGCACTGAATGTGCACAACACAAAAAACCAAGCCATCAAAAGAGCCCGGGTGCGCCCTGCAAAAAATGATAAAAAGTGCAAAAAATGATGCATATGATAAATGCATCAGATGAGGTATTAGTTACTATTTTGGCCAAAGCAGATAAGCTCGCAACCCAACGTCAAGGGTCCTCATTTTATTGCGAGTAACTAACTAGACATAAATCCAAAAAAAAAAAAAAAAAAAAGACCAGCCCGCCTTTCTTCATAGGCGTTTAAAATAGGCTGTTATCCAGACACTGTCACTGTTTTTCTCACGGTTTAATTTTACCGTTACTTACATCCCAGGTACTAAAAATGTTAAAGCTGATGCTTTGTCTCGCAGCTTTTCTCCTATGGTGGGTACTGAGGAGGAGGAGGAAAACATCTTGCAAGAGGGGGTTGTTATTGCTGTTTTGGACTCCGTGTTGGAAGATGAGATTCTTAAAGCACAGGAGAATGCCCCATCTAACACGCCGCATGGGAGGTTGTTTGTGCCTAGTACCCTGAGGAGAGATTTGTTTGTTGAATGTCATGACTCTCGGTTGGCAGGTCATCCTGGAATCTCTGAGACCAAGAGACTTGTGGGTCGCTGTTTTTGGTGGCCAGGATGGCAGAAGGAAGTCATTAAGTGGGTGCGTCAATGCACTGTGTGTGCTAGATCTAAGTCTTCTCATACTCCTGCTGCGGGGTTGCTTTGTCCTCTGGAGGTCCCTAGTGCACCTTGGACACATTTGGCTATGGACTTTATTACTGACCTTCCCCCCTCTGAGGGTTTCACTGTCATCTGGGTGGTCGTGGACCGTTTTAGCAAGATGTGTCACTTGGTTCCTTTCATCAAACTGCCCTGCGCTAAGACTCTCGCTAAGGCCTTTGTCAAGGAAATAGTCAGACTGCATGGTGTTCCTACTGACATTGTTTCTGATAGGGGACCTCAGTTCGTGGCTCGTTTTTGGCGCACCTTTTGTGACAGGTTGGGAGTTCATTTGTCGTTTTCATCCGGATATCATCCTGAGTCTAATGGCCAGACAGAAAGGAAAAAACAGGATGTTGAGCAGTTCTTGCGTTGTTTTGTGACTGATAATCAAGAGGGTGGTCTGAGTTTCTGCCACTTGCTGAGTTTGCTCTTAACAACCATACATCCGCTTCTGCTGGTTGTTCGCCTTTTTTTTGTTGTACTGGGAGACATCCGTCATTTGGGTCATTTTCCAAGTTGGGATCGGCTGTACCTGAAGAGGAGAATTTTTCTGGTGTTTTGGAGAGAGTTTGGACTGATGTGCGTTGTAATCTTCAGGAGGCTAACAAAAGATCTAAAGTGTATTTTGATAGAAAACGACAAGAGGTTTTGTTTGCTATTGGTGACATGGTCTGGTTGTCCTCTAAGAATCTGCGCTTGAGGATTCCGTCTAAGAAATTGGGTCCCAAGTTTGTAGGGCCCTTTAAGGTGCTTCAGGTTATTAACCAATCTGCTGTTAAGTTGGAGCTTCCTACCTCCTGGAAGATTAATCCGGTGTTTCATGTTTCTCTCTTGAAAAAAGCTGAGGTCTCAGAGGAGACGTGTTGGCCACTGTTCCCCTGGTGGTGGAGGACGGGCAATATGAGATTTCCCGCATCCTAAATTCTAGACGGTATAGAGGGGGTTTGCAGTAGCTCGTCGCTTGGAAGGGTTATGGACCCGAGGATAACTCATGGGTGAGGGCGGATGATGTTTCTGCGTCTAGACTTGTCAGAGCGTTTCGCAAGAGATTTCTGGATAAGCCTAAGTCCTAGGGGATCTGGAGGATCCTCTTAGAAGGGAGGGTACTGTTAGAACCCTCTTGTTAGGTTTTGTTTCAGTTTGCTGGTCACATGACCTTTTTACCCTATTTAGTCTGGCTCCGCCCTTCTGGCTTTGCTGGACTTCATTGTATTATCTACTCTTAAGCTAGCCGGGTGCTTAGGTGCCTTACTCTGTCAGTTTTGCTTGATCTGAGGATCTCTTAGTATTTGTTTTCTGTTTTATTTTCCCTGCTACACTTTCTGTTAGGAGGTGTCCACCTTTTCACCCAGTCCCTAGATCTTGTAGGGATTCCTCCCTCGCAACTATAGGTCTTCGTTCAGACTAGCTGAGGACTTTAGCGGGTCTGGTCGCAGGATCAGGTTCCCCGTTACATCGTAGGGATCCAGCTCAGTCCTATTGTAGGGACAGAATTCCCACCTTTCCTTAGTGCTTGTAGCAGATCATAACAATAGGTCAGCAGATCAAATCTCCTAACCGACCCATGACACAGACAACGGAGGAGGAACAGTTATCCTCAACTACACAGATTACACAAAAAAGCCAGAAACATTCTACCTGAAGAGAATCCTACAAAATACTCTACCACGATCCCTTTCCAGATTTAAAGAAATAAGTAAAGCAACTCATCAATAATACATAAGATAAACATGTAATTAATAAAAATGAAAGATTTCCAAACCATATTTTTAAATATCTACCAAAAATGCACAAAAAAACATATAGGAAAGATGTGTATCTTCGTACCGTGTTAGCCAGTAGATAGAAAAATATTTAGACTTGAGAGTCCTCAGTGGTTGATACCTTTTAATGGCTAACTGAAAAGATGGTAACAAATTGCAAGCTTTTCAAAAAAACATATCAATCCACACAGAAGGCTTATAGTATCTAACATAAATTCAGCAACAAGTAACTTATGCCACCTACTCGATCTTCACCTCCAGAAAGCAATATCTGTCTTCCTTCAATCTGTCTTCTATCATATCTGAAGGGCTCAACACAACTCATTAGCAAACTTAGAAATATTACATGGGAAGATAATCACCTCCTCATTATTATGGATTTGAGTGCACTGTACACTACAAGAAGTCATTCAAAATGACCCAGTAACATCTCAAGCCCCCAAAAATCTTTCTTATTTACAGTCTTAAATTCATTATTTTATAATCATATTATTAATTATAAATAGGAATGAGTGAACCAATGGAAGTTTGGGTTCAGCCGAACTTTAATCCAAAGTTCGGTTCAGGTACCAGAACTTGACCCCGAACCCTAGTTAACGGCACCAAACTTTAGTGCTGTAAAATGCCTGTAAAATCATCATAGTAAGGGCCTAGGGGCTGCAAAAGGAAGTAAAATGGGGGTAAGAGCAGGACAATTGACCTGCAAATAAATGTGGATAGAGAAATTACTTTAAACAACATAGATTGAAAAATAATAATTTCTAAGCAGGAGGAGGAGGTCCCTTGCATGTGTAGAGCACTGTACTTGTAAATAAATAAATGAAAAAAAATGACGTGGGGTCCCCCCTATTTTTAATAACCAGGCAAGGGAAAGCAGACAGCTGTGAGCTGGTCTTATTATACTAGGAAAGGGCCAATATCCATAGACCTTGCCAGCCTATTAGTATCAGTCCCCAGCTGTCTGCTTTGACTTTGGTGGTAATTAGAAATTGGTGACCAACCAAAAAAATGACGTGGGGTGTCTCCTATTTTTAATAACCAGCAAATGTAAAGCAGACAGCTGGAGGCTGATTTTAATACACAGGATATTGGCCCCTTCCTAGCCTAATAAGTCCAGCCCTCACCCACCCCAGAAATGGAGCATCCATTAGATGCCCCAGTTTTGGCGCTTAGCCTCAGCTCTTCCCGATTTCCCAACTGCGGTGATAATTGGAGTAATAGTTTTTGGGGCACCCCCATAACTCCATATTGAAAAAAAAGACACACACAGTAAAAAAGTTTATTTGGATAAAGACTCCCCCACACATTCCCTGGTTTACACATTAATTATTAAAAAAGATTCCCTGCAGCTTCAACATAATCGATTGTGGTTTCCATGTGGTCCAGCGAGACATCTTTTTATAGGCTATCAGTTGAACCAGCTGATAATATTTTTCACTAAGTGGCAGGATTGCTTTTAGGTTACTGATAGATTTCAACTGGTGTAATGACTTTCCATGGCTTTTTGCATCTCTTTCTTCTTGTGTTCAATGCTTTTTCCCTATGTCATTTCTTATTATTTCACATAATTTCTGTAAATCTATGGTGTGATTTCTTTGCCTGTGTGGATTGTATGGGTTGTTACAGACATCTGGTGATAATTTCATGTCAATAGCCCCTTTAAAAATATATTTACTTAGAAAATTGGTGACGTGTTCAGTACTTATTTTACCCGCTGTATACATTGTTACCCGCCGATCTCCACTGCCACAACCCACCATCATTGAGCGCCAAGAGAACCCTCTTCTTTGAAAAGAAAAAACAGCCAGCAAAATTAAAAGGAACCTGTCACCTGGTTTGCCCCATATGAGGTATGGCCACCAACTTTCAGCCCTCAAATAAAGTATACTAATATGCTGTGAATATACCCCCAATCCAGCCTGCAACAAAAGAAAAACACCTTTTATTATACTCACCTGCGGGGCGGGGCGGGGCGGTCCGGTCCGATGGGTGTTGCTGGTCCTTTTCTGGCACCTCCCTTCTTCTTTCAATGCCGTCCTCCTTCTGAAGTCCTTTGTGTGGATGACGCGTCTCTACATCATTCACAAAGTCTCCCCAGCATGGTGCTCCTGCGCAGGCGTACTTCTCTGCCCTGACCAGTACTGTAGTGTGCATGCGCCAGAAAAGGTCAAAGAGCATGCGCACTACAGTACTTTACGCTACACCCGCCACTTTTACACCCGACATTCCAAAGGTCTTTAAAAATTTGGCGTTGAACATTGTGAAGAAGTCTGCAATTCACATATACAAAAGGAACAGTGAAAGCCAACTAGGAAATCCAAACAAACTTCATCCCATTGTAGCGGAACAACATAAACCATCATGTAGAAAAGTGGACATGGTGGAAGATTTCAAAGAAATTGGATGGGACAAGTGGATTCTATACCTCCCAAAAAATAATACTTACAAGTGAAAAAGAACCTGTCTTTCACCCTAAAGGAGCCTTCAAAGACAGCAAACCATGACCAGATAAAGGTAAGAATAATATCAACCTGCTTTTGTTTTATACAATATTAAGCTTACTATTATAAAATATAATATACACTGCTTAAAAAATAAAGGGAACACTAAAATACCACACCCTAGATATCACTGAATTAAATATTCCAAATCTTTAGTCATTACATAGTGGAATGCATTGAGAGCAATAAAACTTAAAAATGGTCACTATAAATCAGAATTAATATCCCATGGAGGTCTGGATTTGGAAAGATACTCAAAATCAAAGTGGAAAATAAAATTACAGGCTGATCCAACTTCAGTGGAAATGCCTCAAGACAAGAAAATGATGCTCAGTAGTGTGTTTGGCCTCCATGTTCCTGTATGATCTTCCTACAATGACTGGGCATGCTCCTGATGAGTGGTGGATGTTCTCCTGAAGGATCTCCTCCCTGAACTTGATTAAGGCATCAGTCAACTCCTGGACAATCTGTGGTACAACGTGGCATTGATGGATGGAATGAGAAATTATGACCCAGATGTGCTTGATTGGATTCAGGTCTGGGGAACAGACAGGTCAGTCCATGCCTTCATCATGCAGGAACTGCTGACACACTTTAGCCACATGAGGCCTAGCATTGTCATGCATTAGCTCGAACCCAGGGCCCACTGCACAAGCATATGGTCTCACAATGGGTCTGAGGATCTCATCCTCGTACCTGATGGCAGTCAGGGTACCTCTGGCTAGCACATGGAGTGCGGCCCCCCAAAGAAATGCCTCCCCACACCATTACTGACCACTGTCATTCTGGTCATGCTGGAGGATGTTGCAGACAGCAGAACGTTCTCCACAGCGTCTCCAGACTCTGTCACCAATGTCGAATCTGCCAATCTTGGTGTTCTCTGGCAAATGCCAATCACCCTGCACGGTGTTGGGCTGTAAGCACAACACCCACTTGTGCACGTCGGGCCCTCATACCACCCTCATGGAGTCTGATTCTGACAGTTTGAGAAGACACATTGATGTTAGTGACCTGCTGGAGATCATTTTGCAGGGCTCTGGCGCTGCTCCTCCTGTTCCTGGTTGCTGCCTTCCTACGGCCTCCTCCACGTCTCCTGGTATTTGATCCATGCTCTGGACACTGTGCTGACAGAAATGGCTACCCTTCTTGCCAAAACTCGCACTCCCTGAGCAACTTCTGTGGGTTGTAGACACTGCCTCATGCTAATGTACAGTACCTCTAGCCGTGCGAGCAGTGACAAAATGTAAAAGTGACCAGAACAATAGCCAAAAATGATGAGAACAGAGAAATGGTCTGTGGTCACCACCTGCAGAACCACTCCTTTATAGGGATTGACTTGCTAATTGCTGATCATTTCTACCTGTTGTCTGTTCCATTTGCTCAACATCAGGAGAAATTGATTCATTGGTGTTGCTTTATAACTGGACAGGTTGATTTCACAGAAGTTTGATTTACTTGGAGTTACTGTGTGTTGTTGAAGTGTTCCCTTTACTTTTTGAGCAGTGTATATAATAATCTGGCTCTTCTTGCACACCGTACCCACTCTCTGAGCTCCTTGGGCACCACGAGACTAGTTTGAGTCACCCGAACACACGAGCTCCACCGAAGTCCGTCACGTGACCAGAACACACGAGCTCCACCGACGTCCATCGCGGCGTCTGCCGCGCTTCGGCTCTCAGCGTTTAGCGCTCAGCATCCGGGATCACTGGGAGCGTGCCACCGGCCGGGGCAGCTCTCTGTGACCCATCTCCAGCTGTAAAGACCCCCAGGATCCTCTTCATCATCATTTTTCACTAAGATAAATACCACCAAATCTTTATTTCACCCTTTTCCCGGCAAAAGGCACTGTATCGTCATATGGACATTGCTTACTGGCGAAACGCCAGCGTGAGCCTTGCAAATCCAGTGGGCTAGTCATTTATTGCATTTACTGCGCATACTGCGGAGCTTGTACAACGCGCACTACATATATATATATATATATACTAGCCTGGTCCTTCACATACATTTTGGCTCACCAGTCTCGTAAGCTATCACCAGCGGCCTGTTTATATATGCTGTTTATATATACTATTATGCAGCACTGTTGCACCTTATGACCTTTGTGAGCATATAATATCACTCGCACTCATTTTTTCTATACAGGATTATAATCCATGGGTGTCACCCTTTGCACAATAGCCCTTTAGGCCTCTTTCACACATCCGTCTTTTTGTATCAGACATGATCCGTCGAACACCTGAAGGGACAGATCCGGCGCTGAAACAAAAAAACTGATGCAACGGATCCGGTTTTTTGCTGGATCCGTCCTGAACTTTTGAACCCAGAAAAAGAGGGTTTCTGATGCCCGGAGACACTGGAAAATGTAGTAGTAGTAGAAGTAGTCGTAGTAGTAGTAGTCCTTGATTTCCAGAATCCGGATCAGACTTTTGCTGGATTGCACAAAAGTCTGATCCGGTTCCATTGACTTCTATTGTTTCCGGCCGCCTGATGCGCCGCTTCAGGCACATCAGGCGGCTACGGCAAAAAAAAAAACGTTACATGCTCCGTTTTGTCCGGCCGCCGGAATGTACATTTCCGCCGGATCCGGACAAAAACGGATACAACGCAATGACATCAATGAAAGTCAATGGAAAAAAAAAACGCATCCGGCATTACATTTCACCGGATGCGGTTGGACAAAAAAATGCCGGAGGGCGCCGGAGGGCGCACAACGGATGTGTGAAAGAGGCCTTAGAGACCCTATTTTTGAGATTCTCTCTTTGAAGGTATATATTTGCAGCTGTCTGAGAGGTGATCTTATCTTATCTTAGTGGATTTTATTGTGAAGTCTCAGTACCGTTTTAATATGAAAAAATAACCGTGTGCACAACCAAGAAGGTGCCAGAGTAGGTTCCCAAACCGTATCTAATAGAAAATGAACTCGGCACTCAACTTTAGTATAGTGAGAATAAAGATTTTTATTCACAGTAGTAACACGAAACGTTTCGGTCCTATATCATGGACCTTCATCAGTCACAGATACTACTGGGAAGGGGGTTGATCCACATAGGGAAGAAAGAAAGGGCTGGATATAGCCTGTGTTGGTGGGGTGAGATGAGGAAGAGGACAATGCCTCTATTGCACTAGTAACCTGTTGTGAAGGAGTCCGGTAGTGAGGATAGGTCTCTGCATTGGACACGGTGTCCACCGCTACTCAGACTAGCGGTGGACACCGCGTCCAATGCAGAGACCTATCCTCACTACCGGACTCCTTCACAACAGGTTACTAGTGCAATAGAGGCATTGTCCTCTTCCTCATCTCACCCCACCAACACAGGCTATATCCAGCCCTTTCTTTCTTCCCTATGTGGATCAACCCCCTTCCCAGTAGTATCTGTGACTGATGAAGGTCCATGATATAGGACCGAAACGTTTCGTGTTACTACTGTGAATAAAAATCTTTATTCTCACTATACTAAAGTTGAGTGCCGAGTTCATTTTCTACCGTTTTAATATGACACATCTTTTATATATATTATATATTTTATATATTCTATTTTATCTTTTTGCTCCCTAAGCACTTTGAAAAAGGCGCATTTCTACCTGGAGCCACTTCCGCATTTCTACTCTCAAGTATCGTACGTACTTCTGAATCTGCACCCTCGCCCTTATGAATCCTCCACATTTGTACAGGTATTGGTCCTATCAGTACTGTTTGTATGCTTGAATCATAGCGCGAGTATATGTTTTCTTTATTGTATATAATAATAAATGTCCTCTTGAATAAAAAATAAAATTTTATTATCAATTATGCATATATGTATAAATATTTCAATTGTTTTAAAGGTCAACATTAGGCAGTTTATTATAATTACCATGACTTTAAAAACAAATTAGTTTCTAATTTACTTAAAGTGAATGTGTTTAAAAATTAATTTTCAACAATTGAAAAATGTAAAGTATTAATGTTTTTATTTTTTCTACGCAATATATATATATATATATTTTTTATGGTATAAAATATGAAACATACAGTAAATTAAAATGTTTTGATATTTTCCACTTTGAAACACTAGGGGAGCAGCTGCTAAAATTTGCCATGAAAACCTAGTGTACTGCTAGCTCGCATTATGACTGCAGTAAATGTGGGCGGGACCTGCGCTGTGTGTGATGTTGCTCCTCCCCTTCTGCATGATTGGAAAAGGATAAGGGGGAAAAGTTTAGGATCACAGTGCAGAGACTTTGTGTTGGTGACAGCAAAGTGATACTAAGATGAGGACAGTGTCACAGAGGACGGCTGGAAGCGTCGATTGTAGCGCTTCCCACGGCTGTGGGGCGCCGGGACATGGCATAGCTTGCCTAGCTAGCCAATGCTCCCACGCCGCCAGTCCACGACGACGTGAGGCATGGGTCCCAGATGATGAGAATGTGGACCCACTGGACCACGGAGGGAGACCCGGCCTGCCCGGACTAGGGAAGGGCAGCGACCGGATCCGTGGCAGCTGAGCATGTGGGCAAGGTGGCGACCTGCAGGACTAGACAACACCGCACAACTTCAGGTAAGAAGAAACATAAAGTTTACTTAAAGAAACACAGTACATAAAACAGAACATAAGACCGGGCTCCCGATTCCGCACATCAGAGAAGGGTACACGACTCAGGATCACAGACGAGTGCTGGAGGACATCACGGGTAGATGCAGTCCAGGGTTATCTGGCACGGGCATACTTGGACGGCCTCTCTCTCAGGCCTTAGGCGTAGCACAGGCTCAGCAGGAGAACATCAGACACCGACCTCAGACAGACTTCAGACGATGGCGGGGTCATCACGGGTTGATGAAGTCCAGGATCATCTGGCACGGGCATACTAGTATGGCCTCTCTCTCAGGCCTCAGGCGTAGCACAGGCTCAGCAGGAGAACATCAGACACCGACCCAGGACAGACGTCATCACAGGGTAGACCAAGGAGGAACCGGCAGGACAGGCAGGTTGTCACGGCAAGTGACCAAGGCAGTCTCTGGGACAGGCAGGTTGTCACAGCAAGTGACCAGGCAGTCTCTGGGACAGGCAGGTTGTCACGGCTAGTGACCAGGGCAATCTCTGGGACAGGCAGGTTGTCACGGCAAGTGACCAGGGCAGGCAGGTTGTCACGGCAAGTGATCAGGCAGGCAGGTTGTCACGGCAAGTGACCAGGCAGCAGGTTGTCACGGCAAGTGACCAGGCAGGCAGGTTGTCACGGCAAGTGACCAGGCAGGCAGGTTGTCACGGCAAGTGACCAGGCAGGCAGGTTGTCACGGCAAGTGACCAGGCAGGCAGGTTGTCACGGCAAGTGACCAGGCAGGTTGTCACGGCAAGTGACCAGGCAGTCTCTGGGACAGGCAGGTTGTCACGGAAAGTGACCAGGGCAGTCTCTGGGACAGGCAGGTTGTCACGGCAAGTGACCAGGGCAGTCTCTAGACAGGCAGGTTGTCACAGTAAGTGACCAGGCAGTCTCTAGACAGGCAGGTATATACGACCTGATATGGTGGAGCCTCCAGGTAGGCTGCAGTCGGATGGCAGATGATCGCTCCCAGGTGAGCAGGCAAGAGCCGGGGATCTCTGCAGATGATGTCCGAACTTCCGGATGGAGCTGCAGTCGGATGGCAGAGGATCGCTCCTAGGTGAGCAGGCAAGAGCCGGGGATCTCTGCAGATGACGTCCGAACCTCTGGAAGGAACTGCAGACGGATGGCAGACAGGCAAGCCGACAGGTAACAGACAGGTAACTGGAATCAGGAGCTGATGGCTGAAACAGAGTTAGACTGCACAGGAACACGGATTGGATCTCAGAGAGTCAGGAACACAGACAGGAACACGGACTGGGTCTCAGGGAGTCAGGAACACGGACAGGAACATGGATTGAATCACAGGAACACGGACTGGAACACAGGCCTCGGACTCCGGACATCTGGCACCGATCAGCAGGCTCCGGACATCTGGCAATGATCGGCAGGATCCGGACATCAGGCAAGAAGGATAGGATCCGGACATCTGGAAGTGGTCGTCGGACATCGGACATCAGGCCATGGTCATCAGGCATAGGAACCGGACATCTGGCAGCGACCTGAAAAGGAACCCCAGCGGTCTGGTGCAAGCCCCGCCAGGCTCAACGGGAGCTGGCCGGGGATTGCACAGAGGCTGAGCACAGAGTAACAGAAACTCAGCACACACCGGACTCCTCCTTCCAAGATGAACTCAGGTTATATAGCAAGGATTCACAGTCACTGGCACAGGGTTCAGGACACAGCAGGATTTCAGGAACACAACACAGAGGACACAGTTCAGAAAGTCAGGTACAGGATGCGATCTAAGATCAGGGGTTCAGGTAATTAGACACAGCAGGAACAGGCCTGGATATACAGCCTCCAGGAACGGCGATCTGGGTAATCAGCCCCCAGCATAGGCGGAAACACAAGACACAATTCAGACATTCAGGTACCGGGTTTGATCCAGGATCAGGGAACAAGACACAGCAGGAACAGGGAATCAGCTCTCCAGAGCTGATCAACTTCAGAGCAGGAGCTGAACACACAACCACATACGGCTAGGTTCAGGGATTCAGTGTGGATTCAATGCGAAGCTCTGGCAACGCCCACTAGGGCTGGGGAACTTTATATATGAGCTGCTTCACAGCGATAGGCTGGAGCAGTAATTCTAGTAAACACCCAATCCACATAAAAGCAGGACAGGTGTGGGCCGCGCCCCCTATGCAGAGCCAGACAGCACAACACAGAGGGAACCCAACAATGGCTGCTGCCAACCACGCAGTAAGTCATGCACCACTGCAGAGGACTTTGCAAGCTACGGACGGCTTTCACAGCAAGTCAGGAACCGCACATGCGGGCGGTCATGCAAAGCAGCGGAGCCACTCACGCAAGTACGGGTACGCAGCAGAGCCGGGAACTGAGCAGCATCCATATAGGTAACAGACAACAGTATCCCAGCTGGTTAGGGGGAAAGGAGCAAAAGAGTTAATGCAAAAAACATGCAAAGTAACGCTGGAAAACAAAGTACAGACAATACCAGCGTTACATCGATTCTGTTAGTTGGCGCTGCGCTGCTCACACAATTGGCTTAGATACACGAACTGTATCATAAATGATAGGATTAGTTACACGGATTGTGTCACACATGATCTGATTAGATACATGGCCTGTATCACACATAATTGAATTAGATACACAGCCTGTGTCAGACTTGGTAGGATTAGATGCATGGACTGTACCACATATAATTGGATTAGATACACAAATTGTGTCACACTTGATCGGATTAGAAGCACTGACTGTATTACACAATAGGATTAGATACATGGCTTGTATCACAGTTGATAGGATTAGATGTACTGACTGTATTTCACACGATAGCATTAGCTACATGGCTCGGTAGACTGTCACACACGATGAGATTAAATGCTCTGACTGTGTTGCACGTTATGGGCTTAGATACACGGTTTAGCAGACTGTGTAACACATAATGGTCTTAGACAGGGCCGGCTCCTGGTTTTTATGGGCCCCGGGCGAAAGAGTCTCAGTGGGCCCCTTTAACACAGACCACGATTCATGATGCACAGATACTGCAGAGAAATATGGGTACAGTACAACGCCAAATACTTCACTTCTTACATTACATGAGTGATATCTATTGTAAATTCTACAATAGCTCAGAAACCACCAAATCCTCACAGCGCACAGTACAGACTGGACAGTACAGTCCTCCATAGAGTATTATGGTCCAAATATAATGCTCCATAAAGAATATTGGACCCCATATAATGCTCCATACAAAATTTGGAGCTCTCCTCTGCACTGTGTTGCGTTCTGCGCTGTTACGGCTCAGGAAAGGGCGCTGTGGAAAGACTCCCCATCAATATCATCATTGCTTCCCCATTATTATCATCATTGCCTCCCCATCATCATCATCATTGCCTCCCCATCATCATCGCCTCCCCATCATCATTGCCTCCCCATCATCATCGCCTCCCCATCATCATCGCCTCCCCATCATCATCGGCTCCCCATCATCATCATTGCCTCCCCATCATCACTGCCTCCCCCCCACCACCATCACACATACAGCACTCTCTCACATACACACACACAAAGCACCACACTACATACACACACACACTGATACACAGACACACACACAGACACCTCACATCTCACCTGTCCGGCGTCCGCGCTCTCTCTGCCACAGCCGGCCGCTGAATGATGACATCATTCAGCGGCGCTGCTGTGACAGGAAGCGCGGGCGCCCTGCAGGCGTTCCCTGGAGCCCGAAGCTGTGGCAGTGGAGGCACTGGGAGAGGTAAGTATTGCGCCGGCTGCTGCGGGGCCCTGAGCAAGCGGGGGGGCCAGTGGCGGCGCTGGTACCGCTCTCATCCGCTAACGGGGCCGGGGTGCCCGACGGCGAGAGGGCCCCCCCGCCTGCTCAGGGCCCTGGCACTTGCCCAGGTATGCCGGGTGCTGACGCCGGCCCTGGTCTTAGATACACGGTTTAGCAGACTGTGTAACACATAATGGTCTTAGATACACTGTTTAGCAGACTGTGTTACACATTATGTGCTTAGATACACGATTTAGCAGACTGTGTCACACATATGGAGTTACTCAGTTATTCTCATTGAGATAATCCAGAATAACATCCCTCAGAAACCCTTCACATATTTTACCAACAACAGAAGTTGGACATACTGGCCTATAATTTCCAGGTTCACTTTTAGAGCCCTTTTTGAATATTGGTACCACATTTGCCATGCACCAGTCCTGTGGAACAGACCCCGCCGCTATAGAGTCCCTAAATATAAGAAATAATGGTTTGTCTATTACATTACTTAGTTCTCTTAGTACTCGTGGGTGTATGCCATCCGGACCTGGAGATTTATCTATTTTAATCTTATTTAGCCGGTTTCGCACCTCTTCTTGGGTTACATTGGTGACCATTAATATAGGGTTTTCCTTGACTCTTGGCATTTTATTTTCCACTGTGAATACCGTGGAGAAGAAGGTGTTTAATATATTAGCTTTTTCCTCGTCATCTACAACCATTCTTTCCTCACAATTTTTTTAAGGGGCCTACACTTTCACTTTTGATTCTTTTACTATTGATATAGTTGAAGAATAGTTTGGGATTAGTTTTACAATGTGCTTCTCTGTTTCCTTTTTGGCATCTTTAATTAGTTTTTTAGATAAAGTATTTTTCTCCCTATAGATTTTAGAGCTTCAGCGGTGCCATCCTGCTTTAGTAGTTTAAATGCTTTCTTTTTAGTGTTAATTGCCCCTCTTACTTCTTTGTTTAGCCACATTGGGTTTTTTCCTATTTCTTGTCCTTTTATTCTCACAAGGTATAAACCGCTTACAGTGCCTATTTAGGATACTCTTAAACATTTCCCATTTATTATCTGTATTCCTATTTCTGAGGACACTGTCCCAGTCAACCAGATGAAGGGCATCTTGAGTTGATGTATGATATTGATTTCTCCGCATGCATTGTGTACATTTAATAAAATAATCTAGTTAAGTAATTTTGTCTGAAAGTGAGGTCAACATTTTGCATCGTTAGGCCTCATTCAGATGTCCGTTTCTCTCATACATATTCTTATTTTTCATGTATAGATCACGTTCCCTGTATAATCTGTAATACTCGGGGTCGGACTGGCACGGCGGGACAGCTGGGCAATTCACCAGCGGGCCTTAGCGAGTATGAAATAGAGGAAACCTGCCGGTATCCGCACTTTATCACATATTTAGTTGAATAGTTTAGATGCAGAAAACCACCGACTTCCTACACCGCAATAGTTAAAATGACCGCTGACGTCAGCGCACCCGTCAGGATCGACGCATTGCAGTGATGTCATACGTTGCCCGTGCTCAGTAAATTTGCAGCATATCAATTTATGCTACAAATTTTAACACAATTTACTGCTGTGGATTTTCCTGCCGCTTAGAGGTCAGCATAGGTGCGCACAGGCAGGGCCGGCGTCAGCACCCGGCACACCCGGGCAAGTGCCGGGGCCCTGAGCAGGCGGGGGGGCCCCCTCGCCGTTGGGCACCACGGCGCCCGTTAGCGGAGGAGACCGGTGTCAGCGCCGCCACTGGGCCCCCCCCCTGCTTGCTCAGGGCCCCGGCAGGAGCTGGCACAATACTCACCTCTCCCGTGCCTCCGCTGCCGCAGCTCCGGGCTCCAGGAGGCGCCGGCGCTTCCTCTCACAGCAGCGCCGCTGAATGATGTCATCATTCAGCGGCCGGCTGTGGCAGAGAGCGCGAAGACGTCGGACAGGTGAGATGTGTGTGTATGTGTCTGTGTGTGTGTGTGTGTATGTGTGTCTGTGTGTATGTAGTGCGGTGCTTTGTGTGTGTGTGTGTGTGTTTACGTATGTATGTGAGAGAGTGCTTGTGTGCTGTGGTGCTGTCTGTGTGTGATGATGGGCAGGCATTGATGATAATGGGCAGGCATTGATGATGATGGGGAGGAGATGATGATGATGGGCTGGCATTGATGATGATGGGGAGGAGATGATGATGATGGGCAGGCATTGATGATAATGGGCAGGCATTGATAATAATGGGCAGGCATTGATGATGATGGGGAGGAGATGATGATGGGCAGGCATTGATAATGGGAAGGCATTGATGATGATGGGGAAGCGATGATGATGATGGGCAGGCATTGATGATAATGGGGAGGCCATGATGATGATGGGGAGGCCATGATGATGATGGGCAGGCATTGATGATAATGGGGAGGCCATGATGATGATGGGCAGGCATTGATGATAATAGGGAGGCCATGATGATGATGGGGAGGCAATGATGATGATGAGCAGGCATTGATGATGATGGGGAGGCAATGATGATGATGAGAAGGCAATGATGATGATGGGGAGGCGATGATGATGATGGGCAGGCATTGATGATGATGGGCAGGCATTGATGATGATGGGGAGGCAATGATGATGAGGGGGAGGCAATGATTATGAGGGGGAGGCGATGATGGGGAGGCAATCATGATGATAATGGGGAGTCTTTCCACAGCGCTCTTTCCTGAGCCGTAACAGTGCAAAACGCAGTACAGCACAGAGGAGAGCTCCATATTTTGTATGGAGCATTATATGGGGACCAGTATCCTGTATGGAGCATTAGATAGGGACCAGTATCCTGTATGGAGCATTATATTGGGTCCAGTATTCTGTATGGAGCATTATATTGGGTCCAGTATTCTGTATGGAGCATTATTTTGGGTCCAGTATTCTGTATGGAGCATTATATTGGGTCCATTATTCTGTATGGAGCATTATATGGGGACCAGTATCCTCTATGGAGCGTTATATGTGGTCCAGTATTCTGTATGGAGCATTATTTTGGGTCCAGTATTCTGTATGGAGCATTATATGGGGGATGGGGAGTGACATCCTGCATGGGGTATTATATGGGTGATGAGGGGGAGACTATGTGGTGCCCATAATATTGTATGGAGGACTGTACTGTCCAGTCTGTTCTGTGCGCTGTGAGGATTTGGTGGTATTTGAGCTATTGTACAATTTACAATAGATATCACTCATGTAATGGAAGAAGTGAAGTGTTTGGCCTTGTGCTATACCTATATTTCTGTCACGCTGTATAGCAGATATATATATATATATATATATATATATGTATGTGATGACAGTAATCTATATCAAAAGGGCAACATACTATATAACATGCGCATAGATATATGATAACATAGAATTACCTGACAGAATGTCCAGTGGGTCAATACGGAATCCGTTATACGCTGTCTCCGGCTAGAGGGTGACCGGGTCTATGCTGACCCTAAACTGGGGTCCTAACTAATCCCTCTACCTGGAGGTACTGTTAAAGGTACAGAGGTCCAGGCCACCAGCGTAAACCCTGTCTCCTATCAATCCCTGCCAACTGTAATCTAGTCCTAAGAAGGACCCTGATTACCACCAAAGGGAATGAACAGGTAACGGTTAATGAACAGAAAGACATACAAGAAAGACAAGAAATAAAGTAAATAAAGTCTTACATACAACACTCACACACAGTAGGAACACCTAAGGTCTCAGAGATAAACTATAAGCTATAAGAGTAAAAACAACTAAGGAGCTCTTAGCTTAAGTATTCTCAGAACCGATCCAGTCTGCTAGACTACATGAATGATTTCACCGGCATCTAACAAGCAGACTGGCAGGTATATGAAGGAATCTAATTAGAACATAATCAAAAGCAGCCGGGCGAGGCTGGACCTAGTCTTAGCAAAGAGCTAGGTAAAATTAACTCCCTCATTACCAAACACAAAGAAACAGCAACTCAGCTGTGAGAAGTCAGAGTGTGTAATCGCGACGATCCTTGTGGCGATACACCCATGACAGTACCCCCCCCTCTACGAGGGGACTCCGGACCCTCAGGGCCAGGTCTGCCCGGGTGAGTTGTGTGAAAGGTCCGAACCAATCGATCTGCGTTAACATCAGACGCAGGGACCCACGTCCTCTCCGCAGGACCATACCCCCTCCAATGAACCAAGTACTGAAGGGATCGGCGACTGAGACGTGAGTCAATGATTTTCGACCCATGAAATTCCACGTTATCATTGACCACCACTGAAGGAGGAGGTAGAGGTGACGGTATGACTGGTGCCACATACTTTTTAAGTAATGACTTGTGAAACACATTATGAATTTTAAACGTAGGAGGGAGGTCCAGACGAAATGCCACAGGATTAATTATGGAACTGATTCTGTACGGCCCGATGAATCTGGGACCCAACCTCCAGGAGGAAACTTTAAGTTTTATATTCCTGGTAGACAACCAAACCAGATCGTTCACCTTCAGATCTAGACCAGAAACTCTCCCCCTATCAGCCATCCGTTTGTAACGGTTCCCCGTAACCTTCAGTCTTAACCAATCTGGAACTATTAGTCTCCCTGGAAGTCCCCCAGGGGCGTCCCCCTGAGCCCCCAATACCTCCCCCTCAAGCTCAGAGCATACAGCTGACACTACAACTCCCTCCTGAGGAATAGGAACCGGATCATCCGTCTTCCCGGCCCCTGGGAAAGTACGAGATAAGGCATCAGGAAGCAACTTTATTGAGCAGTCATATGTCGCGATGAGGAGGTAACTCTTTACACCCCTCCTCTGAGAACATCTCCCCAAAGTCCTCCAGAAAAGGAGACAAAGTCCTAGGCACAACCGCACCGATGACCGTGCTCATGCAGTTATTCCTGCAAAATTCACCCCACTGGCTTATCTTTCCGGATTGCCAATCAATCACTGGGTTATGTTTAGCCAACCAAGGAAGTCCCAACACAATAGGAGTGGGTAGACCCTCCAACACATAACAAGACAATTGCTCTTTATGTATTGCCCCTACTCGAAGATCTATGTTATGAACAGCTTGTACCAAGCTACCTTGACCGAGAGGTCTAGAATCAATAGATACTATAGGGACCGGTTTGGCCAATACACTCAGTTGCATACCATGCACCTGGGCAAACCGAGCGTCCACCAGATTAGCCCCGGACCCACTATCAAGAAAAACAGAAATCCTCTCAGTTCTAGTACCAATCACCACCTCCGCAGGCACGAGAAACTGAGAGGGATTTGGGGACGAAATACACACTCCCAGGTTAACTCCTTTGCTCAAAGAGGCCCGGGATGGACACCCCCCAACAAAATGTCCCTCTCTCCCGCAAAAGAAACACCTACTAGTCTTGCGGTGCACCGCCGATTCCCTCCTACAAAAAGATGTCCCTCCCAACTGCATGGGTTCCTCAAACAGACCAGGGGAACCTCAGTATAAGGGACTTTAGTAGTAGGTGGAGTCATCACGGGAGGCGGAGTTACCTCGCGTCTTCCCCGAATTCGTCTATCAATGCGAATAGCGAGGGCCATAGCAGCCTCCAGTGATGGAGGAGAATCATACTGAGCCAACACATCTTTTAATTTGTCAGACAACCCTTGACAAAACTGGCTCCTAAGAGCTGGGTCATTCCACTGAGTATCTGTTGCCCATCTACGGAACTCAGAAGAATATTCCTCCGCTGGACGATTTCCTTGCCGTATTTTACGTAACTTTGTTTCAGCAAGGGAAACTCGATCCGGATCATCATATACCAGACCCAGGGCAGTAAAAAATCGATCCACTGACTGGAGATCTGGGGAGCCTGGAGGAATAGAGAACGCCCAAGATTGAGGGTCCCCTTGTAAGAGCGAGATAACAATTCCCACCCTCTGCTCTTCACTCCCAGATGACCGAGGCCGCAGCCGAAAGTACAATTTACATGCCTCCTGGAAAGTAAAAAATTTGTCCCGCCCACCAGTGAACCTGTCCGGGAGAGAAACCTTAGGTTCAGATCTGGTTTGCTCCGGGGGGGACAAAACCTTGGACTTAATGTCTGCCAACTCCATGGACAACCCCTGCAACTGCCGGGCCAGCTGGGCTACTGGATCCATGACAGCTGGGGAGAATCTTTAGTAGGGCCGGTGAAAATGTCACGCTGTATAGCAGATATATATATATATATATATATATATGTATGTGATGACAGTAATCTATATCAAAAGGGCAACATACTATATAACATGCGCATAGATATATGATAACATAGAATTACCTGACAGAATGTCCAGTGGGTCAATACGGAATCCGTTATACGCTGTCTCCGGCTAGAGGGTGACCGGGGTCTATGCTGACCCTAAACTGGGGTCCTAACTAATCCCTCTACCTGGAGGTACTGTTAAAGGTACAGAGGTCCAGGCCACCAGCGTAAACCCTGTCTCCTATCAATCCCTGCCAACTGTAATCTAGTCCTAAGAAGGACCCTGATTACCACCAAAGGGAATGAACAGGTAACGGTTAATGAACAGAAAGACATACAAGAAAGACAAGAAATAAAGTAAATAAAGTCTTACATACAACACTCACACACAGTAGGAACACCTAAGGTCTCAGAGATAAACTATAAGCTATAAGAGTAAAAACAACTAAGGAGCTCTTAGCTTAAGTATTCTCAGAACCGATCCAGTCTGCTAGACTACATGAATGCTTTCACCGGCATCTAACAAGCAGACTGGCAGGTATATGAAGGAATCTAATTAGAACATAATCAAAAGCAGCCGGGCGAGGCTGGACCTAGTCTTAGCAAAGAGCTAGGTAAAATTAACTCCCTCATTACCAAACACAAAGAAACAGCAACTCAGCTGTGAGAAGTCAGAGTGTGTAATCGCGACGATCCTTGTGGCGATACACCCATGACAATTTCTCTGCAGTATCTGTGCATCATGAATCGTGGTCTGTGTTAAAGGGGCCCACTGAGACTCTTTCGCCCGGGGCCCATAAAAACCTGGAGCTGGCCCTGCGCACAGGCTTATCCATCAGTTTGACGGCACAGATTATTTCTAGAACTATTACATGAACTTACCACTAGATGTCACTACAGCTCTTAAAGTTGCTTGAAAATAATACCTGGGAATTTTTATAAAGGTTTATTTTTTGCCAATTTCCTGATCTTGAGTGCCGCAAAAAAAAAAATTCTTTATTTTTGTGATTTTACGCTGCTTTAGTTACTTTTCAAAATTGGTCATGAAAGTGGATATAATTAGCAAGGTTTCCAAACGTTGTAGAAAAAACAAATTTAGGAAAAAGTGTGATATTCAATGAGGCACTAAATTTATTAATCACTTAGCAAAATGTTGATAAATTTGAAGGAAAAAAAAAATGCAATGGAACCACTGGCAAAACTGACTTCAAAAATTCCCTTTCCTCTGTATATTCCTATAGTTAACATGGACCCACGATGTTATTTGTCCTGAAGAAGGCAATATGACAGTATGGATAGTAATAAATCAATAGACGTTTATGAATAAATGAAAGATGCTGAGTTCTCGTCTCGTCTCAGACTATACAAAATCCCTTTTGTTGTCGCACAGGCTCTTCCTTTACTTTTTTTATTACATCTGTCCATAATTGGAGGGGCTTTGGGTTCTTAGCACTGACAGCAAAATTTGGAAATTATTGGAATCGTGCATTTAAAAATTATTTTTAATGTGTTATACAGACTTTGGCTGGTTTCAGTCAGGTTTATTTCACAATGCATATATGGTCCCCAATTCCCGGCGGCTCCCCTCCAAGACATCCGACCCCAACTTACAGCTCCCTATGTGCTATAACGCTATAAGTTCGGGTCGAAAGACCTGGGGTCATTCGGGCATTGTGGTCCATAAATGGTCTGTACCAGGCTCAACGGTGCGGTGTGTGGGTCTTCGTATCCCACCGATGAATACAATGATGCACTTACTTCCGAAAGCAGCAGCTAACCAAGTGAAAATGGTCAGAAGCACGAAAAAAAATTTCATTTTTTCGCATCTACTTTAAAATAGTTATCCAATTAATAATTTTTACCTCCAAAATCAATCCATTAAATGGGTATCCTCATCTCCAAGGTCCTATCCCAATATGTAGTAGGTATAATAATAATATTAGGAAATATCATCAATTAGAAATGTAGCATAGTTCTCCTGATAACCTATGTCACTTAGGTGTCCACGGTTACGACCATTCATATAGTGACAGTTGTGAGTAGTTGAAACCATAGATATTTAAATTACTGCAATGCCTGCATATTGGGTAAGCGACATAGCTCATCAGAAGAACTATACTACATTTCTAATTGGAGGTACTTGCTAATACTATTATTATCATTGCATCTACTACATATTTGATAGAATTTTGGAGATGGAAATACCACTTTAATTGTCGCTTAAACAGTGATGCCATTGTACGGAGCCGAGATCATGTACTAGTTTTAACCATAGCATTTGTACATGGTTGGAAAAGAAAGGAAATGGCAAACTGAATATTGAGGAGATTGCCACACAACAATTAAGCACTAACCTGGAGTCTTGAAACATGATTCAGGGTTAGGAGTTCATTATAAATCTGGCTTCCAACACTTTATCCACAAAGATAAATTCTTTAATGTGCACAATGAATTTGTCACGAGTGTGTCACGTCTTCGTGGGAGATCTGGGGTTAGGCGATCAATACGCATTGGGAATTACAGGTTGTGTGTTTTGTTCCTCATATTAATTGGACTTTCTTTCCTTTGGCCTTGAAGAGGTTAACGACTCTTTGTATGCTGGTTAGAAACATGCAGCGCCATCTCACAGCTACTCCTGACCTACTCATTTTCTCTCTCTATAAAACCAGGCCAGACCTTCTCATCTCCGCCTGTGAAAGATTACTTCCTGGCTTGCTGGAGTAGGTGTGCTGAAGTTGGAGTTCGTAGTTGTTGCTGGAGATTGTTGTTTGCTGTTTTTGGGTGTATGCTTTCTCCATTATCCTATCCCATTTGGTTTGTACCTTCCTATCTTCCCTATATTGCTCCCTACACTTGGTGAGTGTTTTTGTATGTAAGGTGCTTTTTGTTATCCCTATTTGTCTTACGTGTTTATACACTAATATATCTGTCTCACGTCTCCTGGGAGCAGGGAGGGGACAGCTTAATACATTAACAGAAGCATAATAAGGTCAGAGACTTGAGCCTCTCTACCTTCAAGAGTACTCCAGGACAGGGATAGTTAGGGTTCCAGTTGAACGGCCAGTTTGAGGACCCGGACTAGTAGCAGTTGATTTGCCCTATTTGACAGAAATAGGGTTAATAGGTAAAAAAAAGGTTGTGATTCTCTTCCTAGAGATCCAGATGGTATGAAGTAATTAGGGTAAAGACCCCCATATACATTAGACTAACCTTGGTCGAATCTGTAGAAACCAATGGGTTCATTCAACAATATAATGTGTATGGTGGCCTTCAAACTCTTCCCTAACAAAGGATGGTGTTTTTCTTGAAGAGATTTTGAGAAACGCCTGGTGGAAAAAATGTAGGGCCCGAATCACTGAAGCTTTTATACCAGAATTCTGACCTACAAAGTTTTGAAAAGTAGAAAAAGTTTAGAACAACTGGGAGTTGCGCCACAATTGTGCAACTTTTGGCATTCTCACGCCAGTTTCTCCCAGCTCTGACAAAATGAGTGTAGCTGGTACAGGATGAGGACATGATGACCGTCGCTCATCAAAATCATCTAACTCCATCAGGGACTGGAGTAGGATTCGTGGAGAGGCACACAGAGATGGACAACCATCAGTCTGGCGCTCCTGACTTATGAAGAGGCTCATGACTTCATGAATCAGAAGCAACTGACCTGCTCAATCTTTAAGCGGCTATTGTGCTGATCGAAACTAGCTTTAATGGCAAAATCTAACCCCTTTAGATGCCGCAGATAGCAACCACTGCATCTAAGTGGTTACACATTGGTGGAATCCCTTCTGTCATCCCAATGCCTTCACCTATGGGGCTCAATATGAAAATAACAATACGGCAATACATTGCAATGCAGGAACACTACAGTCTGTTGTACTATTCCTCCTGGCATCCTCCGGCTTTCAGTCATAAGAAGCTCAGCCAAAGCCACTTTACCTGAATATAGTACTAATAAACACTACTGCTGGCCCCATAAAAAAACAAACCCTTAGGGTAAAATCCCACGTATTATATTATGAGGCCGGAGTCACACTGGCGACAAAATCGGACGACTGCAATGCGATGAAATATCGCATTGCAGTCGGACCTATGTTAATCTATGGAGCAGCTCCCAGTATCCGATTTTTTGTGGTCCGTTTTAAACGTCCGTGTACAATCGCAGCATGCTGCGATTGTCACCGATTGTCGGTCGACAATCGCCAATGCAAGTCTATGGGAGCGATGAAAAATCGGATTACAAACGGACCACACTGTGTGACTTGCGATGAAATCGCATCGGTGTCCTTTAGAAAAGCCGGCAATTCATCCCCGGCTATACTGTAAAATCACACTGACAGCTTTAATAAAGACTAGAAAGAATAGATATATACACATAGAACACATATATATATATACATGTCATTGTGACATGTACATATACATATATTTATAGTTCCTAGACTTCTACATACTGTAATAGCCGCTAATTCAATTGCCGGGTTTTGTGAAATCACAGAAGCCGACATGAAATGATACATTGTTTCCACACAGTTAACCATGTCATTTCCTGTATTTTGATATTTGTTTAGAACTTACAATTACATGAGTGTATTTGTGCAAAATTTCAGACATGTAGGGGTTAATTAAAGGTGTAATTTCGTTGAAAAAAAATGCGTGGGCTCCCGCTGTATTTTCTCCACCAGACAGACAAAGCAAAGCGAGTGGGGGCAGATAATAATAGCCTAGGGAGGGTACATTTTTTTTGTGCCCCCCCTGGCTACTAACATCTGCCCCCAGACACCCCAGAAAGGGCAAATCTATAATTAGATTCGCCCTTTCTGGCACTTTGCCCGTCTATTCCCATTGCCCTGTAGCGGTGGCGAATGGGTTAATCTCACCTTACTGTCACCTTAGTATTGAAAGGTGACCTTAAGGCAGGTTAATAATTGAGAGCTGTGCAGCAAATGCAGCAAAAACGCTGTGTGTGAACATAGCCTAAGTCCGCAGTACGTGGATAAAGCAAGCAGTGCATAAAGGAGACAGGTGAACTGGAGGCATGACACTGTGGACAATCTATTTGTCTCTTGCTGCCATTTGCTTGGCCTCTTTTATTCCTTAAAGGGGTTGCTCAAATAAAAAAGTGTGCTTTTTCCAGTGTCACCATTGTCCATTGGCCACATCGATTGCATAACTAAGAACAAAATTGTGTTTAACCCCTTAGTGACAGAGCCAATTTGCAGCTTAATGACCGGGCCAATTTTTACAATTCTGACCACTGTCACTTTATGAGGTTATAACTCTGGAATGCTTCAACGAATCCAGCTGATTCTGAGATTGTTTTTTCGTGACATATTGTACTTCACGTTAGTGGTAATTTTTTTTATATGACTTGCGTTTATTTATGAAAAAAACAGAAATATGGCGAAAATGTTGAAAATTTAGCAATTTTCAAACTTTAAATTTTTATGCCCTTAATTCAGAGAAATATGTCACACAAATTTCTTAATAAATAACATTTCCCACATGTCTACTTTACATCAGCACAATTTTGAAAACAAAATTTTTTTTGTTACGAAGTTATAAGGGTTAAAAGTTGACCAGCGATTTCTCATTTTTACAAAGCCATTTTTTTTTAGGGACCACATCACATTTGAAGTCACTTTGAGGGGTCTATATGATAGAAAATACCCAAAAGTGACACCATTCTAAAAACTGCACCCTCAAGGTGCTCAAAACCACATTCAAGAAGTTTATTAACCCTTTACTTGCTTCACAGGAACTGAAGCAATGTGGAAGGAAAAAATTAACATTTAACTTTTTTTGAAATTTTTTTAATTCAGAACCAATTTTTTTTATTTTCACAAGTGTTAAAAAAGAAAATGAACCACAAAATTTGTTGTCCAATTTCTTCTGAATATGCCGATACCCCATATGTGGGGGTAAACCACTTTTTGGGCGCATGGCAGAGGTTGCAAGGGAAGGAGCGCCATTTGACTTTTTCAACTCAGAATTGGCTGGACGCCATGTCGTGTTTGGAGAGCCCCTGATGTGCCTAAACAGTGGAAACCTCCAACAAGTGACCCCATTTTGGAAACTAGACCCCTTAAGGAACTTATCTAGATGTGTGGTGAGCACTTTGAACCTCCAAATGCTTCACAGAAGTTTATAACGTAGAGCCGTGAAAATAAAAAAATCATTTTTTTTCCTCAAAAATGATTTTTTAGCCAGCTATTTTTTATTTTCCCAAGGGTAACAGGAGAAATTAGAACCCGAAAATTGATGTGCAATTTTTCCTGAGTACGCTGATACCCCATATGTTGGGGTAAACCACTGTTTGGGCGCACGGCAGGGCTTGGAAGGGAGGGAGCACCATTTGACTTTTTGAACGCCATGTCGTGTTTGGAGACCCCTGATGTGCCTAAATAGTGGAAACTCCTCAATTCCAGCTCCAACCCTAACCCCACACACCCCTAACCGTAATCCCAACCCTAATCCTAACCCTAATCCCAACCCTAATTCCAACCCTAATTGTGACCCTAACCCTAATCCTAACCCTAACGGAAAAATGAAAATAAATATATTTTCTTTATTTTATTATATGTGCCTAACTAAGGGGTGATAAAGGGGGGTTTTATTTACTATTTTTTTTATTTTGATCACTGTGATAGCATTTATCACAGTGATTAAAATGTCCTGCACTGAATGAATGAATCTGCCGGCCGGCTGATTCGGTGGGCGCACTACACATGCGCCCGCCATTTTCTTTGCAGGCAGAAGACCGGGAGCTGCAGGAGCCATAGGAGAACGGATGGGACACCGGGAGGCACCGGAGGGGGGCATCGCGAGTCCCAGGGACCCTATTTTTCTCCCCTTTGATGTGCGATCACATCAGAGGGGAGAGAAATTAATTGCAGAATCGCTGTTATAGTTAATAACAGCGATCGCAAAAGGGGGGGACCCGAGTTATGTTCTCTGAGGTCTCGGCTACCCCGGAGAAAATCCGACTAGGCGGGCGCACTGAGCATGCGCCCGCCATTTTCTTTGCAGGGAGAAGACGCGGGCAGCTCCGGGAGCCATGGGAGGACTGGGGGACATCGGGAGGCATGGGGGACGCTATTTCTCTCCCCTCTGATGTGCGATCACATCAGAGGAGAGAGAAATGAAATAGGGAATCGCAGCTTTTTTTTTTTTTTGGGTGGTCGCCGTTATATGATTAATAACGGTGATAGAAAAAGAGGGGTCAGTAAAAACCGACCCGAATCATATTCTCTGGGGTCTCAGCTACCCCCGGTAGCCGAGACCCCGGAGAAAATCCGACTCTGGGTTGGCGCTATATACTTTCTCCACGGCGCCGTGAATTAATGGCGCTGTGGTTTAAGTACCCTTAACTACCGCCGTTAAAAGGCGTATCGGCGGTCATTAAGGGGTTAACTGGGTAAAAGAGGTGTAGAACTAAGAACATCAGACAATAATGGGTCAGAACTAGAGATGAGAGGATCGATTCACGGGATTCCGGTCAGGGGCACCTGGCGGCCACATGGGGGTGCCGCGAATCTCTTATGTTTCAGCATCTCATTTTATTAGTCAGGGCTGACATGATTTTTGTCTGGATAAATATTTCTCTAAGTTTTATTGAAGGACGTGCTACCTTCATTTTTGCTAGTTGAATTTGGGATGGATCAGGAGGTCTGAATCTGAATTTGTGGATTGATGCTGCTTTGTTTTCTAATATATATAAAGCACAGACCAAAACATAATTAGATAATGAGCTTTTAATAACCCTGGTACAGATACAAGCAGCTGCTCATAGACACCAGCCAAAAGTATATGTGCATACAGTATATATATACAGCACAGACCAAAAGTTTGGACACACCTTCTCATTCAAAGATTTTTCTGTATTTTCATGACTATGAAAATTGTACATTCACACTGAAGGCATCAAAACTATGAATTAACACATGTGGAATTATATACTTAACAAAAAAGTGTAAAACAACTGAAAATATGTCTTATATTCTAGGTTCTTCAGAGTAGCCACCTTTTGCTTTGATTACTGCTTTGCACACTCTTGGCATTCTCTTGATGAGCTTCAAGAAGTAGTCACCGGAAATGGTCTTCCAACAATCTTGAAGGAGTTCCCAGAGATGCTTAGCACTTGTTGGCCCTTTTGCCTTCACACTACGGTCCAGCTCACCCCAAACCATCTCGATTGGGTTCAGGTCTGGTGACTGTGGAGGCCAGGTTATCTGGTGAAGCACCCCAACACTCTCCTCCTTGGTCAAATAGCCCTTACACAGCCTGGAGGTTTTTGCCACTGCACTTGGGGACACTTTCAAAGTTTTCCCAATTTTTCAGACTGACTGACCTTCATTTCTTAAAGTAATGATGGCCACTCGTTTTTCTTTACTTAGCTGCTTTTTTCTTGCCATAATACAAATTCTAACAGTCTATTCAGTAGGACTATCAGCTGTGTATCCACCAGACTTCTGCACAACACAACTGATGGTCCCAACCCCATTTATAAGGCGAGAAATCCCACTTATTAAACCTGACAGGGCACACCTGTGAAGTGAAAACCATTTCCAGTGACTACCTCTTGAAGCTCATCAAGAGAATGCCAAGAGTGTGCAAAGCAGTCATCAAAGCAAAAGGTGTCTACTGTGAAGAACCTAGAATATAAGACATAATTTCAGTTGTTTCACACTTTTTTGTTAAGTAAATAATTCCACATGTGTTAATTCATAGTTTTGATGCCTTCAGTGTGAATATACAATTTTCATAGTCATGAAAATACAGAAAAATCTTTGAATGAGAAGGTGTGTCCAAACTTTTGGTCTGTACTGTATATATATACTGTATGCACATATACTTTTGGCTGGTGTCTATGAGCAGCTGCTTGTATCTGTACCAGGGTTATTAAAAGCTCATTATCTAATTAGGTTTGTGGATTGCCCCTCTTTTTCTCTCTCCTAGGACCCTTTAGTAAACATCCTGGCTGTTTTGACAACTGGAGTAAGTTTCTGTTTTGTGTAAAATGCAAAGGCATATGTGAAAGCTGGGAACATTAGCATACAAAAAATGTAAAAAGAGGGAAATGAAGATCCTGTTTTGTATCTGTACAGACAGGCAGGTGTTGTACTTCTGTACTCGCAGTCATTGTACATTGTCTCCTAGAGAGCATTAATTAGATATTGTATGGAATCGCACAATTCACCTCTGTAGAGAGAAACTGTGCCTAAGAAGTGTTAAGAGGGTCCTACACTAGACATTTCAGGTGGTTGTTAAAGTCTGGACTGTGATGTCTATCCTTCGGGATGAACGTTACAAATGTGAATATAATTTTTGCGTTGATCTGTGACCTTGGCTGACATATTGTGCCTCCTATCAAAATCTGTTGTTTGCTTGAAACCACTTCCCAATAATTACCAACATTTATCTCTGATATTTGGCAGGAAAAAAATGTCCAAATAATCGTGCTGCTTTTTATGCTGTTATACTAGTGAATGTTTAAAGAAAATGCCAGGAACGGGAAGGCTCCTAGAACATCCATGAAACGTATCCATAGACATCCATCACATGATGGAGGCCACTTTGACTTCTGTATGATGAATGGTATACTTCAGTTGTGCCAAAAAGGGACCCCCACCAAACACTACAACGAGCGTCCCAACATAAATATGTCTATAATATTTTTTGGGGGATTTGTATATATCAACTTTGGGCATTTGCAGTTCATAGAATCCTAGAATGTTAGCGTTGGAAGGGACTTTCATCGTGTCCAACCGCCTGCTCAATGCAGGACTCACTAAACCATCTCAGGCAGATGTCTGTCCAGCCTCTGTTTGAAGACTTCCATTGAAGGAGAACTCACCATCTCCATTGATGGAGACCACCACCAACAGTTCATTTTTACCTGATTTTCTTAGGTTACGTTCCCACATGGCAAAAATGAAGCTGATTTTCTTCTGCATATTCTCTGTTATGATTCCTAGCACCAGCTTTGTTGATTTTAAGAAAATGCCATATACACACTGTAAAAAATATCTGTAACGTAAATTGAGCAATGTTCAATTTACCCTGCAGATGTCATTGCATATTTCACACTTTGTAACACAAAAAGGTGAAATGTGTAGGTCGCCTGCCCGTCTCTCGCTTCGATATCCTCAGCGATAGATGCAAGGAGCATCTTCTACTCTATGGGCGATCCAAATCCCTTTTTTTTAAATTCAATATACTTTTTTCTTCAAATCCCACAGAGATTTTTAGTTCTGATTTTTTTTTATTCTTATCTGTATTGTACTGACATACTCAATATATGCCTGAACATTAGCCTGTGAACGGAGTATTACAGGAAATATGGTCAGACAGCCCTGGAGTGTTTATCTGGTTTCTAGGTGTCTGCACACAAAAGGTTTGGTTTCTGATCGCATCAGAGTTTCACTGTAGCATGATCAAAGTAGAGGTCCACCACCAAAAAGTCTCTACCTTTGAACGATCAACTTGAATTGTTCTGTCATGGCCAAAAGTTTTGAGAATGACACAAATATTATATTTTCACATGATCTGCTGCCCTCTGGTTTTTATGTGTGTTTGACAGATGTTTTTATCACAGACAGAAATATAATTGCAAACATATGAGTAACAAAAGCTTATATTGACAGTTAGAATGAGTTAATGCAGCAAGTCAATATTTGCAGTGTTGACCCTTCTTCTTCAGGACCTCTGCAATTCTTCCTGGCATGCTCTCAATCAACTTCTTGACCAAATCCTGACTGATAGCAGTCCATTCTTGCACAATCAATGCTTTCATTTTGTCAGAATTTTTAGGTTTTTGTTTTTGTCCACCTGTCTCTTGATGATTGACCACAAGTTCTCAATGGGATTAAGATCTGGGGAGTTTCCAGGCCATGGATCCAAAATCTCTATGTTTTGTTCCCTGAGCCATTTAGTTATCACCTTTGCTTTATGGCAAGGTGCTCCATCATGCTGGAAAAGGCATTGTTGATCGCCAAACTGCTCTTGGAGGGTTGGGAGAAGTTGCTTTTGGAGGACATTCTGGTACCATTCTTTATTCATGGCTGTGTTTTTAGGCAAGACTGTGAGAGAGCCGATTCCCTTGGCTGAGAAGCAACCCCACACATGAATGGTTTCAGGATGCTTAACAGTTGACATGAGACAAGACTGGTGGTAGCGCTCACCTTGTCTTCTCCGAATGAGGCGTTTTCCTGATGTCCCAAACAATCGAAAAGGGGATTCATCAGAGAAAATAACTTTACCCCAGTCCTCAGCAGTCCACTGCCTGTACCTTTTGCAGAATATCAGTCTGTCCATGATGTTTTTTCTGGAGAGAAGTGGCTTCTTTGCTGCCCTCCTTGAGACCAGGCCTTGCTCCAAGAGTCTCCGCCTCACAGTGCGTGCAGATGCACTCACACCTGCCTGCTGCCATTCCTGAGCAAGCTCTGCACTACTGGTAGCCCGATCCCACAGCTGAAACACTTTTAAGAGACGGTCCTGGCGCTTGCTGGTCTTTCTTGGGCGCCCTGGAGCCTTTTTGGCAACAATGGAACCTTTCTCCTTGAAGTTCTTGATGATGCGATAGATTGTTGACTGAGGTGCAATCTTTCTAGCTGCGATACTCTTCCCTGTTAGGCCATTTTTGTGCATTGCAATGATGACTGCATGTGTTTCTTTAGAGATAAACATGGTTAACAGAAGAGAAACAATGATGCCAAGCACCAGCCTCCTTAAAGTGTCCAGTGGTGTCACATTCTTACTTAATCATGACAGATTGATCTCCAGCCATGTCCTCATCAACACCCACACCTGTGTTAATGGAGCAATCACTGAAAAGAGGTTAGCTGGTCCTTTTAAGGCAGGGCTGCAATGATGTTGAAATGTGTTTTGGGGGATAAAGTTCATTTTCTAGCCAAATATTGACTTTGCAAGTAATTGCTGTTAAGCTGATCACTCTTTATAACATTCTGGAGTATATGCAAATTGCCATTAAAAAAAGTGAAGCAGTAGACTTTGTAAAAATTAATATTTGTGTCATTCTCAAAACTTTTGGCCATGACAGTAGCATTCAACGGATTTCATGGTGTAGACCTTCTATTGATTTCCACCATCTTGATCATGTGGACAACTACTTACTGCTCGTGAAGTGCCTACTTGGCATAGGAAAATAGCCAGAGGGCCAAAAATGATATCATAAGGCTGGCAATAGATTTTATATGTCTATCTACCGACTTTCCCATACACAGGACGTTTGTTCGACCAAGCTCTTTGAGAACGCCATCGACTGACATATCAGCCAGAGGCTTATCACTGTGAACGGCAGTCCGAAATAGGACATGCCTAATCGGCATTTCTCCTGACCATCAGGCGGCGGACTCCAACATTCACATTAGACCTTCAGTTGAACATTTCGATATCGACATGTTGAGCCAACATTAGTGTAATGTGTATGGGGGCTTTACTAGTACATCTACTAGTATGTAAAGGAGTAAATGATTAGGTGATAAAAGGCTTTGTAGCCATCAAATATCACAAATACTTAACACAGATTATTGGTCACAAATCCCAAATTAGCTGATAAATTGCTCCAACTGTGTCTCAACACCTTAATTCCAATTAATGCATCAATTATCAACAGCAGTTACACTAACAATTACTAAGTAGAACAGTAAAGATGTATATCTTTGTACCGTGTTAGCCAGTAGATAGAAAAATATTTAGAGTTGAGAGTCCTCAGTGGTTGATACTTTTTAATGGCTAACTGAAAAGATGGTAACAAATTGCAAGCTTTCGAGACTACTCAGGTCTCTTCATCAGGCTAGACTAATACAAAATCTGAAGAATCACGTATTTATACACAACACAGTACAGAAACAATGCAATAGGTAAGACAAGTGACGTAAAGCAGAACTGTCATTATGGGAGATAGAGATGAACATAAATATTGGAACATTATTATTTATGTTCATCTCTATCTCCCATAATGACAGTTCTGCTTTACGTCACTTGTCTTACCTATTGCATTTTTTCTGTGCTGTGTGGTGTATAAATATGATTCTTCAGATTTTATATTAGTCTTTGCCTGATAAAGAGACCTGAGTAGTCTCGAAAGCTTGCAATTTGTTACCATCTTTTCAGTTAGCCATTACCATTAAAAGGTATCAACCACTGAGGACTCTCAACTCTAAATATTTTTCTAAGTAGAACAGTAGCACAGCATATCATAACTACATGACACCAGGCCAAAGTTTATTTTCCCTAAATTAACATTTTGATGATGAAATATCTGGACAACTATTCCGATGCACATCATCTTGGATGTTAAATCACTCGATCAGTCACAGCAGCAGAAGTTGGCAATGTCTGAGGGACCTAACTTCTCAATGTCATTTTAGGCAAAATGTAGCCCTATCTTGGCCGTTAAACAACCGCCAATTGGCTACATGTAAACCGATCGGTGGTCACTTATTAGCCTATTTAGACGGACCCACCACACTTCCATGCACACAGAATACTACAATCGCTCTGTGTGCATAAAGTATCATTGTTCTCTGCAGCACATCTCCCATTTACACATGACAATGTGCTGCCAAGAACGATGATTTTGAAGCAAGTCAATGCTTGTGCCAGTCACTGCTGTTGTGAACACGTTTGAGGCGACTTCGGAGCTGGGGCTCCCTCCAGTGGTTGCTGAGGGTAATGAACCAATTGCTGAATGGCTTTCAGCTGGGTCCGAATGGTCGGATATAAGTGACCTGAACTCCCATCAGCCTTGCCGGTAATCAATTGTTCTTCCAGGTCTTGCTTGGAGCTCAGCTTGCATTCCTGCTCTCATTCAGATAAGTGACATGTTGTTTTTTTTCCTTTGGTTGGATTTTCCTTGCTGGTTTGCTGCCTTGCAGTGGACTTCAGCCTGGTCCCCTTTTGGGGCCTTGCTCTGCATTTGTGCTCAGTTTGTGTTTGCACTTTTGCTCTTTTCCTGTGTCACTTTTTATTTGCTGAATTGCTGTGTGTTACACCAGAGATCTGATTTAGGTGGTAGAGATCGTGTGATCTCAGGAATTTTGTTAATCAGAAGTGTTGGTATTTTTGTCAGGGTTTTTTGGGTTGCAGTCAGAATACTTGCCTATACTTTTCTATCTAGACAGTATTGGGCCCCAGCGTTTACTCATTCTATTTTCTGTCTGTGTTAGTATTTTCTTCCTGTCTAACCACCGTTACATGTTTGGGGGCTTCCTATTTCTTTGGGGGTTCTGCTACAAGGCAGTTAGCTTTCATCTCTCTGTCCTTAGGTGTAGCTATCTCTCCGGCTGTGACGAGGCGTCTAGGATCACCGTAGGTACGCTCCACGGCTAGTAGTTTCCAGCCTCTCTGGTGTATTGCTACTTCGGCTATTTTTGCTATTTCTCCTCAGCTACTGAAACATAACAGTATTACCGGCCAAACTGAAAATTATATGGTACTCAACAGAAGGGAAAAATAGTAAAAAAGGAAAAAAAAGGGAATTGTCAGAAATTTTTTTTTCTGTTTGTTGCATTTTTTCCCTCTTTTTCTCTGGGTACTGAGGAGGAATTTTTTTCTTTGTCCTCAATGGAGTTTGCACAGTTTTCTGGCCTTGTGGAGCGGCTTGCCGCTGAGGTTCAGAGCATTGCTACCTATCTTGCTAGGTTGCCGGTTGTGGAACCTAGGATCCCCATACCAGATTTATTTTTGGGGGATCGGACTAAATTTCTGAATTTCAAAAATAACTGTAAGTTGTTTTTTGCCCTGAAGCCTAAGTCCTCAGGGAACGCAGCACAGCAGGTTCAAATTGTCATCTCTCTGCTGCGCGGCGACCCTCAGGATTAGGCTTTTTCCCTGACACCTGGGGATCCTGTTTTGAATGATGTTGATGTATTTTTTCAGGCTCTGGGGTTATTGTACGATGAACCTAATGTCACTGATCAAGCTGAAAAGACCTTGTTGGCATTAAATCAGGGTCGTGAAGACTCTGAGCTGTACTGTCAGAAATTCCGAAAGTGGGCAGTCCTGACCAAATGGAATGATGATGCTCTGGCAGCCCTTTTTCGGAACGGTCTGTCAGAAAATGTAAAGGACGTTATGGTGGGATTCCTTGTTCCCTCTGGTCTCAATGATTCTATGTCTTTGGCTATTCAAATTGACAGACGTTTGCGTGAGCGTAGAGGTATGCGTGAGATAGTGTTGCCTTGTGAGCCAGCTCCTGAGCCCATGCAGTGTGATGGAGTGACTTCTGGGGCTTAGCTTCTCATGCTATTTCCATCTGCCCTAAGCGGGGAAGACGTTTTGCGCGCTCAGTTGTCTTGGGTAGTGTTCAGACTAAATTTCTGTTAACTGTCACCCTGATTTGCTCCCTGTCCACATTTTCGGCTCAGGCTTGTGTTGATTCAGGAGCAGCTATTAACCTGATGGATTTTGACTTTGCCAAACGTTGTGGGTTTCCCATGATACCCCTTCGGAAGTCTATTCCTTTGCTGGGCATTGATTCTACCCCTTTGGCGGAGAATAAACCCCCGTTTTCTACTCAGGTGATAATGAGGGTTGATCCAGATCATCAGGAGAGTTGCAAATTTCTGATGTTGCATAATCTGCATGACATTATTGTACTGGGTTTCCCTTGGTTACAGACTCATAATCCTGTTTTGGATTGGAAATCTGTGTCTGTGACCAGTTGGGGCTGCCAATGTGTTAATACTGACACTCCTGTTTTTTCTGCCTCTCCCCGGTCTCAGGATGTCCCTGACTTTTTGACTGATTTTTCGGATGTGTTTAGTGAGAGTAAGTCTGCATCCTTACCTCCTCACAGGAGCTATGATTGCGCTATTGAGTTAGTGCCTGGTGGTAAATTTCCTAAAGGTCGCCTTTTCAATTTATCTGTACCTGAACACGATGCTATGCGATCTTATATCAAGGAGTCTTTGGAGAAGGGTCATATCAGACCATCCTCTTCACCCTTGGGCTCCGGTTTTTTCTTTGTGGCCAAAAAGGATGGTTCATTGAGGCCGTGTATTGACTATCGCCTCCTGAATAAAATCACTGTTAAATATCAATATCCGTTACCCTTGATTTCTGACCTATTTTCCAGAGTGAAAAGTGCTAGTTGGTTTACCAAGCCAAGCTTGACCTCAAGGGGGCGTATAACCTTATTCGCATTAAGCACGGGGATGAATGGAAGACGGCGTTTAATACCCAGAGGGGCATTTTGAGTACCTAGTGATGCCTTTTGGGCTTACTAATGCCCCTTCCATCTTCCAATCCTTTATGAATGATAGTTTCAGGGATTTTGTGGATAAATTTCTGATCGTTTATTTGGATGATATCTTTGTTAGTGTTCGAGTTCCCGCTTCAGCACAAGGAGAATCTCGAGCCGTCCCTGGTGCGGTCTCCCATCCATCTCCGGCCGCACTGGACTCTACTCAGCAGAGACGTCGGTCCCAGCGTCTCGCCCAGTCTAACATTGTGCAGAGGATTACTGCTGCCTCTCCAGGTTCTGCTATTGTAGTCAGTTTTGGTTAGTGGCGAGCAGACGTCTTTAAGACTAAGTCCGGCGTTTCCCCTTTTGAGCATGCCCAGGGTGAGATCTCTCATTGGAGATCAGGGGTCACATGCTCAACTACTGCAGCAGCTCCTATTGGTGCGCTAAGAAGGTCCTGAAACTACATGTGTTCTGGAATAGTTTCTTAATGGTCCTTTTCTGGCAGGCCCTGTAGTTGCTGCTATAAAAGGGTTGTATGACCATGCGGCCATGCGCTAGTATCAATTGCATTATGTGCTTTGCGCCAGTGTGATCTTGCACGTATGTGTTAGGGCTCAGCTGAAATAAGCCCCTAGAATACAGGCACCTCCGGTGAGGAGACTTGTATGCACGTGTTTAGGGCTCGGCTGAAATAAGCCCCTAGAATACCGGCTTCTCCGGTGAGGAGATTGTCTGATTGCGTTGCTGATTGCATAACTACGGACTGCTGTCCGCACAGCAGTTGTCTGTGCATCCCTGTGGAGTTAACAGGACACAGTCCATATCTCTGCGTCTCTACCTTAGCGACTCTGTGGTGTAACAGAGCTCGCTTATACCGCCATATAGTGCCACAGTATCTATAGTTGCGACTCTGTGAAGTAACAGAGTTCGCCATACCGCCATCTTACTAGCAGCAGGCTCTGCCTGCACGGTGGACCCCGGGCTGCGAACGCACCTATTATTTATATTTATTTTGTGCGTTCCGCCAGCCCTAACAATCTTGATTTTTTTCCAGCGACTGGGACTCTCATGTGAAACATGTTCGGACTGTGTTCCAGATTTTGAGAGAGAATGCACTGTATGTGAAGGGATCAAAGTGTCTTTTTGGCGTACAGAAGGTTTCATTTCTGGGATTCATTTTGTCTCTGTCTGTTATTGAAATGGACCCGGTCAAGGTTCAGGCTATCTGTGATTGGGTTCAACCTACTACATTGAAGGCTCTTCAGAGATTTTTGGGTTTTGCCAATTTTTATTGTAAATTTATTGGTAATTTCTCCAGTATTGTTAAACCATTGACTGATTTTACCAAAAAGGGTTCCGATGTGGTGAACTGGCCTCCTGAGGCAGTTTCTGCGTTTCAGGAACTTAAGCAGAGATTCATTTCTGCTCCTGTTCTACGGCAGCCTGATGTTTCTCTACCGTTTCAGGTGGAGGTTGATGCTTCTGAGATTGGGGCAGGTGCCGTTTTGTCCCAAAGGGATCCGGATACCTCTAATAGTAACCCTTGTGCCTTCTTCTCTCGAAAATGTTCTCCAACTGAACGTAATTATGACGTGGGTAATCGGGAGTTATTGGCCATGAAGTGGGCCTTTGAAGAGTGGAGACATTGGCTGGAAGGAGCCAAACATCAGGTGGTGGTCCTCACGGACCATAAGAACCTGGTTTATCTCGAATCAGCCAAGCAACTTAATCCTAGACAGGCCAGGTGGGCCTTGTTTTTCACACGTTTTAATTTTGTGGTTTCTTTTCTTCCGGGCACTAAGAATGTTAAGGCGGATGCCCTCTCGAGGAGTTTCTTTGCGGATTCTCCTGAGTTAACTGATCCTGCTGTTATTTTGAAAGAGGGTGTAGTTCTTTCCGCTATCTCGCCCAATTTGAGACTGGCTCTGGAAGGGTGTCAGGAGGATAAACCTGAATGCTGCCCTATGGGAAATTGTTTGTCCTAGACCAGTGGAAGAAGAGTGTGATGTCTGAGATTCATTGATCCGCGTTGGCTGGTCATCCCGGTATTTTTGGTACCAGAGACTTGGTGAGTCGGTCCTTTTGGTGGCCTACCTTGTCTTGTGACGTCAGGGACTTTGTGCAGTCCTGTGGGACTTGCTCTCGTTCCAAGCCTTGCTCTCGCTCTAGTGGTTTGTTAATGCCATTACCTGTGTGCAAGAGGCCATGGACCCATATCTCTATGGATTTTATTTCCGACCTCCCTGTCTCTCAGAGAATGAACGTTATCTGGGTAATCTGTGATAGGTTTTCCAAGATGATACATCTTGTGCCATTACCTAAGTTGCCTTCCTCCTCCGAATTGGTGCCTTTGTTCTTTCAGCACGTGGTTCGGTTACATGGCATTCCGGAGAACATTGTGTCTGACAGAGGAGTCCAGTTTGTTTCCAGATTTTGGAGAACATTTTGTTCTAAACTTGGTGTTCAGTTATCTTTCTCCTCTGCATTTCACCCTCAGACCAATGGACAAACCGAGAGAACAAACCAGACCTTGGAGACTTATTTGAGATGTTTTGTGTCTGCTGATCAAGATGACTGGGTCTCTTTTTTGCCTTTGGCCGAGTTTGCTCTTAATAATAGGGCTAGCTCTGCCACCTTGATGTCTCCATTTTTCTGCAACTCTGGGTTTCACCCTCGATTTTCTTCAGGACAGGTGGAGGCTTCCGTCTGTCCGGGGGTTGACTCTTTTGTGGAGCGAATGCAGCAGATTTGGGACCAGGTAGTGGAGAGGTTGTCTCTCTCTCAGGAAAAGGCCCAGCGGTTTGCCAACCGGCATAGAACTGATGGTCCTCATTTTAAAGTGGGGGACTTGGTTTGGTTGTCCTCAAGAAATATCCCTATGAAGGTTGCGTCTCCAAAATTTAAGCCAAGGTTCATTGGACCTTATAAGATCATGGAAATTCTTAATCCGGTTTCCTTCAGTTTGCTTCTTCCAAGGACATATAAGATTCATAATGTGTTCCACAAGTCCTTGTTGAAGAGGTTTGTCGAGCCAGTGGTTCCTGTGGCTGTGCCTCCCGACGCTGTTTTGGTTGAGGGCAATGTTATGTTAGGTAGCTGAGGAGGACAGGAACAACAGCCGGGCAGCCGAACACCTGAGATGTTGGTAACTAATGGGTTGCAGATTCCTAAACTAACCACACAACTAGAGGTAGCCGTGGAGCGTTCCTACGTTAATCCTAGACGCCTCGTCACAGCCTGAGAGATAACTACACCTAAAGGCAGAAAGATGAAAGCTATCTGCCCCGGAGCAGATCCCCAAAGAAAATAGGAAGCCCCCAAACATGTAATGGCGGTTAGACAAGAAGAAAGCACGGACATAGACAGAAAATAGAATGAGCAAACGCTGGGGCCACAAGCTGACTAAATAGGATAGGACAGGAGAGATTACTTTCTGCAACCCAGAAAACCCTACAAAAATCCAACAATTCTGATTACAAAAATACTGAGATCACACGATCTCGCCACCCACTAAATCAGATCTCAGTGTGAACAAAACAAAGCCGCAGCCGCTGAAAAAGCAGGAAAAAGCAATTGAAAAAACAACAGTGGCTACAGACAAACTGTGAGGAGCACAGGCCCCAGGAGGGGACCTGGCTGTCCTCCACAAATGTGCAGAAAACTATACAAATAGCAAGCACAAAAAGAAAAGCAGAAAAAATCTTATCTGAAAGCAGCAGACGCAGGCAAGACACCAGCAAACTTCCAAATGAACCAGGAACCAAAATTGAGACCAGAACAATTGATTACCGGCGACCATCATGGGAGGGAACCTCCCTTATATCAGTCCAGTCAGTGATCCCAGATTGCCATTCCTCGCTGGAAGGTTCAGTACTGTCTGTAACCACCAGAGGGAACCTCTGCTCATTCACAACAGGGCAATCTGGAGTATGTGGTTGAGAAAATATTGGATTCTCGTTTTGCTAGACGGAAACTCCAGTATTTGGTTAAGTGGAGAGGTTATGGTCAAGAGGACAATTCTTGGGTGTTTGTTTCGGACATCCATGCTAGGAGACTGATCCGTGCCTATCATCGAGCTCATCCTGATCAGCCTGGTTGCGCAAGTGAGGGTTCGGTGACCCCTCCTCAAGGGGGGGGTACTGTTGTGAACAAGTTTGAGGCGACTTCGGAGCTGGGGCTCCCTCCGGTGATTGAGGGTAATGAACCAATTACTGAATGGCTTTCAGCTGGGTCCGAATGGTCTGATATAAGTGACCTGAACTCCCATCAGCCTTGCCGATAATCAATTGTTCTTCCAGGTCTTGCTTGAAGCTCAGCTTGCATTCCTGCTCTCGTTCAGATAAGTGACATGTTGTTTTTTTTTTCCTCTGGTTGGATTTTCCTTGCTGGTTTGCTGCCTTGCAGTGGACTTCAGCCTGGTCCCCTTTTGGGGCCTGGCTCTGCATTTGTGCTCAGTTCGTGTTTGCACTTTTGCTCTTTTCCTTTGTCACTTTTTATTTGCTGAATTGCTGTGTGTTACACCAGAGATCTGATTTAGGTGGTAGAGATCGTGTGATCTCAGGATTTTTGTTAATCAGAAGTGTTGGTATTTTTGTCAGGGTTTTTTGGGTTGCAGTCAGAATTTTGCCTTTACTTATCTATCTAGACAGTATTGGGCCCCAGCGTTTGCTCATTCTATTTTCTGTCTGTGTTAGTATTTTCTTCCTGTCTAACCGCCATTACATGTTTGGGGGCTTCCTATTTCTTTGGGGGTTCTGCTGCAGGGCAGTTAGCTTTCATCTTTCTGTCTTTAGGTGTAGCTATCATTCCGGTTGTGACGAGGCATCTAGGATCACCGTAGGTACGCTCCACGGCTACTTCTAGTGTTGCGGTTAGTTTAGGGTTCTGCAACCCAGTAGTTTCCAGCCTCTCTGGTGTATTGCTACTTCGGCTATTTTTGCTATTTCTCCTCAGCTACCGAAACATAACACTACCCATCCACTCCAGAATTCAATATAAACTTATCACTCTCACCCACAAAGCTCCCACTGTTCATCACCACCCTACATCTCCTCCCTCATCTCAGTCTACCAACCTACCTGTGCCCTCCATTCTGCTAATGATCTGAGGTTAACATCTTCAATAATCAGAACCTCCCCTCCCGCTTCCAAGACTTCCCATGTGCTGCACCTATTTTTTGGAATGCACTACCTAGGATAATTCGATTAATCCCCAATCCCCACAGTTTTAAGCGTGGCCTAAAAATACATTTCTTCAGACTGGCCTATCGCCTCAACACATTAATCTAATTATCCCTGTGTCGCCCATTCAAAATTTTTACCATAATCAAGTACCTCATATTATGTTCTCACCCTCTTTATGCATTTAATAGCCCTCTGTGTCTGTACTGTTACATACTCAGGCTGATAACTGGTTCATGCAGCATTACATGAACACCCGATTCTTACACTATGGCTGGTCCGAGCAATAAAAGCAATTGTTACCATCCATCTTTTGTGTCTCCCCTTTTCCTCATAGATTGTAAGCTTGCGAGCAGGGCCCTTATTCCTCTTGGTATCTGTTTTGATCTTTGTATTTATTGTTATGCTGTAATGTCTATTGTCTGTACAAGTCCCCTCTATACTGTAAAGTGCTGCGGAATATGTTGGCGCTATAGAAATTGAATTATTATTATTATTATTATTATTATTATTATTAAATAAGCAAGATTAAAAATAATGTTGCTCATATGTTGGGTGATTGCTGACCATTACACAACCACCAATTAGTTACAGTTAAGTCTATCGGTGATCATTTATTAGTTTATTTAGACAGGCAGACCACTCACAAAATAATTTCAGGCAATGAGCATAAAGTATTTATTGTTCTCCACAGCACATCTCCAGTTTACACAGAATGACGTGCTGCCGTGAGAGATGATTTGGAAGCAAGCTTAAAATTAATTATGGTCGTTTGTCGGGTGACTGATGGCCTGTTAAGTGAGGTCAAATATCTTGAGCAAGTGTTTTTAGAAAGACTTGTGTAAGGTTCTTTGTCTCTGTTGACATGTTCCTTGAAACTCAGTTTTCCGTCGGCCATTTTGCTTTCTGTCTTTCTGCAGCTCTTGCCCTCAGTTAATATGGAGTTTCCAGTTTTCATGTTCCCGTCCTGATTCTTCCCTCTTGCTTCTTAAGCAGCCTCAGCTGAACAATCAGTGCTCCTGAATCAAGCCTCAGTCTGTCTGTGACCTGACTCCTGGAAGCCTTGGACTTGTACTCCAGCTATTCCCTACTGAGGAACCTTGGAACACTTTTGGACTCTGGAAACCTGCTGTTTGGTGAATCCATGTTTGCAGAGGAATTACGGTACAGAGAAGAGATCCTGAACCTGCTTTGGAGAGTTATTGTAGAGCTTGAAGTTACTCTGGCCTGCTGTGTCTCCTGTTGCTGTTCCTGCAAACTGTGAACTTTTCAGCATGCTTGTATGAAGTAATACAAGTCATTTCATTTCAACCTATGTCTCCTGTGTTTTCCTCGCACCCAAGCACAAGACGCTATAGGAACTGTACACTATACATGACAAGATTCAGGAGCCAATGTTTAGTGTCTGCTGGGTCTGGGAAAGCCGTGTCTGCTGTGACTGTGGATATCAGATGTCCGTTTAATACCTTATGTGATGACAGTGGTTGTGACTTCTCACAACCATTCCAGGTGAGCGCATTCCCTTAAAATTTTACTCTGGAGTGTTACCACAGGTAAACACTATTGTTTTTTTTTTTTCCTTTCCTCTTCTCCTTCCAGCACCTCTGCCTTAAAAGATCTGGAAGATGGAGGCCCGCATAAAGGAACTTTGCGGAGTGACTGATACAATCCTTTCAGATGTACAGACTTTAAAAACCCGTTTTGCAAGCCTACAGGACCTCACTAATCATAATTTGCAAGTGTTTGGACAGACTACCCAGGAATTGCGAGCCAGGATTGAGGCTCTAGAGGAACGAGCCCAGGCTCCTGCCATAACCCCAAGTTCTGGGATCCCCAAATTACCTCCTTTTTGTTTTGGCGGTGAACGTGAGAAATTCAGGGATTTATTAATCAATGCAATTTATTTTTCTCTGCACATGCTTCACAATTTCCCACTGAACGATCCAAAGTGCTTACTATAATCATGTTGCTTACCAATAAGGCTTTGATGTGGGCAAACCCTCTGATTGAGACTGAGGATGACTGTTTGAATCACCTTGATGCTTTTATTTCAGCCATGGCGCAGGTGTTTGATGACCCCAATCGAGGTGCAACAGCTGAAGCAGCCATGTTAACTTTGCGCCAAGGTAAGCGTTCAGTAGCCGAATATGCCCTGAATTTCAGGTAGATGGGCTCTTGATACCACTTGGGACACTTCCGCTAAAAAATCTATTTTTCGGAAAGGGTCGTCTCCACTGATTAAGGATGAACTTGCTCGTGCCGACCCTCCCACTGCGTTAGGTGACTTTATTAACTATTGTATCCGTATTGATGCTCGTCTGACTGAACGCAGACAAGAGAGATGGTTCGAAAATAATCGCACTAACCTTTTACTACCTCCCTCCTCAGCTAAGGAACCTTTGAGTAGGATCACAAGGGAACCAGAACCTGAACCCATGCAGGTGGACTCTTTACAAAGACGAGTTAGTGATGCACGCAAAGAACATCGTATAAAGGAAAATCTATGTTTCTATTGTGGTAAGTCAGGGCACTTCATTATAAACTGCCCCAGCCGTTCTCGTAAGACTACTGCAGCAGTCATTCACTGTGAGTGTTGCGAGAGGAGCTCTGTCATGTCCGAGCCTCAGGCTCCAGAGAGATCTGCTGCAAGAGATCTTGATTTCTCGGACTTAAACTCTGTTAGTTCTGGGGACGATGACGGTATAAACGCTGCAATTTTCAAGTTTCCTCAGCGGTGTCCCAGCTGAGTTGTAAAAGAAACAATTCTCATTGCTTCCTTTCCATCAAACTCTGGGTTGACTCAGTCTGGGTGTCTAGCTCTGCTATGATCGACTCAGGAGCAAGTGGAAATTTTATGGATATCTCCTTTGCTCTGAAACAGGGGATACGTTCAGTGAAGAAGGCTACTCCAGTACAGATGGAGACTGTGGATGGCTCTCTACTGACTTCTGGACCAGTGGATCAAGAAACAGAGCCTTTGAGGGTCCTTATGGGTAAAGATCATCAGGAGAAAATGTCTTTTTTGCTTATCTCTTCTCCCCACTTTCCCATCATTCTAGGGCTACCATGGCTGCAGGCGCAGAATCCTACGATTAACTGGGAGACCAAGGAATTACACTTTCCGGAGAAACAGATGAGTCAAGGAGTTTCAGCTTGCTCTGTTCCTAAAGGAACCATGTCAGTCCCTGAACTACCAGCTGTATACCAGGACTATGACGATTTATGTGACAAGAAGAACGCTGATCAGCTTCCGCCTCACCGTCCATATGATTGTCCAATTGAATTATTACCCGGAGCCGAGATACCTTTTGGTAAGATCTACCCCCTAGCGGGGCCCGAGCTAAAAGCTTTGAAGGATTATATAGACGAAAATTTAGCCAAGGGCTTCATACGCCCCTCTTCATCTCCCGCAGGTGCACCCATCTTCTTTGTCAAGAAGAAAGATGGATCTCTGAGACCCTGCATAGACTATAGGGAACTCAATAAGGTTACTATTAGAAACCGTTATCCATTGCCTTTAATCCCTGAGTTGTTGGAGACAGTGCGGCATGCCAAAATTTTCTCTAAACTGGATCTCCGTGGGGCCTATAACTTGGTCCGTATCAGACCTGGGGATGAATGGAAGACTGCTTTCAGGTCACGCTATGGACACTTTGAATATCTAGTTATGCCTTTTGGTCTGAGTACCGCCCCAGCCACTTTCCAACACTTCGTGAATGATATCTTCAGGGATCTCCTAGATACATTTGTGGTGATTTATCTGGATGATATTCTAATTTTTTCTAACTCCACAGAGGAACATCATGGACATGTGAGAATGGTCTTAGAACGCCTAAGACAAAACCATCTCTACATCAAACTTGAAAAATGTGAATTCCATAGGACCGAAATTCAATTTCTGGGGTATGTACTATCTACGCAAGGGATTAGTATGGATGGAAGCAAGACCCAAGCCATCAAGGATTGGCCAATTCCTAGAAATGTGAAGGAGGTGCAGCGTTTCATCGGGTTTGCCAACTTCTATAGACGTTTCATTAAGAATTTTTCTGAGGTAGTGTCACCTATCACCCAACTTACCCGGAAACAGTCTAGGTTCTCCTGGACCCCGCAAGCTCAGGAAGCATTTTCCTGTTTAAAGGATAAATTTACCACCGCACCTATCTTAGTACATCCCAACCCCGAGCTTGCCTTCATAATAGAGGTGGATGCTTCAGACTGTGCCGTTGGAGCTATACTCTCTCAGAGAACAGGTGAGAAGAATGTCTTGCATCCCTGTGCCTTCTTTTCCCAGCAGTTGTCTTCGGCTGAGAGGAACTACGATGTGGGCAATAGAGAATTGTTGGCCATTATTGCCGCCTTCAAGGAATGGAGACACCTTCTTCAGGGAGCTGCACAGCAAATAGTCGTCCTGACAGACCATCGTAACCTTGAATTTATCAGGTCGGCTAAGTGCCTGACTCCTCACCAGGCTCGCTGGAATCTTTTCCTAAACCAATTTAATTTTGTCGTTTCTTATAGACCAGGATCGCGCAATGGAAAGGCTGATGCACTCTCTAGGATTCATTCAGCAGAGACACGTCCACTTACTCCTCCTAAGACTATTCTTCCTGACTCTAGATTCCTGGGAGTGATTCATAATCAAGACCTACTTAAGGACATCAAGGAAGCATACCATGCGGATTCTTTGTTGGCTCAACCCCCAAGGGACGTAAGTCTTGTCTTTAAGAATGGTGTGTGGATTCAGGGACAACGTCTGTATATACCTGAAACAGTCAGATTGAGAGTATTGCAACTCATCCACGATTCCAAGATAGCCGGCATAGGGGAATTCTAAAGACACAAGAATTTCTTTCTCTTTTCTTTTGGTGGCCCACTTACAGGAAAGATGTCTTAAACTATGTCACTTCATGTGAAGTCTGTGCAAGATGCAAAACACCTCGCTCCTCACCAACTGGTCTGTTGCAACCTCTTCCCACCCCGTCCCGCCCGTGGGGATCCATTTCTATGGACTTCATTGTGGAGTTACCAACCTCTCAAGGGAAGAACACCATTCTAGTGGTGGTTGACCGTCTAACAAAGGCAGCTCATTTTATCCCTTGTGTCGGCTTACCCACTGCAAAACAGACATCAGACTTGATGATTAAGAATGTGTTTCGCTTACATGGAGTACCGGATGAGGTCATTTCGGATCGAGGGGTGCAATTCACTTCAAGGTTTTGGCAAAATTTCTGTGCAGCATTGGACATTAAAGTAAACCTTTCTTCTGCTTTTCATCCCCAGACTAATGGACAGACAGAACGAACCAATCAGACCCTGGAGCAGTATCTCACCTGTTTTATCTGCCACCTACAGGATGATTGGGTGGATCTACTTCCACTGGCTGAGTTCTCTTATAACAACTCTCAGAGCGCCTCCACTAAGCAGTCTCTCCTTTTTACTCCAATCTAGGTTATCATCCTAACATTCTTCCTCGATTTCCCATAGATACGCCCTTGCCGGCAGTGGCTGAAAGAATCACTTCTTTACAAAAGAATATGGATCTTCTAAAGGAAAATCTAGAATTGGCTCAGGAAAGGTACAAGAAAGCAGCAGATAAATTTCGTAAACCTGCACCAGCTTTCAAGGTAGGAGATTTGGTCTGGCTGTCAAGCAGAAATCTTAAATTAAAGATTCCATCGTCTAAATTGGGACATAAGTACATTGGACCTTATAAGATCAATAAGATTATAAGTGCTGTTGCTTGTCGTCTTCAACTACCCAGAACTATGAGAATCCACCCTGTCTTTCATGTATCCCTACTAAAGGCTGCAACACCCAATACGTTTCCTGGACGTTCTTCTCCTTGCCCTGACCCAGTGCTGGTCGATGGTCAGGAAGAATTTATGGTGGAAAGGATTCTAGATTCCAGGTTGTACAAAAATCAGTTGCAAATTTGATTAAATGGCAGGGCTACCCAGTGGAGGACAACTCATGGGAACCAGTCAATAATGTAAATGCTCCTCGCCTGCTCCGCCAGTTTCATCAGAGGTACCCTGACAAGCCTGGTCTGAGGTCATCCGGAGGTTGTCCCTAAGGGGGGAGTAATGTAAGGTTCTTTGTCTCTGTTGACATGTTCCTTGAAACTCAGTTTTCCGTCGGCCATTTTGCTTTCTGTCTTTCTGCAGCTCTTGCCCTCAGTTAATATGGAGTTTCCAGTTTTCATGTTCCTGCCCTGATTCTTCCCTCTTGCTTCTTAAGCAGCCTCAGCTGAACAATCAGTGCTCCTGAATCAAGCCTCAGTCAGTCTGTGACCTGACTCCTGGAAGCCTTGGACTTGTACTCCAGCTATTCCCTACTGAGGAACCTTGGAACACTTTTGGACTCTGGAAACCTGCTGTTTGGTGAATCCATGTTTGCAGAGGAATTACGGTACAGAGAAGAGATCCTGAACCTGCTTTGGAGAGTTATTGTAGAGCTTGAAGTTACTCTGGCCTGCTGTGTCTCCTGTTGCTAGTTCCTGCAAACTGTGTGAACTTTTCAGCATGCTTGCATGAAGTAATACAAGTCATTTCATTTCAACCTATGTCTCCTGTGTTTTCCTCGCACCCAAGCACAAGACGCTATAGGAACTGTACACTATACATGACAACTTGTTCCAATTATCAGCCAGTGTAAATGGTCCTTAGATTCTACTGCGCGCCATCTTACAATTATCACCCAACTTAGCAAATTTGTAAACACCTGAGAAAGAAAGTTGCTATTGACTACACAAAGTAAAAAAATAGATGAGGGGAAAAAATCAATTAGATAAGGTGAACCTGTTATTTAGAACTGAGAAAATGGACACGGTGGTCATTAGCCCTAACTTTCGCTTGTTAGAATAATTGTTTGCTTGCAATTAACAATGTACTAAATACAGTAACTAATAATGCTAACTCAGTCTTAAAATGGCTACTATCAGCCACCCGATCACTTGATTGTCTGACAGCTATTTCTTCTCTTCCCTCATACTGTACATATCGAGCTGAGTACTCATTCTGAATGGTTCAGTAAACCACCGCAACGACACTTGTCATGGCAGCTTTTTTGCAGTGAAAACAAAAGTAAATGGAATATTGAAATCCAACATTCTCGACCTTTAATTCCTGTAACATCTGCTGTCAGGGGAAAGTTGAGACATCCCCCACACACATCAATTGGTCATCTGGTCCCATTGAAATTGATAGTTTCAGCCAACATTCATCTAACGTGCACAGCCAATCTTTGCTCTGACATTTACTGTCAAGGGAAAGTCAGAACATGTCCATACACCTTAGATGGTTGGCCAGTTCGGCTAAAATCAGTGGGTTCAGCCACCATTCATCTAAAATGTACAACCCAACATCTTCTACCAGCAAAGTAGGTACAACTGCATAGACATCAAATGGTTGGTTTCCCCCACTATAAACCTTGGATGATTTTTCAGTACTGTTGAAATTTGTGTCTTCAGCCAACATTTGTCTGATCTGTACAACTTTTCTTAGTCCCAACACTTGCAATCAGGGAAAAGTAGGGACACCCCCAAACACATCAAAAAGTCGGCCGATCATGCTGAAATTGGTGGTTTCAGCCAACATTCATCTAATGTGTACAACCCTTGTTTCCTCTAATATCTGCTCGGACCAGATGGTTGGCTGGTCCTTCCATACAACTGAGATCTTTGTCCTGTATTGCTAAAATGTTGGGGTTTTGGCCAAAATTCATCTATTGTATATGGGCATCTTTAGTCTCTGGCTCTTCATGTGTCTTCTTATTGCAAAGTGTTATGGAGATATTCTCGCAGGGATACTCTCATACACATTAGATGCTCTTTTGATAAAGCGAATGCGAAACGCGCGTCAGGGGTGGCACGTGGCTCCCGGGCATTTGAGCACCATACTTTATGGGTAAGCACTAAAGCACTTTGTCATCATCATTATTGAAACAATCCTTTCTTTTTGGTCTGCAGTAGCGCTTTTGTTAGATGTGATTTAGGGCTGGTCCCTTGATGTATTAAAAACGCTGTTACAAGATTTTCATCTTTTTTGTATTTATGTATATCATGTTAAATGGTCACATATTTGATATGATGTTTGACAATTGATATAGCTCTGGTATACTTTTTATGCCCTGGATCCATGTAAAAATCACTTGGGTCATATACAATAGGGTCATTCCATGTCAAGTGGACCAGTGGTCCCCACTCGACCTTCTCCGATTTTGCTGAAAATTTGTAAGGATGTACATGTATGTTTGAAAAGAGGTTCTGTAAATTTTTAGGGCCAGATCTCAAATACATTGGGCACTGTTGACCTTTCACTGGAGGTTCCACCAAGCCTGCGGCTTCAGCTAAGAGGATTTTGCAAACTTCGGCACATAGCCATTAGAGTTCTATACTGGCTATGATGCTGAAATTTGGCATACTAGCTCAACTTTTGGTGCTAAACACGATAAAATTATTACCGGCTATGACAAAACAATATTTTGGCCGCAATTTTGTGTCAAAGTAGCTTGTAAAACGCGTCGCATAAAATTTATGCCAAACTTTGCCCATATATAACTCAAGACCAAAAACCAATAGTAACTGGTGCTTTGCCCTGTACACCAAACATCTACATGACTTTGCATTGCTGCAATATCACTGTCAAACCATATGTATTTGTGGAAATATTCACACCCACATATGATGAAAAACTTAAAAAAAACGAATTTTACCTATTTTTAGGTCAAATTTCTCAAAAAGGGTACCCCTAAAATATATTAATTCTGATATCATTAGAAAGAGCACATTTTTCTCTACAAGAATCATTGTTTTTTTTTTTTTGGAGTCTCTCAGTTTAAGAAAAGAAAAATGCCACTGAACATGGTGTTATTTATTAATAAGCAATGAATGGTAACTGCATTATTCAAACCCTTGCGTTGGTCCATGGTGGTTATACCACAACCAATTCCCTAAGAATTGGTATTATAATCCTATTAAGAATTGTAATAATGCTGTCTTTCGAGAATTGGCAGCCCCATCTCCTAGGAGCCATGGCCGATAGCCGTGCAAGGCCAGCCGCGGGCGGTCTCTTTATCGCAGGTTCCGAAGCCTGAGGGTGGGTGTCTTTGCCTAGGATCCCAAGCCTAATATTGGGTATCTTTTGTTGGTTCCCAAGTCATAATGTTCAGTCTAAGTGGTCTGGAATTGTTGCTGAATTTGCAACATAATCAGTACAGAGAAGCTGTATTGTCGGCCCATTGCTGTTGCAGCTGGTGCTGGAATTATTGCAATAATTGACTGCTCGGGAATCCAGCATGTATCATTTCTCACAGGCCAGTGAAAGAAGCTAGCTGGTCCATGAGGATGCATAAAATTTATTAATGCATCATGTTCGTCGACTGAAATTTCAGAAATATTTCCAATCCACCAGTTCCTATCGTAAATGCAGGCAATGTATTGCCCTGGCTGGAGGTTTGCAATTGGCACAAAAGGCATTTCTGATCTGACAGATCTATCTACATGGGCAATGAAAGATGATGGGTCATTTGACACCCTTGAAATGCAAATCTTTTTGTCATCAATTGGCACAAACTGGTGATTTTCTCTTGTTCCAGCAATTGTATGTCCATCTTTGAACCTTTCCTCTTGAACTACCCGTATTTCGTCAATTTTTTCTTTTGGAACAAAAAAAAATTTGATTCCATGCAGTTGCTCGTTGCAAAAGTTGAATAAATCCACCGGGTCAGTATTTGGTTTTTAGTTGGGCGTAAGATGGCACGAGCTGCCCAAACCCCTTGCTGTCCCTCCAAACCCATCACAGGGCATTTCCATGATGGGACCAAAAAAATTCCATTTTCCCTGATATTGAAATCAGCATTGTGGTTGGGACAATTAAAAATTTTTTAAATTTTTTTTGGGCTGCAGATCCATCGCTGAAATAGTGGATATGACAATCCATAGAAGCTTGAGATACTCCCAATTACGTTAAGAAAGTGTGGACTGCAACTGTGTCATGTCCTAGCAATCATGATTATGCACAAGCTGACGTTTTGCTAGCTTCCCATTAACTCCTTGAAGTAAATTACAAAGGGGTGTACGAGCTTGACTATTTTCCCCCGGGGAAAACCTTGAAGGCATATTAACAATAATGAGTAATTTTCAGCAAAGTGCATAAGGATCACAAGCTTCCATCTCAGATTTCCCTTTAACATTCAAAAAGCACTTTGATGCTTTGGGGTGTATGATGGCACAAAGTTTAAAATTTTCAAAAAAAATTCTTTAATTAAAATTTTTTAATCGTTTTGGTATCAAAGGGGTTCGATCAGTTGAATCCCTTGTTTGAACCATAATATCTTCAGGTCACTGTTTACAAAAAACAACAGAAATTCTTTTAAAAAATTAGGACCCGGGATTTTTCACAACGGCCAAGCTACAGTCCTTTGGGTTCAATTCCACAGACCATTTTTATAGGGCCCTTTTTTGTCTCATTTTTGGGCATGCGCAAGCATTGTTTTTAATTTGGTAAGGGGACACACAAAACGGAATGTGTTCCAGCAGATCCAAAGTTTCGCACCACTTTGGCCCAAACTCACAAAACTTGGAAAATCCAATTTTAGGCCATTCCGATCCCAAAAGGGGAACAAACATTTCCCTCATATTTTCTTTAAAAGCGCTTTTTTTCATTCTTTTTTTCTCCTCTATTCGCACTGAACTAGTCTTTTTTCCAGGGACATTCAACTGAATTCACATCCTCAAAAAAGCCTGCACTTTTCTTCACTTCCTCAAAACTTTTTGCCACACTTGATTCTAGGGAAGGGGTAAGATCCCATGTTCACATTTTTAAAACTTTTGACTTTTTTGACCATTTTCGAGACACCGAATTTGTCTGATAAAGCCTTAAGACCAACTTTTGGGCCAATGTCAAGATTTGGACCTTTTCTGCCCCACTGGGCACCTGCAGCTTTTTTCTTCAAATCTGCCAAAAGGTATTGTAATCCGACACATTTTGCACGTGTGTTTTTTTTTTGCTCAATTCTTTTGGCTCAAGCCCTCCAATTGAAACAAACTTTTTTTGAAAATGCATTTTGTACCTGGTTTTCTTTCTCCTTGCATTCCCAAATGAATCCCCCCTGGCTTTCCCTGGATATTTTAGAGGAGGATGCCATGGTGTAACTTTAATTTAGACTTTCAGGAAACATTCCCTTCCATTGGTTGATTAAGGGGAAAGGGTCAG